>JANXHW010000007.1:42709869-43309869 GCA_026170595.1 Plestiodon gilberti rubricaudatus
CAAGTTCAAACCAGTTTGGCCAGTTCAGCGCAGCAGCCTAGTTGAAGATGTTATAAAACATTTTCCAAGGCTGACTCAGGGCTGTCGTCGCAGCCACACAAACAAACAAACAAACAGTTGCTTGGAGCAGAAATATTTTGAGAAGCACCAAAGAAGCAGGATCTAATCCAAGAGGCGCACCCAAGGATCCCTTACAGCAGCATGGTGATGTTGGGGTGCCGCTCTTGGATTTGGGGAGACAAACGGAACCTTTGTCTAATTGAACCAGCATGGCAAAGCTTATGGCCTCACTTTCTTTAAGCCTTGGTTTAATTGCTCTGTGTCACTGATGTGACAGGCATTCATTTACCTATGAGACCTGCAAACCCAATACTGCTGCACAGGAAAACATGCTCTGACCTGGAACTTGGTCTTCTGTGCCTGTTTGCGCTAGTGGTTGAGCCTCCGTGCTGGTACATGGGTGCTCCTGACTGCCCGGTTCTGCTTTCTCTCCAGCTTCCTCCTGAGTAACGGTCTCTTCTACGCCAGTTTGCTTATCAGAGTCTGCAGTACCATCTCCCAAGCTTGATGCTGGCTCAGCTTCACTTGCCTCTGCGGCAAGATCATGTTCCTCTGAGCCACTCGGTTTGACAGGGCCCAGTTCTTTTTCCTCCAATGCCTGTTCTACAGCAGTGGCAATATCTGCAGTAAGACTTCCTGGCTCCACCTGCCCAGCAGCCTCATCTGCTTCTAAGGTCAACTCTGGAGGTTCGACCTGGATGGCTTCAGGAACAGGTTCCTCACTGGCAGCTTCTTCAGCAGCTACTGCCCCAGTCTCGGCAGTGGGCTCTTGATCTTCCTGAACCTCTATTCCATTGGATCCCAGCTCCGCAGCTGGTATTCCTGTCTGATCTCTCGAGGCTGTTGCTGGAACAGTTTCACTCCCCTCCCCTGTTGAACTAACCTTTTGCTCCAGGACTGCTTCCTCTTCGCTAGCGGCTGCTGGTGCCTCTGAGATGCGGCTTGCTTCTTGAGCAATCACCAGTTCTACATCAGACAGTATATCCTTCAGGATCATATTGAGGACCAGGGCTTCCTCAGATAGTCCTAGCACAGGTGATGGAAAGAATGAAGATTGGTCTGCAGGAGGCTCATCATCTTCCATATCGCCCCAAAACTCAGTAAGGTCAATATCATCCAGTTCAATAACCGGCCCTAATAGAAGAAAGAGCAATGTTGTTTATACGGCCTGAAACGGGAGAACAGAACAGTAATGCCAACATGTACATCAAGGAAATGCTTGCATGTGTAGCTGCAGTACCCGTAGTAGGCAGAGGCAGCCCTGCCAGGAGGCAACATAAAGTGGCAGATTTGGGGTGCCATGGGGAGCAGCAGCAGCATGGAAGACAGACAGATTTGAGCCATCCTGCGGCACAAGCCCCACTGAACAGGAACTGCACAAGGGGAGCGCTAGTGGGGTGTTTTACAATGGATTGTAGAACAACATTATCAGAGTGCAGAGGCAGAAAGGACAGGTGGCTTACCTATGGCAGTAGTTCGTCAAATGGTCATCTGTGCAGATGCGTGTAGTGGAGTTCTGTGCAAACACAAAGCCAGCTCTGGAAGCTTCCAGAGCTCTGTCAAGCATTCTGCCCCTGAACTTGTGCGGAGAGACTCTGTGCACATTTGAGTGCCTGAAGCATGAGTAGAATGCTCAACCACCCTGTTCCTTAGAAGAAGACTGCCCCCTGGTTCAAATGTCCTCCATACCTGCGGAGGAGACCGTAGCGTGGGTCAGGTGTATGCACAGCTGACCACTCAAAGAACTACTGCTAGAGGTAAGCTACCGGTGCTTCTTCTTCATGGTCTCTGTATAGTCACACGTAATGGCGACTAGCTAGCTTAACCCTTTACCTGGAGGTGGGATGTTTTGCAGAACAATGGACAAATGGCATCAGTTCTCAACCTTGTGTCCAGAGCATAGTGTCTGATGAAGGTCAATGGTGTAGTAGACCAGGTTGCTGCCCTGTAGAACTCTAGGAGCAGGACATCTCTCAAGCTGGTGGTGGAAGGTGAAACCACTATGGTGGAGTGTGCTCTCAAGGATTCTGGTGACTCCTTCTTAGCTAACTGCAAAACCCAGGAGATGGTTTTGGTCTCGAAGTGGGCCAGATGCTGGATGTAAACAGATTTGCCCTGGCGGAGTTCCTGATAGCACATGAAGAGCCTGTTGTCTGCCTGGAATTATGCAGTTCTATTAATACAGAAGGAAAGAGATTGCTTGACATCCCACACATATAGAACTCCTTCCCCTTCTAGAGTTGGGCTTTGAAAACAGACAGGCAGTGTCCAGTCCTGATTAATGTGAGGCATTGAGACCACCATAAGCAAAAAGGCAATCTCCGGTCTTGACACCAATTTGTTTGGATGAAACCTGATGAATTGAGGGTGAGAGCACAGACCCTTGTCAATGCAATGGCTTTCAGAAAAACAGACTTGAAAGTGAATATGTGTTTGTCTACCACAGCCACAGGTCCAAAAGGCTTGTCCATAAGGTGGGACAAGACCAACAACAAACTCCATGAGGATAACAGAGGTTTGATCAGAGGGCATACGTTGGATAGCCCCTAAAGAACCTTCTGACCAGTGAGAGAAAATGGGAGAATTGTCTACTGCTGCATGAAAGGAAGAGATAGATAGGATATCCTGGACTGAAGCATTCCTTGGTTGCAAGTTGTTAGATGCCGCATAGACACAAAAGAACTTCCACTTTGCTAAGTAGGTCTTGCACATGAGGTCTTCTTGAGCAAGCTAGGACGTCCCTGATTTCACCCTTGATATTGACTAAGGTTGGATCCTCCACACCATCCTTATCAGTGTCTGAAGGTCGCAGTGAAGAATTTGATCTCTGTTCCGGGAGGGGAGATGAAGATACTCACACACACCCCATCCTCCTGAGCAAAGGTGCAAACCATATCTGCTTTGGGCACCATGTTGTTATCAGAATGCAGGTGTTATTGTACTTGTGCATCCTGTTGATGAGCAGGAGGGGGGTAATGCACAGAATAGACCCCCCCCCTTCCCATGGAAGAATCACCTACTGAGTTGGAATCTTGTCTAGTTCAGCTGCAACATTTTTAGCATGCCCTGGAATGTAGTCATACCTGAGAGAAAAGTGGCTATTTTTATGTTCACGGCCAAAAAGGTATACAGTTTTCTTGTCATGTTGTCCAGCTTCCTGCCCTCAGGGTTTGTGGGAGTCGAGTGTGACTGTTTTTTATTAGTAGATGCATGTTTTATGATTAGGGAGTTTGGTTTTGGGTGGTTAGATAAGAACGAATGTTCCTCCTCTTCCACCCTATACATAGACTCCAGCCTCCATGATGCAGACGGTACCAACAATGGTTTCTCGCAAGACAGTTTCACCACTGTTAAGAGGATGGGCAGCATTGGTACGGCCACCATGGTGTATGTATCTGCCTGCACAAAACTATTTAGAATCGTCTATGCATTCTACCTGGCATTAGCACTTTAAGTTAAGAGTGGATGCCATTCTGACATTGTTCTCGTTATACAGTTTAAGGTCCTCTATGAGAGAAACTGCTTTCTCAGTTTCCACCTGTTGGTCTGGCAAGAGCTTGGAGGGCATTGTGGATGGCTCCAAGTTGGGTTCTGCGGCCAATTCTGATGAGGGACAGCCAAAGCTGCTGCTGGTGTCAACAGGAGCAGAGGTTAAAAAGGGGGTTGGCAAGAGCAGTGCCTTTAAAAGGGAGTTGGACAGATTTATGGAGGAAACGTCCAGCACAGGTTACAAGCCATGATGGGGATAAGTAACCTCCTGGTTTTAGAAGTAGGCTATCTCTTAATGCCAGATGCAAGGGAGTGGCGACAGGTATCTTGTTGTCTTGTGTGCTCTCAGAGGCATCTGGTGGGGCCACTGTGTGATACAGGAAGTTGGACTAGATGGGCCTTTGGCCTGATCCAGCAAGGCTCTTCTTATGTTCTTAAGGTCTGTTGATGTCAAGGTTGTAGACCGTAGAACTGTTTAACTGCTGTCCATGTCAAAGTAGTGATGCAAGCTGGTGTTGAGATAGGAATCATGCCTGACTGAACTATGGTTGCCTCCACAGGCAGCACAGAGACTATAGCTGATAGTAGCTCCCTTGGTCTCCTTGGTGCTGGGCAAGGATGATGATTGGAAGTCTAGCAACGGGGATAGTTTCTGTTCCCATATTGACCCAGGCTCACCCATGGTAAGTATCAATGATAGTCCAGTTTCATGATCTTTTCCTTGGCTTGGAGGTCAGAATCTGTGGTCTTGATTTTTCAACAATTTCTCTGTCTGAAAGAGCACAGACTGTTAGGATGTCCTGAGGAGGAGCCCAATGTTGGTGTCTTGGAGAACAACCTCAGTGATGAATGAATTATTTCCCTGGTCTGGTCACTGATACCTCCAACCTCTGAGCCTAGAAGATATGTTGATTTGGCAGCTTTGCCATCAAGGTAGTCTGTGCTGACATCAGGGCAGACGGCTGTTCTGACAGCAGATGTTTAGCCTTATTTTTAAGGGGAGCCCCAGTAACAGCCGCTTGACTCAAACGAGACTTGTGGTTGTTGCCGCGTTGAGGCCATCCCTTAATCTCAATGGCTCTCCAAAGATAATTTATGCTCCATCTGTCCTGTCTGCTTTGAAGGAGCTTCTGGTGGTGGTGGAGACGTAGGCAAGATGGTAGGCAGTACCGACATGGCCGCTATAGGAGTGAGAGAGGTCTCCCAAAG
Organism: Plestiodon gilberti rubricaudatus; assembly: GCA_026170595.1. Taxonomy (NCBI): domain Eukaryota; kingdom Metazoa; phylum Chordata; class Lepidosauria; order Squamata; family Scincidae; genus Plestiodon; species Plestiodon gilberti. The sequence continues at coordinate 42,714,628 of JANXHW010000007.1, forward strand.
GGTGGACTTGAGGCAAGGTTCCCAGATCTTCTTTATCTACCTGGAGAACCTTTTACATTTACAGTAGATGCAGGAGTTCGCAAGGTGGCTTTCTCCCAGGCAGAGAGAAGACAGGTGTTGTGCCCATCAGTGGAAGGGGGTTTAGCAACATTTTTTAAAACGCATTTTAAAAGTGACCTGGCTCACCTATGATAAAGCAGAGTTAACCAACCTACTAAAAATTCTAAGAAGTCATTTTAAAAAAATATATTTTTAGATAACTAACAACTACTAACACTATCATATACAGTAAAGTGGAGAACGGAAGTAAGTTTGTTGGGTTTAGGAGAGACGAGGGACAAAGGGAAGCCTTCCTAACAATGCTTCAGTGGCGGCCAAGGAGGAACTCAGGGATTGGGCGTTTTATTTATTTATTTATTTATTTATTTAAAGAATTTATACCCCACCTTTCTCCCAACAAGGGCACTCAAGGCACCCTACCTGCACTTGAGGCACACAAACGTGCAAGGGATCTCCTCACCCAAGTTCAGAGGCAGAATGCTCAACAAATTTCTGGATGTGTGTGCGCAGAACTCCACTACATGTGACTGCACAGAGACCATGAAAAAAGTGCGCGTCTCAAAGCAACACCTGTACCCTGACACCTGAAGGTTGCTTTTCTCCCAAAAAAGCACTAAGCAATTTTCGCAAATCAAACTGGTTTTGTTGCCCACCCTCACAGGTGCATTCCAGGTGCAACAGGTTTCCTGCAGCTTCCCATTAGCTCTCATTACCCTTCATCAATGACTAGCCCCTACTAAAGCCCCACTGCACACTTACATTTCCTTGGATCGCGGAATCCCTTCTTGGCAAGTTCTGAACACTCATCATAGAAGCACTCCAGCAAAGTTAATATCCTTGGTCTGTCCAAGAGTCCCACCTAAGAAAAAGGAACAGAGTCATTTTACACATTTTACATTTTACACTTTACACTGTCCTGTCTGGCTACATACACCGAGTTCCGTTGGTTTATGTCCTAGGAAAATACATTCTATTGTTTGTGAAAGCCGAGTGCTGCCAAATGGCCAGGGAAGGGGGGAACTGGCCATTTTACAGAAAGGATTGTGGAAGGTAGTCAAAAGTGGGAGGGAGCTCTGATGCTCCAGCCCACCACTCTTTTCTCCTCAACACTTCCTCTTCCACTCATTTTCCCTCTTCCTTCTCAAAACCAGGGAGAGGAAGGAAGAGGCTATGTGGTGATGGCAGTGGGCACCTCCCACCAATTCGTCACCCGAGGCAACCATCTCCGTCAGCTTCACGAATGGGCCGGCCCTGCATGTAGCCGTCAAGACTCACAGCTGCCAACAGGTCTGTTCTCCATTGATTTGTCTAATTGGTACAAACCATGGAGGGAGGGAATTCTTTAAAAAGCACCAAAGTGACTTTGTACAGCTTTGGAGCTTTTTGAAGAATTCCCTCCCTCCATGGTTCTTGCTCTTAATAAACGCTGAGCATTTAGCTCTTTATCTCAGATGGATTTGGAGCACCTCTTCAAAGCAATCTACGTCTCAGAAAGACAGGAAATGCTGCACTGGCATGTCTGACTGTCTTGTGAAACAGGGAATAGCACAAGCATCCTTCTCTCCTAGGGAGAGGGCAGGGAGATGACAAAGGCAGGAAAACGCAGAAGGAAACTGGGACAAAAAACAGAGGGGAAACACATGGCGAAAGGAAAGCAAAGCAACCCCAGAGGAGTGCAGCTTTTCAACTTTATAATGACTTAATGCATGTCATTATTTCACGGTTCCAGTTCTGCCATCTCCTTCCCATTAGCGTAGCAGGGTTCCTCTAGCCCATAAATTCCCCTGGACCCATTATTTCAGGCAACCAGCCCTCCACTTTTGAATAATTGATTTCCTTCCTAGGTTTGTAGCAAGACTGCCAGTTGCCAAGGAGTGAAATACGCCAAAGCAGTTAATTCCATGTCACTTTTTCCTGTGCTGCTGAAGAGAAACAAATTGTTGAAGTTGGCAGCTAAGGGCTGGCAAGGGCCCAAGAGGGCTGGACCACAGCCAGGCTGCTTACGAGCTACAAGCAGAAGTTGGCGGCTCCTGGGGAAGGGGCTAAGTGGGCCTGGGAAGATGTCGGGGTTTAGCCTGTCGTCAGTCAGCCAAGGACCCAGTCAAGGGCCTTTTCCTGATGCTGACGTGGTCTGCACACTTGTTGCTCATTTCTTGAAGGGGTCCACATGTCTTCCCTTAGAACAGGGCTTCCGTTATGGAAATATCATTTTTCCCCAGCATAATTGGGACAATATTCTTTTCCCTCCTCCCCCCCCCCCAGCTCACATACTGCATAATGTTATGCAGTAATGCTAGTCTTTTGGCAAAGTTTTCTGGCAAATTTTCTGATGCCCTGCGTTGATCATGTTTAACTTTTATGAAGTAAACAAAAACTAAAAAAAGTACATTGTATTAATGTTATGCACCCACATAACATTTTCCTCATAGGAAAAAGTAGTTAATTCCTACTATTTATTGGGGACGACGACAACAATAAAGTTAATTTACTATGGTTTAAATCAGTGTTTCCCAAACTTTTTCGACCTGCGGCTCCCTTGACCATTGGCGACCATTGGCCGTGGCTCCCCATTACGTTATGTTGATGCCTGCCAATTGGCATTGCACTATTTTCCGAGAGGATCCCGTGGCACTCCATGGTTCCTCTGGCTTGTTTCTGTGGCTCCCCTGGGAGCCACGCCTCCCAGTTTGGGAACCACTGGTTTAAATGTTATATAGTACTGTATTCAGAGCTTTACTTGTGTGGCCTGGCCTGGGTATTCCTCCCTCACACGCTTCTGCTCCCTCAGCTGGCATCCACCAAGCCAACAAGGGTTCCCTTCTAACCACAGGGGAGGGCTTTCTGTATTCCATGGTCACAACCCCTGGAAAACTAGTAAATATTTTAATGTATGATATCACAAGACCATACACTTCCTTTCAATTGTTTACATTTAAAGAAAAAATGCATTTTTAAAGGAAAAATAATGAAGGCACTGAAAACATATTTTAGTATATCTAACTATGTAATAACTCTAGAAAGCAAATTATTTATTCATTTATATCATATGCTTCCTAAAGTTAGACACCTGAAAAATAGTTTAATATAACGTTGAAGCTGCTCGATTTGACTGGTATGGTATCCATTTGTTCTATTATAATTAATTTCTTTAAGGAATACATTTTTAGAAACAGATTTTTTTTTAAATCATGAGCAGAAGCTTTCATAGCCAGCTACGATTTTCCAGGACAAAGGATTTATAGGTTAAAAAAGCCATGTATTTCTCAAAAAGTCTAAAACTTGCATTAAAAACAACAACACCCAAATTCACTGTGCTAAAAAAGATATTATTAGCAACAATGAATAAAAATTGTTTAAAATACACATAGATAACAAACAGAAGACCGACGTTTCGTCCTACACATAGGTCATAGGTCAAGGACAGTCTGGCGGTGGATGTCATTGACTTTTTTTTTTTTTTTACAGAGTGGAGGTTTTTTTTAGGAGTGGAACATTTTCTAGAAAAAACTTCCGCTTCACACCACGTCCACAACGTGAGATGTGGTTGCATGGGTGCCATGGATACCTATTGGACAGTGCTCATGTCATCACTCGTGAAAAAGCTCCACAATCCCACCTCTGTGCCTGCAAATTGTGAACTTTTACAAGTTATCTCTTTTCATTCAAGGCTGGGTGCTCCCTTGCTAAACTGTTCAAGAAATGTACACTCATATAGTTCATGCAGTGTGTGTGTGTGGGGGGGGAAGGTGAAGAACTCCAACAGCTCCAGCAGCCTATTTCCCCCCACCCTATTGCAATATCCTGCCATTTCATAATCATTTTTTGCTCTTTCTGGTGTCTCTCCCCCCCCCCAGCATTGTTTATATAGTTCTTTGAAGGTTGTGCTCTCCCCATCTCCAGTGCTGGAGCTCCAATCTCTCCCGATTAACAAAACAAAACAAAACAAAACTGGGAACACAAGTCTAGTGCTCTCTTGCTCTCTCTGGTGTGTGATGCCAAGCGCTTGCTTCTTCTTGGGCAACCGGCTACAATCCAGTAGAGCTACAGTATTCTCCCTATTGTGCAAAATGGAGTCATTGAATTCTGGACTGAGCCACTTCAGACTGCAGGTGAGGGTGTCCTATTTTGTGCTCTCCCATGTATCAAAGTTCGCTGAATGTATTAAACTAACACACCAGGGAGAAAGGATTAGTGCAACCCCCTCTCTGATGTGCTACGTTCCGACATGCAGGAAGGGACTGGTGGTGGGGTTACCTAGGAAAGCGTTCAAAAAATCGCCTCCTCTTGTGCAGTCTGAAAGGGTGCGGTCAAGAATTCCGCCATCTTATTCTGCGCAATGTGGCTATCAGCTCACAGACAACCCCTTGGCAAACAGCAGATGCCTCTCTGGCTTGATGTTTGTTTCAAGATCCAAATACCTTCTCCCAAACACTGACTGAACCATTGGCATGCGGTTTCAAAGTGGTTATCTCATAGCTGGCAAATACTCTCTTGCCCTTCTATGCGTATTCCCATTTTCACGTCTCCCAGTTGTGTTTTAAAATACAGTCATCGAAAAATCACTACACAAGCTTTCTGCACTGACCTAATTGGTTATTTTCTGCAGGAAGTAATGAAAATTTAATGAAAGAAAGTCTTTGCGAAAGCAAGAAGGCGGCTTGTGCTTCTCTTCCCACTCAAAAAGTGCACATTTTCTCCCCAGCCAAATGAGTTATTTGCATATCAAAAGATTGGTCAACAGAAGGACTTGAGAACAGCCTTGAGATCTCTGTGACTGTCCTGCCTGCAGGATGCAGCGCACACTCTGTTGGCGCGGCTTCATCAGCGGGGGGGGGGAGTTAGGATTGGGCTATGGATCACAAGCTAAACAGGACTCCCAGTCTGATGCAGCTGCCCGAAAAATGAATGCATTACTTTTGCATTACGCAGTGGGCTTGCATTACTTTTACATTAAGCATTATGCATTACGCGCAGTGGGCTGCATTAACAGCGGCCCCGCGCACCCCGTTCCAGTTAAGTGTGGAGCGCGCGGGGTCTCGTCTTCCTGCCTAGTGTCGGAGCATTAATATGTGGGGTCTCAGGCGAGAAGAACAGAGCTTCCTGCATCATGGCTTCTGCACACGGTATTCCTGCACACATCATTCCTGCACACAGTAAGCCCATGGAACACCCGGTGCTGGGTTGGGGGGTGCCCGGTGCAGGGTCCTGCAGGGTCACCCCCCCAAAAAACCGCGCCACGGCAGCAATTTTAAATTCTATTAAATGTTGGAACCAGGCGCCATTTCACCTAGTTACACCTCTGGTCCAGATCACAAGAAGTTATAGTTCCACTCTGTTCTGCACTAATCAGAGCTCACTTGGAGTACTGGGTACGCACCACATTTTATGTCCAAGGAGGATATTGATACGCTGGAGCGGGTTTGGAGGAGGGCAACTACGGTAAGATGGTAAGAGGTCTAGAAACCAAGTCCAATGAGAAATGGTTAAAACAGAGGAGATATGATAGCTGTCTTCAAGTATCTGAAGGGCTTTCATGCAGAAGAATGGGAGGACTTGCTCTCTCTGGCTCCTGAGGACAGGACTAAAACCAATGCAGTGAGATTTCAGGGAAGTAGATTTTGGCTAGACATGAGGAAGAATTTCCTAACTGTAAGAGTGGTACAGCATTAGAACAGTCTGCCTTGTGCAGTTGTGGGCTCTTTGTTGGAGGTTTTCAAGCAGAGGCTGGATAGCCACCTATCAGGGATGTTGTAGCAGTTGCCTGCATTTAGATAGGGGGTTGGACCAGATTATCTCCAAGGTCCCTTCAAACTCTAACATTCTATTATGTTCTACGAAGAGAAGGATCAGAAATAGGAAAGCGATACAAGGAAACCATTTCAGTCAAATGGTATAATTATGATACGTTTGATATTATCGCAGATAGCAAGGACCGTAGGGTTCCGTTTTGAAAGAACTGAATCAGAGTTGTCATTGAGGAAGTGCATCTTTCCTTCTATTTCACTCCTGCAACTGGTATAGTCCCTTCCTTCCTCTGCAGATCCCCGACCCAGCTGCCATATTTCCTTATGACACTGCACATATGCATATCATAAGGAAGAGTAGCAGCTTGGACTAAGGCACTGGCAACCACCACTGAGGACAGGACGGGAGTCATAGAGAATGTACAAAGTCTCACAGACAGACTACAATCCTAGGAATGCACCGAGGTTGGCAGTGGGTATCAATGGGCATGTGCCGGAGGTCAAGTACCTCAAAATAATGGGCATGTGTTAATGCTTTAGAAGGTTTGGACTGAGAGCCTGACCCCCCCCCCCCAAACCTAGTAACCTGGCTGGGGCTGTGTCTATGTCCTCAGAGCCCTTTCCAGGCACAGAAGTGGGTAAGCAGTGTACAAAAATATCCTCTGTGATTGGCCGGCAGTATGAAGCCCCTGGATTGACTGGACCTGGTATAAATACTGTCTGCCCTTGGCTGATCAATACAGCAGAATCCCATGCATGCCTACTGCACTTCAGTATTCAGCTTCAGGAACTCTGAACTGAATTCTAGGACCCTGGGCTGGAGAACACAACCTTTGCATCCAGATTTGGGAATGGCAGTTCATGGCTGGTCTGGCCCTGACAGTGTGTCCCATAAGCTGAGGATGGGGCTAACATGAAGGAGCAGGTAAGGGGGTGGGAGATGAAAGTGGGGAGATGGCATTGCCGGCCAAATCTGGATAAGGAAGTCCTGACTGGTTAGTATGCAACCACAGACAGACTGCCCAGAGTGGGCCTGGACGGATGCCCCCAAAGGCCCCCGGTCAATCAGAAGGCTTGGTGCCAACCTGGGCCAGAGAGGACCCTAAAGAAGCAGCAAAGGGGCAGATAGGTCAGGCTGGCATGGCAGACGAAATGCTGGCAACCCCTTTGGAAATGCTGGGTTGTTAAATTACGAGACCAGCAGGGATGGATCTATCCAAGTACATGTGCCGGCCGGGGACGGCATCATTGGACAGCCGCTGAGACCCTTCAAGAGGACCCACTACTGATTCCTGAGACCATCTCTGTGCCCATAAGCTTAATACTGGGTGGTGGTGGAGTGATTCTCTCAGGGCCTACCCAGGTAGGAGGGGCCCCTGAAACCCGGACACTTGCTGTTATCTACTCAGAGCCTTGCAGAGAGGGCTGAGTACAGTATACACTGGAAAGAAAGGAAGATGGACTCACAGAGCAATCCTACGTAAGTATCTGGTGGGTGGCCCAGGGCTGCCCGCCGGATCCTATGCCTGTTCCAGGCCGCTCTGCAGCAGCCCAGAGGTCTACTCGGGGAAAGGGAACGTTCGTCCCCTTCCCCCGGTGTATACCGGGGAAGGTCTAATGGGCCTCCTCAGATTTCCGCCAGCTAAATAGCTGGTGGAAGTAAGAGGAGGCCATTTAATGCCATCCCCGACCCCCCCCCCGGGACGGCTCAGCCAATGGCCCCCCTCCCTCGCTGCCCAGACCGCCTATTTGGCTGCCGGGGGATCTCTTACCTTCCTCTGGTGGTCGTATGGACGTCCTAGCGGCGGAGTTAGGGCGGCCGGCCTTGCGCCAGCCACCCTTACTCCCGAGTCGTCGCACACGTGCCTTATGGCATGTTTGTGACAGCTTAGGGCAGCGGAACACTCGCTCCACCGCCCTATAGTTCCACAGGATTGCGCTGTCAGTGTTGTGAAGCTGAACTCCTGCCACTAGCGCAGTGAAAATTAGAAGACGGGAACTACAAGCTTGCTGAACTCTGCCAAACAGAGATTGGAGTCATAGATCATCCAGTGACCACAGAGGTCTTTTATGGATTTGCTTTGCATTTTCTGTTTCCCCTTGTGGGTTGGGTACAGCAGGGACTGATTACAATACTGGGAAGAAAACCAGGTCAAAGCCGAAAGAACTGCCCTAATTTTACACTGTATTTTTGGCCATGCTACAAGCCCACTTGCCTGCTTTTGATGCCATTAACAGCCTGTTAATATTGTGGATGCTTGTTTACAGGGTTGGAAAAATATCTCAAAGCCAGTAGCAGATTGGTCGGAGTCCGGCCTCGCAGAGAGCTGAGAAAATATCTCAGTTTCCATTTCTTGGGAGCCTGAATCAAGTTCTTATAATCTGGAGATGGTTCAGGAATGTGTATGGGGTGTGCTGGGATGATGCTGCAGACTGCATTGGGAACTCCCCAAGGCCTTAATATGCCCCAAGGTCTAACATTTGATGTACCAACCTATTCCAATATAGATCAGGAATTGTCACCATTAGGTTGTACCCAAATCTTGCCTTCTGCCCATGCTATTAAAGTTATCTGGGTAACCTTGCCCAGTTCCTCCTGCTAACTGGGCAAAGAGGCACCTTTTAAAGTGGTGTCATATTTAGCAGGGGGAGAGCAATTGTTCCTCTTCGCACCAGCATAGCGTCTTTTCCAGTGGCCGTTGCTGGCGTCACTTCTGTATTTTCTTTTAAGATTGCGAGCCCTTTGGGGACAGGGAACTATTGATTGATTGATGTTATTATGGAAACCACTTTGTGAACTACTCCGGTTGAAAAACGGCATATAAGTATTCATCATCATCGTCATCATCGTCATCATCACCTGTGCACACGCAAGAAGGGAACACTGTGATTTGCACTTCCCCCTTACTCTTTCCAGCCCCCTGCACCCTCCAAAAGTCTGCTCCCGAAGCTTGGGGGACTGTTGGTAGCATATTTTCAGGGGGTACAGAAGGCTGGAGAAGGAAAAGAAAGCTGGCAAAATTCACATCCACACGCCATGCTCAAATGCTCGATAATGCAAGCAGGAAGCAGCTTCAGGACTGGCCTATCCATGAGACTTCCTGAGGCAGTCATTTCAGGCAATGGAAGGGCAGAGGCGTCTGATGCCTCTGCCTGCCTGCCTGCCTCTTTAAGCCCGACCCACACTGCACGAGCTCTGGCGTGGAGGCCTCTGCCTCTGCCTCCGCGCGCAGAGCTGGTCTGAAGGAGTGTCTTCCCGCCTGTTGTCCCTCCTGTTGTCCCGCCTTCTTAGAAAGCGCAGCGGTGATTGGTTAAGCATAAATGCGGTCCGATACATGAGAGAAGAGAGAGAGGGGCAGGAAGGAGAGAAAACTAACGTAACAATTTGTGCCGGGAATAGAATTCATCTTGCTAACTTTTGTGAGAAGGAGAAATGGATCCATGAGAAATCGGAGACTCGAGTGAGTTCCGATTGATTGACAGCCCCTTTCATCCTGCCCTCTCATCCGAATGGTTGGCTGCAGTAGCTCCGCAAAGCAACCCCCTCAAAACATGGGCAATTTATGTACGCGCCGGAAATCGGGAGATCGCATCAGCTCAGCTCGCCTCCGCAATGGTAACCAGACACCTCCGCACAGCTCGGCAAAGCGCCTAGCGCGTCTGTGACGCGCCGGAATTCGTGCGATGTGGGTCGGGCTTTATACCATTATATTGACTAAGGAAGGGGGAAACAGGGCATAAGAGGAAGCGTGGAGGAGAGGAGAGCTTCTAGCCCGCCTTTCTCCTCTCCTCTACACTTCCTCTTACACTCCATTCCATTCTTCCCTTTTAAATCCAGGGAGTGGGGAGGATGACTGGTAGAAACAGTGGCTGCTGAGTAAGAGGGAATGGCATATGGCACCATGGCACAAGGCACCATACAAAGGGGGTGGCGGCATTTGGAGTGTCGTCTCGGGTGCCAGGAGATCTTCAGCTGGCCCTGGATGACTTGGATATAACCCATGGAATCGAGTTCATGGTTGCCATTGGGGATATTTGCAGGAGATGGATGAGGATGCTGTAGTTCCAGCCCTGCACGTTCACAATCCCACTACACAATTATGATGAAGAGTTCTGCTTCCTAAGCAGAATTAAAAGCAACTCTCATGTTTCTAGCCCTAATTGCTATGGAACTAAGCTTAAAAACACAGCCTATTCACGGGATGGCTGTTTAATTGGCTTATTTTATTCGGAATATATATTTTCCTCATCCAAAATGAGGGTTTCCTTGGTAAAGAATTGTGGGGAGGAGAAAAGGGATTGTTGCAGTGTCTGTCCATCCGTCCGTGTCCCCCACCCCCTTTTCCCAGCTATAATAACAAAGAGATGGCAGGTCACAGTCGCCATAGAGCTTTCAAAGTGAATCTGTCAAGCTACCTTTCCATGATCGCAGTCCAGGAAGAGTTGAACAAACATCTGCCTCCAAACGTCATGTCTTATCACATCGCGTGTGTCATTGGCACATTGCAGGAAGTGCTTCAGAAGTTCCTGGAACATATCACTGCTGAAAGTTTTGATATACGAATGGACATACTGTGGAGGGGAGAAGAGAGGGAGAAGAAATGTCATTCCCCCCTGTCATGTCCCTCCTCTCTCAGCATCCCTCGCTTTGTTCAGATCCTTGGCAGTATCTTGAGGTAGAGCTGGAAAAGACTCTGTCTGAAAGCCTGGAGAGCCACTGCCAGCCATTGTAGACATTACTGAACTCAGTGGACCAAGGCTGCAATCCTAATGCTGAGGGTAAGCCCCACTGAACACAGTGGGACTTACTTCTGAGTAAACATGTCTAGGATTGCGCTGTAAGAGTCTGATTCAGTACAAGGCAACTTCCTGCGTTCATACATATCCTTGACAATGATACAGCTCAGTCTTAACGCCAAATTGTCTTCAGATGTAAACAGGTGGAACTCCAAAGGGAAGATCGCTCTCTCCACTTTGTACTTTTGGGAATGTGCAAACACATCATAGCACAAGGAGATAGTTTTTCCGCCTCCATATTCCCCCCTGCAAAAGCTAACTGTAAGCACATCCCAGGGCAGAGGTGGACACACTTTTCAACATGGGATGCCTCTGTAAGTTGGGAAGAACAACACTGAGCACCAGGAACAATTTCCACATAGCAGCTGCCTCGCCAAATGACTACAGAGCCAGCCTCACACGCACCTCAGCATCACGACCACATCACACAAAGTTCAAAACAACTGTTGCTTGTTCAAAGGTAGCTCCATCCTTCTAACTGAAGCCAGCTGTCAGCGAGCTGTTTACCCACCCAAAGTGTTGGGTTGGGGCCTTACACGACCTTTCTGCTTCTTCCTCACAATGGCATTATTATCCCCAGGCAGCATTTTGCACAATCTATATTCATAAGACTGGTGGAAAAACAAGGCCACAACATGGGTTGTGCAGCTGAAAGGAATCATTTTGGACCCTCCTCCTCCTCCTCCTCCTCCTCCTCCTTCTTCTTCTTCTTCTTCTTCTTCTTCTTCTTCTTATTATTATTATTATTATTATTATTATTATTATTAACTGTATTTATATACCGCTTTTCAACAAAAAAAGTTCATAAAGCGGTTTACAGACAAAAATCAAATGATTAAATGGCTCCCTGTCCCAAAAGGGCTCACAATCTAAAAAAGATGCAGAAGAACACCAGCAAACAGCCACCAGAAAAGAGACTGTGCTGGGGTGAAAGGGGGGCAGTTACTCTCCCCCTCCTAAATATAAGAGGAGCACCAATGGAAAAAGCGCCTCTTGCCCAGGTAGAAGGGGACTTAAAACAACACTTAAAACAAACAACCAGCAGACGAAACGAAATGATTTTGGAAACCAGCTTCACCTAATCCTCTGACACTGGAAATGCTATCAAGCAGAGATTTATTGGAAGCCTGATCTTAGAGACACTTTTAACACTTCAGATTTATCATCATGCAAGTTTTTTATGGGTAAAGAGAAAAGGGCATTCTAGAAATGTGATCTGCACAATGTAAATAATAAAAGTCATCAAGAAGGAACCACAATCCCAGGGTTTGGGCTGAATTATTACAGCAGAGGTCTGTACAGGACCGGCGTCAGGAGTGGGCAGCCGCCAAGGGCCCAGGGCTCTCATAAGGGCCCAGTGCCGATTCCCAAGATCACCTCTGTGCCCAGAGCCACTGTGCAATGCTGGTTCTCTCAGCTAAAGGAGTTGCACCCTTATTGCTTCCTCTCCCCCATCACAGTCATCAAGGTGAGCCCCATATGAACCCTACAGAAGACCCACCCAGGTGGGAGAGAACCCTTGGAGGGCATTTTTCCAAAGGCTCCCTGAACCCTGGAACCAGCCTTGCTTCTTAGCCTGGCTCTGTGACTGGGGGACAACGACCCATAATACACTGTACTGTTGTGTATGCAAAATGTGGGGTGAAGGCTCACTCCTGTTTTCAGTGGGTGCAAACTCCTGATGTTCATGCCTCAAATGGTACACAATACCAGCTAAGAGAAAGGACAGCTGGTGCCTCCAAAAGCAGGAGTACTACATCTATCCATCCCACTCACCCTGCCAAACCATTGCTAGCACATCTTCCACTGTAAGGCACCAGGACTCTTGGACAGGGGATTCTGGCAGTAAAGCTCAGGGACCCTACTCCCTGTGCTACCAAGATAACCCAGAAAGGGGATTGATAGCCTGATCTCTTCTGTGTTGCAACACCACTCTTTTAAAGGCCAGAGTTGGTATTGCTACTCTTCAACCCAGGTGAACTGAGGAACTAATAGGAGCCTGGCTGGCTCTCTACATAATAGCTGTTCCAGGTCTCGGTCTGAACAACTCATCTGACTGGGATAGAACACATACACACTTGACCACCAGCTACTCTTCAACCACACCTCTGGCCCTCTGATTCTTGTACAACAAATCCAGGACCGGAGTACCAGCCCATTATTGACAACATCTTCCACCTCTGGCCCCCATCGGATGGATCCCCATGATTCAGAATGACTCTGAATCCACAAAAGCACATGGCTGGCCAATAATGGCTTTTCAACAAAGGACAAAGACTGCTGTAGGAGGATGTTTCAGCAGGTTTTTGGCACTGAACTTGCACAAGAGCTTTTGGGGAGATAAAAGTATCCAAAAAGAAAGAAAAATGGGGGGGGGCAGGGCATTCATCATAGCAGTCCTCTTAGTATAATAACCCAATAGGAAAGTTACCTGCTCATTCATGGATTTTGCACAGGAGGAATTCCTGGAGGGATAGCACACATTAGCTACAATCAAGCAGAGACTTCCTGAAGTTCATATTGTCTCAGATCATTGCTCCATCTTGCCTAGAAGGTGGCTCTCCGATCCCAGGCAGGGAAAATCTCCCCTAGGTCTGGTCCCTTTTAACAGAGGATGCCATGGATTGAATCTGGGACTTTCTGCATGCAAGAGAGTCCCACCACTGAGCTATGGCCTCTCCCCCATTCATTCACATTGGTGGCTTCAACATGCCTAATTCTGTACTGTACTAGAGTGTGGACTCTCATCATCTTTATCTAAATACTGGCCTAATAAAAACATCAATAGGAATGGATTTAGAACCCAGCCGTGATGAACTGCAGAGACTGTTGCGCAATGCTAGATTTTCCTGACAAAAGGGATTCTCAAAGTGCCTATTATCCTTAATAATATTCTTAATTAGATGCAGTCACTTTGAGGTTAAACTTTAAAATATCTCTTTGCAGACTTAAAAGAAGAATGACAAATTACCTACTCCCCCCCCATGTGTTTTTCTGCAGAATGCTAAATGGATGACTCTCAAGAGCAGAGCAGGAAGCTGGGTAATAGATCCTGCCTAGTCCCAATGGGCCTCACTGTAGCTTTATGCCCCATCCTTACAGCACAATCCTATGAACGTCTACTCAGAAGTACGGTAAGTCTAATTGAATTCAGTAGGACTTACTCCCAGGAAAGTGTGTATAGGAGTGGAGCCTACATTTCTGGAGTAATACATATCTACTGACACTGCTAAAGCTAAGTGGCTGCCAATGCTTCTAGTCCATAAGCTCCTAATCACAGTAACTCAGGTACACGATTGTTATCTAATGGAGATTAACCTCTTCTGGAGGTGGGAATATATATATATATCATCAGTGACCTGAAACTCTCACTCACAAGAGTTTGTTTCTCTATCCCCTGAGACAACTAACCCTGGAATAGAGCAGGTTTTGACTTGAGAACCAGTGTTCTATTTTGATTACTGTTACAGAGAATCATGATGGGGAGGAAACAAGGTTAAGAGAATGATGGATGATCAATCCCTCCTGCATCTCTCAATTCTTTCTGCAAGTGTCCTTGGACGATTCCCCCCCGCCCCTTTCCTCATCAGTTTTAAAGGGAAAAAATTCACTCAAAATAACCAGAAGGTGGGTAAAATTCAGCCTCGTGATATAGCCTAAAGAGACATGATGCAGGGTCCGATCCTATTCAATTTTCCAGCACTGATGCAACCATGCCAACAGGGCATGTGCTGTATCCTGTGGTGCTGGTGGGGCAGTCACAGAAGCCTCCTCAAGGTAAGGGTCCACAGTCACATTGCGGACTCTCCAAGCAGCTCTGGGTCTGGTCAATGCCTGGATGGGAGACTGCCTGAGAACCCCATGTATTCTGTCCTATCATGGAATGGAAGAAAGTCAGAACAGAAGAGTAACAAGTTAAAACAGTACAGTCAGACCTTTTTATCCACTGGGGTTCTGTTCCTGGAACCACAGTGGATAAGAAAATCAGTGTTATATGAAATCTGGGGGTGGGGAGCGGTGCCACATTACCTTTTTTCCAGCATCTTCGCTGCTTCCCTCCTCCTGAGTTTGTTTAAACTGACTGGAAAAACAAAAGCCACTACTGGAAGCAACCTGTAAATGGCGCCAGAGAGTCCCGGCTGCATTTTTCAGTGGTTTGGACACGCGCAGGAGGCTGGAAGTGGCTGGCAGGCTCCCGACAACACTGAAAAAAGAGGTAATGTAGTGCGGTTGGACTCCCTCTTCCACAGTTTTGCCATCCGTGTTGAGTCAAATCCGTGGATTAAAAAAAAAGTGGATTAAAAAGGTCCGACTGTAATTTGTAGGAGAGATTGATGTCCCTCTTTCCATCATTTATTTATTTATTTATTTAAAGAATTTATATCCCGCCTTTTTTCTCCCAGCAAGGGCACTCAAGGCGGCTTACAAAAAACATTAAAATACATATATACATTAAAATAATTAAAAACAAATAATTAAAACAATTAAAAGAAACAACCCCAGTGGGTCACCTATATTTACATTTGTTAAAAGTCATTTGTTAAAAAGCCAGCCCACCATGTCAGCCATCGAAAGCTAACCTAAATAAAAACGTCTTAAGGCCCTGCCAAAAGGTCTCTAAAGAAGGAGCTGTTCTTAATTCCAGGGGGAGGGAATTCCATAATTGGGGCGCCACTGCCGAGAAGGCCCTATTCTGCGCCGCCATCCCCCTCACCTCCGTCAATGGCGGCACGGTTAACAGGCGTCATCAGGTCTCTCCTGCAATCAGTCTCCCCCCCCCCATTAGTGCTATGATGAGGCAAACATAAGTTGAGAATCCCTGTAATAACATTTAGTTCCACCTTTAAGAGGTCTTTCTTTGAGCTCCTATCCTGAATGTGAGCCTGGAAAATTTTGGCTTCCCTGTTCCTGTTATCTTGGCAAACTTAGGATTGGGAAGGACCAGGCATTTGAGAAGATAGTGGTGCCTACACTTCCACTCTTAAGGTGAAGCAACCACACTCTCTCCATAAGAAGCGTGGCAGTTTTTCTCCCTTGCAGTTCTGCTGGATGAAGAGTTCTGTGAAACTGGAAAACTTGAGTGCTTCTCGGCTGGTTCAAAAGTAGATATTTTTACCTACTTCATGCCTCCTCTTGATTATTCATAGCGGGAAATGACACGGCACCAATGGAGTAAGAAGCCTTGAGAACCGAATATTCTCATTCAGAGAAAGTGACTTTGTTCCTCACCTCTGCAAACTCTTCTTCATTCACTTTCACCTCCAGCGTTCCTATGGCTTCCAGAGGCCTGGCATAGATCCCTAAGGAAATGAAGCAGATATGATAACGGTAACCGATGTCCAGATGCATCATGGAAGATTGTGCTGCATTCTGCCTCTCTAGAAAGCAAAGCTCTTTCTTCTTTCGGCGAAATCTATCTATCTATCATGCTGTGGAGGAGGGTGACCAGAGGCAAAGGGAGGTGACTCTTGTGGGTCTTTAACAGCATCATGCGCCAAGAGGCCACAGCTAATCAGCACATGTATTGACTATAATTGCAGAACATCATTACTGATTATATGAATGCCAGGACCTCCCTGATCGTGGTCCTGATTCATGGAGAGCAGATTCAGCTACAATTTTCTGAAAAGGATGCAAGTACAGAAACGCTAAGCATGCAGTTCCTGTCAGATGCCCTTTTATCCATATTCTGGTCTCGATTTGTGCCACACTTGCCAAAAATGTTTAGCTACCATTTGGCATTGCCAAATACCGCTTCCAGATATATTTCCTGGCTATAAAAAAAGCAGAGAGTGGGTGACATTTACATAACCTTTTCCTGATCCATCTCCATTCTTTTTTCAGTAATGTAGATGGGGCTGACTGCCTGATAAGCAACCTGCTCCATGGCTGTAGGTACCGTAGTCTCAGAAACAGTCGTCTCTTTTCCCTGAAAACGGAGAGCCACTGGTATACAGTAGGGCCCCTTGTATCTGCGGGGGATATGTTTCAGGTCCCCCCGGCAGATACGTGAAAACCACGGATAGGGATGAACACCCCCTTTGCGGTTTTCTGAGGGGGGGCCGCCCCCTGCACACGCGCACTTGCACGCACCCCCCCCCAGGCTCTTACGTTTAGTGAAGCAAGGTTTGTTTCTTCCTTACACAAACACAATAAGCAGCCTTGTGCTGTTTATTGCAGGCAAGTACTGTAGAGCGAGACTAAGAGCTAGATAGGCTCTGCAAGGTTAACAGGAAGTGCTTCTGTTAACCTTGCTGAGTTTCTCTAGCACTTAGTCTCGCTCTACTTGCCTGCAATAAGCAGCACAAGGCTGCTTATCACGTTTGTGTAAGGAAGAAATGAACCTTGCTTCACTAAAAGTAAAAGCTGGGGGGGGTCGCACGTGTGGGGGGGCGGGACCCCCGTGATCCATGGATAAGTGAATCCGCAGATAGTAGAGGGGGGGCCCCTGTATTTTGAAAGCAATAATCAGGGCCAACAGCCACCTCAGGCAGTGGATTGATGCCTCTGCCACTTATCCTCCTTCTCCCACTCCCTGAATTCAAAAATGGGTAGAAGTGGAAGTGTGGAGGAGAGAAGAATTGTAGGCCAGAGCGTTTTCTCTCCTCCACACGTCCTCATTCGGGCTATTCTTCTCTTCCTTTTTGAATTCAGCAGGCAAAGGAGGAGTGGTGGTGGAAGTGATGAATAGTGTGCTTCTGGGTAAGGGGGGGGGGCAACATTTGGCATGCCACCTCAGGTGCCAGAATTGGGCCAGTTTCCAGATACATGCAAATCCTCAAACTGCCTTTTGAGGTCAGGACAAAGGTCATGATGGAGTAGCTGACAAGACAGGTCAAAAAAGGTCCAGCAAGGGTCAGTTTCAGCACTTCTGTGGGATGCAGTGAGATAAGAAATATTATGTTACCACCAAGGAGACTGCTGTTTGGTGATTCTCAGTTCTACTCTAGGGTCAGTGAAGACAAATGAAAGCACACCCAGTGGACTTCATTTACTGCTCGTTCCTGCTTGCTCATTTACTGCCTAATTCATGGGCAGTAAATTATCTTTATGATGAAACTATAAAGCACAGCTTAATGCTTACTTAGTGCATTGGGTCCTGCTAAGTGGAAAACACCAGGAAGCAAAGCTGGGCTGCTCACTTGAAGAACGAGCATCTCTAAGTAAGGGGCAGGCAACAGACAACCCAAGATAACTTGCAAAGAAATGATAACAAAGGGGTCCCTGGTAAGATTGGCAATGACCTTGCTTTCTTCTTGCTTGAAACATGGGGCTTGTCTCCTTGAGTCCTTCCAGCAATGAATTTGCTCCGTGTTGTGATACAACACGGGTGCCATGCAGTGCTGGCTCCACGTTGCTGAGGTCTCTGAGGCAAAACCCTGCACTGGATTCCCCATGGCATCCTCCATCTGCTCCCTGATGGTGCATTGGGCGCTACCACTACCACTGGTACTGAAGGTTCAGGGGTTGGCTCAGCCAGGTATCTTGGAGAGTGACTCTGACAGCCAAACAAGACAAGACTCAGGCAATCCATAATCAGAGTCCATGACAACAAAGATTATCATGGATTATCATGTATTATCAAGTTTATCATAGTCTTAAAACATCTTAAAGGCTAACACATTTACTTGAGGGATTGAGGGGTTCTTAACCAGTGGTACCCTGGGGTATATCTGGTGGTACGCGGCCGGTCTGAACCCCGAACCCCCCTCCGACGGAGCTCAGGAGCAGAGGTTTTGGATGCCGCAGAGCTCGGGAAAGCGCTGGCAAGAGGCTCAGCCGGCAAGCAGAGGTGAAGCGCATGAGTTTCACAGGATGAAAAAGGCTCTCCCGCTCACCCCAAGCCTCTTACCAACGCTTTCCTGAGCTCCGCAGCATCTGAAAATCTCAATTCCTGAGCTCCGTCGGTGTCCGATACCTGGAAGTGATGGGCAATGATGTCATCACCCATCACTGCCAGTGGTACACAGAGGGATCCCGCCAGCGACAACGGTATACCCCACCGCCAAGAGATTGAGAACCTCTGCTGTAGTATAAGCCTTTGTGGACTACATGTGGAGACGGTGTTGAATCATGTAAGCTCTAACAGGGCCATCCCGCTAGTTGGCTCTGGTGGGTCTTGGGGCCCAGGATGGCACCTTGGCAAGGGTAAGTGCCAGCTCCACTGGCCACTGCAGTTCACCAGGGCTCTTTAGTAGCCAGCCCTGCAGTCCCCACACTCTTCCACCCTGCCCTTCTCCTCCTCCCAGCTCCCTGCTTGGCTTTTAAACAGGCAAAGAGGGCATGGAAGGGAAGGGGCAAGGAGCTACACTACTCCAGCAAAAAAATCATCACCTCCCTCTATTTCCCTTCTCCCTTCCCAGGGCCTTTCTGCCTTTAGAAATGGTGGACAGCAGGAGGGAGAAGAATGAGTAATAGAACAGCGATGAAGATGAAAGCTTGAAAGCTGTGGTCTGCTTTTTACGGATGTTCTGTGACTGGGATCCATAGGTCAACTTAAGGTGTGCTAGAAGAAACCTTAAGACTGAAGCCATGGATCCAAGGAAGATGTGCATGGCTTACCTGTCTCAGCATCAAGTGGCGCTGAAGTGACGACTTCCAAGAATGATGCCAGGGCACTTTGGATCTGCAAATCAAAGACACCGTTTCAAGGACTGGTTCAACAAATCCCCTTTTGCCCATTCAGGTGCTGTTGAAGCTTCAGATACGGCTATCTGGTTGGAAGAGCACACTTGTGCTCTTGATAGAACCATTCTAGCACAGAACAATCCAAAGTTTATCATGCATAGTTGTGTGGAGACCGCTTCTTTAGCACAATGTGTCTTTCTCCGAAACATGGATGGATCAGGGAAGGGAAAGGTTGGGTGGGTCAGGAGACAAATGTTAGCTTTAGAGGGCTGAGTGGAAAAGGGGTTTATGAGGTAGGCGTGAAGAATTGCATGTCTGGGAGGGGGTAAATGAAAACAATGTTGTGACTGCATTGTGCAGTGTTGATTGTTTACCTGCCATGAATGCCACTGGGAAGGTGGGATATTTGTTTAGTAAATCAGGGAGCGTGGGGTGTAGCCCCTGATTTTATTATACATCTCAACTGCTTAGTCCACTGCACTGTTTCCCAAACTTTTTCAACCTGCAGCTCCCTTGACCATTGGCAACCTTTGGCTGTGGCTCCACATTACATTAGGTTGATGCCTGCCAATTGGCATTGCACTGCTTTCTGAGAGGATTCTGTGGCACTCTGCGGCTCCCCTGGCTGGTTTCTGCGGCTCCCCTGGGAGCCACGCCTCCCAGTTTGGGAACCACTGGTTTAAATGTTATATAGTACTGTATTCAGAGCTTTACTTGTGTGGCCTGGCCTGGGTATTCCTCCCTCACACGCCTCTGCTCCCTCAGCTGGCATCCAAGACACCAGCAGGCAGCAACTGAGCTCAGGGGGGCTTACAGAGCTAATTCAGACTGACTTCTGCATAGGATTGGGCTGCATGGTTGTTTAACCCCATCTTTCCACAGTGAACAGCAGCAGAGGCTTCAGCAGAGTTGTCCCCTCTTGCATCTCAGCTGCTCACTCCTGTTGCTCAATTAACGCCCAGGAGTCGGCACTTAAGATGCAGGACAAGGGCTCTCCAAAGCCCTTGTTGCAGGGGAGAGGCTGGCTAAAGAGCCCTTTGCAGCTGGGTCTCAGCTTGCACAAACGTAAGTCAGTGGGCAGATACAATGGAGCTAACGCAGCTCCATGACCTCTTTTCAAAATAGTTACGAACCAGGACTCTGAGAGCATCTGAGAACTCCTTGCCACAGGATGTGGTGATGGCATCTGGCCTAGATGCCTTTAAAAGGGGTTTGGACAGATTCATGGAGGAAAAGACCATCACAGGTTACAAGCCATAAGCAACCTCCTGGTTTTTAGAAGTGGGTTTTCTCTGTGCCAGGTGCAAGGGAGTGTCAACGGGAAACAGGTTATCTTGTTGTCTTGTGCTCCCTGAGGCATCTGGTGGGGCCACTGTGTGACACAGGAAGCTGGACTAGATGGGCTTTTGGCCTGATCCAGCAGGGCTCTTCTTATGTTCTTATGTTCTTATCTCATCGGTGGATGTGAAGCTGTAGGGAGCCTGTAGCAAAGCACAATCAGTCTCCTTCCGTTTTCTTCAGATTAAGGGTCAGGAGTGTTACTATTAAAAAAACAACAACCAGGCATCCTGGTGGTTGCCCAATTTACCAGCGCAAGAGGTATCTGTCCACAGGCATCCAGGGTCCATTCTTTGAACTGCAGCGCCAGAGCCTCCTTGCGCATTTTTGCCACTTGAGCCTTGATCTCCTCCACCTGCTCCCTGTGCTGGCGTTTTTCTTTGACCAAAGCCTTCATCTGAGCTAGCCTGCAAGGCACAGGTAGAACACAGTGTAGACCAGCATGTCCCAGATTCCTTACACCTGAGCCGCACATTTCCCCCCCTCAATTAAATATGGGACATGATATCAAGGAGTGGCTGGCCACTGTTGGAAACAGAATGCTGGACTAAATGGATCCGCTTTGGATTCAGGCTCACAATCTAAGAAAATGCAGACTACCACCACCAAACAGCCACTAGAAAAGACACTATGCTGGGGTGAAGAGGGACAGTTACTCTCCCCTTGCTAAATACAGTGGGCCCTCCTTATCAGCGGATTAGCCATCCACGAATTTGACTATTTGTGGATGGGCTGGCCATCTGCGGAGGAGGGATCCCACTGGGGGCGGAGGGCAGCGCCGCAGTACCTTACTTAACTTCTGTGCGGGCCCACTGCCTGCTTTTTGCCTCTCGCTCCACTTTCTAAGCTTGCAAAATGCCTGTAAAAAGAAAAAACACAACCGGAAGTTACTTCTGGTTGTGTGCGCAACTGGAAGTCACTTCTGGTTGCGTTTTTTTTCTTTTTATAGGCATTTTACAAGCTGAGAAAATGGCACAAGAGGCAAGAAGTGGGTGGAGGGCCCACGCAGCTGTTAAATAAGGTACCATGGCATTAACCCCCCCCCCCCCGCCCCCACCCCAACCAACTGTGGACTTGAGCATCCGTGGATTTTTGCATCTGCAACCCCCCCACAGAACATGGAAACAACTGCAGAGTTTAATATCCGCGGATTTTTGCATCCCAGAATCCTCGCGGATACAAAGGGCCAACTGTATAAGAGGAGCACCAAATGAAAAAAAAGCCTCTTTGCCCAGTTAGCTTTTAGAGTGTAAGAATGACAACTACTCACCCACAGAGGAGCCCATCTTCCGCGCTCCTGCATGAGTTGCTCTCCTGGGTCTGCCTCTTCTGAGAGCAGATCATTAAACTATAATGGCTGTTGCTGGCCAGATAAACTGATCACATGTGTTGGCATCTTAGAGAAGATGACGTCAAGGTGGCTGTGGTGATGAAAACCTTAGGGGGCTGTTGCCAACCCCCACTCCCACCACTCCAGGCATCCTTCTTTTCAAACACACCACTACATCCTGCAAAAGAGATTTTGCAGCTCAAACATACTCACTTGTGCATTGTTGTTTCCGGCACCTGTGTTTTCAGCTCATCCTTGACTACCATCAACCCTCTCAAATAGGGATTTGGTGCCGCGGAAATATCATAGGAAGGATTATGCCTCATCAGGTACTCTCCAAGGAAATTAATGGGGTCAAACTTGGTGGACCAGGCGTGGTCTGCGTCTAGCACCTTCTTCCTTTCTGCCACCTTTAGCAGTTTCTCCACACCAGGGACTAACGTGGGGAGGAGCTTATCAAGCAGGTAAGCCCGGGTCTCCAGGGTCATCTCCTCAGTATTGAACCAATCCCTGGACAGACTATCTGGGGGCTCTTTTTTTTCTGCCTTTATTTCTTGCAACTTGTTCTTCTGGAGATTTTGCACCTTCAGCTCCTGAAAATTCAAAGCCCTCAGCTGTACATTCTCGTAGAAAGTGGCCCTCCATTGAGCATTGATCCTTGGGGACAGCTGTCGACCAACAACCTGAGGTCTTTTCTTTCCTGTTTCTGAGACTTGATCCTCCGTGGTCTTCCTCTGAGAACCATCATTGCCCTTTTTTGGCTCTGCTGCCATGTTTCACTGTGTGCACATAAAAAGAGAGACACTGTGTGATTCTGATGCATGTCACCCTTATTTTTTTCATTATAGAAAGATCTTAAGCTATCAAGGTCACTTGACTATGTAGCTGTTGGATATATATCCATTTTACTCTTCAGACAACATTTCAAGATTTTCAGAATGCCCAATTCAGGACCATTTCCGATATTACAAACTTACTAGAGCAGGGGTGGGGAACCTATTTGCAGTGGGGGGCCATTTTCCCATAGGGAAAATTTGCTGCGGGCCGTCCGATTCCCCCCCCCGCAAATATGACCCCCCGCGAATTTACGAGGGCAATCTCGGCTTCAGCGGCGCTGTGTGAAGGCCGCTTTTAAACCAAGGAGGCGCGGGAAAGCGGCGGCAGAGCCTCCGGTCCGGTCCCGCGCGGGCCGGATTGGTCCGGTCCCGCGCGGGCCGGATTGGTCCGGTCCCGCGTGGGCTGGGCCGGATCGTCCCGCGGGCCGGATCAGGCCCGCGGGCCAGAGGTTCCCCACCCCTGTACTAGAGGCTTGTCGCCAAAGATCTGTGTGTAGTACTGTTGCATCTCCTAATTTGGACTCTGGACATAGCCTGTAACTCTTCCACTAAAGCAGGAGACAAGCCAGCTATAGTTTCTCCCACCTATTCCATCCATGGTCCTGATGTCCACCCCACTCCCTCACCTGCCACATGGAACACCTGCTTGCCACAGGGGATGAGGAAGGGGTTGGACAACAGGACCAGGGAGTGAGTGAGTGGGAAGAGCCCTGGCTGTGTTAACTCCATAAAGCAGGGGAGATCTAGAGGACTATGTCAAACTGTATTTGACTAGTTATGTTTCAGAATATGTGAATTTCAGTATTCCTATTATTTACAGTTTTCGGATCATGAACACTTCTCTTTGTCCTTCTCTCTTCCATTCGCCTCTGATTTCCTCCTGGGTTTCTTGCTCTCCATTCCCTCATCCAACCTTTCTGTCCTACCTGCCTTCTAGAGTGCCTGCCTCTCCTCCTTTCCTGTCTTTTCAACACCTCTTTAGCTAGGCCCTTCTGCCTGCCCTATCCCTTGTAAGGTCTGAATCGGTCAGTCAGCCACTAATAGCCAGGTACTCCTTGGTATCAGAGGACCTCAGCCAACAGCAGCCAAAGTCATTTCTGCTTGTCCAGTTTGCGCCATAAGGTCTGGTCAGCTAATCACTGGCAGTGGCTATATCATCATCACCAACACAGTACAGTACATCTTGGTACTATTACACATGCCTCCCACACCCCCAAATTCCAAAGGCAGCACTAATTGGATTCTGGCTTCCTTTGGAGAAGCGGTCACTGAAGGCTTATGGTGTCTTTGTAAGATTTGCTTTATTGACAAATATACAGGCCAAACATTGGATGCAAAGAAATAGCAGAACATTTCTTACAAACAACAAAAGGTTACCTCAGCTCCCCAGAGAGTGGCCCTGCACCCCAAGGTGCTTCACCTCATAACCCAATCTGTCTCACTTTCCATTCTCTCTTTCTCCATCCCACGCAGATCAACTCTCTGTTTCAGATCCACTTTGCCTGTCTGTTCTCACCCAGAAGCTGCTAGAAAAACCACTTCTTTTGTTACACTCTCACGTTCTCTTGCTGGAGAAGTGAGGGAGGAAACGGAATTCTTACCTTGTGAATCTCGTGTTCTGGGTAGAGGAAGAGGGCATTCCTTGACATATGGGTAGTCCCTCCCACTGTAGAAGGCAGGGTCGGCTTTAGCTGAACGTCTCCTCCCCGTGGGAGGGGCTTCCCGATCCCCAGTTTCCGGAACTGACGAGCTGAGAGACACCCCTCCACTGGAAAAACTTTGCTACTAGAATGAAGCTAGCTTCTCCAACACTGTCCATAAGAACAAAACTGCGTAACAAAGGCAGTGAAAACACATATAAAAGGTAACACTCAAACAGAACAAACGGAGTAAAAAACCTAAGCAAGGATCATTTCCTTTTCTCCAGCAGTATCAGGAAGATCCCGCTGTTACCCCCCCAGTAAAGAGCCGCTCTAGTCAATTTTGCCCCGGAGCACCAAGCTGTGGTGGGGCGGAATGCCCTCTTCCTCTACCCAGAACAGGAGATTCACAAGGTTTCTCTGGATTGAGGAAGAGGGCATTCCTTGACATATGGGATGTACAAGAGCCGTACTTCCAGGGTGGGCAGCGATCGTGCTCCAATCACTGTGGCAAAACCTTCTGAAGCACTCTCCTGCCAAAAGCAGCTTCAGCGGATGCCAGTGTATCTACCTTATAATGACGAAAAAAAGGTGTGGACGGAGGACCAGGTGGCCGCCCGACAAATGTCTTCCAGAGAAACAAAACCTTCAAAAGCAGCCGAGGTGGCTGCCCCTCGAACAGAATGAGCAGTGACCCCCAAGGGGGCCTGCATCCCCAAAGACGTATATGCTAGGTTAATGGCAGACTTCAGCCACTGGGAGCAGTGGCGTCCTCTGATGTGGTGCCCTGGGGCGGTGGGCCCCAGGGCGCAAGGGCGGGAGGTGGTGCGGGGGGGGCGGAAGGCTCCGGAGGAGAGCGGGAAAAATCCCGCTTTTTTCGGCGATTTTTAAGTTTTTTTTTTAAAGTATGTCTGCTTTGCGGCACTTAACTGTGTTATAGGAGCCTCCAGCGAAGCGATCGGCTCTCTCCAGCGACGTTCTCTTCCAGGGGCGCAGATCGGCGATCTGAGATCGCTCCTCTGCAGCCCCTGACCAGAACTGCTCATCGTAAGCTCTTCCTTTGAGTTCGCGCATGCGCATAGCAAACAGCCATTCACGCATGCGCGAACTCAAAGGAAGAGCTTACGATGAGCAGTTCTGGTCAGGGGCTGCAGAGGAGCAATCTCAGATCGCCGATCTGCGCCCCTGGAAGAGAACGTCGCTGGAGAGAGCCGATCGCTTCGCTGGAGGCTCCTATAACACAGTTAAGTGCCGCAAAGCAGACATACTTTAAAAATACCCCTTAAAAATCGCTGGAGGCTCCTATACAAAAGTTAAGTGCCGCAAAGCATACACACTTTAAAAATACCCCTTTTGTAGGGTTAAAATGTAGGTTTAAATCGCCCGAAAAAATTAGCATAATTTATGCTAATTAGTTTTAGGGGCGGGGCCGAGGACCGGGCCCCACACGCAAAATTGGCTGGGTACGGCACTGATTGGGAGAGCGAGACCGAAGAAGCCCGCAACCCATACCGCGGACCCTTGAAATAAACGAAAAGGGCCTCCGTCTTCCTAATATCCTGTGTGCGCGTAATGTAAAACTTCAACGCCCTACGCAAATCCAGGGTATGCCATATTTTCTCCCTAGGGTGTTTGGGGTTCGGGCAAAAGGAAGGCAAGCTTAGCTCTTGCGACCGATGGAAGAGAGAATTGACTTTGGGAATAAACTTTGGATCTGTACGCAAAACAACTCTGTCTTGATGGAAAATACACAGCTTGGGATTTACGGACAATGCCCCCAACTCTGACACCCGCCTGGCGCTGGTGATCGCCACTAGGAAAAGCGTCTTAAAGGTAAGATCTTGCAACTGCACCGTAGCCAAAGGCTCAAAGGGATGGTTAGTCAGAGCGGACAGGACTCTATTTAAGTCCCAAGTCAGACACCTATGGACGGGGGGGCGGGTTAATCAATGAGACCCCCCTGAGGAAGCGCTTAACATGCGGATGAGATGATATGTTAATCCGCATCGTTTCTCCCAAAACGCTATTCAACGCCGCAATCTGTCTGTGCAACGTATTCGTACTTAGTCCAAGCTCCAAACCGTCTTGGAGAAATTATAAAATATGAAAGATACGGGGTTTGGTAGGACGAACACCTCCCTTCCTACACCACTGCACAAACTTCATCCAGGTGTTGCCATAGGCTTTCTTAGTAGAGGATCTCCTAGATGCCATCAGAGTCTGTACTACTCTAACAGAATAACCTCGCCCCTTCAACGCCTCCCTTTCAACCTCCAGGCCGTAAGCCGAAAAAGCTGAGGTCGAGGATGTAGCAGGGGCCCCTGACGAAGAAGATCGCTCCGAAGGGGAAGGGGCCAGCACCGTTCCACCGAGAGATTTACCAGATCTGGAAACCAGGCCCTCCTGGGCCAAGAGGGCGCGATCAAAATCACCTCTGACGCAGAGGAACAGATCTTGCGCAATACCAGAGGAAGAAGAGGAATGGGTGGGAACGCATAAAGAAGTCCCAAGGGCCACTGGCACTGAAGAGCATCCACCCCTTCTGCTCCTTCCTCTGGCTGCCTTGTGAAGTATCTCGGCAGCTGCGCGTTTTCTTTTGACACGAAAAGATCCACCACTGATAGACCAAAATGCTGGGCCACTGAGAGAAAGACCTGCGGGTGTAATTGCCAGTCTTCCTCCCTCAGGGTCTGTCTGCTGAGCCAATCCGCAGTGACATTCCTCACCCCGGCCAAGTGTTCCGCTCTGAGTGACGCTAGATTCAGCTCTGCCCAACTGAACAGCAACATAGCTTCCCTGTGCAGACGCGACGACCTCGTTCCCCCTTGACGATTTACATAGGCTTTTGCTGACGTGTTGTCGGTTCGAACGAGGACGTGTGCTCCCTGCACTTGTCGGTGAAAATGAAGAAGAGCCAGTCGGATAGCCCGCAGCTCGAGTTGATTTATGCTGTAATGGGTCTCCTCGTGGGACCACCTCCCCTGTGCAAACTCTCCCGAAAGATGGGCTCCCCACCCTAGAAGACTTGCATCTGTCATAATAATCAATCGTTGATGGTGACAGAGGCTCGTCCCCTGGCTCGGACGTTCCTCCAGTACCCACCAAGCAAGGGAATCCTTGAGAACCACCGGAATGGTCACCTGTATATGGACCTGTCGTTCTATTTGACCGAGATATGGCATCAGGAAACGCTGAAGAGGCCGCATGTGCAGTCTCGCCCAAGGTATCACATCCTGGCACGAGACTAACACCCCCAGGAGAGATGCCAACAACATTAAGTCCAACGACTCCGCCCCTATCACTCTCTCAACCAGCATGCGTAGTGAGGCCTGCCTGTCCCTGGACAGGGAGATCGTAAAGGCCTCCGTGTCCAGAAGAAGACCCAGGTGCTCTATCTGCCGAGACGGCCTGAGGGAACTCTTTACCCAATTCACCAGGAATCCCAGATGTTGCAGAAGACCGGTGGTCTGCTGCAGATCCAGGAGCGCCTGTTCCAGCGATTTGGACTTGACTAAAATGTCGTCCAGGTAAGGATAGAGATAAACTTCCTTCTGACGCAGAAAGGCGACCGGCGCCACCAGCAGCTTGGTGAAAACGCGGGGAACTGCGGTCAACCCGAATGGTAAGGCGCGGAATTGCAGATGTCTGCCCGCGTAACAAAATCTCAGATAGGCCCTGTGTCGTGGTCAGATGGGGACATGGAGGTATGCTTCCGTGAGATCTATGGATGCTAAGAACTCGCCCTGTTCCAGGGCCGCCACGATAGTCCTCCATGTCTCCATCCGGAACCGACGCTTGCGAAGATATCTGTTCAAGGCCTTGAGATCCAGAATGGGACGCATGTCCCCATTCTTCTTCGGGACCAAGAAGAGAATGGAGTATACGCCCCTCCCCCTCTGTGCCGGGGGCACCGGTTCCACAGCCTTGATGTCTACCAAGTGTTGGATAGCCCGCAACATGCTTAAGTGCTTCGCGTGGTCCTTGTAGGTCGCCACCCTCAGAAATTTTTCCCTGGGCTTGCGATAGAATTCCAGTGCGTAACCCCTCACCACCGTCTCCCGAATCCACGCATCGCTGGAAATTTCTTCCCAGCGATGCGCGAAGAGCAGGAGACGGCCCCCGACAATGTCGCCGGACGCGCCAAGAGAAGAGTCATGCAACGCGCTAGTCTTTGTGGCTTTTGGGATTATTTCCGGAAGAATGCCCCTGGGGCTTGCCCCTAGGGAAGACCCTGGCCTTGTTCCACCTGTTACGCTGTTTATGGGAATAATCCCTGTGACGTGGTTCTGCTCTAAAGGGACGAAAAAACTGAGTCTTGCTCTTGGGGTGCTCCTTCTTACCCGAGGGCAATACCCGTCTCTTGTCCTTACCCTCCACCAAAACGGGTTCGAGGGCCTGGCCAAAGAGCTTAGAGCCCTGAAAAGGAACGCCAACGAGTCTAGCCTGTGAACCAGGGTCCACCTCCCATTGCCTCAACCAAATGTTTCGACGTGCTACCACGTTCGACGCCAGGGATCTGGCATCCATCTGAAAAGCATCGAAGGATGCATCGGCAGAGAAGGCGGCTGCCAACGCAATCTTTTTAAGCGAATTCCTAGCTGCCTTAGAAAGACTCTGTTCAGTGGCAGCGAGTTCCTCCACCAAATATAGGCTGCTCTAGCAAAAATAGAATTTACCGCAGAGGCTCTAAGCGCCATTGAAGACGAGTTGAAGTTCTTCTTTAAGGCGGTCTCAATCCTCTTGTCACACGGGTCACGGGGCCCTCCTTCACCCTCCGAAGGAATGACAGCAGACGTTGCCAGGGCAGCTACTGGGGCGTCCACCGAAGGTACCTTTAAAGAAGTCATTACCTGCTCAGGAAAAGAATAAAGTTTAGCGACCAAACGCGTGGGGTGTCTAGTTGCCATGGGGCTGCCCCATTCCGTGTCCAAGGCGCGTTGAAAGGCCTCAGGAAAAGGGACTGGCTCCGGCTTAAGCGGACCCTGAGGGAACATGGCCCGAGAAGCCGGCTTGGCCTGATCCCACAGCAGGGCTTGCTTCCGGAATCAGATTCAAAGCCTGTGTCACCTTTTGAAGCATTCTGTGGAACAAATCATGTGGGAATAATCTATCCACCTTATTATCCTGAGAGAGATCGTCATCCCCAGATAACTCTCCCTCCTCCTTACTAGACCCTGAAGAGTCTGAATCATAAGATGATTGTGAGGGAGAAAGCTCCACTAAGACACGCCTCCTGCGTCGCCCCGAGGAGCTGCTACCTCTGTGGTATCTAGTGGATCTGGCCCATTTCTTAGATCGCTTTGCCACCACCACCTCCTCCTCTGAGGAAAAGGAGGATGCCAATGATAGAGGACTGGGAGATCTCTTGCGCTTTCGTTTAGAAGGGACCTTTTCCTGTGTCTTAACTCCTGGCCCCGGGCCAGACTTAAGAACACCCTGCATAGCCTCCTGTACCGCTTTGACAATTTGAGCCTATAAGCCAGCATCAAGGGCCTCCTGTTGCCTGGAGGTACCCTCCCCGGGAAGTACAGTCCCAGCATCGTCCACCCCTTCAGTCCGAGGATTTGCCTCCATAACCGCGTTCTTGCGGCTTAACACGGCCAAGAAATGTGAAAAAGACGGGCCTTACCCAGCACAAATCGTCCGACGCAGGCTCCGCGAAGGGGGGAGGAGGGAGATCAATCCGCTCCCTACAGCGCGCGCCGCCTCGGGGCCTGTGTGGCCGCACCGAGTGAGTGAGCTCCGGGCCAGAGGCCGATCGGAGCTCACGGAGATCGCGCTGTATGCGCCAACGGCCACGGCCTCTTGGAGGTCCACGAGCCGAGGCGTCAGCCGATCTTCGCTGAAGAGGGCGAGTGCTGAGCGACGCCGGGCCGGCCGCCGCCTCAGCACGAAGATCTAAAGTTCTTTGGGCCTAAATTGGCGCCACACAGAAAAGCGCGGGCTGCAGCCTCCCGGCTCGGCGAGGCTGGCAGCGGCGCTGCCGAGGCCGTGCTTTTACCCCCGGCTTGGATAAAAGGGGGTGAAAGACGAAGGAGGTACACAGAACAAGAAAACAGCTGAAAAGACGAACGGAGAGAGACCTGAATGGAGAGAAGACGAAGAAGAAACGAATAAATCACAAACAAAGTCTGAGGTAAAAACCTTAGCCAGCTAAATTGCGACCTGTCTGCAGAAGGCAGGGCCGGAAACAGGGGATCGGAAAGCCCCTCCCATGGGGAGGAGATGTTCAGCTAAAGCTGACCCTGCCTTCTACAGTGGGAGGGACTACCCATATGTCAAGGAATGCCCTCTTCCTCTATCCAGAGAAGCATGAGTTGCCTTTGCTCTCTCTCTCTCTCTCTCACACACACACACACACACCCACACACCAACATCCACCTTCAAGGGAGATATATATTGCATTAAGAAAGCATCCAATCTGGACCACTGACCATTTTGTTAAATTCCAGGCACATTGCTTTAGGCTCATTTGCAATATCAAAGTCCAAGTTCATAATAGTGTATTCTTTATTTTCTTTATTTTATTTTTCACATTTTTATACTGCCCCTCCTCCAAGGAGCTCAGGGTGGTGTACATGATTCCTTCCTTTTGACTTCAAAACAACCCTGTGAGGTAGATTAGGCTGAGAGAGAGAGCGACTGGCCCAAGGTCACCCAGGGGAAGCTTCATGGCTAAATGGGGATTTGAACCTGGATCTTCCAGGTCCAAGTCCAAAACCAGAACAACTACAGTACTCCCAGATAACTACTGCTCTCCTGCTAAATTTCTGTGTGTCAGGCTGCTCCCAAAGGCATGGAAGAGTGAGGAAAAAGTGGTAATCGTGACCTGCATCTACCATCAGTTTGCTTTTCTCCAAGTAGATTAACTCGAGACTATTATCTGATGATCACTATACACCTAAGGAGCACTTTTTTTAAGTGGCCATGTTCCTGCAGAGGGGACAAAACATTTCCCATTACTATTTCCATGCCAGGGAAAGCATCTGTTCAGCTCCTATGTTAGGAGAGCTGAGGCAGGACAATTAAAAATATATATATATTGCAGCGCTCTACTTTCTTTTCTTTCACTGAAGTCTTCAACACATTACTCTTTAAAACGTTCACTTTGCAATCTGGAAAAAGCTGCAGAAATGTTTCTTACCTTTTCAAGTAGGCATAAAAATGTAGATTTCTCTTCTGAGGTATGTTAAAGATGCTTGGAAATTTAAGCCAGATCCATCTAATTTTAGCTACTGAGCAATTTACACGGGGATTCAGAGGTCTCCTTGTTCTTGCTGGGGGAGCCGGTCTGCAGAATTTCACTTGACTGTGTTTGACGTCGCTAAGCAACAATCCCAGAGGTTGCTGAGCTTCATCAATCGCTCATCACTGAGATGGGTCATCTCCCATCTTGGGCAGCCGAGGAGGGGGTGTCTTGCTGCAATTACATCACGGGGGTCACTGAAACGAAAAAAACAAAAACAAGAGTGGCAGATTAGAGACACAGCCAAGCGTTCCACCTTTGTCCTTTGGAAAAGTGCTCATGAATTGGCAAGTGATAGGAGCATGTATATCCCTTGGGGGGGGGGGGAGAGTGAAGATGATACATGACAGCACTGCCTCAAATAGCTAGAAGACAGTAATGGAGACTTGCAGACACTGCTGGGGCTGCACCAAGCACTCCTGAGCTGTGAACTTTTTGTTGAAAAGCAGTATAGACATATTCTTAATAATAACAAGTTGTGTGTGTGCTGCACATGCCCATGAAGTCTTTTTTCACATTATGACCTGCATTTATTTATTTATTAGTAAGAATATTTATATACAGTACCACTTTTCAACAAAAATGTTCTCAAAGGTTTACCGTATTTTTCGCTCCATAAGACGCACTTTCCCCCCCCAAAAAATGGGGGGGGGAAAGCCTGCGTCTTATGGAGCAAATGAAAAAAAGTAAGGAAAAAATACTTACCGGGGCTTCGGGGAGGCCTGCAGAGGCTCGTGCAGGCCTCCCCATCTTGATTTCGGCAAAAAACCGGCCATTTTCGGCCATTTCCGGTTCCGAAAATGGCCGTTTTTTTGCCGAAATCAAGATGGGGAGGCCTGCGCAAGCCTCTGCAGGCCTCCCCGAAGCCCCGGCAAGTATTTTTTCCTTACATTTTTTTATTATTATTATTTTTATCTTTAAAAACCTTTTTTCCCCTATTTTTGCTCCATAGGATGAATGCGTCCTATGGAGCGAAAAATACGGTACATAGCAGAGAGAGAGAGAGAGAGAGAGAGAGAGAGAGAGAGAGAGAGAGAGAGAGAGAGGTTGGTTCCCCATGAGGTTCTTTGGCCCAAAGAACCTCACAATAAAAAGAGACACCAGGGAGATACCAGCAGATAGCCACTTGGAAGGACACTGTGCAGGGCTATATAGGGCCAATTGCTCTCTCTTGCTAAACAGAAGACATCCACCACTATAAAAAGTGCCACGTTGCCTAATTAGTAGCAAGGATGATCATCACAAATGCCCGTTGCCCTTTTTAAGCAAGAGCCGGGATGATGCAGTAGTTCAAGGGTCAGCTCAGCCAAAAAGCTCATTGGGTGATCTTAGGCTAGCCGCTCTTTCTCACCCTAACCTACGTTACTGGGTTGTTGTGATGAGAAAATGAAATAACATAAACACTCACCCTAAGTGCAATATAGGAAAGGTGAAAAAACAATGTTTCATAATAGCATGCTTTTCCTGTCCAGTGTTAACAGCAGTAGAAACTTTGTTCTCTGTCAGAGGAGCCACAGAGGTGCATGAAGGGAGAAGCCACTTTTGCTATTCATTTGTGAAGGGGGGGGGCCTTTGAAGAGATATTTGCTTGCGATTCAGCTCATGTGAGAATGAGTGGACAGTTCCAAGTTCACTGCTTCCCCCCACCCACCCAATCTCTGGCTCAATAACCAAACAAAACTAGTTGCCAAGCAGGTAATTCTAACAGAACACAACCCCCTCACAAAACAGCAGTTCCCAAGGATCTTTTTTGTGGAGAAGCCATGAGCATAAACTGGTTTTAAGCCAGTCTGGATTCCTTCTCTAAGTCCTCAGTCTCCTTCCAGGGAACATGAAACACAAAATGCAAATGTGCCTCTCATGCACCCTGAAGTGTGCAAGGTGGGTAGTGTGTACACACAAGTACACACATGCACACCCTGCTTTTCCCTGCCCTGTTTAATTTTCCTCTAAGTGCTCCCTTAAAAGAAATGTGCACGTTTGCAACTTCTTTTGCTGCTTTTGGCTGTTCCGTCTGTACATTTTAATGGCTTTCCATGTTAAAACAGAAATACAGAATGTTCTCAAATATCATTGGAATCCCTGGACATGAAGCCAAGAAATGTACTGTATATACTGTAACTGGCTTGGCTTGAATGGTGAGTATTTGTTTGTGGTCAAGTATAAGGAGAGTAAAGGCTCTTTACAGCACTGTTAATGGGGAAAGAAACTTGGTGTTAAAGCTAGGCCTGCTCAAGTCAACCATAAAACTACTGCAGTGACTTACAGCGCAATCCTGTGTAACTTTAAGCGGCCGTCCTAAAGGGCCAGCCACTGAATCTTAAGCCCATTGTGGGCTGCCCCGGGGCTGCTGGAGCGCACCTCGGGAGAAGGGGACGTTCGTCCCCGTGGCCTATGGGCCTCCTCGGATGCATGTCAGGTCTGAAGCTGGCATACATCCGAAGAGGCCATGTAAAGCCGGCGCAGGCTACAACATGGCTCAGTATATCTGCACCGATATCCACACCACACCCCCTCCCAGCCTGGTCCAGCTAAGTGGTACCAGCTTCTGTGCCGCAGCCGGCGTTGCTTAATCTCCAGGTGTCGAAAACGTGCTTTCCTGCACATTTACGACACCCTAGGCCGGCGGAGCGCTAGGCCCGCCGGCCTATAGTTACACAGGATTGGGCTGCCCAGCAGTGTTTGGATTTAAACATTACATCTGACTATATCAGAAGACTTAGTGCAGCAGTTCTCAAACTTTTTGGTCTCTGGAGCCCTTTACATTCCTAAAAGGAGTCTTGCGGAACCCCACTAGCACATGCACGGAGTCTCGGGGAGCCCCACAGCTCCAGCGCATGTGCGGAGTGGCGCAGCGCTGAGCCCAATGCTGAATTGTTCCAAAGAGCTGGAACAGGAGGGGAACAAAGGAGAGCCACGAACAGGGGAGGCGGGACGGACGGATAGACGAGCAAACCAGGCAGGGGGCAGATGGTGGCCACTTATGATGTGTTTGTGGAGCCCCCAAAGAAGTCTCCTAGGAGCACACTTTGAGAAACGCTGAGTGAAACGTACACCTATCACTACTGTGGTGTCCAGAGCGGGCTGGGTATAGATAGAAAGTGAATGCTGTTCAAACTTTGTTTAGAGGAAACAAAGGAGATCTAGGGTCGCCAGCTCTTTTTTCTGAACTTGCTCCTGTTCACACAGGAGTAGTTAACCAGGGAAAGTTCTTCCCATTGCTTTATCACAATGGTGGGAAAAGAGTTCCCTGCTAAATTTCTGTGTGCCAAGATGCTATTGAAGACACAGGTGTGCAAGGTCAGTACAAAAGGTAGCAATCCTAGCCAGACACACTGGGAAAGGAGCAGGAGGGCCCATGGGCAGGAAGACCAGGCCATACAAGGGCCAATGTGATGTACTGATTATAATGTTGGACAAGGAGCTGATAGACCCAGGTTGAATTCCCCACTCAGCCAGAAAGCTCGCTGGGTGATCCTGGGCCAGCCCCGATCCCAACCAAACCCACAGAGTTGTTGGGGGCTAAAGGGGGCCAGGGGAAAAGAGAAAGAGCAAGTTAGAAATGTAAATGATACATTTATTATGCAATACACTTTCTTCCTGAAGAAAGCAGAACTGGTTGCAATGATCTGTGCCCTAGTCACATCCCAATATGACTACTATAACACTCTACTTGGGGCTGCCCTTGAAGACTGTCCGCAAGCTGCAACTAGTGCAGAATACAATTCCCAGAATGCTCTTGGGCACTTGTCATTTTGAACACATTACACCAGTGCCCTGTGGACCGCATTGGCTTCCAGTGTGTTTCTGGGCACAATTCAAGGTGCTGGTCATTACCTATGCAGTCCTACATGGGACTGTAATACTTGGAAGAATTGACTTCTGAACCAATATTCTGTTTTCTTCATCTGAGGCCCTGCTTCGCATCCCACCACCATCTGAGATACAATTGGTGGGGATGCAGGACAGGGCCTTTTCAGTGGCAGCCCCCCCCCACTTGTGGAATTCCCTCCCATGAGTCCTGACACTGCCCACTTTTAAGAATACAGTGATTTTTTTTGTTTTGTTTAGCCTTTCCTTGAGTATACTTGTTCTGTTTCTTATTTATTGTTTTCTTATTATTAATAAGAATATTTATATACATCTATATGTATATATTATACATTTATTTATTTTTTCAACACAAAGGTTTCCATAGTTAAATTAGTATTACCTTTGTGCCTGATCACCGTTCCACTAATTCCTGCATTGCACAAACTTAAAACAGTTTTAATAAAGAAAATTAAGTTACAATTAAAGTAGCTAAAAGTTCAAGTTGAAATGGTTTTAATATTTTTACGGCTGTTTTATATTATTGTAAGCAGTTCCAAAGCATGTTAATGTGAGTAGATAAATAGGTACCGCTTGCGGGAAGGTAAACAGCGCTCCGTGTTCCGGCTGCATGCTACGCGCTGCGGCAAGGAGAGTCATGCCGGCCACATGACCACGGAGGCGTCTTCGGACAACGCTGGCTCTTCGGCTTTGAAATGGGGATGGGCACCACACCCTAGAGTCGGACACGACTGGACTTAATTGTCAGGGGTCACCTTTACCTTAAGCTGCCATGGGAGCTTACAACATGGGTCCTTTTGATGGGGCAGAAAGGTAGCCTAGAGATAATAAAATAACAACAATGCTAATAATTCTCCAACTAGTGTGCCATGAGATGACTGCTTGTTAAACTGCAGGAAATCAGTACATTAAATAATGAAAGAACCCACAGAGAGAGAGAGAGAGAGAGAGAGAGAGAGAGAGAGAGAGAGAGAGAGAGAGAGAGGAGGCTGCCTGCTATGTCTCTGCACCATTTGCTGCTCTGGCTTTTCCAGCTTCCAATCTGCTGGGCACAGAAATCTTTTGTATCTCCACATTAGGTTTGATTGGATTGTTCAATCATTCCCAATACAGCAGAATTACTTGCCCTCAGATATTGCCCCTTGCATCTCTGCATGAGTCACTGTTCTGTTTTCACAGTGACTTATATAGTAATACAAGAGGTCAGCTCATCTCGTAGGCCAAACCACACACTACATTAAAGCTGTCATTAAGAGTGGGCTTAAAACAGGAAATGCCTCTTCATTATCAAATGACAGCGTGGGAGGGCAATCTGGATCAGGACACTGGTGTGCAGGGAGCGTGGGGTTACTTTTCCCTCTGTGTTGTTTTACCACCAAAAATCGTCCCCTGAAGTAGCTATTTGCTCCCGAACTGGTTATTTGCACCAACAAAATAGTGCTGCTAACCCCACTTCCTGTGCACTGAAGTCCTGACCTGAATTGCATATGTTTCCTACTGGTTTTTTTTTATGAAGTTCTTGTTTTACGCCTGTCTCTTAATGATGGGTTTAATATAACATGTAGTTTGGCCCTGAAAGTGGAAAATTCTTACTATTTCATACCTTGTCAGTGCTAAGGGTGACGTGCGCATCCAATTTTAATTCAGAAAAAAGTGTGCCAGCTGTCAGAAATTTGGGAGATGCTATGCTCTGCATCCAACAACCCTCCACCTCTGTGCACTTCCAGCAAGGAGCTCCATGCCTCTGAAATGCAGTCTTGTTGGCCTCCTCCAACTGCCACGTAAAATTGTACCACGGAGGAGGGATAACTGGGCTGCATCCATGACCACACTGTACACGGATGAATTCTAAAAGCAAACACTTGTATGCCGCAGCCCCATTTGTAGCTTCTCCTTCATCTAAGAAGTGTGTGAGTTGCGTCATTGGTTGAAGGGAGACTGAGGCAAAACAGATAAGTGGCGTAGCTAGGTCTTCTAGTGCCTGGGGCGGTGACTTGGACGTGACCTGATGACGTCACCGCCAATTACTTCCAGGTTGCGCACTGCCCTTTGCTGCGAAGAAAAAAAAGGGGTCGGCTGCTCCAAGTGGTGCGCAAACCCAGTGGCAGCAAGGAGTCAGTTGCTAGATTGCCCCCCACTACTCCAGCCGCCCCCCCCACTTTCTTCGGTGAACAGCAGATCGATGCTATACAGCAAAGTGCTAATCTAGTGCCGAACAGCTGATCCGGCACTGGGAATTTAAACTGATCATAAGCCAAGATACGATGAAGAGAAACTTGAGAAGGGGGGAAATGAGGCAGACAGTAGAGGGGAAAAGATCCCTGCCCACATAATCTGAGTGGAGTTTGGACAGCAGTTACCACAGTTTTAGAAGTGCTTGCTCCTTCACTGTGCTCATTCGCCATCTGTTTTACTGGCCATGCCCCGGGGCCTTTAACAGCAGGGCTGACCCAGAAATGTAGCAGGCAAAACTTGCCCTGGCAAGGGAGGTAAGTGCAGAGAACCGTTCCCTCACTTTAGCTCTGACGTAGGGCAAACAACTGACCAGAAAAAAAAATGCACGTCTGCTCCTGTGCTATTAGCGGCAGCTGGAACTACAGAAATCAGGTGATGAAGCGTTTTATGGCATGGTGGTCTGATCACCTGCTGCCGCCTGCAGTTCAAGGTGGTGTTTAAGGCACAGAAGCAGCCAGGGGGGCCCCTCAAAAGTTGCTAGTCCTGGCTGGGAATCTGTGGCATATGTTGATCAGGGAGGAAAAGGTTCTACTGGTGGCACGAGAATAATTTCCTGCCTCTCCATGAGTCTTGTGTTTTGAGACAATAACATGCTCCTAAAGGAAGGAGGCCCACAGTTCGATGTGTGTTTCTTTGTTTCTCCTCTTAGAATCTGATCCCGCAAAAAGCGTCTCCCTAAGGATTGTTTTGTTTTGTTTTCTGATGTTCAAGATTTCCACTTGCTGAGAGCAGCTTCCTGGCCAACTTCACTTGGTCAGCCTGTTGCTCTCACATTTGTCCACTAGGTGGCCAAAGGATTCTTGGCTACCACAACTGCAAAAGGAGAGTAGAGAGATGATGAGCCATGCAGAATTTTGCAAGGTGGTGGTCCTGGGGTATGAACTAATGGAGGGGGAGATAACACAGTACATACTGGCAATATATCAAGTTGTTGCTCACAGTTGCAATAGTGAGTTGAGGTTGCCCTATCCTGACTCCGAAAGAGCTCTTGAACACAGCACAGAAATGTTTCACATTAGGGCTGTTTTCCCCCATCACTACATGGGAAAAGTTGCCCCTGGAAAATGTCTTCATTTTGTGTGCAGGAGCCTGCTTAAGCAGAGCTTAAGTCTAAGGCTCTGCTTCCTGGTCATGAGGTGTGATTTCCAGGTAGGCTTATGTTGAGGGTTGCCTCTTTGGCTACAGAAAAGGCAGAAACTCAACAGGCATGGAGGTGTAATGATGGCTTGTGTACATTGACGGAGCTGGGCACAGTAACTGCAATAAATAACAGGAAGGAAGGAAGGAAGGAAGGAAGGAAGGAAGGAAGGAAGGAAGGAAGGAAGGAAGGAAGGAAGGAAGGAAGGAAACTTCCCTTTTCCAGATAGCAAAAGGAAGTTCTTCACACAGCACATAATTATGGCATTCACTGCCATATCACATGGCAATAATAACTACTATCTATGCCAACCTAGCAGTTCCAAAGCATGTCAATGCGAGTAGATAAATAGGTACCGCTTGCGGGAAGGTAAACAGCGCTCCGTGTTCCAGCTGCATGCTACGCGCTGCGGCAAGGAGAGTCATGCTGGCCACATGACCACGGAGGCGTCTTCGGACAACGCTGGCTCTTCTGCTTTGAAATGGGGATGAGCACCACACCCTAGAGTCGGACATGACTGGACTTAATTGTCAGGGGATACCTTTACCTTTATCTTAGGATCGGCCAGCGGGTGGCGCAGTGTGTTAAACCGCTGAATCATGAGCTGTCGATCGACGGGGTGAGCTCTCGTTTCTTGGCCAGCTCCTGCCAACCTAGCAGTTCCAAAGCATGTTAATGCGAGTAGATAAATAGGTACCGCTTGTGGGAAGGTAAACAGCGCTCCGTGTTCCAGCTGCATGCTACGCGCTGCGGCAAGGAGAGTCATGCCGGCCACATGACCACGGAGGCGTCTTCGGACAACGCTGGCTCTTCGGCTTTGAAATGAGGATGAGCACCACACCCTAGAGTCGGACACGACTGGACTTAATTGTCAGGGGTCACCTTTACCTTTACCTATCTTAGGATCACTTAAAAGAGGATTATTAGACAAATTCATTGAAGACAACTCTATCCATGGCTCTGTGGAGCCTCCAGTTTCAGAGGTAGTACGCCTCTGAATTCACAACACACAACTTGCCTCTGAAAATGAAAATAGCTAATCTTTACTAATTTCAGTGTGCTGAAAACAAAAATGACAATAAAACCTGTCGATTGGCTGTAGTTTAGGAGAAGCAGTCTGCATTGCGTATATAGGTGCTGTAAGTGCCATCGGGCATTTACTAGTATGTGTCTATGGAACTATCTATTGCGGATCTCTCACAAACCGTAGTCAATATTGCATTTTCATTGTCATATTTGTGTTCAGCACCTAAAAATCTGTAAGAAATTACTAATGGTGCAATCCTCACTAAGGCTGCAATACTATACACACTTTCCTGGGAGTAAGCCCCACTGAACACCATGGGACAATTCCAAGTAAACATGCATAGGATTACTCTGTAAATATCCGCCGGCAGAGTGACAATTCTGCCAGCGCAGGGTGTTGTAAACGTGCTGTAAAGAGAGGCCGGCGCCGCTCACTCAGCCCAGGACCACAGTCAGCAGATACAGGTAGTCCTGCACTGGCAGGAGCGGGGGCAGGCTCCGGATTGGGCTGCCAGGCTGGGCCGGGAGAGGGGATATCGATGGTGCCCTCCACCAGTAGCGTTGCTGGAGGTGGGGTGGAACGCTAAGTTCCGCACCACGTTGACCTCCGTTACTCACCGGCACAAGGCGGCCCCGCCCCTTGCCTTCGGAGCCATTCAGTGGGGCGAAGGCAACGCACAGGAGACTCCCTGCGCATTGCCTTCGGCCCACTGAATGGCTCCAAAGGCAAGGGGCGGGGCCTCCTCGTGCCAGTGAGTAACGGAGGTCAGCGCAGTGTGGAACTTAGCATTCCGCCCCACCTCCAGCGACGCTACTGCCCTCCACCGATATCCAAAGCCCCTTCCTGGGCCTGGCCAGCCTTACACTGGCACCTCGGATTTGCGCCAGCCACTTTGCCGGTGCACATCTGAGGAGGCCCATTGGGGCCACTGGGATTCTTCCCCGGGGAAAGGAACGAACATCCCTTTCCACTGAGGTGTGCTCCAGCTCCAGACCGCTAGTGCTGGCCCAATCCTGCCTAGGATCTGGCGCAGCATGCTTTTGCATGCTGTGGCCCTAGTCAGGATTGGGCTGTAATTTAATCTTGGGGGAAAATTAATCTTGGGGGAAACCTTTGTTCAAATTTGTTGTCCAGTGATACCATGATTTACTGGGAAGCAGTAGCAGGTGAAGGCTATCTGCCTACATGTCCTGCTTCTTCTGGACTTCTCAGGTGTATCTGGTTGGCCACTGTGGGAAATACGATGCTGGACTTGATAGGCTTTGGTTTGATACAGAAGAGCTCTTTTGATATACTTACCTGTTGTGCGCTGTCTAAAGCACTGAATCGTTTTCAGAAAAAAAAGAACAACAAAAAAGATGGCAATAATAACAGAGCCCTCTCTCGCCACAACTCTGAAAAAAATGAATCTAGTGACGGAAAGGAGAGAAAAGAACGTAGAGCTGTAGGGCGACCACGCACGGGTTAAATCACGCAGGAGCAGCATCGGGGCGGGGACGATGGGAGCACGCGGGGCGGGGCCGTCCGGTGACAGGTGGCGCATGCGTGCTGGCGCCTCATTGTGCCCGGCCGGTCCAGCCCCGCCGCGCCTCAGTCAGCGAGAGACAGTTGGTGGGTGAGGAGCTGCTGCCATCGACTTCCTCCCTTTCCCCTCCCCTCGCGGTCGTCTCAACCGCTACCCTTCTTCCCTTCCCTTCCGTCTTGTTTGTGAACCCGCCATGGAGTAAAGATTCCCGGCAGGCCGGCCGGGGAGGCCCCGCCGCGCCCCGATGGCTCTGGTGACGGTACAGCGCTCGCCTACCCCCAGCGCCACCTCCAGCCCTTGCGCCTCGGTGAGTGTCTCTGCGATAGGAGAAAGCGCGCGGACGCACCACATAGGGTCCGGCCCGCGCCTCTACGCATGCGCCCGCCTCATTGGCGAGGCCCCCCACTTTTCTATTCTTTTTTTCAGTATTTTGTCCCCCTCCCCCTTCCGTCCTCCTGCCTTTCCCAGGCCTGCGTTGACAGCTGCAGTAACAGCCAATTCATTCAATCTTTTCTCTTCCTTTACTGAGCCTCCCACTCCCAAATATCATGTACAAGGGAGGGGTTGTGTGTTGTTTTAGCCCAAACTGTCTATCTTTAAAAAGGGTTGAGGTCTTTTTGGATTTTTATTAAAAAAAATTACCCCTACTCAGTGTTCTGCATGTCATTATTTCCAAATTCTTATTTTTATGCAAAGGTTTTATTATAGATAGTGCTAGTTCAGTTCCTGGTGCTTGTTTATTTTTCTGTACAAATGTTATTTATACATGTGATTTATTATGATGTATTGATTTATTCCCAATTTTCTATTGGTGTGCTCTCTCTCTCTCTCTCTCTCTCTCTCTCTCTCACACACACACACACACACACACACACACACACACAGCTCTTTCTCTGTGTGTGTGTGTGTGTGTGTGTGGGAGAGGGAGAGAATTTTATGTTATGGGACAGCTGTGTCCTTTGGTGCACAATTCCCCCCCCCCCCATTTTTGTTTGGTTAACCTGTTATCAGTCTGTGGTTCCAGTATGGGTTAGCATATAAATGTAATTAAAGTGATTTGTCTCTGTGGCCATGGATAGCTTTGTTTTATAATATATCAAAAAGCGGGGGGGGGGGGGGGATCGTAGCCTGTGAGACTTGTCAGCAGCAGTTGATATTCTCTCCCCTGCTCCTCCATTTCTGTGTGGCCCCGTATAACCATTCTTTTTTATAATACATTGTCATTTCAGTGGTGCTTCCTGACAGTAGGGTTTTTCATGCTCAGTACCATGCAAAACAAAATGTTTGGCAGAGCACTCCACAGGGTTTTGGTTTTTGCAAAAATGAGTATTATATGTTTTGGATGGTCTTGCATCCTATGTTTGTTTTTTGTTTTACAGTGTATTGTGGGGTCAGCAACTGGTAGCTGAATCCATCCCCCAAAGGGTGCCATCTGGCTTCCCAAATTGCCATGTCAGCCCTAGAGGCAAAACATGGATGTAAATGAGCCCCCTTTCCTGGCATGGGGACTGGGCATCCTGCCATTTTGGGAGGGAACAGCATGGTTTTTTCAGAATGCTTTGATACCGCACTACCTTGACCCAGTGGCTCTTCTTTGACCCAGGGCAGGGTATATTGTGTAAAGTGTGGTTTTGTGGCTCTGTTGAAAAGCAATGCTCTGAAGAAGAGGAGGAAGAGTATATCTCACATAGGCTGTGAATCTGAAGGGTACTCAGGTTTTGGTCATTTGTGGTAACTGTTCCAGTCACTTTGAGTTGCAGTCAGAAGCTGGCTGTTAGAGGCAATACTGTTCTGGGACTTTTTAACTTTTGTCACCTTGTGGCTCTCCGCGTGGCTTCTGAGTAAAATGAAACAATAAAGCAATGCAGAAACATTGCAATAAACATACTGAATTACTACGTCAAGGCATCCTTGGTTGCAAAGCACTTGCCTTTGTGGGCTCCATCAGCTTCCTAAAACCTGCATCAGGAGTGAGTGCCACTCCTTAGGAAGTGAGTTCCACACTGAGGGGGTCACCACTGAGGAGGTCTCATATCTCATAGCCATCCCTCTTTGTTCCGAAAATGGCATTGCGGGTTTTGAGCAGGGCCTTAAGGCCTTGAAGTTGGGGAGGGTATATTCTAGGCATCTTTGCTTGAAAGTACTGGTAAGTATTTTACCCAAGGGTGTATATATGCATCTGGAGTTAAATGTGTACACCTGTGGGCTGGGAGGAACTGGGTGAGGTTTACTATCAAATAAGGATGCATAGGATTGCAATAAAAATATTTAGAATCTAGGTAGTGCAAAAGAACTGCTAGAAGTAACAGATCTTGTAATTTCTCAAGATGTGGACCACGGCTTCCAAGTTAGGTCACTGGCAATTGTAAAAAGGTTGCAAAGCCAGACACTTTTCACCCCTCAAGCTTTGAAAATAGGCTTCAACAAATGAGAGCTCCGTAGACTTGAAATCATTGTGCCATCTCATTAAAAGCAAACTTTCAGTGAAGTCGATTCTGTCTGGGTTCAAGTGTCCCTTTTTCACGCGCCTGCTTGCAGTGTCTGTGCAGGAGCCCTTTAAAATCTTGGACCAGATGCTGACAAACTGTTGATAAAGAATGTGCATCCTGGGCTGACTTCTAAATGCTGCTGCTGCTGCTGTGTGTGTGATGCAGTTCTCTTGAAAGGATCCGACTGGCATCTGTTGATGT
This sequence comes from Plestiodon gilberti rubricaudatus, assembly GCA_026170595.1. Taxonomy (NCBI): domain Eukaryota; kingdom Metazoa; phylum Chordata; class Lepidosauria; order Squamata; family Scincidae; genus Plestiodon; species Plestiodon gilberti. The sequence continues at coordinate 42,758,693 of JANXHW010000007.1, forward strand.
GGTGGTGTTTGGTGGTCTTTCCCTGCTGCCTTTAACTTGACTTGATCCTTTGAATCATCAGGAGGGATTTGCTGCCTGAGAAACTTTGAGCAGAAAAACCCCTTTCAGTTTGTGGTCTACTGTGATTTGGGATAGGGATGGACTAGGTGTCTTTCTAGCCATCCATCTCTCTTTCTAATTCTATTGTATTCTCTTCAGAAACAGTTTTGTCCCTTTCATTCATTCCCCTTTCCACTGTAGCACTTGTCACCTCCTTTTTAAAATAATAAAATGTCTATTGTAAATCTCAAGTACTGTATTTGAAAGTGTTTTATATAAATTGAGTAATCTGTAGAACAACCTTGCAAGGTAGGTTACTGCTACAATTCTGTTATTGCAGGCACTGAGGCTGAGAGTAGCGTGGCTTGCCTAAGGCTCCCTACTGGAGTTCATGATCGAGGTGAGGTTTGAATTGGGGACTTGTGGCTCACAGCTCAGTGTCTTAACTGCTATACCAGCTCTTAAGATGTGTTCTGAAGCAATTAGCTCTTGGTGCCACTTGAGAGATTGCGGCTTTAAGCATGTTATTAAATGCCTCTTTAGTTTTCTCTCAGAGCCTTCCTTGAGATGATGGTTTTATTAGCAGGGCCTCTTAATTCCACTTCAACTGCTGCTCTACTATAAATACTGTTGCGCTCAGTTTATCATCTTCGATATTGTTTCTTGCAATTGCAAACATTATTGCATCGCTCTCTAACTTTGTGCTATCTTCTGGGTCAGCCCAGCCAGCACATATCTTTGGAAAGAGAAATCCAGCTGCTGAATTAGGTTTGAACCTGAGAAACGCTGTAAATCAGCACAATCCAGCTGGAGGGAGCCTCCTGGGGACCCCAAAGCACCTGGGTGCAGCAGTCTTGGTATGAACGCTGGTGTAGCTTAGTGGTGAAGAGACTGACCTGTGAACCATGGCTTTCCCGGTTTTAATTTTCCTTCTGCCATGACCTCGCTAGGTGGCCTTAGGCAAGCGGCTCCCTCTCAGCCTCAGCTCCCCAGCTGCAATATGGGGATAATAATCCCAAGTTATTTTGCAGGATGGTTGTAAGGATTACTTCAAAGCACTTCACACATTAGCTTGAATGTTCAAAAGCACTGAATGTCAAGTGTGGTTGTCATAATTATGATTGGAGGAGCCTGGCATCCAAGGGCTGCTCCTGGGGCCGTGACCTCGCCCTGGGAAATGACAGAGGTGATCGGTCTTGGAGTGGAAAATGGTAAATGTGCAAAGATGGGTTGGGGGTGTTTAAATGGCTCATACAGACCCACACAGCTTGCGGCGTCTCGTGCTGAAAGTAGCCCACCTGCCAGCTGTTTGACAATGCCCTTGCTTTGGCAAGGCAGGGGCAGCAAGAATGGGGTGGGGGTGTACTGAGCCCCTGGTAGGCCACCACAATATGGCCTTGCTCCGCAGGGAGCACCCTTAAAGCTGACTGTCTCCTTCTGGGCTGTGGCAGCCCTGAAAGAATGTGATCCAAAGCAGCAGTACTTGCGTATGTTTTGCACTAAAAATAATCTCTGTTCTCTTGCCAAGAAAAGTGGAATTCTGCCACCTGTGTGAATTATGCAAATGAGTATGTCTAGATGCAGCTTGTATAAGTCTGCTGATGGTGAGAGGCCAAGAGCTCCAGGTGACGCTGAAAGCCCAATACCCTGATCTCTAGAAATCCTAAGCAGGCTCAGTTAACACAGACTGGCAGCAGACCTGGCTTAATTGTGTACAGCTGGACCTCTGTATCTGCGGGGGTTCCGTTCCGTCCCCCCTGCGGATACTGAAAAGTGATCCCCGTATCCGCGTTGAGACAAATCTGTGGATGCTGGATCCGCGGATAGTGGGGGTCCACTGTATAAAGTGCAGGGTGTGTGTGTCCAATTTAAACAGCAAAGGGGTGTTTGGGTGAGGTGTGCAGAAGCTTCTCCCCACAGCTTCTTCTCCCAGGCATCCTTTTCCTAGCCAAGTTCTTCAGTACTGGAGATCAGCTGCAAGAGGAGAGAGCGTTGGTTGGGAAGAGATTATGGAGAGGTAAGATGTGGGTAGGTGTGGGGAAGGATATAGCACCCTTGACTGTGGGATCTCATTTGCTCACAAAATTGGGCACTCTGCCCTCATGCTTCATATGTGATGGAGGCAGATTTGGTTTAAACGCATGGGTCTACTTCCATCCTGTGTAGTTAGAGCCTTAGCCCTCTTCTCCCCAGTTCAGACATTGTTCCCACACTTCCAAGTACAGTACACCTTTGCAGTCCTGAGGACTAGAAAATTGTTTTTTTTTAAAGCAAACGGAAGGTGAGTTTCTGCACCCATTTCTGTGCTTTTTGTGGTGTGACTGCAAGATCATAAAATACTTGTGACCCTTTCTGCAAATAGATGCCTAGAAATAGGATTATAATCCTTAGGAAATAGGCTTCTTTTCAACCCTTTATAAGAACTTCAAAGATTTCAGTAGCCCTGTTCCTGCATTTTTTTTAAATGCTTAGAATCTAGTTCTTGAGTGCCCAGGAAAGTGAGCAATTACTATAGCAACGTATTCTAAAAACTTTGGGTCAACAGGTGGGTATTGCAGAATATCTAATTAAATTTTCAGTTTGCTAAATGACCCTGAGGGACTGAACCCTTTAGAAATAGTTAATTTCTGATCTCTAGTCTTTGCTTCATTCTTGACTCCTAGGGGACTTCACATGCTAAAAATGATATCCGAAAAGTTATTCAAATTATTATAGACACGTTTCTGGCTGCCACTGAAACGCCTCCTTTCTCCCAGTCAAAGGATTGCTGAAGGAGGAGGGAAGAAGTCCCATGCATGGTCTGAGTTGTCCCATTCTTCAGGCTTAGGTTACAAATCATCTCATCTTACTTCCAATTCAAGGCCAGTTTGGGTCACTTATAGTCCAATCCCAGTGATCTTCAAACCTTTTTTGTGCCACAACCCCCCAAAATAAACTAATAAAGTATGAGGTTGGGGACCCACCATTGATCCTGCCCACCTCTCAGGAGCTGATTTGCCCACCCCACACCCGGCACCACCCCCTGCCCCAGCACCAGCATCCTTGTCCTGTCGAGCTCGCCCGGCCCATACCACCAGTGGCAGCGGCATTCCGGAACAGTGGCGGGGGAGTTCCCCCCCAGCAAATTAAAAGAGGGGAGGAGGGGGATGAAATTCTTGTGAAGGCCCCCCAGCAGTTTCCCCACTGCCTCCCCCGCAGCCATTTTAGTTCCTGTAAGTTGCCACGACCCCACAAATGAGGCTTTGCGACCCCATTGAGGCCCTGACCCCAAGGTTGAAGAATAGCGTTCTAATCTATCCCATTTGTACCCTGGCTTGCACTGTGCTGGAGAGCTAGCGACTGTCAAGAGGCAGATTTCCTATCTCAAATGTTGACAGAGAGGTAAGAGGTCTCATTTTCAGACTTCTTTTGCAGTTGAGGTGTGTGTCGGGAGCACACCTCATCACTCTGTTTTGGAGATATGTGAACATGGTGTGAATGAGGCTTGAATGATTTTACGAATCAATATCTTCCCGTTGGTTCCTCCTGGAATTGTATAGTGAGTTTTCCTGCAACAGAAACACATCTTTTACTTATTTTATATGGTAATCCGCCCTGAGCCCTTGAGGGAGAATGGGCTGTAAATAAGAAAAACAGGAGTTGGGAGTGCTTGGATTTAAGATGCCAATCTGTAGCTTGCCGCTGTTATGTCAAGTGATGCACTCCATGGAGGGGAAAATGGCCGGCCGGCCGGCCAGCCAGCTCTCTTCCTTGGTTCCCATTTGTGGAAAGGATTGTGCCTGATCTTTATTTTTATTTAGAATACTTTTTTTCTGTTTTAAAGAGAGAGAGCGGGGGTGGAGAGGGAGGATGTTTCTGGGTGGGGTGTCTGGTCTTTGATTTCCTCTTCCGCAGCTCCAATAAGAGACCATATTGTTTCCCGGAGGGCAGAGAAGGCGGCTGACCCAGAAAGAACGGAGATGGCTGCTTTTCTTTTAGCAAAACGCACATTCTGTCTTTCTCTCTGCCCCCCAAATTAGGAAGCTTAAAGCATTGAGATTTAAAATGCCACGGTCTGCTTTCTTGCCAGTCATAGCCGGAGAAGGTGGTCCAAAGACGGCCCTGTTTTGTAGTCTCTGTCTTCAGGGTTTGCTGCTGCAGTGGGAGGCGAGAGTGGGCGTTTGCTGGGGCCCTGGGCCTGCTGACGGTCTGTTCTTTCTGTGCATTGAGGACTCCCAAATATCAGCCCAAGCTTCTATCCCCCCAAATCCTGGAGCCAGCTATACTTCTCAGAGTGCTTGTTCCCAGGGCCCACCCTCTTCTAAAGGGAAAGCGTCTGTCACTTTTTCGCAGCTGGAATTTAGGGGAATCTGTTACCGAAGACTCTAGCTGGAAGCTAGATGATGAGCCTTGTACAGGGGATACTTGGTGTTTGTGTTCCCATTCAGCCATGAAGTTATAGGTGACTTTTGGCCAGTTGCTCTGCATAGCTGGCCAGATGGCTAAGAGACTGACAGCACAATCCTATCCAAAGTACACCACTGGGAGACCCCAGAACAGAAAGGGGATTCAAATCCCCTCCAAAGGGGGCTTCAAATGGGATTTAAATCTCCCCTCCCCTCCAAAGCCTCCTGCCCTGCCCTCCCCCGCTGGTTACACTGGTGGTGTAAGTTGGATAGGATTGCGCTGTGAGTTGTGAACCAGGAAGTCGGATATAGTGATTCAAATAGTGCCTTTGCCTCAAACTTGCTGAGGCAAGCCTTGGTGGTATTGCCCCCACCTTCATAGGGCTAAGGCTTACCGAGAAGCACTTTAAAATGCTTATCTAGCGCTTGCAGTTTGCTTGAGTGTATTCTGTAGATCACAAAGGACCGTGGGTGAGGACAAAAATGTTCAGCGTTGAAGGTGGTTTCAGAGGAAGACAATTCTGTGTGAACTTGAGTGCACTTGGTGGTTTCTGATCAGTTGTCAGCCAAATCCCTCAAATGCAGAAGAGATGCCTGGTGCCAAGCAAAATACCTTGACAGTGGAGGTGGGGAGAGCAACTCCAGCGAGCGGCACCCTGGAAAGACCAGGTATAAACTTCTGCCGAACATAAAATGTGCTGAGGGTCTGGATAACATTAGAGCAACTGTTCAGATTTGGCAGCTGCTGGAGTTTGTCTTGCTCTGTCCAATGTAAATGAGATGTTCACAATGACGCTTTCACAAGCGGTGTCGGCACGGCACGCTCGGGACAAGATGCGCTTCAGAGGTTTGGCTAGCTTTGGGTCTTCCTGGAGTTGGATGCACTCTTTCCCGCACCTATACTTTCAACCAAGAGCAATGTTGTCACCACAATAGCATCTTTATAAGCCTATAAATCTATATTAAACTGCCAATTCGCAACGCACTCGTTCATTCATTCATTCATTCTCTCCATTGTGCACTTAACAGCACAAGAGTCTGCGCCCATATGGATAGTTCTTTTTAGCACCTGTCTGCACCTGCTGTAAAAACCTCCTTAGCACTTGGCTGGGCGATACAGGTGATCAAGGCTCCCCTGGGGTAGTTCCATCAACTGCTATCGAGTCATATTTAGCATACCAAGAAACAGAACACGGGGCTGAGATACATGGATGAAGGGGAGCGGCTTTGTTCTCATGGACTCTTTGTTTGTTAGTTTGGTTTATTAATGTATATTCTGATGTTCTTCACAGAATTGCACTCCAGTCAGGTTACATTCAACTAAAATCGCATGCATTAATAAAAACCTGACATATTAAGAAAAATGCAACAGGATAAAACACATTCCAGAGAAGTCTAAAAAGCTTAACCAAGCCACAGTGTCTTCACTGTCCTTCTCAAGGCGGGCAGGGGACCAGGGTGCCTCTCTTGGGAGACCATTCATAGTTTAGGGGCCATAGCTGAGAAGGCCTTCTCCCTCATGGACATCTGCCACCCCTTGGACAGTGGAGGAACACCAAGGACCTCTGTAGAGGAGTGAGGGTCATGACCGTGGGCAGGTTTGGTTTTTAAGGAGCCTGTTCCAGAGAGACTCTGGTTCCAGGCTATCTAGAATTTCCCAGTAAACTCTGTGGGGCCAAAGTGCTGGGGTTCTTTCCACTCCAAGGGAACCTTGGTCACTTGCATAATTTTGTGTCACCTAAGGTGCTGTTGAGGGGAGGGAGGCAAACCTTCCCCTCATCCCAGACGCTGCCTCATCCTAGTGTTGTTCCCAGGCAGCAGGGTGGATCGACTTAAAATTGCCAAGATCAAAAGATTGATTTCCATCAAGTTTCCCATTTTGTAATTCTTGCATTTCCTGAACAAGCATGTGTGTGTGAACTGGTTGCTATAACAATTAAAGCATATCTGTTCACACCACTCGGTATGCAGAACCCAAAACCTTCAGTCATACAGACTGAAGCTTGTGTTTTGCATGACACAATTGGAAACAAGGAAGGCACTAGGGAAACCAATGGATCTCTACTTGGCTTGGTGTTCACTTGCATGTACAACAGCCACAGCCACAGTCGACAACAGCCACAGAGCTGGGAGCTGGATTGTGGGCCCAGAATTTTTCTGGAGCAAAGGTGGCAGTTGCTGGGGCAAACAACATTTCTTCTTGTCCAGGCTGTGTGGTGGATTGTGATAAATTCTCCAAATACTGAATACAATATGACCTGTAATATCATATGTATAATGCTTTCCTCGGAAATAAAGTATTTTTCCATAGTATTTAAATACATAGACAAGCTCGCTTTAGTTCAGTGTATGTGTGAGACAGGAATTGGGTTTTAAGGGATCAGCATAGGATTTAATGTGTTCGTACTATATAAAGGTTTTGTTTCTAGACACGTTTAAAAAAAACTGATTTAAAAAATATTTTAACTCTTAGCAGCTGTGCCTGGTGCATCTCTCTATTTTCTTCCTTCTAAATTAGACTGCTTTTCATTCCTATGGGGAATGAACAGCAGCACTGAGGGGGGGAACAGCAAGTGCTTTCCCCTCCTTCTCCCAAAGTGGGACATCCACTAAAATTGAGTGGCAGGAGAATTAGAACAGACAAAAGAAAATATTTATTCACCCAGCGTGTAATTAATCTGTGGGACTCCTTGCCACAGGATGTGGTGATGGCACCTGGCCTAGATGCCTTATTAAAAGGGGATTGGACAGATTTATGGAGGAAAAGTCCATCATGGGTTACAAACCATGATGGGGATAAGCAACCTCCTGGTTTTTGAAATAGGCCATCTATTAAGGCCAGATGCAAGGGAGTGGCGACAGGATACAGGTATCTTGTTGTCTTGTGTGCTCCCTGAGGCATCTGCTGGGGCCACTGTGAGATACAGGAAGCTGAGTTCTTGTGTTCTCATACAGGCCCTCCTGTACAGTATACAGGCCCACATACTGTGTCTGTTCTCATGATGGGTGTTTCTCTAGCTGTTCAAATAAACTGTTGGATGGGACAGCTTACTCCTGAAGGCCTAGTTTTCATTGAGGTGGGTGACCTGTTTCTGGCCTGTACCTCATCGGTCAGCAGGTGACAAGATCATCTGATCTTCTGTTTTCAAACGGACAAAATCTGCCTATAGAAAGCTAGCAAGTTGGAGGAAAAGCCAGGAGGAATATTTAGTTGCTTGTTTCCCCGGTAGCTATCTAAAATGATACAGCTCGGAGATGGGTTTATTTATTTATTTATTAAAAAAATTTATATCCCGCCTTTCCTATGCCAAGGCAAAAATGCCCAAGGCGGCTTACAACAGAAGGTAAAATACATAACTTAAAAAATACATTAAAAAGTTTAAACAGTACATAACTGTACATAAACAATTTTAAAAACAATAAAATCCACGGGGGGGGGACGGGACAGCATGGAGCAGATAAACAGCATGGCAGAGCATCTTGAGACACAGGAGGCAGACCACAGCCCATCACCCAAATGCTAGACGAAACAAAAATGTTTTGAGCCCTCGCCGAAAAGTCATGAGGGAGGGGGTAGTTCTCAGATCCCCTGGGTGTTCCACAGTTGTGGCGCCACAGCAGAGAAGGCTCGCCCACGTGTTGCCACTCCCCTAACTTGCGATAGAGGTGGCACTCGCAGGAGAGCCCCCTCAGATGACCTAAGAGAGCGGGCCGGGAGAAGGCGGTCCCTCGGATATCCTGGACCCAAACCGTGAAGGGCTTTAAAGGTCATTACCAGCACCTTGAATTGGGCCCGGAAACGAATGGGCAGCCAGTGCAGCCGCTGAAGCAGCGGTTCAACAGTCAAACCGCCTAGCTCCAGTGACCACACGGGCCGCTGCATTCTGCACTAGTTGCAGCTTCCGAACCGTCTTCAAGGGCAGCCCTACGTAGAGCGCATTACAGTAATCCAGTCTTGAAGTCACTAAGGCATGGACCACCGTGGTCAGGTCCGATCGACTCAAGTACGGCCGCAGCTGGCGCACCAGTCGAAGCTGGGCAAATGCACCCCTGGCCACAGCTGCCACCTGGCTTTCCAGGGAGAGCTGTGAATCCAGAAGTACTCCCAAGCTGCGCACCCGTTCCTGCAGGGGGAGTGCAACCCCATTCAGAACGGGCAGGTGACTCAGTACCTGCATCGAAGCTTTCCTGACCAGTAAGACCTCTGTCTTTTCTGGATTCAATCCCAACCTATTAACCCTCATCCAGCCCCCAACCGCCTCCAGACAGCGCTCTAGGACTTCCACAGCCTCCCTGGAGTGAGATGGCAAGGGGAGACAGAGCTGTGTGTCATCAGCATATTGGTGACACCCGACTCCAAATCCCCGGATGATCTCTCCCAACGGTTTCATGTAGATGTTAAAAAGGGTTTAGCAAGCTCAGTGAGAGGTAAGACCTACCTAAGGCACTTGCCTATCCTATTCTCCTGTAGCGCAGCATCCTAAGGAAATAGGATACTTGGGACCAGGGTGCTGATAACCGTCAAAAGCAGTTCCTGTGGGGTTTTTGTACTAATGGATTGCGTTTGCTGTAGATTCAGTTTTGTGCCTGGTTGAAGTAGAAGAGTTGCCAGCCAAAGTTCAGTTGTTGCACGACTGCCTCACGCACTTAAACCTTGCCTTGTACCTGTCTAATTTCATTAACGGATGCACAGTAATCTGTCTGTGCAATAAGGCACCCTCGATCTTGGGTTAAAAGCGGCTGTTTTCCCCCACCATATCCCAACTCAGTGGCCAGAAGTGGTTTTGTAGGGAAATGGTCCTCACCGTGGCCCCCTTTAACACTGCCTGCCATTTATATTGTACAGGTACATTATCTTCTCCTTTCCTGAAATGGCCTTCATCAGCAGCTATTCCTCCCAATTGCTGGGGCAGGGAGAGCCAGGCCATGTCATCTCCCTTGCCTGCCCTTTGGCTTGTCCCCTCCAGTTTCTCTATGAACTATCTGTTGTAGTTCAGCTGTATAATTTCATCATAAGCCTTTATGAATGACCTGGTGCCTCCCTCCCTGACCTGTGTGTGTGTTTCTTTTTGGCACAAAACAGCCACTATGCTGAAGTTAAAGAAGATCTAGTTCTGGTCAGTGCCTGGATGGAAGACGCCCTGGGAACCTCCATTTGTGCTAAAGTTCCAGCATCTTAAATGGAACTTTAAGGTCTTAAATGATTTTTACATTGGAAAGAGCTTCAGGTGTACAGAGTGCTTCTCTTGTGTTATCTTTGATAGCCATACAGAAGCCCTGTTAAGTAGGCAGGCATCTTTATCCCCACATTGCTGCTGAGACAGTGACTTGCCTCAGGCCACCTAGTGCATTCATGACTTGAGGTGACTGTGCGTTTTCCCAAGAAACACAGGATGGATGCTGCTGCCTTCTGCTGAGTCAGTACTGTCTATGGCGCTGGTGGTCAGCTGCTCTCTGGGGTTTCAAGCAGGGGGGTTTCCTCAGCCCTACTTGGAGATGCTGCCAACCAAGGATTGAACCTGGCAGCATCTTCTGCATGCAAAGCAAGTGCTCTGCTACGGCTCCTCCTCACACTTAACTTAAACTGGGGACTTGGATTGTGGAATTCAGACTTGGGGTTCGGAGGCTGAGGTGGGAAGTGCCTTAATATTTATAGTTGGTGAGAGAATGAAGGCAACAATCTCTTCAGTGGCTCTGTCGCTTCTCCCTATCTTGTTCTCACTATCTTGTCATCTCGTTGGGACCATTGTTCTCACCAGTGTGTAAACTCCCCCCCCCCTCTCCACATTGCTCTGGGAACACATTTCCCTGCCTTGTTGCTTTTACTGGAAAAGGTAATCTCTCTTCTGGAGTTGCCATGTGTGTGTTTCTGTTGAATGCCATTTGCAACACAATGGGTACTGTTTGTGCTCTCTCTAGACTTCCAGGATACTGTATACCTTTTTATATTTGCATACTGTTGTTTAGGAAGGAATAATAATTAATTTGCTGGAGTTAGGAATTGTTCCATAACAAAGAGCCAATGTGGTATACTGGATGCTGCCCCCGCTATCTCCCAGCCCATAGACTTCAAGGTAAGATTCAGGTTCATATATATAGCGTATGGTGAAGAGGGTCCCTTGGAACCTAACCCTATTTTCCCCATAGGCTCAATGATTCGGTATCCGCTGATCTGGTATCCACTAAGTTTTCCAGGAACCTAACCCTAGCGGATAACGAGAACTGACTTAACTGTAACTGCTTGCATGGATCTCCTGTAATTCACCTCTCCCTCCCCATTGTTGAATTGAGATTGCAAGCCCTTTGGTGGCAGGAACCTACCTATCTTTGGTTTCTGAAACTCCATAAAGCTCCATGTATGTTAGTATATGCACACAGTCTTGTATCACGTATTGTAGCAGTTGATCAGAATACAGTGTTAAGGTATGTAAGTTTAGCATTGGTGCAATTGTACTGAAATACAAAGCAAAAGGGTTTTGCTTCTCTAAATTTATTCAAGGAGTTAAAAACATGCCTGGGCGTTTCCCGGCCTTGTGTTTTGGATGTTTGCTTGCGTTTTGCATTGCATGAAAGCTGCAAAGGATGTGGTCTTGAAAGTGTTCAGTGAAACCGGACGTGTTCAGTCTGATTCTTTCTGACTCTGTGGCTTCTCTGGCTGATATTCGTGACTGCTCTTGTAACTTTTGAGAATGCTGAGAGACTCCCAAAGGTTCAGCTTCAGTAACACTGAATGTGCTTGCCAAAAGGGTGTGTGCGTGCGCATTCTTTTCTCTCTCTTTTTTTTAATTTCCTGCAGGGTGGAGTATGTTTTGACTTGAGCCTATGACTAATGGCTCGCACATGGCACATGAATAGGGGAGCATCTTTTCTCACTCCCACTAGTACATCAACCAGGCAGTTGCACCTCTCGTATGGAGGATAGAGCCAGCCAGCCAGCCGTAGCTGCAGTGTAATTTTTCTGGGGCTTGAACGCCTGCATTTGGGCCTAATACTGATTGAAAGCTGTTTCCAGGGCTGTGCGCACTTAAAAAACCGGTACTAAAACTTTCTGAAGTGTCAGCACAAGGGCAATTCCTAGCATGCTGTTGAGTATATACAATACATTTGCAACCACAAGCGCCAAAGACTTGCCTTCTTAGGATTTTAAAAAGTTGAAAACTCCTGTCTTCAAGGAACAGAATTGTGCACCCTCTAACCAAATTCTCCACTTTGTTGGCTTTTACACAGAATTGCGGCATACGTTTATAAATTGGGACCTTAGGTTGTCCTTGTGTGTTTTCAGCAGCTCGTACTGCTTCTAATGTTTGTCTGCTGTCTGCAGGTGATATGGTTCTTGTCTGTCTGATCTGAGTGAGAGATAATGGTTGAGACAGTTCAGCGTATGTTGCCAACACGAACAGTTGGGTGTAGATTAATTTATAGCAAATCAAAGGCAGCGGTGTTTTGGAATAGAGACCACAGACGAGCAGTCTATGAGATGGCTTCTGTTGGGAGTCCTGTTTTAACGTGTGCTTACCTTGACAATGGTACATATTTGTTATGAGGTGGTTTTTACTGATCTGGAGGTTAAGAGGCTTGTACTTTTTTTTTTTTTTTAACCAGAAATGGTAATATGATAGCCCCTCCATTTGAGATTCTTGTGGTAAAGCTATTGCTTAGATAATGTTTGGGATGGAGCTATATGGGAATGAAGTTATGTACATTAACTAAACTGAATCTCAGTTTAGATCTCTCCTCTGCTTCCCTTGTGACATGTCTGTGGCCGTGATGTGTGCTGAGGTCAGACACTCAGAAAATGCTTCTGTTGTGGGTTAACACTGCAGAAATGGCCCCAAGTCATAAATTAAATTGGTTGCCAGTACGTTCCAGGGCTCAGTTCAAAGTGCTGATTATGACCTTTACAACCTGAAACACCTTAGGACAGGGGTGGCAAACATAAAGACCGTGGGCCGAATCCAGCCTGCAGAATCTCTTTATCTTGCACCTGTGATAATTGCGCTCTCCCAGCACCACCGTCACCTGCTGAGCTGTGAAGTGACACATCTTCAGAAATGGCACTATGGAAAAGGTGGAGCTGGAAGAACCCAATTATGTGGACCACCCTTTCAGCAGCGCTGCTTCTGTTGAAGTGTCGCTGCTGAAAGGGCAGCCTGCATGATAATTGGACTCTCCCAGCACTGCCTTTTCAGCAGCACTGCTTCTGCTGAGGAGCTGGGAGGGAGAGACGGAAGGAGGCCTTGGAAGGCAAGAAACGGTAAGGAGGAAAAGGCAAACCAAGAGGGGTGAGAAATTGAGAAGCTGCCAAGGCACTGGGAGAGTCTAATTGTCACAGGGGGGCACATTTTCAGCAGCGCCACTTCTGCCAAGGTGTCACTTTGTAGAGCACCTCTCAGCTGCTGAGCTGCAAAGTGATGCCTTGGCAGAAGTGGCACTGCTGAAAATGTGGCCCCCTGTGGTAATTGGGCTCTCCTATATCTTGATCAAGATTTGCATATTTCCTGTCATTTGCAGCTAATGAATTCCTAAGTGAGAAAAAAGTGCTTATTTCTGGCCATCATTTGCTTAATGATGTCAGTTCCTGCTTAATGTCATCACTTCTGGCTCTCAGCCAGCACCACGAATGCTATTCAGCCTGAAACCAGTTTGACACCCTTGCTTTAGGCTCTAGCTACTATAAGTGCCATCTCTCATATATATGCTCAGGTGGCTAGCTCAGATCTTGCTCTGGGTACCCTTATCTTTGGAAGCATGCCAGTGAGGTGGGTTTTTCGGAACATTTTGAATTGGAAATTTTCTAATACCCTAAAATAGAGCACAAACTGATTTAGCACATTTGAGTAAATGCAACTTTACAAGTATCTTATGTTAACTTTATGTCACAAAAGGCCACAAGTATATGAACTGGAATACTTGATTAGGAAAAAAATTAAATCAAGTGTGGCTGAAATGTTAACATGCAAACAAATTCAAAGCTTTTGCGATATTTACATCTGCCAACTTCCTTCCTGACTTCTGCACAATGATTCTACATAATAGTATTTTTCCTGCTTAGGCATTCAAAGTAAGCCAAAATCACGAAATAATAATAATAAAAAATAATGCAAACATGTCCAGCTTACCTAACTTAAGAAAAGCAATGAGCCGCTACTGTGTGTACGTGAAAGTGAAACAAAAATTAGTCGCAGTTTTGGTTTAGCTTTTCCTTGCAGTCATAAGCCTGTGACACACCGCCTGCATTGGGGTGCGTTGCGGCACGGTGCGGCCCGAGAGTAGCCGACGTGTCTCGCCGCACTGTGATGTCCTGCCCCGCCCCGTTCTCTGTTAGCCAATCAGAATCTAGTCTTTTCAGACTTGATTCTGATTGGCCAATGCGTTGCTCTCCCACAGCACCAAACGCAGCCTCCCATTGGCCAAAGTTTGATTAGTTCAACTTTGCTTGCACTGCAGCGCAGGAGAGCTGAGTTGCGGTGTGATCTGTAAAAAGACAAGACACACCAATCGTTTTGAGCAGCACACGGACGCTGTTTTACACAATACACCGCAACGCATGCGGTGTGCTACGGGCTTGAGATGAAATGAGAATTTGGCTATGGCCACATGACCACGGAGGCGTCTTCGGACAACACTGGCTCTTCGGCTTTGAAATGGGGATGAGCACCATACCCTAGAGTCGGACACGACTGGACTTAATTGTCAGGGGTCATCTTTACCTTTTTTATGCAGGGCAAATCAATCAGTTGAGTTCATAACTTGATTTTTGATTATGTATATTTGGTTTTGTTTTACCTTGCTCCTGTTCACAAATCAATAAAACATGTATGTACCCTGGAGTACATACCCTGGAGTGTGTGAGAATCGCCTGAAAATAATTAATTACGACTTTGAAACTACCAGGCTTGAACTACCAGGCTTGCCTAATGTATTTGCAGTGGCACCCATTCATTAATGAATTTTGTGAAACAATAAATCTTTAGAAATGGAAAAAAATTCCATGGAAAAATCAAACACATAAATATTCTGCCTCGCTGCTCTGAACACCCACCAGGAGGAGAGCCTTCTCAGTAGTGGTGCTGGCTTTATGGAATGCCCTCCCTATTGATGCCTAGCTGGCCCCTACCCTATATTCCTTCAGGAGATCTGTTAAGACCTGGCCTTTTTGTTTGGCTGTTGGAGTGGAGAGATGGCTGCAGTAGCAGTGGGAATATGTAGTCAGGTTTTTCAGTCGTGGATTTTTGCTTTGATCTGTTCTGTCTTTTTTGTGTGTGTGTGTGCACTGCCTAAGGGTGGGAAAGGCAAGGTAGAAATATTTTAAAATAAAATAAATCGGGTAAAACCACGCAAGGCCCCCTTGTAATTGGATCATGCCCTGAAGTGATGGGAAGCTTAGCAGGTCTAGAGGCATGGTTTTGGTCGATATTTTCTAGCACAAATAGGAATCTTGTTGAACAGATTCTGTCCTGAGAGGTTTTGTATTGCTGTACAATACAATTGTGTTTGATCATTAGCCGTGTTCTGTGATTATGCATTTCTATGTGCATTTTTTTCTTTTTGAGCTTAGCATGGCTGATGTGATGAGAACTGGTGTAGCATAATAGCTAAAAGGCTGAACTGTGAATTGGGACTTTCCTGGTTCAGATCTTGCCTCTGTCATGAACTTACTAGGTTCCTTGGGCAAGGCACGGCCTCTCAATCTGGGGAGAATGATACCTTGCAGGGTTGTTGTAACAATTACAGCAAGATAATACATGTGAAGCAATTTGCAGCTGTGAAACTGCTGTACAAATGGATTGTGTGGGTTTTTAATTTCATGTTTTCGAGCTCTCGGCAACTTGTTAGTATCGTATGGTTTTATGGCATCCAGCTATGCTGCTGTTTCTTGCAAGGTGCCCTTGGTGGCTTTTGAGTGTGCACATTTTTCCCAAACAGAGGAGGAAATTGGGAGTTCCATCTGGAGACAGTTTTTTATGGCTTGGGTATCGGAGATAGTTTCCTTGCCTCCACCGGATGTGTCCTTTTCAGTCTCTAAAGCCCAAGATCGTCTCTTTCTGCTGTGCAAGAAGGGAAATGCAAGTCTATCTTGCTGCTGAGCTTTCAAGAGCTTTTGTCATTGTGCTTTTTTGCTGGAACAGCTATTTAACCAAAGCAAGATTGAGTGGGCAATATCACCCTTGCAAGTACATCCACAGGTTTTTCCCCATTGAAGCATGTGGACAGAGAGGCTAGGAAGCCGTTTTTGCTCGTTAGTTGCCTAAAAGAGAAAAGTACTCGGAACGGCTCCAAGTTAGTGATAGTGACTAATGTTTTGCATGCAGAAGATCCCAGGTTCAGTCCCTGGCAGCATCTTCAGGTAGGGTTGGACTCGGGGAAATGTCTGAACTTGGTCAGTGCAGGCAATACTGACTTAGAAAGACCAATGGTCTGGCTCTGTATAAGGCAGCTTTATTTGTTCATATATTCCACAAATTCCCTGCCTCGTCCATCGAACACTCTTTGCTTGCCACAGATGAGCGACTACTTCCAGGGCTGGGTGATATTCGTTTCCTGGCATCACCCTCATTGGCTCATTCTTTTTGCTGATTCTGCTGGCAGGGGCAGAACATCAGGTGCCTTCCCCCGGATGCGACGTGTTTCCTGGCACTAAAGAGCGTAGTACAGTGTTTTGCTAACCAGCTGCTGATATGCAGTAGTCTGGGAGAAGAGCTGTCCAGCTGCCCAGCAGAACCACAGGCAGTGGGCAGGTGGCGGAATAGCATCCCATGGAGGCTAGCAGGGAAATAAGCAGAGAAGATGACTTGCGTTGCACCAGGTTGGATTTCTCTACAGAGAAGAGGCAGAGCTGGGACTGAAAGCAGCCCTTCAGAATTCGCAATTGTTAACGCAGCAAAGCATTAGCATTATGAGAATGTCGTGCTCTGAGGGAAATGTGCAAGCAGTGTGCTGTAGCAGCTGATGTGCAAGCAGTGTGACGTAGCAGCTCAAGCTGGAGAAAAGGTTGTGACTGTCTGTTTTACAAAAGTTTTGGTCCCTGGGCCTGATTGAACAGAAGGGGGGGTGAAGCTCTGTGGTGCAGAACAGCCTCAGCTTATTCTGCCCATGATTTCAATCACTTTTTAAATTTTATTTACTGCCGTTGTATCCCGCTTTTCTCCCCTAGAGGCACCCAAAGCAGCTTAGAGCATTAAAAACACACACATTTAAACAAGTTATATAAACATTAAAAATATAAACATTAAAAATAACGTCAACGTCAACCTTAAAATCATATTAAAAACACAAAAACAGCAGCATAAAAGGACAAGCCCATAAAAACCCAAACGGCATGGAAGTAAGAGACCCAGATAATTTTTAATAATCTTTGTCAGGGTGCTACAGAAAATGCACATTTGCAGCAGTGTTGTAAAGAGGCCAGCGGGGCTTGTGAAGGTGGCCATGTTTTCTCCATTGCCCCTGATGGTGGTTTTCTGCCCAATGTGTTTCCAGTTGTTAAACTGATGCCTTGTGAACCACTGAGTGTTTCCCTCTTTCTTAGTCCCTGTTTGAGTGCCACCTCCTTTCGTCTTACCTGGGATTGAGGACCTCTGAGCATATGCAGCATTCTTCTCTGCCAAGCAGCAGAAGGGACTAAGGCAATGAGCGCTTGCAGAGCACCTTTCTGTTGCAAAGGGGATGCTTCCTTGCCTCTCCAGAGATTGTCTCGGGGATGCTGTGTCCTCTTGTCTTCTGCTTGCAGGCTGTCAAAAGTGGCAGTGCTCCCTTGGATGCTGCCAGAGACGGGCAGCCCAATCCTGCCTAAGGATCTGCCGGGTGGCCCAGGCTGCCTGCCGGATCCCGTGCTCCGCTGTGGGCATGCTCCCGCCCGGCGGAGAATTTACTCGTCCCCTTCCCCGAGTGTAAATGGTGCTGGGGCCGATCGGCCTCCTCGGATTTCCGTCAGCAAAATTGCTGTTGGAAGTTGGAGGAGGCTGTGTAATGGCCCAGCCATGCAGTGGGGGTCAGGATATGGCCGAGGCCGTCCCCCACCCCCTCCTGGCCCGGCTGGGCCTATCTGCCCCTGCTGTTTGCCGCCGAACCCCCCCCCCGCCCACCGGATCCTTACCGGGGTCCTCCAGCGGTCAGGCGAGGGCTCAGTTGGCAGAGCAGGGAAGGCCGGCCTTGCTCCAGCCTTCCCTGCTCGCGAGTTTTCAGAAAAGTGTCTTATGGCACTTTTACGATGGCTTCGGAATGCTCATTCTGCCACCTGTGACTTGTGCAGGATTGCGCAGACAGTCAAAAGGGCGTGATGGTGGCGGTGACTGTACTACAATGCAGCCTTCGCCCCATGTGATGCCTTAGTGCGCAAGTGGATTCTGCATCTCCAAATACAAGCGGACAAACAGCAAGAGCAACAGCTGGATTTCTTTCTGGCTTTGCTTCCTCCAGTTCTGGCCAAGAGGATAAAACTCAGACAAGGTGGCAACTCTCAGGGAGTCCTGGGTTCAGTTTGGGAGATGGTGTGTGTGTGTGTGTGTGTGTGTGTGTGTGTGTTACAGTCCTCCTAACCTTGTGTTCTCTATACTGTAATAGCATACGAAGAGGAGAGAGAAGCTATAGAAAGGCATACTGAACAAAGAATGGCTTTATGCACCAGACGCTAAAGAAGTGATCTTCAGACTGTGTGCTAGGCAGCCCTGAGGTTTCCCCTGCAAGCTTCTTGGGGTTCCTCGATGAGATTAGAGATCTAGAAGACAGCTTGTCTACCACTATTTTCCTTGCTGAAATGTTGCCACAGAAGGGTGTTGGGTGTATTCTAGTGCAGGGGTGGACAGGCTGTGGGTATGCGCCCTCCCCCCCCAAGGTTGACCTACCAGAGCCAGATGCGAAATGGTGGCTTTGGCGTAGAACTGGTCACCCGCTGAGCCCATGAACCAAACACTGGGATAACCTGCATATGCAAGTACTGTACCAATATGTCTTATGACTGCAGATCAGGGATTCGAACACAAAACGCTAACAGATGCTAGCACCTAACTAATACTAAATATTTTACAGGAAGAGGAATGCAGAGGCTGAGACTCGAGCAATGAAGCACGAGACAAATCATGGCTGAGAATTTTTTTACTTGCTGTTGTTAAACTGTTGGGGATTGGAAACTCTTGCTGATCTACTGCAGATCACCCAGATCTACCAGTAGATCCCAATCTACCTTCTGCCCAGCCTGTTCCAGGGCACACATATGTTTCACACGCTCAACAGGTGTGGCCAATGCCCTGTGTGAACTGGGGGTGTGCCCAAGAATGCACCCCAGTCTCGGACTCCTCTGCGGATCATGGGGTTTCATGGCAGATGAGTCCAAGTGAAAAGGGTCCCTTGACGGTAGAAAGTTTGGTAAACTACCCTAGACTGTTGTGGTAATTTGGGTCCTAGAACCCATCCACCCCGTTCTTAATTAAAGAAAAGTGTTTTTTTTTCTCTTAGCGTGTTTCAATATCCTGTTCCGTGAGCTGGCAACAAGCTGCAAATCCTGCCTTTGGCTCCTTGCTTGCCGCAGTGTCTGAATTGTGTCTCATCACATAAGAACTTTGTTCAGCTGCTTTTAAAACGTCACTGATAACACTGTGGCCTCAGCCCAGCTGGGAGCAGCAGAAGACAAAAGCCCGCTTTGTCTGTTGTCTCTAAGGGAGCGCATGCTAGGTTGTCTCAAATTGTTTCTAAAAGTAAAGGGTTTGTGGGGAGGGGGGGTGACCTGTGCCACAGCCCAGTTGCATGCCTCTGGAAAGAGGGGGGGGGAGTTAGCAATGGAAGAAGGCACTGCTGAAGTCGAGAGCAGAAGCAAAATGCTTCCATCTTGTTAAGTGTGGATGTTCCCAAAGTGAACAGGAGGAGTAGCATTTCCCGCTCAGTGTAGACAGAGCAGAAGCACAGTGCTCTCTTTCAAGAGCAAACTCCTGCAGTTTTGAAAGACCTGAGGTGATTGTGTTTTGAATCCTGGAAGGGGCAAAGTGTCCTCGGTTCAGTGGGGGAGAGCACACATACGCTTACATTTGTCAGCAGCAGCAGCAGCAGCGGCAGCAGTCTGGTTTAATGGAGGGCAGTATAGTGTCGTGTTCTGGCCTGAGGCAAAGTAACTCGGTGTTTTGGGGGGCAGCAGTGGTAGTAACCAAACTCTGGTTTGAAACATATGCTACCAGGCTTATTGTGATGAGAAGTTTGTTTGTCCTTAAATGTTGACCAATGGGTCCACCCTAGAAATTATTATTACTATGAATATTTATATACTGCTTTTCAACAGGAGTAGTTTACACAGTAAAATAAATCAATAAATGGTTCCCTGTCCCCAAAGCAGTGGCACTGCTGGGGGGGGGAAAGGTTGCTGTGCCCCAGGTACCATGCCTGGGTGTGTGTGCCAGAAGCCTCTTCTAACACCCTCGGCACCCCCTGTTTATCTAGTGCCGAACAGCTGATTGGCACTATGCAATTGCATAGTGCCAATTAGCTGTTTGGCACTAGATAAGCACCTTGGGGGGGTGTGCTCCCGGGGGTGCCAGAAGCCTCTTCTAGCACCCCCTGGAACTCCCCCTGTTCCCACAAAAACTCACCTCTGGAGGTCTGCTCTCCTTTGTACAGGCCTGCAGAGGCCTCCGCAGGCCTCCCCGGTGGGATTTAAAGTTACTACCGTTCAAACTGGAAAGGTCAAATCCCGTTTGGAGAGGCCTGCAAAGGAGAACAGACCTCTGGAGGGCCCGCCCCCCCAGGTGAGTAGCTTGCGATCGATGCTAGACCCCAGTATCCACGGGGCACAGATACTGGGGTCCAGCTACCGCGTGCGTGATTTTTATTTATTGCTTTTTAAAAACAATTCCCCCCCGGAAGTGATGTCACTCCTGGGGGGGGGTGTTGACAGTGAAGCTAGGGCCTCGGGTACCAGGGACCCTAGCTACACTGCTGCCCCAAAGGGCTCACAGTCTAAAGAAAGATGCAGAAGAGGCACTGGCAACAGCCACTGGAAAGGACGCCATGCTGGGGTGAAGAGGGACAGTTGCTCTCCCCCTGCTCAATATAAGAGGGCACCACTTTGAAAGGTGCCTCTTTGCCCAGTCAGCAAGGGTATTCTAGCACTATCACACTATGCTTATTTGTGCTGGGAATTAATGGTGCTTTAAAGCAACCATCTGTACCTCCCTCAAAAGAGTGATTCACAGCAGCCATCATAGCAGTAAAACACTATGTGGCCTTGGTCAAGTCCCTTGATCTCAACTGGTTGGTTTCCTTCAGGAAATAAAGTACATGTTCTGAAACAGTGTCCGACTTGAAATTATTGTTTTTGAAGTTGTGCTTCTAATATGCACATCCTGTTGAGGTACAAGTTTATATCCTTGCTTGGCAACAAAGTTTGCAGGTAGCCTTCAGGGGTGGCTCTTCTGTCTCAGCCCGCTTTGCCTCGCAGATGGGTTAGATCTCTGCATGAGGCAAAGCTCCTAAGCAGGCAGGCTGTGCTGGGGGAAGGGGGCACATGTGTAGTGCTGAGCAGGGCTCCTTAGGGTTTTAATGCCCGCCTACGTAAATGTTGGCCTCTCCTCTTGACTAGCCAAAGCACGGTAAATTAGGCGGAGTAAGCAGGAATTTGGAGTGATTTGCATAACTTCTGCAAGTTGCAGAATCCTGTTGGTTTTGGATTGTCCCCCATTGATGTTGTAACTGGCCTGACAACTAATGAGGGCAAGAACTGGCTTTCTCTGCAAGCGCCTTTTCTGGTTTTTCCTCCATGCTCATGGACGCCCCAAGGAGGGTGACCCATCTCGACTGAGAAGAGCCGAAGGATCGAGGCTGGTTTCTTGAAAGGCAGCAGTGATGATGCCATTTCTCCCCCCCCTTCTTGCTCACTTCCTTTGTCTGAATTCAAAAGGTAAGCAAGGCAGGGCCCCTCCCTGCGGTGCCTGTGTGGACTTGTTGCCGGTTGCTTTGCTGCAGCAGACGCGACAGGAAGTGTCTCGAAAAGATGGGTACAAAACCTAAAGCGAGGCCATTAAGCTTTGGGGAGAAAAATCAAGGTTGCGTTGTGACCCCTCTGAAATGTAGAGGGGTGGGTTGGGTGTGTTTGGACTGTAAGCAATTTCCACCTCTAACCTATTTGCCCCGTGTGTTTTGCACATGTCTCTGTTTCTAGGAATCGCTTCCATGGCTGGAAAACATTAACTTCGGAACCAGCCCAGAGATGGTCATGGGCCAATGAAAGAATCATTTCAATTCCCCCCCCCCCCCATACATGCACCAGCTGCTTGCTCCCATTTTCTGGCAGCTGGCTTCGGGAACACCCAGCGCTGAGAGCGCGATTGTATTTCCCGACCTACTTGGCTTGTAGCCATTTGTGGTCTTCGGCCTCTCTCGTGCTTTATTTTGAACCCAGTGACAGTTTATTGGCTGAGAAATTTTCACTAAAAATAAAATTAGCACTAGGGCAGGATGGCTTGACTTTAAATCATGATTTAAAAACCACCAGGAAAACAAGACCCAACTTAAATCATTGACTGTAGATCAAAGTGCTTTCTTTGTTTAGATATTTCCTAAATAAAAGTGCCCACCAGTTGGTTACTTTAACTATAAAAACATATTCTGTGTTTGACAGAATCGTAAATATAAGTATATTCGTATCAGGAACTATTATACAAATTATTACAGTGAGTGCTGACTCTGAGCCAGTTGCAGAGTTACGAGGCAGACAATAAGAATAAAAGCTCGCCCAGACAGATCACTGGGAGACATGTGGGGTGACTTGCCAGTCACTGCCCGATCCCCAGTATCAAGCCGTAATACTGTATTTCTTCAATTCTAAGACGCATGTTTTTTCCCAATTAAGCATTTCAAAAAATGGGGTGTGTCTTAGAATCGAAGGTCTCCAAAAAGCACCCCAAAATGCTATCTTCTTACTTACTGGGGCTTGCGGGAGCTTCAGGGAGGCCTGCGCAACCCTCTGCAGGCCTCCCTGATCTTCAGTTCGGCAAAAAACGGTGATTTTCAGCCATTTCTGGTTTTCGCGAAAACCAGAAATGCCCAAAAATCGCTGTTTTTCGCTGAACTGAAGATCAGGGAGGCCTGCAGAGGGTTGCGCAGGTCTCCCTGAAGCTCCCCCAAGCCCAGGTAACGAAGGAAATGGCACTTTCTGATGGGGCCAGAAATGCTATGCAAAGGCAGTGCACTCAGTCATCCTCAGCTGCAGAGAGTTGGTGCTGAGCAGGTAGATTTAATGAAGGGAGGCGAGTCTTACAATTGATGGATTTTTTTTTCCCTGCTGGTGGTACCGAAAGTAAAGGTGTGCCTTAGACTCGAAGAAATACGGTAAATAGTCCGATCACAGTTGTGCTCTGTGGTGACTGGCAAAGGTGGTTTTCCCGACAGTTTGTTCTTTACAAGGGAAAGAAGTCATTCATAAGTAACTCAAGCCCCATTGGATATGTATGCGGGCAGGAGGAGGAGGACCCATCAGAGGACATGGTTGGGCTGGAGGAAGGCTGCCCAGAAGCAGGACTTGCGAGCTGTGCAGGATGGGGCTGTGGGGCGGTCCTGAGGACTCCTTTCTTGCCACCCCTTCCCTGATTTTTATGGCAAAGCAGGCACAGTCCCTCTCCAGCATGGCAGGTCCTGCTCCCACTCCCCTTGCAAGAAACATCACAAGGGCTATAAAAAGCACACGTCCAAGTTGTGCTTAGAGGTAGATCTAAGCCTAAGTGCCAGAGCTCATTTTCATTTGATTCTTCGAGCAGGAGGTCAAGTCTAGGGACCAACCCCCAACCCCCCAACCCCCCCCCCCCTTACCTGCCCTTATGGACTCTTCTGCCCAGGAGTTGTTGCTGGACCACCTCACAACAAGATCATGGTCCAAGGTGACCTGGGAAGTAGAGAGGTTGGATAACCCACTCCATGCTTCTCCCCAAGCCTAATCTGAGGTGTCCCTGGGATCCCTTAAGAAGGATGGGGAACTGTTGGGAGAAGAGTAGGAGCCAGGCTTAGACAGATCTGCAGGGAACAGTCAGTTTCCCTGACTCCTGGCTAAAGGCATCAGGGCCTTGTCTATGCATGCAGAGAAAAGAGACTAGCTCACCCTCCACCCTTCTTGAAGGAGCCTAGTCCATGTTTTCCTTGGGAACAAACCAAGCCCTTGACTTTTTTCCCAGATTCCTTTGAAAGGGTCGTGGCATTGGAGTGGGCCAATCCAGCTTCGCCCTGAAGAGGGGTTTCAAAGCCTCAGCAGCCGCACTTAAAGCATCTGTTACAAATTTGTCTTTGCCAGAGCAGCATACTTGCGGGCAGAGGAACTTGCCTCCCTCGACTTGTCCATCCCGAAGGCATTCAAGGATGGATCAATAAAAATCTTCCTGTCAGCTGTGCTGGTAGTGGACTCTTCTCTCCGTACCTTTCAGTTAACTCCAGAGCCATAGCTTCCAGCATCATAGCTAGCTGCTAACACCAGGTGAAAAGAGATCATCACAGGTGCCTGGGTCCCGGAGACCATCATAGAGTTGGGAAGGGACCCACAAGCTCATCTAGTCCAACCTCCTATTAGAGCATCTCCAGCAGGTGCCTTTCAAGCCTCTGCTTTAAGATCTCTAGTGAGGGAGAATCCACCACCTCCCTTAGTAATTGGTTACACCAGTGCTTCTCAAACTGTGGGTCGCAACCCACAAGGTGGGTCGCAGCCTGATGCTGAGGTGGGTCGTGAGTTGGGCCATGTCTTAATTTGTCTTAATTTGGGCCATGTCTTAATTAAGACCCATGTCTTAATTTGGCTCCAAATCGGAGCCAAACAGAAGCAACCGGAAGCCATGACTCACCTTGTCCTGCCACTCCTGCATTGCACCGGAACTGGGACAGCCTCTGGAGGCCTCCAGAAGCAACGGTATAAAGTGACTTCCGATTTACTTCCAGGTTCGCAGAAGTCACTTCCGGTTGCTTTCTGAGTCCTTCTGTAGAGGCCTGCCGGGGAGGGGGGGGACGAGGTGGGTTGCAGGGCCCTCCACTGGGAAGCAGGTGGGTTGCAGTGGGGGAGGGTTTGAGAATTGCTGGGTTATACTATTGGAAATCTGCCCTGTGTTATACTGCATCTCATAGGATGAAGAACGCCCCCTGTCTTTGCCAGAGAAAATGGGAAATTCTTGCTATAAATTCCTGTTCTTGCAAGGGGAAGATGGGTATGGGTGTTCCTACTTACTACTTTCCATTCCAGATGTTATCAACTTGTCCTTCCGCTACTTTAGCTACATGTGGGAGTGGTGGATAAGGCTTTCTGAGGACTGGATCCTTCTGCCGTTCATTGTGTTATCTGTTCCTGTTGCTAGTTGTACGTGTGTTATGTGTCTTGTCAGACTTTTCCTGTGGGGTTTAGCTGTGTCGACTTTCATTGGCTCTTTAGAGAGGGTTTTTGGCTGGTGGTCCTGCTTTTTCCTGTTCGAAGGGGAGAATTGCAAACTGCCCCTGCCTTCTGGTGTGTGTGTGGGGGGGAAGGGGGGCAATCTTGAAGGATGCAGAATTCCCTAGAACAGGAATTTTTGGTTAGAAATTCCTGTGGTGTGTTTTTTTTTTTAAAATGTAAAGCTGAAATGCAACTTCTAAAATTTTGAATCTGATTTATAAAAGTCTATGGGTTTTTTTAAAATCATAGATTGTTTACCCACCTTGTACTAGGCATGAACGCCAGCCATCCTAAGGCACCTCCTTGCTCAGCGGTGGGTCTTGCATTGGACCCCAAGCAAGAACTGCTTTGTATTAGACTCCTTGGTTCTTTACAGTTTGCCAGCTCTGCTGCCTGAAGGCAGGATTTTCTACATATCCTCCTCAGCCCCCTTATTAACTCCTTTACAAAATGACTTCATGTCTTCCAAAAGCAGGAGGAGACAAAGTTGCTCCATCTAGAGCCGAACAAGGTTAGCCATGAACAGGCAGTTGCAATGTGCAGAGTGCTGGGGTTCTGAATTCTGCGATACAAATCTCTTCCCTGGCCTGCACCCTCCCAGGTCTTTGGAGAAGTCTTCTTCCTGGTCCACAGCATTCAGTCCCTTCTGCTCCCAGGCCCTATGTTAGTAAGTTCCCTATTGCACTGTTCTTCAACCTTGGGGTCGGGACCCCAATGGGCTCACTCACGGCAACTTACGGGAACCAAAATGGCCACGGGGTGTGTGTGTGTGTGAACCTGCTGGGGGGGGGGGCTTCTTCAGGGATTTCATCCTCTCTCTTGATTTGCTGGGGGTGGTGATGAGGAACCACGGCTCGGCTCTCCTGTTCCAGAATGACCCCGCCGCTGGTGATATGCTAATATGTACCTGGTGTTCCAAAAGGCAGACTGTTGTCTACATATCCTTCTGGAAGGATGCGTCCTTTGCAATGCCATACCCCATTTTGGGACTCTCCGCTCACATTTACCTTCTGTAAATTATGTAGCTCTATGATTGCCCAGTTAAGTCGGGGTGAATGAGGTGGTTTACGTTTACGTTTAGCAGGGGGAGAGCAACTGGCTGTATTCATCCCAGGATAGTGTCTTTCCCAGTGGCTGTTTGCTGTAATCTCCCTTATGTCCGTCTTTTTTTAATAGCTTGGGAACCCCTCAGGGGAAGAGGCCATTGCCTTTTCATTCCTTTACTGCAGGGGTTCTCAGCTGGTAGTATGCGAACCAGTAGTGGTACACGGACCACAGGGAGGTGGTATGCGGCCCCTGGCCGCCAAGATGGCAGCCACGTGACGCTGTGCTGGAAACATGGAAATGGTGGCACAAGCTCTGCAGAACCTGAGCACGTGGGTTTCCAGGGCTGGGAAAGCTCCCCCCCCCCGCCCTTGTCTCCTTACTGTAGTTTTCTGAGCATGGCCGAAAACCCAGAAGTAAGTGGCGATGACGTCATAACCACTTACTTCAGTGGTTCTCGGCGCGGCGGCAACCACAGAAGTGGTACACTGCACCGAAGGGGTTGAGAACCCCTGCTTTACTGTGTAATCCACTTTGAGAACTTTTTGCTGAAAAGCAGTAGATAAACATGCTTAATTCATGCTTTTTTCAGATTGTGTGCTTTTTCTCTCAATCTGTTCCAAAAAGAGGCGACTGATAAAGTAACATTTTGAAAGTTGCTCCAGTGTTGGGGTGGGGCAGTTTTCCACCCGCTTCACCTCGCCAACCTGAATTCTTCTTGACCTGGGAGACAAAAATTGAAATCAAATCGGGGTGGGGGTGGGAAAGCTGTCATTGCCATGTGAATTTCAAAGGCTTATTAGGAAATGTGCACACTCCTTTAAAAAAGGAACACCACCTTCCTCTTCCGTGTCCAAGCAGTGTGGCCACATGGTGTTTGTCCACGTTGTTGCAGGAGAGTAACCGTGGCCACTGTGATCTGAAGATGCCAGCGTATAAGCTTCCTCCTTGAATTGTGGCTGTTGTCCGAGGCTTGGTTTCATGAATGATTTGACTCTGGAAGTCAGAGTTTAGTGTTGCTGCTGTGGGAAGGACTGGCCACTAGAAGGACTTCTTGGAGGAGGAGTGCTTCTGCTGGTGCCTACACAGGAGAGTTAAACAAGGCACGGTGTGGTTGTGAGTGTCTCTTGGCTGCTTTCTTTAAGAGTGATCCTCCTAATTTCAGACATCAGTTCATGAACCACAACTTGTTCAGACTTACCCAGACTTTCTGCTCTCATGTGGATAGTAGCACATTGTTCGTTTGTTTTTTGTTTTGTCATGCTTTCTCTCAGGAAAATGAGGGCTGGAGTCTTCTATGCTGATTCACAAAGTGGCATTTTGAGGTTAATTGCCATGTAAGAGAGAAAAAGTTGCATTCACGCCAGTGGTGTCACGAGCCGGCGCATCACCCCCTGCAGGGTTGGTTGGGTCGGCGCGTCACCCCCCTCACACTGGTGCATCCTCCCCCCGATTGGGTCTTCGTTAGTCCCTTCTGAGGGCAAGGCTTCGAGCGGCGTTGTGCGCATGCCGCTCAAAGCCTTGCTTGGCCTATTCAGAAGTAGCCGAACCGCCGAAGAAGACGCGGCTCGGCCTGCCAGCTCTGGGGGTGATGCGCTGGGATGGGGTGAGTGTACTGAGGGGGGTGACGCGCCGGGACTCCCGGCGTGTCACCCCCTCTGGGCGATTCCCAGCATGTCACCCCATGCACCTCGCCACGCTGCAGTGACACCACTAGGCTCTTTGTGCTAGTCTAGGATTCTGTTTGCAACAGCACCAGCCAGATGCCTCTGAAAGATCCCAAGGAGGGCATAAAGGTGAAGGCCTTTCTTGTTCATCTCTAGCATATAGGGGGAGTGGTCAGTGGAAAAGTGCCTGCTTTGCGCGCAGAGATGTCCAGGTTCAATCACTGGCAGCATGTCCTGGTAGAAGGGTTGGGAACGATCCCTCTTTGCCTCAAACCCTGGAGAGCTGCTGCCCATCAGTGTAGAGCAGGGGTGTCCCATCCCTAGCCATTGAGGTGATGCAGGGCGAGAAGGCAGCGGATTCGGGGTGCCTCCCTCCTGCCTGCCGCGGATTCAGCCTGCTCTGATCTGCTTTCCACCTTCTAAAAGCAAGCAGAAAATGGCTCACCTGCCTCCTTGCCTTGCTCCAGGCACAGTTTCTTCAAATACAGGACTTCCAGTTTGATTTACAAGGACTGTGCGAACGACGGAGCTTTCATTCGTGCAGTCCCTTTAAATCAAACCAGAAGTCCTGCACTTTTGCAACTGAAGAAACTGTGCAAGGAGCGCGGTAAGCGGCTGCCACTTTGGGTATTTTTAGTAATTGTGCAGAGCAGTGGCGGCGGACCTGAGGTGGCATCAGGCAGCGTTCCAGCTCACGCCGCTGCTGGTGTGGCGGATACTCAGCTACTTTCTGATATGCGCCCACCTGCGCCATCACATTAATGGTCTTTTGTATGTAAGAGAATTGTTGAATACAGTCTCTCCCCAACACACACACACACAGCCCCTTTGGCTGCTTCAAGACTTAACGGTGCTCACATTGTGCATAATTGGAAAGAATTGCAGTGTGCATAATTGAGTGTCGATTTGCATAATGTGACTCGTTAAGCATAACTTCTTGGCACGGACTGTTACCAACCCTACCCAGAATGCTGACTTGGCAGCATGCTTCCTTGGGACTAGTTCCTTGAACAGGTTTAAAACAAGCACTTGGCAGAACAATTTCTATTTGGCCCACTCCTGGATGGCGTCGTTTTTGTTGCAATTTCATGCGTTTTCTTCCAATGGCAACTGATTTTTTCTCAAGCTGCCATTCCTCACATGCAGCCACGCAGACGGCAAAGTACCGACGAAGACAGGTGGAGGAGGGCAGAATGCCTGCTTTGTATGCACAAGGTTCCCGGTTCCAGTCTTGGCATCCCTGGATAAAAGGTAATATGCCTAGGAAAGGACGGCCTGCCTGAGAGCTTGGAGAGCCAGTTGGAGCAGACCAGCGGTTCCCAATGGTCGGGAGACCGAGGACCACTACGGCGACATGTTGAGACGCCACGGACCACCCTGGCAACCTGGAAGTAGTTTGGCGATGACGCCACATGTCATCGTGTCACTGCTGATTGCTTCCAGATTGCTGGGATTTCACAACCAAACGGTTCGTGGGTGGGCAGGCCCTTCCCAGCTCCGTGCTCCAAGCCTCGTCGGCGGACCTGCAATGGGGTGCTTGTATCTGCGGGGTGTATCCAATGGGGTGCTTGTATCAGTGGCCAGAGGCCTTGCGGACCACCTGGCAGGGTCCCACGGACCACCTATGGTCTGTGGACTGCAGGTTGGGAACCAGTGGAGTAGACAGTAGCCGACTAGGTGGACCAGTGAAGTGGGAAGTGGTGAGGTGGCAGAAGCAACCAAGAATGGCTTCAGCAGGCAGAGCAGTGTTGGGGGTCATCCTGGTTCCCTTCTTTATTGGTTTCCAGGATGACATAGAAGTAGAGGGGTTTGTTTTTGTTCAGCGAACAATAACACAAAACACCATAAAATGTTTTTTAAAGCACTGAAGACTGCAGTGTAATATTAAACCTGATCTTGATGCTTTAGAATGCGCACCTGTGAATAAAAACACAAAGCACCAGATTTTGCATTTTAATTCAACAAATTTTCAGGGAAATAACACCATTTTCCAACACCTCTACATCTAAGCTAACCGAGTGTAATGCAGAAAGGGGCAGAGTGAAAAGTACTGATGTGAGAGGTGCGCTGCCAGCCACCATAGCTGTTCTGAAGGACAACTGGAGACCCCTTGGGTCAGATGCAGAGGCAGCTCTGGAGGGCAGCGATCCAGAGATGCTCATGCGTTGTCTAGAAAGAGCAAGGTGCCGAGAAGGTCAAAGGCAGTGTGATATACAGGCGGGTTGTGGATATTAACCAATATCTGGTTGATGTCTCCTTAGGCGTTCCTCTGTGTGTGTGTGTGTGTGTGTGTGTGTGTGTGTGTGTGTGTGTGTGTGTGCGCGCGCGCGCATATGTATATAGTTCTAAGGAGAGTTTTAACTGGATTAACTAGGAGGAGAAAGTGGAACTACTTACAGATTAAGAAACCAGAAGCAGACTGCAGAGGCTGATTAAAGGCTTGACAGTGGAGAAACCAATCTCTGTGGCCGGGGTTTTAAAAGTGGGATTCATGTACACTTCTAGTCAAGATGACACCTGCGTACACATTTGTGTGCACACCCAAACTCCCTTCAAAAGATCCGTTTAGGCAGATAAAAGGAAGTCCTTCACACAACACATAAATGAATATGTAATCCACTGCCACAGGATGTGGCAATGTTTCCTTTAAAAAAAAAAAGGATTTGACACATTCCTGGAGGTGGTTAGGCCCAGTAGCTAAATGGAACCGCATGTCCCAGAGAGCTCATAGTCTTAAAAAGACGCAGCAAACAAACCAGCAAATAGCTACTGGACCAGGACCTATACTAGGATGAATGGGGACAGTTGCTCTTCCTCCTTCTATCACAAGTGACTCTTTACCTAGTTAAGCAGGGGGCAGGTAATTTGACCCAAAGGTTCCCCTGACCCATTTAGGTGGTCTCTGAGGAAGCACAGTTCTAGACTAGGCGGATCTTTAAGAAGGCTGTTCTTGTGTTGTGTCCTTTAGCTGCTTTGCGGCCCAGCAGCTGCCTTCTGTTCTAGTTCAAGTGAGTGAGTGAGTTTATGTAATGTCTGCCCTCCCGCACCCTATAAGACTCCTCCAAGGTGCAGAACATCTTATAGCTGGCGTGTTGTTTTCCATGCCAAGGATTTACCACCCACCTGCAAGGAGGCATGGTCTCTGCCAGCAGGCTTACTTTCCTTCCAGGGCTAGGTAAGAGATGGAGGGTGAAGGAAACTTGGAAAGTAGATAAGGTGTCAAGCCAAAGAGTGATAATGGGAAATCAGTTGGAAAAACCAAAGAGAAATCCTGCTTTTTAAAGTCCCTGTCGAAATGCTCTCCCTTCTTTCCTGCGAGATGGGGAGTTGCACACTGGCAGCTGCTTGGTGATATAACAACATCTGGTTTCGGTGGGTCTCATCCTGCCCCCCTCCCCTTCAGCGTGTGTGCTCATCCCCTCTGCCACCCTGATGTCGTCAAATGCTATTCCCGCGGTAAAAGAATCCAAATCCCATGTAGATTACAGGATTGAGGGGACGACGCAACAGAGATCCGTTACTAAGGAGACATAAGTTCTGCCAACTTGGGTTTTAATGGTCAGTCTGTCGGGGGGGGGGTGTGAGTGGGCGAGGGGGAAGAACAGATGGTTCAAAGTCAAGCAAGAGCAGGAAAGGGGCTGTTGCTACCCCACCCTGCTACCCTGGGCGGTCTGGTGAGATGGACTAGTTTGGAAACTTCCCTCTTGGACTGATAGCAGTTTGGAGGATGCGATTTTAATTGTTAAATATTCCTGCCCCATGCGCTGCAAGCCTGGTTGCTTCCCTCCCTACTACTATAACATATGTAACATAGTGAACTGTGGTTAGTCCTAATAAAGGTTAAGCAGAGCTCGCATTATGCAGTATGTGAGGGATACGGCAAAATCTTCAGGTAGCTTGTCGCATATGTCTCTCGTTGGATTGCCTTTTTGATGTGTGCGAGTGCCACGTGGCTGACTTCCTGTGTGATGGGTTGGGGTTTGAGTAGTCTGACGTGCCAAATAAAATCTGTTGCCAATCTTTATGGCTGCCCTGCGCTTCATCACCTGTTCCTTGATCACACCCAGGCTCCCTGTTCAACCAAAAGGGTTGGCTCTCCTGACTCTCTCTCCTTGAAATGTATAATGCTCTCAGCTAGGGCCCTGCCACATCTAGGCAATTCTGTAGACTGCTGTTGCTTGGATACCTGTTTCTTTGTTAATCCAGCAGTCCAAGGTAACAATTTACTGCCTTTAATTACACCATTAGAAATACTGAGTTAGACTGGGGCCAGATTGAACCATTGGAAGAAATGTGGCAGGTTGATGATAAAGCCTTTTCCCACCTGCATGTCTGATGTGTGTGTTTTATCTCGCCAGAAGTAAAATGCCATTATCTGGAGGAAAGAACTTGGGCATGTTGCTGTTGTCCCCTCCTCCCTCCCTCCCCCCATGCTCTGAATTGGGCACCTTTATCAAAGTTTTGAGGATCTATCCAGCGATGCCATCGAAATGATGATGTAGTCCTCAAGGGAGGCAGTAATCTTTTCTGTAGACTGTTTAGCTAATAAACTAAAGACGTTTCCCTAAGGGTCCTAATACAGGTGGGCCCCCATATCCACTGATTCGTTATCCACGGATCATGGGGACCCCCCAGGCTTTTACTTTTTTCCCAGTAAGCTTTGTTTCTTCCTTAAAGAAACAGGAGAAGCAGCCAGAGGCTTATTACAGGCAAGTAGAACGAGACTAAGTACTAGAGAGGTGCTTGCCAGGTTAACAGAAACCTTGCAGAACCTCTCTAGGTTAACAGAAACCTTGCAGGGTTTCAGAAACCTTGCAGAACCTCTCTAGGACTTAGTCTCGTTCTACTTGCCTGCAATGGAGGCTGCTTCTCTGTTTGTTTTAAGGAAGAAACAAAGCTTGCTGAAAGAAAAATAAGAGCTGGGGGGGGCAAGCATGCCTGCCTGCAGGGGAGGCAGGGTGGGGGGGGGGCCCTCAGGAAACCATGGAGAGGGTGTTCACTCTTATCCACGGTTTCAAGCATCCACGGAGAGGCCTGGAACATATCCCCAGCGGATATGGGGGCCCACCTGTACCGTACTGTTAAAGACAGTAGCGTACTAAGGGCGGAGTGGTCCACCCTGGGTGTCAAATCTGCCACTAAGCAGGTGGTAGCCTTGACCTTCACTGGAGGGGGGGTCTTGAAGCAGGGACCAGATTTACCCTTGGATTTGAGCAGCCCGCCCTAGGTATGCCACTGGTTAAAGATGACTTTTGACAGCTGGTGCCTACTACCTATGAAACATTTGTGTGAAAGGGGCCTGGAACTTGGCAAGTGGAACATAGCTAGTGAAGAAGACAGTTCGTATTTTTATTTTTTGCATCTTGAGTGGAAGAAGCCGCCTTGGGGGGAGAGTGGTGCTAATTTATGCTGTTTACTACTTTGAGGGGACTGATGCCACTTTGAAGACCAACATTTTCTTGGATGTTTGCCTGCCTGCTTGCTCTCTTTGCCCCATCTGTTTAATTGTAAATGTTCAGCTATTACAAAACACACGACAGATTTCCAATATCCTCTGCTCACCAGGCAGCAACTATTCCTTCTGCTCTCAGAAGTATCGGACTGTATGCCATTGGTCCTGAGTCTCTGTATGTTTTGTGAGAAGTTGGATTGCAGAAGCCTCTGTCCTTTTTTAAATTTTCCACTGTTGAGATAAATGTGTGTAAGAGAAATAAATGTTCAGTACATGTAATTTAATATCCATTTGATTTGTTTCTAAGGTGTGTGTGCATTTTTGAATTTTAATTTGTGCTGCCATCTTTTTAGTAATTTTGGCATCGCACTGCAAATTGTGTTAACTTGTAGAAGATGTGTAGGAAAAACTACAAATAAATGCTGGCTGTTAGAATATATGCACAATACTGGGATGTTGTTTTTCATTCCTGCATAGGAAGGAACTCTTTGATAAGATTTTCAGTGAGGTAGCCGTGTTAGTCTGTTGCAGCAAAAACAGTCTTGTTAGGACACTGCAGACCAACCACTGTATTTTTGCATATGCTGAAATACTTGGGCTGAGTTACGTTGATTGATCATTGAAGGTGCTACAAAATAGGATTGTTAAATAGGATTCTGGTTCTCAGAATATGTTGTGTGTATGTACACATGTATGTTGTGTGTATGTACACATGTATGTTGTGTGCATGTACGTTTGCTTTGCTTTTAAAATCAGGAAGGTTTCTTCTGCAATTTCCAAGTGTTGAGCCTTGCTCTATTAGTGGGATTCTCTTCTTGTGTCGAATGCCTCATGCAGCCCCTCTGCAAGGTAAAGATGGCTCCTTTTGAAGGGTAGTCATCTTTGTTCCCATTCTGCAACTGCCAGAGCCTTGCGTCGCTGACCCAAATATGCTAATTTCTGGTGCAACAGAGTGTAACTGGGAGGGGTCTCTCTCTTGGTGGCGGTCAGTGGGCGCTTGGCAAATGCTGCCAGCTGTCGGCTTAATTTTAAGACACTTGTGGCCTGTATAGGGTGTCAAAAGTGTGTCATGGAGTGGGGCAGGGGGGAGGTTAACAATGCTGTGACAAAGGATGGATTGAGCATAGGAATATTAAGCCTGTAAAGTCGCTAGGTTTGGTGCAAGCTATTTAACAGCAGGCTTGCGATCCACAAAGGACAAGCCTAATGTTGCATGCATTGCACTACTGTTTGGATATATAGTCATCCTTGATATAAAATGGTCAAAATACAGCAAAGTATGGCTAGCTGGGGAGAACATAAATACCCTAGTGTGCCATGTTAAATGGGAGGGGCCCTAGGAGAGTGTTAAGCCCGTACTACACTTCACGAATCCCGGCGCGTCCCGGACACGCACAGAGATGTGCGGAGCTCTCGCGGAAGCTAGCGGAGCAGCTGCGATCTCCCACGTACATAAAGCTGAAAACCCATCTTTGGAGGGGGCGCGTTTGCGGAGCTACTGCACCCACCAATGAGATGAGAGGGGGAGGAGAGTGGCTGCATGCCAATCAGAACTACTTCCAATCACCGTAGAGGTTTTATTCCAAGGTTTTCCCAGAGGAAAACTGCTGCAGGAAACACATTTGCAAGTTTACTCTTTGGGAACTGGGGGCAAAACATTGGAAAACACAGGACGAGGAGAGAGAAAACCAATGGCAGGAAATACTCAAAATAGCCAAGACTCCTGCTGGGATAATGATATTAAATTTGTTATTGAAGTTAGAAAAGAACCGATGTTCAACTTTCCGCCAAGAACTGGGAGTCACTGCCACCAAATCTTCAGTACTCTTCGCTCTCCGCTGGTTATAGCGGCTTCTTCTTCCTTCCCACCGCTCTGCCTGCCGGGCTGGTTGTGTGAGCAACTCTGCTGTATGCTAGGAGAGCGAGGAGGGCACCGAACTTCCAAAATTGGAAATTTGAGAGAGAGGAAAAGGCGCTGGGTCAAAGCCGGTTCACAGTGAGGCTGCAAGGTTTTCGGCCAGTCGGAGCGCACTTGTGTTTACCCAATCACAGCTGCGCTTTCTTAAAAAGGCGGGACAACAGGAGGGACAACAGGCAGGAAGACACTCCTACCAACCAGCTCTGCACGCAGAGGCTTCTGCGCCAGGATTCGTGAAGTGTAGTACAGGCTTCAAGCTTGGAACCCTTGCTCTGCTCCCATGTTCTCAATGTGACTGTTGCTGAAAAGGCACTCTGTGCATGCCTCAGGATGTCGCTGTCCACACTGCGACCTGAAGTGGCTTTCATTTTTGAGCCCTGGTTCCAGTTAGACCCAGCAAGAGAGCCTCCAGAAAGGCATCCCATTTTTTTTTTAAAACGGGAAGCTAGCTGTGGCTTCACTAACACAATCTAAAGACCCTTGGGTGAACTCTTGACGGCCTCCTCTTACTCCCCATGGCCCAGCGGGGGACTCTGTGCGTGGTTTGGTCCCTTGGCTGCCCTTTTGCAGCCTCTGCGGTTGTGGTTAAACTTGGGATTGCTGTCTGATTCAAATCTTGTTGAATCCAGAGGCAAGGATCTCGTGAAGGTTTCCTGTCACTCTGTGGCTTTTCCGAAACCCAAGTTTTGTGGTTTACTCTTGGCTCTGTTCAAAGTGTCTGCTACTACTAAGTTGTCTTTCTATTATTTCTTTTAAGTCCTTTCTCAGCCCACCCTTGTTTTCTTTGAGTGTCATCTGTATTGTTTCTGGCACTGAGTGTGGAGAGCGTGGGTTTGATCCGAACACAGCTTTTGACGAGGATCTTTTTACAGCAGGAGGGACCCTGAAATACTAGTGTTGAAACAGCTGGGCAGTCGGACAGCGGAGCTTGCTTTTCCCCAAGAGATTGTTGGTAGAGGTGTCTCTTATTGATCGCTCCAGTCTTCTAGAATTTTTTATAGAGTTCAGAAGTTTGTATCTGCTCTTTGGAGAGCTGATCCCCTCTTTGCTCATGCAGTTGAAGTGCGTGTTGGAGAGGCACTTGGATAGCAAAAGACTACTCCGGTCGCCTGGTGATTTTTTTTGAAACGGAGGGTATCTATTTTAACCTGGACCCTCCAGACTGAATTGGAAAAAAGGGAGGGCTAAATGCATGCAAATGCAGTTGTCATTGTACAGTACTGTGCCTCCTTTTCTTGGCTTCTATAAAAAGGTAAAGGTATCCCTTGACATTTAAGTCCAGTTGCGTCCGACTCTAGGGTGGTGCTCATCCCCATTATGAAGCCAAAGAGCCAGTGTTGTCCGAGGACACCTCCGTGGTCATGTGGCCGGCATGACTCTCCTTGCCGCAGCGCGTAGCATGCGGCTGGAACACAGAGCACTGTTTACCTTCCCGTAAGCGGTACCTATTTATCTGCTTGCATTAACATGCTTTGGAACTGCTAGGTTGGCAGGAGCTAGCCCTATAAAAGGTAAAGGTATCCTCTGACAATTAAGTCCAGTCGTGTCCGACTCTAGGGTGTGGTGCTCATCCCCATTATGAAGCCAAAGAGCCAGCGTTGTCCGAGGACACCTCCGTGGTCATGTGGCCGGCATGACTCTCCTTGCCGCAGCGCGTACCATGCGGCTGGAACACGGAGCACTGTTTACCTTCCCGCAAGCGGTACCTATTTATCTGCTCGCATTAATATGCTTTGGAACTGCTAGGTTGGCAGGAGCTAGCCCTATAGCTGGCCCCAAACCAAGAGAGAATTCAGGGCTATGCTGCCTTGGCTGGTCAGCTGGAGACCCGATTACCCGTCTCTGCCTCCCTCTAGTGGCCCAGTTTCAAAATTGCAGACTGAGGCTTGGTCAT
The DNA here is from genome assembly GCA_026170595.1 of Plestiodon gilberti rubricaudatus. NCBI lineage: Eukaryota > Metazoa > Chordata > Lepidosauria > Squamata > Scincidae > Plestiodon > Plestiodon gilberti. The sequence goes on from JANXHW010000007.1 coordinate 42,795,475, forward strand.
TCTCTGAGCTGGAGAGATGAAATGAGGAACATGTATGAAAATGGTTACCTTGGGATCACTCCTACACTGCAAGGTTAACCTTTCATGAGGCTGGATTGCAATGAATGCCATGTAGATGGGGTGCAGTTCTGTTGTTAATGGGCATCCTGCCAGTAGCCCTGACGGGTGTGGGTGGGCCTTGTCTGTTGCAAGGACTCCTATAGGGTGCGGTGTGCCTGTGTGCATGTAGGCGTGCTGCAGCCCTCTGCAGAGATAAGCAAGCATTGGGCCACCCAGAATCGGGAGTGGAGGGCAGTCTTTGTTCTCACTGCAATAGTGTAGAAAGTGCAGCATATTTTCTCCATTTGGGTGAAAATAAAGCAGTGAGCTTGGGAACACCTTTGGGGTGTGGGCTAAACCTGCTCTATATATACCCTGTTTCCCTGAAAATAAGACCTCCCCCAAAAGTAAGACCTACCATCATTTTTGTGTGATTTTTGCCGGCGCTCATAAATATAAGACCTCCCCTGAAAATAAGACCTAGCTAGGATCATCAGGCAGACGGACGTGACCCCCCCCCATGACCCCCGTTACTTACTTTGACCGATTTAAGCTTTGTTCTTTCCCGAGGGTGCAAGGCTCTGCAAGGCCTGTACTTGAGTCCTCCACCATAGAGACGACATGCTAGAGAGACTCTGCAAGGTTGCAGCCTCCTTGCAGGCCCCTCTAGCATGTCGTCTCTATAGTGGAGGACTCAAGTACAGGCCTTGCAGAGCCTTGCACCCTCAGGAAATAATGAAGCTTTAATCGGTCAAAGTAAGTGCCGGGGTGTGTGTGTGTCATGCCACGGGTTGGGAAAATAAGACCTCCCTGAAAATAAGACCTACTGCATGTTTGGGGGCCAAAATTAATATAAGACAGTCTTATTTTCAGGAAAGACAGTACCCCTGGTGACGCCACCCCTTCATTTGCATAACCTCCTCTTGGGTTCTGTTGATTGACATGTGCCAATGAAAAGACTGCGTGCCGCGGGGAAGGGAGCAAAGGAGGCACATGATGAACAAATGTTGCTATGCTTCGCTTAAACTTTGGCCTTTGGGGATGAAGACTCAAGGTGTGCATCTGCCACCCTGGGCTTCACAGGAGGTGGGTTTTGAGGAGGGATGTGAAGGGGGAAAGGAGAGAGGAGTAGCACCATGTAACTGTCTTGGAAAGCATTACAAGTATAAAGGACAGCAAAGAAAAATGGCTGGAATTACTGCTGATGGAACTACATAAGAACATAAGAACATAAGAAGAGCCCTGCTGGATCAGGCCAAAAGCCCATCTAGTCCAGCTTCCTGTGTCACACAGTGGCCCCACCAGATGCCTCAGGGAGCACACGAGACAACAAGATACCTGTGTCCAGTCGCCACTCCCTTGCACCTGGCACAGAGAAAACCCACAAAAAAAAAAAAAAAAACACCAACCAGGAGGTTGCTTATGGCTTGTAACCTGTGATGGTCTTTTCCTCCATGAATTTGTCCAAACCCCTTTTAAAGGCATCTAGGCTAGGTGCCATCACCACATCCTGTGGCAAGGAGTTCCACAGATGAATTACACGCTGGGTAAAGAAATATTTTCTTTTGTCTGTTCTAACTCTCCCTCCACTCAATTTTAGTGCGTGTCCCCTGGTTCTGGTGTTGTGCGAGAGGGAGAAGAATTTCCCTCTATCCACTCTCTCCATCCCATGCATAATTTTATAAGTCTCAATCATGTCCCCCCTCAGGCGCCTTTTTTCTAGGCTGAAAAGCCCCAGACGCTGTAGCCTTTCCTCGTAAGGGAGGTGCTCCAGCCCACAAATCATTCTGGTCGCTCTTTTCTGCACCTTTTCCAATTCAACTATATCCTTTTTGAGGTATGGTGACCAGAACTGGACACAATACTCCAGATGTGGCCTTACCATCGATTTGTACAAAGGCATAATGATATTGGCCGTTTTATTCTCAATCCCCTTTTTAATGATCCCGAGCATGGAATTGGCCTTCTTCACAGCCGCCGCACACTGGGTCGACACTTTCATCGACCTGTCCACCAGCACCCCAAGATCTCTCTCTTCATCCGTCACAGACAACTCAGAACCCATTAGCGTATATGTGAAATTTTGGTTTCTTGCCCCAATGTGCATCACTTTGCACTTACTTACATTGAAGCGCATCTGCCATTTTGCTGCCCATTCTCCCAGTTTGGAGAGATCCTTCTGGAGCTCTTCACAATCCCTGCTGGTCTTTACCACCCGGAAAAGTTTAGTGTCATCCGCAAACTTGGCCACCTCACTGCCTATCCCCAACTCCAGGTCATTTATGAATAAGTTGAAAAGCACCGGTCCCAAGACCGATCCTTGGGGTACACCGCTTTTCACCTCTCGCCATTGTGAAAATTGCCCATTGACTCCCACTCGCTGTTTCCTGGTCTTCAACCAGTTCCTAATCCACAAGAGGACCTGCCCTCTTATTCCCTGACTGTGGAGTTTTCGCAGGAGCCTTTCATGAGGGACCGTGTCAAACGCCTTCTGAAAATCCAGATATATAATATCCACGGGTTCGCTCGCATCCACATGCCTGTTGACCTTTTCAAAAAATTCTAACAGGTTTGTGAGGCAAGACTTCCCCTTGCAGAAGCCATGCTGACTCTCCCTCAGCAGAGCTTGTTCTTCTATGTATTTTAAGATTTTATCCTTAATGAGACTTTCCACCATCTTCCCTGGAACAGATGTTAGGCTGACCGGCCTGTAGTTTCCCGGGTCCCCCCTCCTTCCTTTTTTAAAGATTGGCGTGACATTAGCTATCCTCCAATCCTCTGGCACAGTGGCCGTTTTAAGGGACAAGTTGCATATTTGGGTCTAGAGGTCAGCAACTTCATTCTTGAGTTCCTTCAGAACTCTTGGGTGGATGCCATCCGGGCCTGGTGATTTATTGATCTTTATTTTGTCAATTAAGTCTGAGACATCTTCTCTTTTAACCTCTATTTGACTTAATTCTTTAGTCAGGGGAGACCGTTCTGGCAGCGGTATTTGCCCGAGGTCTTCTGCCGTGAAGACAGATGCAAAGAACTCATTTAATTTCTCTGCAGTCTCCAAGTCCCCTTTTATCACCCCTTTCTCTCCCTCACCATCCAGCGGACCAACCGTTTCCCTGGCAGGTTTCCTGCTTCTAACATATTTGAAGAAGCTTTTATTATTCCCTTTTATGTTGCCTGCCATATGTTCCTCAAAGTCTTTCTTGGCCTCCCGTATCATCTTTTTACATTTCTTTTGCCACAGTTTGTGCTCCTGTTTATTTTCCTCATTAGGGCAAGACTTCCATTTACGGAAGGAAGCTTCCTTGCCTTTTATAGCCTCCTTAACTGTGCTTGTTAGCCATGCCGGCATCCTCCTGGACTTGGTCGAGCCCTTCCTCCTTTGTGGGATACACTCCCGCTGGGCCTCTATGACTGTTGTTTTAAACAGCCTCCATGCACTCTGGAGCGATTGGACTCTTTTTACCTTCCCTTTCAGCTTTTTCTTAACTAGTCTTCTCATTTTGGGGAAGTCTGCCCTTCGGAAGTCAAGGGTTTTCGTGTCAGATTTGCTCGGCACTCTCCCTCCGACATGCATGGCGAAACAGATCGCAGCATGGTCACTGTTCCCCAACGGTTCGGTAACATTTACCTCCCTGACCAGATCTTGAGTGCCACACAATATCAAGTCCAGAGTCACCTGTCCTCTGGTCGGTTCCGTGACAAGCTGCTCTAAGGCACAGTCATTCAACATATCCAGAAATCCAGTCTCTCTTTCATGACCTGAGCAGGAATTGACCCAGTCGATGTGAGGATAATTGAAGTCCCCCATGACTACAACCCTGTCTCTCGTTGACACCTCCCTGATTTGCTTCCTTATTTCAAGATCCCCTTCAGGTTTTTGATCTGGAGGACGGTAGCATGCCCCTACTATTACATCACTCTTTGAGCCTGGTAATCTAACCCACAGTGATTCTACGGAGGAGTCAGAGCCCCCCTCCAGCTCTACTCTGGTGGATTCTACCCCCTCTTTGACATAGATGGCCACCCCACCTCCAACACGCCCCTCTCTGTCCCTCCTATAGAGTTTATATCCTGGAATTGCAGTATCCCACTGGTTCTCCGCATTCCACCAGGTTTCTGTTATACCTACTATGTCAATGTTTTCCCTAGCCACCAAACATTCCAGTTCTCCCATCTTTGCCCGAAGACTTCGGGCATTTGCATAAAAGCACTTATATACCTGGTCCCCCAAGAAGGGCTGCATGTTTGCCCCTTTATTCCTGCAGCCTTCTGTCTTGCTAGACTGGCTGTCATGTCCCATCACGCTACCACTCCCAATTCTTACTCTGTTATTACTTGACTGTTCCCCATCCTCTGCACCCTCATTCCCGAGGGATGAGGAGTCCCGAACCGGATGCCCCTCGGCTCCTGTCGGCTTTCCCCCAGGAGTCAGTTTAAACTACAAACTGGAACTCCCCGGTTCAAGTCTCACCTTGGCTCTGAACGCACTAGGTAGCCTTAAGTAAACCCAAAATACCTTGGCCTCGGATTTCCTAATCTGGAATAGGGGGAAAATGTGTATTTGGAAAGATTATTAGGATTACAGTGAACCTCGATTTAACAGACTTTGGAAACAACGGACATTTTCTGCTTCATTCAAAATTAGTCATATGTTTTGTGTATGTATGTCTCCATTGACTTCAGTGCATTCAGTTTTAATGTTTTGGCATTAATGTACACCCTTCCCCACCCCATTAATCTGTTAAATCAAGGATTCATGGTATATCAAGATAATACACATGAAGTTCTTTGAACACTCAAGCACTCTACAAATGCCTTTTTTTAAAGAGAGCAGGGAGGCGATGGGGAGACTGCATGGGCAGGAAAATAAGAAAATGACAACTCTGAGAGTTGGTGGAGCCAGGATAATTAAGATGCCATACATACTCCCCAGCTGCCTTCATCATTTTTGTTTGGTTATCAGCCTCTCCTGGGTGCTTGTTTCTGTTGCTAGAAAGTTTGGAGGGGATCATGGCAAAGTTCTACTAATACGCTTGGCTGCTAGCTGCTGCTACTGCTTGCAAGTCCCAAACTGACAACGACGCGATTCACATAGTTTGGATGACTGAGAAGGGTGGTCTGGGCCTCAAGGTCCTCTCATCATATGTTTGGGGCAAACTGCATGCACTATACTTGGCAAGAGACCTCCTCTTAGGCCTGCTTAAAGCAACTAGAGGGAGCCTGGCTGCTTGGGTGGTACACATGCCTACTTGAGAGAGGGCAAGTTAGCATCGGTGCTTAGTGTCGGACGCCTCGGTGCTTTAGCAAGATGATTGAGCAGGGTGTGCTGACAATTCCAGGTTTTTCTGGATGATACTGATTATTTCTCTCCAGTTGAGTTTCCAAACCATACTATGGGACTGAATTAGCCTGGTCGGCAACTTACGTTAAACAGGGGGGATTGAATCCCAGATGGTTCTGCTGGACCTCTCACCATCCTTGGATACCATTTAACAATGGTATATCCTTTCTGGGCCACTTGGCAGGGATGGACTGGAGGAGGTACCATTTTATGGTGCTCCCCTCTTACCTTTTGGGTATGTTCCAGCTCTGGGGAGCTGTTGTTTCTCCCCTTCATAGGATGGCCTATGGAGTCTCTCAAGGTCCCATCATGTTCCTATATAACTTTTATGAAACCCCCGAGAGAGGTTGATGGGAGTTTGGAATGTGGTGTCATCAATATGGAGCAGCTTCAAATCAAAATATAAATCACAATGAAAAAAGCTGTAAAGTCAGGGATGATCTGGAGCCTGAGATAAAAAGTCTAGCTGCATTCTCTTTCTCTCTCTCGCCCCCCTCAACCCCTCCTTAAGGGTAAGACAATCCACTGGGAAGCACTTTTTCCTCCAGCGCAAGCTCCACTGAAACAGGCAGGAGCTGCTTCCTCCTTTACAAGCCCTGTCCCCATTTTGAGTATATTGAAGGCAAATGCTCCTTTCATTTGGGAGCGGTGCAGGATGACCCAGAGAGAAGGAGAACCCCAAACATTGGTCTCCGCAGTATGGTTTTTAAGCTGCTTGGGAGCTATCACAACTAGAGATGGAATGTGTGGTGTGGGAGGAGGGGACCTTACACAATTCCTCCTTCCTTGCCAGAGGGAATTGGGCTGTCCCACTCTTGTGTTCATGTCAATCATTGTATTTTAAACTGTTAGGTTGGAACCCACAACAGTTGAATCTGTTTTGTCCTGGCCTAAGGTGGGTCTGCGCTGTTGGCATCACTATCTTCTTTTTTTTTTTTAAGTTTGAGAAGGATAGAAAGGGAAGGAGAAAAATGGTGGAAAGGGGGAGAAAGATGGATATGTACAGTAAAGAATGGAAAATGTGCCTTGGGTTTGAGCAATGATGTAAGCAAATGAGATGATGACCTCACTTCCTAAAGGCCAAATGGGCCTGCTAGAGGAAGCGGCTTCACCTCTTTGGCCCCTGCCGTGACCCAGAATGCTTTGAGCTGCTGGGCACGCGCTCAGCTGGCAGAACATTCCCACACTTCATTTCGGTAGCTGGGGCTTGGCAGCCTGTGGAGGGAAAGACATTTGCCCTGCCAAGCATGAGCTGCCTTGATGAGAGCTGCCCTACTTTGTTATGAACTTGAATTTTTCCCATCTGGGATGTGCGTTTTCCTGCTTCCCGCTTGGGAGGGGAAAAACAGATGGGCCTGTGGCTGTGTCTTGGCCTTTTGGGGAAAAGTAGAAAACGGAATGCACGTTAAGGAGCAGGGGGTGTTTAGCAGCTGGATGAGTAAACGTTGGTTTTGGAAACAGTGGCTGGAACTTCAACAAACACTGGCTGCCAGGACTGTTATCGCGCCAGTCTGAAGAGCCCTTCATTGGTTACCTCTTGCGTTTCTGGACACAAAGCCCTACACAGTCCAAGTCCTGCTTCTCTGATGGAGGGAATGCTCTCTCTTCTCCCACACGCTCTGTGCACTTGAGGCCATTTGTACATATGAGCGCAGGAAGTGGCTTTCGCCTGGGTCACGACCGTTAGTCCATCCAGCTTAGTATTGTCTGTGCTGACTCGCAGCAGCTGTCCGAGGTTTCTTCCGGAGATGGATCTTTCTCAACTGTACCTGGAGACGCTGCCAGGGTGAGTGCCCCCCCCCCACCATCTGAAGTACAGCAGGTTGCCAATAAGACCTAAGTTGTATTGGTGTTGTCCCTGTCCTGGTGCTCCTCTGCCCTAGGAGCTTCACCTGGCATTCTCTCTTTTGGCCTCTAGGTGGCAGGTGAGAACCTTTTTTATATCTTCTGAGTTGGGCCTTTTAACTAGTAGGTCATTACAGCAGTGTTTCCAAAACTTTTTCAACCTGCGGCTCCCTTGACCATTGGCGACCACCATTGGCCGTGGCTCCCCATGACGTTATATTGATGCCTGCCAATTGGCATTGCACTGTTTTCCGAGAGGATTCCGTGGCACTTCGCTGCTCCCCTGGCTGGTATCCGCGGCACCCCTGGGAGTCACGCCTCCCAGTTTGGGAACCACTGAATTACAGCATATCCAACTTAATTATCTTCTATGTGAGGTGGCTTGCAACACAAGCAGTTCAAAAATACAATACAAAGTCATAAAAACAGTAATTGCATAACCACAGTAATGTGCCATAAAACAGCAGCATAAAAACTGCTGGGAGAAATTGGGCAGCCACAATAATCTAAACTGTTTTAATTCTTGCCATGGTTTACTTTTGTATTCTTCAGAGGCCTGTTATGGATTTGGTTGTTTTGCTTGATTTTTTTTTTTAATCTTGCATTGCAAACTGCTCTGAGAGCTCCACAAATCATCTGTGTCCAAATAAGTAACAACTCTGTATTCTGCAACTAACTCAATAGTCTGGGCTTTTGGAAGTTAAAGGCCTGTCTGCTCACACGTGCCCTGCTGGTGGCATAAAAGAGCAAAGAGAGAAACCATTTTCTCTCCCACTCTACAAAAGTGTCCTTGCTTGGTCCCCTGGGATGGTTTTACTTGCCATAGGTGACCAGGTGAGAGTTTCTCTCCCGCCTTTGTTTTCTCATCTGTAAAATGGAAATATCAACACTTACTGCAACTTAACTATCGCAGGTTTGCTGTAGAGATGAATGTTGTTGTTGTTCAGTCGTTAAGTCCGTGTCCGACCCTTCGTGATCCCATGAACCATATCCCGCCAGGCCTTCCTATCCTCCACTATCTTCCTGAGTTTGCTCATTTTCATGTTCGTTGCATCGGTGATGCTGTCTAACCATCTCATCCTTTGCCTTCCCCTTCTCCTTTTGCCTTCAATCTTTCCCAGCATCAGAGTCTTCTCCAGAGAGTCCTCTCTTCGCATTAGGTGGCCAAAATATTTGAGCTTCAGCCTCATTACCTGTCCTTCCAGGGAACGGTCAGGGTTGATTTCATTTAGGATTGACTGATTTGATCTCCTAGCAGTCCAAGAGATGAATCAGTAGTGGCTAATGGTGGTTTTATGTGGTACATTCATTTCTCCTTGGATGAGGCTAGGCCAGTAGTCTTCTAAATTTCTGGTAGCTGAGGCAGACACTATTTGCTAAATTGAAAAGCAGAGGCATGCTTCTCTCTTATCCCCAAAGGTTTACTTTTATTCTTGAGACTTATTGTCCTTAGAGGCGTTCCAGCTGTATTTCTTCATAAGTCACAGTTCTGAGTGTGCCTCCTGATGTGGAAGAAGGCAAGCCCAGAGCAGTGACTCTTACAGAGAAGCAACAGATGGCCTCCTTTGAGGCTGGTTAATTGTGTTGCTGCTCTGTATCAGGAATGACTGATGGATCCAGACATACCCAATGCAGAAGTGGGATACAAAACGCATCCCCAGTGGAGCTGAGGCCAGGCTAGAGGACTGAATCCTACAGACATGCAGCAGGCATCCAGTGGTGGTACTTGAGTCCACAGGAGTCTTTCATTCCCCCCCCCCTTATGGTACATGATTAAATATAGACATATTTAATACATACGTACACCTACATGTTAATACACAAATATTGTATGTGCTATAATATTCATGCAAGTTTTGTGATCTAGTATGCCTTCTCTGTGTAAGAGGGCAGGATGCTCAGCCTGAGAATGTGGCCTCCTTGTGATGAACTTTTGCCCTGTCTCCTCTGAGATGTTTCCTTGCCAGCTTCAGAGCCCCCATTGCTTTGATCACCTCCCAGAAAGGCTCCTTGGCTCTCACGCCGCCAACAGCTTACGCTGAATTCACTTTCTGCTGTTTCACAGATAAAGCTTCTGTGTATGTTTCTCCTCCCCCACCCCCCAGCCTGTGCCTCCGTCTATTTAAAAACTCTCCGAGGCGGAATGCGTTGTTCTAACTTCATTACGAAATTTAGCTCACTCTGGAGTGCAGACAAAATTCCACGTCCCCATTCAGAAATGTTTCTCATTCAATTTTTGTGCGGAAGATGCTTTGGTGTGATGGTTTCTGCTCTCACCGGGTTTCCTCTTGCAGTTTCTTATTCCTCCCTTGCTAAAGCATCGGGAATTGCCTGATAATTGCAGAGTTTTATGCCACCTTCTGGTGACTACCAAAAGAGTAAGGAGAAATTAGGAGGTGCTTTGCTCCAGCGGGTGGCGCAGTGGGTTAAACCACTGAACCATGAGCTGTCGATCGAAAGGTCGGCAGTTGAATCCGTGCGACAGCTCCTGCCAACCTAGCAGTTCGAAAGCAAGAAATTGCAAGTAGATTAATAGGTACTGCATCAGCGGGATGGTAAAAGCGTTCCATGCGCCTTGGTGTTGAGTCATGCTGGCCACATGACCATGGAAACGTCTTCGGACAGCGCTGGCTCTTCGGCTTTGAAACAGAGATGAGCACCGCTCCCTAGAGTCGGACACGACTGGACTTAATTGTCAAGGGATACCTTTACCTTTACCTGCTGGGGAACACATTAAAAAAAATGTGTTCCCCAGCAGAGCACCTCCTCATTCCGCCTTACTCTTTCGGTAGTCACCAGAAGGTGGCATAAAACTTTGCAGTTATCAGGCAATATTTTTTTCCAACCAGGAATTTGAATCAGTTGTGTGAGTGTGTGTTGGAGGGCAGATGCTTGAGGGTTTTGAGCGACAGTAGGAGCAATCTTGCAAGCCTCAAGACATCCGTGAAACTAATCTCTTCATCAGGCAGATGAAACACTCTCTAGGTGGGGCCCGTCCTACACGAACTGGGTGCCTCGGGTGGCAACTTTTGGGTTCTGTTAAGGGTGTGGGAAAAACAATCCACTATTGATGGTGGCACAGGGCGGGCGGATGGATGGACATTATTTGCATTTTCTGCCAAACGTTTGGGGCCAGCCCTACTTCTAGTGTAAGGTTTGCTGTCTGTCAAGCTCCTTAACCTCTTTTCTTTCTCTTCTCCTCCTCCCCCCCCCTTTGTGTACACAGGAGGCGGGCAGCGGGGAAGACGAGTGCCGGTTCCAGCCCAGGAGGTAAGTGCTGTGCACATTAGCATGCCTATGTATGCGTGTCCACACATTTGGGCCGCCGTGTTTGATTGCCATGCCCCTGCCACCTCGACGCCTTCTGTCACGTGCAGAGAACTCGAGAGGGGCGGGGCTTTACCTGTCACTCTGTGCCACGGGTTGGGACAGGTCACACACCACTTCTCCCTTTTTTCCCAAAGCACACTGTGTAAAGCGAGACACCTCTTAGTGCATGGAGAATTGGGAAAGGGAAGGAGCCTCTCTCTAGGTATGGGACGCTGGGAAAGGCGCACAGGTGGTGATGGCAAGAATTTGAATTAAATCTTTCTGTCACCACTGCGCTGGGTGACTTGGCAAGAGTGCCTTGTAGGCCTGCATATGTAAGTTTATCCCCGTTTCGAAGTTCACCCTGTTCCAGTTGAGGGTTGGCATCTTTCTTGTTTCTGTGTGCCATTTCACAAATTACGCAATGGCAAATCTTGTTGCCACTGGGCAGGTGGGGGGGGGAGCCAATGTGCATTTTTCTCCTTGGTGTGAGATGACTGAGCATTGTGAGATGACTGAGCGTTGCGCTGAGCCTGGCTTCTGTGCGCAAGAGAGATAACAATTTTGGCATATTTTGAATGCTTCCTTGCCATGGGAAACGACTGGCTGCTGCTGATGTGCCGACCTCTGTCCTCAGATTTCCTCTTGGAGGGGGTGGGGGTGGGTAGGCTGGGAAGATAAACCCAAGCAAAGAATTGCTGAAGGATCTTTAACATTTTTTAAAATCTTTTTGCACAGTTGAGAGCTTGTTCTGTAAATCTGAATGAAACCTTTTTTTTTCTTTTCTTTGCTCTGGTGGAAAACCCAGACGCCTGTCATTTTTTCCCTTGGGGAGGCCAGCTTGCCTGTTTAATAAAATTGGAATGCATTCAGATGGTTCAGAAACTGTGCAGTGGAACCACTGTGAGCTGGTGTAGCTAAGAGGCTGCTGTAGATCGGAACTTCCTTGGTTCGAATCTCGCCTCTGGGTGGCCTTAGGCAACCCAACACCACCCCCAGCTGCAAAAGGGGGCTAATAATACTTGCTTATCTCCCAGAGATGTTCTAAGGGCTAAATCAGGGGTTCTCAACCTTGGTACAAGGCCTGGGTAGAAGTACCCCCTGCTAATTAACTGCTAATCAATTGGATTAATCAATTAGGTAATTAATCATTAAATAAAAAGTACTAAAACAATTTTAAATGTGAAAAAATGTCTTATTTAACTGTGTGTGTGTGTGTGTGTGTGTGTGTGTGTGTGTGTGTGTGTGTGTGTGTGTGTGTGTGTGTGTGTGTGTGTGTGTGTGTGTGTGTGTGTGTGTGTGTGTGTGTGAGTGAGAGAGAGAGAGAGAGAGAGAGAGAGAGAGAGAGAGAGAGAGGGACACACACACACACACACACACACACACACACACACACACACACACACACACACAATGTATATGCAAGGATCTCTTTTTTTCCTCCAAGTCACACTTCCCAAAATCAGCTCCTCCCTCCCCCACAATTTAAAATCCATGTTAATTAACAATTAGCTGCTGGTGGGGCAGATAAAGGGCAGGGCTTGGCGTACCCCGAGCAAGAGGTCCACGTTACCCCTAGGGGTACCCATACCACAGGTTGAGAACCCCTGGGCTAAATCAAGATAATGCACTTGAAGCGCTTTGCACACTCAGAAATGCTAAACAGCCGCTATGTACTGTATCATGATTAACAGATTTACATGGGAAGACTAAGCGGCAGGGGGAGAAAATGGGAGTGATAGGGTATTTCACAGGAAGCCAGCTGTGAGCTGCCAATTATGGCAGATTTGGCTATCGCAGACCTCACAGTAGATACTCCCAATCTCTGGCTGAGTGGGATGGGCTACTAACTAGACCTGCAGTTACGAGCTGCCATTTGAACTGGATCCTTCCTGTTTTCAAGCCACGGCTCTAGCCACTGCACCACATGACCTCTCCATTTGTTAATAGCAGCACCGCTAAATGTTCAAAGTGCTTCATCTATCTTCTCTCTGTCCTTTACAACAATCCTGGATGGGTCAGTAGTATTCCATGAGGCATGTGGCTAAGAGAGAGCATAAGTGGCTTACTTGAGGTTACAATAATGAGTTTTAAATTGGATCTCTGGGCCCTTCCCGGCTCACAAGTTATTTCCTCCCCAGCACTGCACCACAGAGCTTGGGTCCTCTTTTCAGTTTTATTATAGTACAAATGGCCAGTAGAAGGTGAAAGGAAACGTTGGGGCGATTTTTCTTGGTGGTCCTGAGGCCGAATTGTGCACATGGATACCTCTGCTTTAGGGTTGGGGTAACAGAACCATGGTTTGGTTGAAGTTTACGGGACTTTCCTCCTTACCATGGAAGAATGGGCAGGAGTTTGTAAGCAAAGTCTGGCACCAGGCCAGTTCCTGAGAAGAGGTGGTGGAAAGGCCACTTCTCAGTAACTTCCTTATCTTGCTCATTTGCATTCCCTTCTGCTTCCTTTATCAACACAAGACATCTGCTAACATTTCTTAGCCACTGGGACCCTGCTTGTCTCCAGGAAGCTACACCGGGGCCTCCAGGGGCCTGAGTCAGACTGACACATCTTGCTTTGGCAGAAAGGGACGCAAAATTGGGCTGCTTCTTCAGGGAAACTGCCTTTTTCGCTGCCATGTTATATTCTATAAGTTTAGAAGCCCTCCTCTCCAGTTATGGATGTAGATCAGGGTTGGCTCCAGATTTTAAAGGCTCTGCAAACTGCCCTCCTACCTTGATGGACCCCCCCCCCCCCCAAAGTGTGTGATCAGGCTTTCCTTGGCAGAAGAGATTGGGGTAGGTGACAATGGAGTAGTCATGCATGCATGCTTCTACTCTTGTACAAAGGCTATAGGCACAGAAGTGATCTCTGGGATTGGCAGTGGGCCTTGTAGCGGAAATTTTAAGCAGAGGATAGTTAATAATGGAGGACCAGGAAGACTGGTGAACAAGGAAAAAGTATGGGTTTATTTGTTACTGCAGCGCAGTGGACAGCCCCCAGGAGGGGAACTGACCCGCAAGTGAGAACAGTCTTTATACATTTCCAAGCAGAATATCACATGGTTGCTGAGAATGTGCATAGTCAAGGAGGCATACAGGTTTCTACAAGAACTTTGGATTTACATTTTACAGAAGACAATAGGAACAATAGTGGGCTGAGCTAGTCAGAGGACTCCTTGATTGTCCTTGATGAGTTCGATCCTTGAGTCCTGGGAGACTTGATTGAGTTACCTCTGGGAGTCTCCCTGCACCCAGAGTCAGCCTAATGTGTATGCTCTCCTTGAAAGGAGGAAAGATTAAGTTGCCAAATGTGAGGTTTTTCCTGTGACCTGGGGAGGCAGATATGAACAGAAACCAGGAAAATATTTTTCTGCATCAGCCTTTCTGAAGCCTCTGGGCCCTCAGTAGTTGCCCAACAGTGCTGCCAACCCTGATACCAATTTCAGCGTGGGAAATTGGCAGTATGGGAAAAGGGTGCAACTCTGCCCATGTTTATTTATTTATTTATTTAAAGAATTTATACCCCACCTTTCTCCCACAGACAAGGCACTCAGGTGGCTTAGAATACAAAAAAAACAATACAAATATACATTTTAAAAACGTTAAAACAGTAAGACAAACAGAGCCTAGTGAACCACTTAAACTGATTAAAATTGCTATTCATTAAAAACGCCAGCCCATTACGTCAGCGATTGAAAGCCATGATGAATAACCGTCGAAAGGTCTCCAGGGAGGGAGCCATTCTTAATTTCCGAGGGAGGGAATTCCATAATTGGGGTTCCACCACTGAGAAGGCCCTATTCTTTGCCGCCATCCCCCTCACTTCCATCAGTGGTGGCACAGTTAAAAGGGGCCTCTCTGATGACCTAAGAGATGCACTATGAATTTAGATGCACTATGTTACCAAAACAGTAGTAATGAGATGTCTAGCCCTTTAAAGCCCAAAGCAGCCTTGATATAAAATTGCCTATAACTTATAAAGGCAGCATTTCAGATCTAGCCACATACCATAAAATTAGAATCTGACTCTCTCACACACACTTTCCCACTCTCACTCTTTTTTTGGTCTGATTAACCAGTTCTCCAATTTACATAATGGACTCCAAATATTGCTCCGTAACCAATGCCTCTGCTAGCAAGCAAACATAAGCTAGTTTAAAGGGAATCCACTAATGCCTCAAAATGGAAACTAAAGCTTATAGACCCAGAGGGGTCTAGCCATGAACACAAAACAGAAGCCAGGTCAGGTGGGGGGGGGGGCTGCCATTGCTCAATGGCTGGGGTCAGCAGGGGATATTTAGCCCCCATCTGAATAGTGTTTCCAAATGTACACTGAGTTTCACATTTTGGTGAAAGTTGTCCTTCAGCTCTTAGGGGAATGGGAAAAGCACCACCCTAGGAGACACTGTTGCAGTGGGGCCTAAGCATGCCCACCATGGGTGGAATCATTGTACCCCCCTTGTTCTTAACTAGAACATTACCATCAGGTAAAGCATCCCTAATCTAACTGGGTAGAAGCACATGCCATTGTGGTTCTTTTTTATACCGGGGGGGGGGGGGGGATGCAATTGTCCCTGTTCATCCCAGCATAGGTTCTTTCTCACTGATTTTTTGTTGTTGTTGGTGTCTTGCTTGTCTTTTTTTAGATTGTGAGCCTCTTTTGGGACAGGAAACCATCTTATTCCATTTGCTATGTAAACCACTTTGGGAATATTTTTGTTGAAAAGCAGCACAGTATGTAAATATTCTTAACAACCTCTATCAAAGTCGGCCTTTGGCTAAGGTAATCTATGCAGGCAGATCTCTCTCTCTCTCTCTTTTTTTTTTTTCTTTTTAAGGTGAGACCTAAAGATAAAGCAAATACAGATAACCACATCCTGTAAACCTGGGATGTAAAGTGGAAATATACTTCAGATTCTAAAATTACCATATTTCTTCGAGTCTAAGGCGCCATAGATTCTAAGGCGCACCTTTATTTCAGTACCACCAGCGGGGGGGGGGGTTTACTTACTGGGGCTTGGGGGAGATTCAGGGAGGCCTGCGCAACCCTCTGCAGGCCTCCCTGATCTTCAGTTCGGCGAAAAACAGCGGTTTTTGGCAATTTCTGGTTTTCGCACAGGTCTCCCTGAAGCTCCCCCAAGCCCCAGTAAGTAAGAAGATAGCATTTTGGGGTGCTTTTTGAAGACCTTCGATTCTAAGACGCACCCCATTTTTTGAAATGCTTAATTGAGAAAAAACATGCGTCTTAGAATTGAAGAAATACAGTATCTGCATTTACTTAAGAGTACCAAAGCAATTGCTGCAATATCAAATGGAAGGGGTGGGTGGGGGTCACCTATAGTCCACATCTTTCTTCAGCCTCTTTCTTCAGACCAAAAGCTGAAGTGTCAAGATGCTTTGGAACGGACATCCCCGGCCCTGCAGGCCAAGCAAATAGCACTGCAAGGATACCAGTGTCACATACCCTGTTTCCCCAAAAATAAGATCTCCTCCGAAAGTAAGACCTACCATTTTTGCATGATTTTTGCTGACACACTCGTCAATATAAGTCCTCCCTGAAAGTAAGACCTAGCTAGGATCGTTAGCCAGATGGACACAACCCCCCCCCCGGCACCCCCGCAACCCCCCTGCACTTACTTTGACTGATTAAAGCTTCATTCTTTCCCAAGGGTGCAAGACTCTGGAAGGTCTGCACTCGAGTCCTCCACCATGGAGACGACGTGCTAGAGAGACTCTGCAAGGTAGCAGCCTCCTTGCAGGCCCCTCTAGCACGTCGTCTCTATGGTGGAGGACTCAAGTGCAGGCCTTCCAGCCCTTGCACCCTCGGAAAAGAATGAAGCTTTAATCAGTTAAAGTAAGTGCCGGGGGGGTCATGGGGGTGACGGGGGGGGTCACGCCACAGGCTGGGAAAATAAGACCTCTCTGAAAATAAGACCTACTGCATTTTTGGAGCCAAAATTAATATGACATTATTATTTTCGGGGAAACACGGTAGAGACGATGAAACTGAGTTAGAGATAGTTACTGATGTTTCTGTCACGTTACAGGTGCATCTACTGTAAGCCCAGCGTGGTCTTATAGCCAGTGTAGGAGAAATTAAACAAGAGGCTGGAGAAAGAAAATTGATCTGTTCATTAAAAGTGCTCTTGGACAGTCCCCATGTGGGTGGGAAGTCTTGACATCTACACGCACAGAATACATGACTTTTATAGGGTCTGGGGGTAAGATCAATTAGAAGCATAGGGTCTCTTATCGTATATAAAGCCATAATTTAGAATGGATACCAGGGACCTACTCTCATACAGATCTAAGTACTAGCAGCTTGCATACAAAAGGCACTCAAAGGTAGCAACAGAAGACCTAAATTGGCCATGAATAAAGACAGGAAGGTGATAAACGTTACTGGTAATGGCAACAAAATCGGGAAGAATCAGGGTAAATGACATCTGGATAGACAAGCATCAAACGAAGAGCAGGATGGATCCATTAGTACTAAAAGGTTACTTAGTCCAATGTCCAAGGCCTGGCCCCAACAGCAGATCCTTATGAGGTCTACACATAGGCTGCCTTGTTGAGAGTTAGGAACTGAGTTTGTGCCACACAGAAAAATAAGCAATCAAGCTTTTTCTTCCACACTGGGCAGCTCAGTGACGTTGCCCCCCCCCCCCCGTTACATCACCATGGGAAGTGATGATGACGCTGCTACAACTCCCGTCTGAAGCGCAGAGCGGGAGTGTGGGCCAAACCATCGCCTTCTCCACCTGCTGTTCGTATTGCCAAAACGGCGTGATTGTCATCCTCTGCCATTGTCGTCCTCTTATTGCCCGGGGGGGGGGCTCCCCAGCAACTGTCTCTGGGGCAGCTAAGACCCGGGCACAGAGAGATCTTTCCTAGGCTTGCTGCGTGAGGTCCTTTTAACTGCAGGTGCCAGCACCTTGCAAAGCTCAAGTGAACAATTTTGTGATATTTGCTGCAATTGGGGTGGTGATGGTGTTGCCTTGTAATAAAGTCTCGCCTTTTATATAATGTTGACTGGCTATATTAAGATGTATTGTTGCTGATGACAACTTATTAAATTGAGTGCAGTCTCTTCAGGGCTTGTGTTCAAGCTTAGGGAAAAAACTATCCATTAACAGGCAGCAGCATGGTGGGTTAGTTTTGATTTTGTTATGAGTAGCTATAACTTTTTTTTTAGCCAGAGGACTGAAAACCCAACTGAGAATTACACTATACAAAGCCCCTTCCATCCCTAATGATGGAAGCCATTGGGGGGGGGGGGGTGCATAGAAACTTCTGATGGGCAAACTGCCTGCTGTGTGGGTGTTGCATTTCTGCTAGCAGGGAAAATGTGCAAAGGTCTCCGAGATGTGCCAATTCCCAGGGGTGCCATTTCAGCTAGTAGAGGGTGAGGGGAGATTCACATGAAATATTCAAGAGTAAATTGCAAAGCAAAGTATTTTAAAAATAACTCACAGTGGGGGGGGGGAAGTGTCTCTGTGGAATAATGGGAGCGATGTGGGTGACTAAAGAAAGGTTACAGGTAGATAGGCAAGCAGCCGGCCCAGTTACAGCACTGCTACAATGTTGGGGAAGGAGGATGAACTACTCACCTGCCCTCTCTAAATGACACATTCATTTGAGTTTTCTGTAAACTGCTTTGTTAACTTTTTGTTGAAAAGCGGTATATAAATACTGTTAATAATAATAATAATACTTGTAAGCACACCATCGCTCAGTTTAAGAGCACAATGCCTTGCATACAGAACATCCCCAGTTCAGTCCCTGGCAGCGTTTCCAAGTAGAGTCAGGAACTACTCATGTCTGAAACTCTGTCAGTTGGTGTTTAACTAGATGGACCAAGGCTCTAGCTCAGAGATCCCCAACCTGTGGTATGTGGACCACAGGCTGGTGGTACGTGGGCTGCTGGTAGCCATCTCGGTTGCGGCGCAGCTGAGCCCGAAAAGTGGCGCTTTGAGCTGTGCCGAAACAGCAGAGCTCGAGCACGCTGGTTGCAAGCACCGGGGATTGTCCTCCTGCCCTTCCCTGTGTCTTACCTGGCCTTTTCAGAGCTCTGGCCGGCCGCGAACCCGGAAGAAAGTGCTGATGACGTTACTTCAGGTGGTATGCAGCCGGCCAGAGGTCCGTGTAGATTGTACGTGGGCCGAAAAGATTGGGAAATGTTGCTCTAGCTCAGTTGGTTCCCAACCTTTTTAGCACTGGGACCCCCTTTTGTAGAATGACAATCTGTAAGGACCCCCCCAAAAAACCTAGGGCCGGAAGTAATGTCAGAAACTTTGTCACACTTTAAAAAAAATTAAGTTATAAGCAGTGCCGTTTGGGGGAAGGTGAGCTAATATTAACAGAGATGCTAAAGGGCAAGCAGAAAGTAACACAAGGTGAGCAAACAAGCCCCAAGAGAGCATCAAACACTTCTTTCTCTGCAGTGTGTGGGGGGGGGAGGGAGGAGTGAGCCGCCATCTTGGGTGTGGCTATCCAGCCAACATCCCCGACCCCCCCCCGAAACTGCTTCGCAACCCCCTTGGGGGTCTTGATCCCCAGGTTGGGAACCACTAGCGGCTTCTTACGTTCAGCTCCAAACAATTCCAAGGACAGCTTAACCAATCACAGGCTGCTGTCCACATGCTAATTTGCAGTTTGGGATCAATTTTGCTGTGTGCTTACCAAAAAGATTTGCATAGCTAGTGTTAAGTTCTGCTGGTTTTAACTAAAGGAAGACTTTATTCAAAGGTCTTGCATGAAAAGGAAGGAGGGGACTGGTTCTTTTCACCATCTGTTGTCTTCCCTTCTTGTCACCGACCCTGTAATAAGGCCGGTATTCCTATCCAAAAGAGATCTTGCGTGAAGCAAGAGTGATACTCAACTTCCACAATCTCTTATGAGGAAAGCCACAATCTCTTATGTTTGGAGCTCTTCAGTCTAGAAAAAAGATGCCTGAGGAGAGACATGATTGAGACGTATAAAATTATGCATGGGATGTAGAGAGTGGATAGAGGGAGGTTATTTTCCCTCTTGCACAACACCAAAACCAGGGGACATCCACTAAAACTGAGTGGCAGGAGAGTTAGAACGGACAAAATAAAATATCTCTACCCAGCGTGTAATTAATCTGTGGAACTCCTTGCCACACGATGTGGTGATGGCACCTGGCCTAGATGCCTTCCAAAGGGGATTGGATAGATTCATGGAGGAAAAGACCATCCTAAGCAACATCCTGGCTTTAGAAGTAGGTTTTCTCTGTGCCAGGTGCAAGGGAGTGGCAACAGGAAACAGGTTATCTCGTTGTCTTGTGTACTCCCTGAGGCATGTGGTGGGGCCACTGTGTGATACAGGAAGCTGGACTAGATGGGTCTTTGGCCTGATCCAGCAGGGCTCTTCTTATGTTCAGTTTGAGCTGCCAGGGCTCCAATCCTGCCTAGTGGGTGGGTAACTGAGTGGTATAGAATGGACAAGTTATAGGCCTGAGCCTAGGGGAAGTATGGAAGCCTACCGTAGGAAGAAGTATGGAAAAAGTGGAAGCTGCAAATCTGGAAATATGTTGTAATATAAATAAGAAAAAGAAAAAGTTGAATAATAGACCCTTAATCCATCACTGTCTAGTCTGTGTCTTGCTTACCACAGTGGCCAACTGAATGCGCCTGGGAAATCCAGAGGCTAGAGCCCTCCCCTGTTTGCCTCCCAACATCTGATTGGTGGAGACAAACTGCCTCTGACCCTGGAGGTTTCATCTAGGGCCAATGGCTAAGCCTGTCCTTAATGAATGTTTTGAACCCCCCTCCCCTTTATAGATGAAAATGTTGTCGAATGTTTTGTAATAAAAAAACCCCTCCTTACTGACTATATCCCTGCCCCTTATTAAAAGCTATCTATGTTGATTACTACAATTAATTTTTTGGTGTCAAATGTGTCGTGTGAAATAGACAACCAGAAGTACTGTCCTAGCCCTAGGTAAAGGTAAAGTTGACCCCTGACAATTAAATCCAGTCGTGTCCGACTCTAGGGTGTGGTGCTCATCCCCATTTCAAAGCCGAAGAGACAGCGTTGTCCGAAGACGCCTCCGTGGTCATGTGGCCGGCATGACTCTCCTTGCCGCAGCGCGTAGCATGCAGCCGGAACACGGAGCGCTGTTTACCTTCCCGCAAGCGGTACCTATTTATCTACTCGCATTGACATGCTTTGAAACTGCCAGGGTGGCAGGACCTTTCGATCGACAGCTCATGGTTCAGCGGTTTAACCCACTGCGCCACCCGCTGTCCTACTGCCAATCAATTTGGGGGACCCCAGCTTGGGAGAGGGAGAGTCCCTTTGCCCTTAATAAAGTGTAAACCTCTCTCAGGTCGCAGTCATTCCCAGGCACCTTTTTCCTAAACTAGAAAACCTCAGCTGTACTTGTGAGGAAAGTCAGAGAAGAAGGTGCTCGCTTTCTCCTGTATCCTTTTCCAGTGCAAAGGTGTCTTTTCTAGAGATCATCAGCACTGTACCCAGCCAATTACAAAGGTTTTATGACGCTGGCATAATTAGCATTTTTATAGTGCTCTTGAGTGTTCAGAGTGCTTCATCATAGGTATTATCTTATTATAATCCATACAACCAGCGTTTATATAGGCCTGGGACTGAGAGGGTGTGGCTTGCCTAAGGCTACCTAACCTAGTGAGTTGGGGGGCAGAGACCAGATTTCAAAGCAGGGCTTCCTTCATTTGTAGCTCAAGAGCTGTTAACAGTGCAATGCGATGCAAGTTTACTTCGCAGTAAATTTCCCTGAGCTTAATGAGGCTTGCGCCCCCAGTAAGTGTGTGTAGGATTGGAGCGGAAGCTATTTATTCCACTACACCAGCTCCCTTTATTCTAGTTTCAATACACCAGTTTTTAACTTTCCAGCCCGTTCCTAACATTTCTTAAAGTCAAGAGCGAAGCTGCAATCCTGAGCACAGTTCCCTTGAACAGCGAGGGACTTACTTACACAACGTTGCTCTTGCCGCCCCCCGCCCCCCCCCCCGGCTGTTCCCCACAACTTCTCGTAGCAGCTGATATGACTTAAGGCTACCTTGGAAGAGGGCGCGCGTGGTACTAAAAGCCTGACTTGTGTTTGGCGGACCAGACGAGGAGGGGGACGAAAAAGGCGGCATAGTAGCTAGGCTGGAGAGGGCGGGCTCTGGTCAGTCACCGCCCCGGCGTGGCGGCGGCGGCGGCGGCGGCAACGGCAGCAGCTACTACTCGTGGCCGCCGGCAAACGAGGGGGAATCCCCCTCCCCTTCTGCCTGCCGGCCCAAAGGCAGCGCGGTTGGGCAGTCTCGCTCTTGCGCACTGCACTGCGCGGCGCCCGGCCCGCCACGGGGAGGGCGCTGGAGGAACAGAAGGAGTTGTGCCGCCGTAGGAAGAGCAGCTCGGCTGGCCGCTCGCTCGCTCTCCCTGCTGCCTGTCTGCCTCCCTGCGCTGCTCCGCTCGCCTCTTCCGTGCGCCCTGGTGGCCGGCGGCGCCCCGGTTGTCCCCGCGCCTCCTGGCCATGTGGCGCGCTCTCTTGAGACTGGTAGCAGGCAGCCCCCCATGACCCTACGCGGGCTCCGCCGGAGACAAGAAGGCGGGGGCGGCTGCCCTGTTGGCTGCTGCCGCCGGCCCCGCCACCGCCGCCCCCCCGAGATGATTCCCTACTTCTCCGACAATGCGGTCATCTCGCAGAACGCGATCAACCAGCTGTGAGTCCCGATCATGGGCCGGGTGGGAGGAGAGAGTGAAATTTCTGGCTCGATGATTTGACGCCCCTCTCCCAATATATCTACTCAAGATACGCGGCACCCCCTTTTCTAGTTGGGGCTTGGGGGTACTTTTCCCCTTGCCGGTCCCCCTTTCACGGTTCTCCTGCCTCCATCCCCAGTGGTAACTCTGGGAAGGGCAGCTGGGAAACCGCTTGAGCATTCAGTTCTTCCCTTTCCCTCGCCCCCTTTTCCGCTTCTGCCAGTTTAAGAAGTCAGCTCAGGTTAAGGAAAGAGTCAGAGGAGGCGAAGGAAAAGAAGTCTGGGATTTTTGGAAGAGGGAAAAGTTGAGTCGCTTTCCCCTTTCCGCTTTGCCGTATTCCTGCCGTCAGAGTGGTGGGAGGGAACTGTGGTCTGCTCTGCTGAAGCTTTCCATGAAAATCGGCGGACGCGGATACGCGTGTGAAAGGCAGAAGCGGGGGAGAGAGAGGGAAAGAGAGCACAGAGTGGATTTTGGAAGGTCCCCGAGTGACCCTTGTAGTCTTTGGAAGGGAGTCGCTGAGCGATATTTGGTTGGAGGAATTTTCTCTTGAACAAGACCCAGCAGACTGCCGCTCTGTCTTTTTTAAAGTACTGTATTAGTGTAAATACACTTAAACGTCTGCTGAGTCCAGTGGACCTACTAGTAGTAAGCTATGCTTTTCAGATTTGTAGCCTGCCTGCATTGTTGCTGGAGTCTGCCCCTGGAGCCTACTGTATATTTCTGTTGGACTTTCTCACGTGCAGATGTGCAGTCGAGCTGTAACCTTGTCTCCTCCTTTAAGGCTCTTTCCATTGAAAGCAAAGCATCTGTGTAGTTAGGAGGCAAACTGTGCTGTTGAGTCTTCAAAACCTTCTCCTAGAACATTAACCATTTATGTAGCAACCTCTATAGCCTGCTCATATGCATGTTGATTTGGAAGTTGTCCTGCTGAGTTAAGTGGACCTTACTCTTAAGTAAATGCACCTAGTATTGCAGCCTCCATGTACCAAGTATGCGTAACTGCATTCACTCATGTTCATCCCTTGTAGTCTTCGGCTGCCTGTCTACCCCTTCTGCTGTTGCCTACTGCCACCATTCCAACTGTGAACTCTTTTTGGGGCAGAGACCTGACTCTTCTCCTTATGAAGCTCTTGAATGTGCCATTCACATTGCTGGAATATATTGATGGAGCTGTATACAACAAATATAACTTACAACCCTATTTGCTTTTGCAAGTGACTTGCCTAATCATGCCCACCCCCCACTCCACACTTGTGACCAAGACCGCATTCTTTCTCCTGGGTCACACGGGCTGCTCTTGGACATAGAAACTGTAGCTTAGTGGTACAGCACCTGCTTTGCATGCAGAAAGTGTCAGATTCAGTCCCTGGCAGCGTCTCCAGGTAGGACTGAGGAAAATCCCATCTGAAACCTTGGAGTCCCAGTGTGAGTTAGACGACCCAATGGTCTGACTAGCAACTTTCTATGTAACTCGGATTGCCACTAACCTGGGTTATGTTACAGCTGTTCTAATCCTGTGACTTTAATTCCTCTGCTGGTCAGGAAGCTTGCACCCTCTTTTGATGTTAGAAATGATCTGATGTGGTTTTTCCTGTTCTGTGACAAACACACAGGCCCCTCTACAATGGCAAGCTGGTCTTAATGTAAATCTTTGCCTGTAATTGTCTTCAGGGTTTCTCTTCCCTTCTGTTTGTCAAGACTCTGTTCAACCCTTGCATCTCAGGAAGTGGAGGTAGATGGCTGACGGGCATTGCAGCTGCTGCAACCATTGGATGTTGGAGAACGCTGTACAAGAATAACTATGCAGGAGGTCCGAGTCCGCAAAACCAGTTTTACAGTTCTGGGCCTTGCAAAATTGTCTTCCATAAACAATGGGTTGCCAGACTTGGTGGCGTTGGTGACCCTTATTCTAAGCTTCTCCCCAACTCCGTTAGTTCCTGCCCCAACAAGATGGAAAACCAAGCTGTGGAGTGCACATTTTGGGTTTGTTGTAGTGGCTTTGCCAGAGTTCAGCACTAGAAGAAACTTTCTTAGGAGGCTATGGAGTCTCCATCCTTGGGTGGGCATCTGATGAAGGTGCTTTTGAGGGACATGGGGAAAGGCAAGAGGCTTTTCTTTGTAGGTCAGTTTCTTCAGATGCTAGAATTGGAAGAAGAGGGTTGTTTTCAGTTGTTTTCAGAAGTTGGTGGTTTTCAGTCTGCATTCCCTTTTGGGCAGTGTTTCCCAAACTAATTTGACCTGCAGCTCCCTTGACCATTGGCCATGGCTCCCCGCTACGTTATGTTGATGCCTGCCAATTGGCAATTTTACTGTTTTCCGAGAGGATTTCGTGGTACTCTGCTGCTCCCCTGGCTGGTTTCCATGACTCCCCTGGGAGCCACGCCTCCCTTGGGAACCACTGCCTTTGGGAATCTTGACCGTTCATGGGGAAGGGGCCTTAATGACAAGGTCGGTAATGGTGGATAAGCTTTCCTGAAAGATGTCATCCTTGTCTCGCTTACCTTGCAATATGCCAGGTGCATCCATACTTCACACATTGGTAGGACCTAGAAAATCTGGGCAGATACTTCATGTGAGGAAATGATGCACCCTTGAACGTTCCTTGGCATCCTCAAATACGCCTGTCGGAGGGCTTCATGCAGAGAGGGTCCTCTTGATGCAGAAAATTAAGACTCCCCTATGAATCTGATTCCCTCTAGGCCCTGGCAGTGGTGTTTGTCCCACAAATCAAGAAATACTTTCTTACACCATCTGTATCATCTGTTTGGACTGGCTATTGTCCAAAACGCAATGTGCAAGTGTCTGGGTCATACAGGACTTTTGACTACCTGGCCTGAAAAAGCCACGTGATACATAAAAGTTTGCACATTGCATTTGGAGTACCAGCTGTTTCAAACAGAAGGTGCCTCATCAGTTGTAGGATCCTCTCGAGACCTGCAGCCGGGAGCAGACTTCTCGGATCCTTGTGTTGATGATAGAAACTGTATGATCACTTCTTGGACTGAATTGCTTGGTAGCAGGATTAGAAGCTGCCTTTTTCTTGTCAGTGAGGAGTTAAAGAACGAGATCGTATGAACGTCGCTGTTTGTGATATTCAAGAAGGGGCCAGTGCCAGCTTGGCCCTCTGCCTTCTGCAGGGTGGTAGTCTGTGGTCTGACTTTGCTACTTTTCCTGAAACATCCTTTGTTTCAGGGGCAGATGCTTTAATTTGTCAGTAGCAAACAGTAGATCTATGTGTTTTGCTGGTGGCGAATAAACCCTTGATGAAGGGTTACTGGGTGGGTGGGTGGATGGTGGGAACCCTTGCCGAGAATGGCTATAGTTTTAAAAACTGACTAGTTGTGTTAAAAAAAAAAAAACTGACTGCTGCAATTTTGCCTTCTAAGATTAACGCTGAGAAAAATAGGTAAAATGCTACCACTGTACAACCACCTGAATTTTTAGGATGGCATTCAACCTTGCATACTCTTGTCAGCCGCCTCTCCTCTACGTCGCACGTCTTTGTATGAAATACAGAAGTTCAATAGATGCTTTGCATGCTGAGGAAAAAGCGGTATGTGTTGAATTTTTGCCTGTTGTGCAGCTGCTAAGGCCCCCCCAAGACCTTTCCAAGAACAATACTGGCCACTGCAGGACTTGATCAATTGATGTACCAAGTATTCTGCTGAGTAGGATCCAGCTGGTTAGGATCCAGCTGGTTATGGGCCTACTATGCTGCATCTCTCAACAGCTGGATGATCAAGAAGGTCAGAGGCCTTCAAGGATTGTGACCCAGGGGCTCTAATTTTGGAGAGCAGGTCCACTGACTTAGTGGGCAAGGATGCAGAATATGCTGTGAATCCATATACTTTGCTGAGGGAGTGTCCGGGGTGGGTGGGAAATGTATACTAATTAAGCACCCCAGCATCATCTGGGCATGTGCTGAAAGAGTGACAAGTCTGTAGTGCTGAGTTTGGTGAGAGCAGCAGAGGGCTCTGCGGTCACCTCGGATTGGCAAGGGAGCCTGCCTGCCCGCCCTCCTCTTCCTCCCTCACTTCCTGGATTTGAAAAGCAAGGTGGGAACAGAGTGAAAGAGGGAGTGTAGAGGTAGAGGAGGATGGTGGGCTGGCCACTACACACAGAGTAGTGTCTGTGACTATACTCTGCCGCACTTCCTCTGTATACTCTGCCGCACTTCCTCTTTTCAAATTTGGAGAGTGGGAGGAGGAGGAGCAGCAGAAGCAGCAAATGATTCCCCACTGGATAAAGGGGTGGCACATGGTATGCTGCCTGAGGTGCCAGGAGACCTTGGGCCTGTCCTGGCTCTAGCCACTCGTAGACTCAGCAGGAGGTGAATTCCGGGAACCCATGGTGAGAATCGGGGACTCTGCAAGGGCCTGATTGGTTGAGAAGGGCATGTAGAAGGCTGGTTGTCTGTGGTGAGAAGAATCCCCTCTGGGTGATCAGATTTAGAAGTTTTTTGTGAATTGCAAGAGTTTCCTCTTTTTTTTTTTTTCTTTCAAGCTGTAAGTGCTTAACACATGTAGGTGCAGGTATGTGGCCCGTGAAAAATGTTGTGGGCTAGTAACTTTGGTTGACTTAATTGCAAGGCTGAGTTAAAAGTTTGGGTCCAAATTGGAGATGGCCAAGAGGTCTAGCCTTTGCTAACAATAGGAACACCCAAGAATTCATCACTAGTTTAGCGGCAGTTGATTAATTGTATTTATATCTTGCCATGCTTCTTGGGAATTCACAACAGCATGCGCAGCCCTGCAACATGGGTTAGGCTGAGAGAGACCGACTTGCCTGAGCATGGGTTGTTTGTATTAAATAAAACATTTTAATATCCCGCCTTCCTTTTGAATAAAACTTCCAGAGTGGCTTTCAAATGGTAGTTAAAAGCAATTAAATTATAAAATAAATGCAATCCAATCCAATGCATCCGAGCGGGAATCAAATCAGGATGGTATCCCAGGGTTAGAGATTACCAGCCCAGCACAATTCTTTGCATGTGTGCTTTATTTGCGGGTTTTGTATCCCACCTTTTTGTCTCTTCAGGGACGGTCAGTCCTGCTAGGTTCAGTGGGACTTAATTCAAGATAAGCGGCCAAGTAGCCCAAAAGGTCACCTTCACGTGGAGCTAGGCAGAGAAGTACATTGGACCCCTGATAGCAGCCCTCCTCCACATGTCCTCTGACTGGACTTGGTGTTCCCTTTTGAACTGGTTGCTGAATCCATGCGCGGAAGAGGTGTGAGATTATGTCTTGCATATTCAGCCTGCCTAGGACCACCGTTGGCGTAGGACGTTTTTCTGAGTCCGTTCCAAGTTTTGCATCCTTGACCCGAATGGCTTGTAATTGGTCACTGTGTTTCAAGGCTCAAAAAGTTGCCACACTGACGTCCCCTTGGACGCCTCGTAGCAAAAGTTCATGAGAGCTCCCTGACCAGATCAGGCCAAAGGTCCATTTCCAGTGCAATCCTATGGATGTCTGCTCAGAAGTAAGTCTCATTGAGCTCAGTAGGACTTACTCCCCGGTATGTGTGTGTAGGATTGCAGTCTTAGTCCTTGGCTTGGTCTCCCACAGCAGCCAGCCAGGTGTCTCTGGAAGCCCGCAGGCAGAACAGCTTCTTTGAGATTTGTGTGTGGGGGTGTTGAGGGGGATCTTCTTCTTCACTGCTAAAAAAGTTCACAAAGCAGTTTACATAGCAAAATAAATGAACCTTGACCCCAAGGGCGCAATCTTAAAAAAAAAGACACCAGCAAGCAGCCAATGAAAAAGATGTTATGGTGGGGTGAATGATATGCCAAGAAACCTGTGAGATTTGGGAGCAAATGTTTGTTGTTTTCCACTAGAGGGGTGGGTTTTTTTGCTCTGTGATAACACTAGAACTCAGGATCACCTAATAAAATAGATCAGCAGTAAGTTCAGGCGAGAGAAAACAAACCACTTCTTTGCACAGTGAACATGTAGAATTCACTGCCTCAAGAGGTGGCGATGATGGTCACTAGGTTTAGTCACTGCCTCAAGAGTGACTTTAAACAAGGGTAAAGGCGGATCCACACCGCATGTGGCTTGGGGCGTTGCGTCCAGCCGAGTCCGCGTGCATCCGGTGTGGTGCTATTTGTGCGTGACGGCGTTCGCCCACCGACTGGTCGCATCCCGTCTCAAGTGGCGTCCGAGATTAATTTTGGCACGTCGGACACTCCTGGAACGTGCCGGTACGCGACCAACGCATGCGGTGTGGATCCGCCTTTACACTAATTCATGCAGGGACAGGTCTTTTAACAGGGGTGACCACACCGACTAACAGTTGACCACACCGACTAAGCAAAACTTTCACGGCAGTATGCACGACTGTAAGAAAAGTCCTGCTGGATCAGGCCAAAGGCCCATCTAGTCCAATGTCCTGTTTCCCATGATGGCCTGTCAGCTGCCTCTGGGAAGCCCACAAGCAGGAGAGAAAGGCATACGTCTCTTCTGCCGCTGTTTCTCCCCTGTAACTGATGTTCAGAGGTATATTGCCACTGGAGGAAGTGCATGTCCATCATGACTGAAAGACTTGTCCTCCATGAATTTGAGTAATCCCCTTTCGAAGTTGGTCTAGCTCGGCACCATCACCACATCTTAGGGCAAGAAATTCTACAACCTACTTATGCGCTCTGTGAAGACGTACCTCCTTTTGTCCGTCCTGAATCTCCCGCCAATCTGTTTCATTGGATGACCTCTGGTTCTAATATTGTGAGAGGAGGAGGAAAACCTTCTCTTCCTCCACACCATGCATAACTTCTTAAGTCTCAGTCATGTTCCCTCCCCTTGATTGCCCCCCCCCAGCTAAAAAGCCCCAAATGATGTGACCTTTCTGTGTAAGGAAGGTGCTCCAGCCCTCTGATAATTCTGGCTCTCCTCTTTTAAGCCTTTTTCACTTTTCTGCAATATCCTTCTTGAGGTTCAAGTCCCAATTGCTGGGGATGAACAGGGGATAATCATGACCTCCATGCTCCGCTCCTGGGGTTTCCAGCAACACCTGGTTGAAACCAAATGCTGAACTGGATGGCTCCTTGGTCTGCTTTTAATGTTCTTATGCGCTCGTACTTGGTAAGCTGTTGCTGTGCAAATTCAAAGTTGCGAACCATTGGCCAGGTTAGATAAGCAAGATAGCTTAGGTGGCTGTAAATCGGGCTGCTTCTGATCCCAATTTTGCAGGCATGCTGAGAGATCCATCTTTCTGTTAAAAGCACTGTTTCTGATTCTCATGGTTGCGACAGAAATTAGAATGAGGATAAATGGGATCAGAAACAAGGAGGCATTATAATAAATATGATGATGACCTTTTGTGTCAGGTTTATAATGCTTGGCCTCAAAAGTCAGATATTTTTGCCCCTGGTTTGATCTGTGCAGAAAAATAGGCTGTGGCTGAAAGTGTGTGTTTGGTTATAACTGCAGTTTTAAGACCTTGAATGTAGATTTTAACATACATGTATTCAGATTTCATTTTAAGAAAGGTAATTTTTATGAAATTCTTAAGCTGCAGTCATATGCACATTTATTCAATGGGGAATAAGCCCCATTGAACACAGTGGGACTTACTTTTGAGTGAGCATGCATAGGATTGCACTGCATTGAAATTTTTTAAAAACACATCCTATGTTTAATGTTTCCCTTTAAATTGTCTGCTTTTATCCACTGTGTTCAATGTGACCATTGGCGACAGGCTGACATCTATCCTGTTAATAAACAGGGGCTACAGATGCAGTTGCCAGTGGTAACTTTACATTTAATTCTGGCGACCAGCAGGAAAAGCCTCTAGTACAGGGGTTCTCAACCAGTGGTACTAGTACCACCAGTGGTACTTTGGCCGACTGCTGATGGTACTGGGATTGCCGGACCACCGGAACCCCACTGCGGCACTTTTGGCAGCATGTTTTTGCTCCGGAGAGGCTCCCGCCATTGGCCAAGCCTCTCAGGAATGTTGAGAAGGGCCCACCCACCCACCCACTCACTCAGAGCCTCCTACCTGCATTTTCTGGCCTCTGAAAACCCGGAAGTAACTGGCGATGATGTCATTGCCAGTCAGTTCCGATGGTACACTGCAGGAGAGTGGTGCCCAAGGTGGCACTTGGCCGGGAAGGGGTTGAGAACCCCTGCTCTAGTATATGCGACAGTTATAGTTGGGGTTCGGGGAAGGAATAGCAATGTTTTTAAAAAGCCACTGCCAGCAACACAAAGAGGTGCAGTCTATCTGAACGGTGCTAAGCTACTGCATCATGTGCTAACATCACTCCTTTGGGTTGTGGAGAGAATTGGCTGCAAACGCACAGGCTCATGCCTCGCAAGTCCATGTTTTTCAGGAAGTGCTTACTTTGCTCCTGTGGAGTAAGATCACTGCACCTTACTGCTACAAGAAACAATGGTTGGACCATGCGCTTAGCCAGAACTTGCCGGCAGGGAGTGAGCTGCTGAGTGTTGCTGCTTTAGGGGCATTGGAAAATCCTGATAGCAAAGGTACAGCGAGTGCAAATCCCCTGCTTAGAAGCAGGGTGGGGGACCAGCCTTTCCTTCCCTGGAACTGGAAGATAACTGTGGTTATCAGAGGTGGGTTTGCTGCATCCTCCACAGTTCATAAACAAGCGATTAGCAGCCTGGCTTATTTTCATGCATTTGTATCTTGCTGAGGCTCTTGCTGTGGATTTTGTGGCAGCAGAAGCACGGGGCAATGGGAGGCTTCTGGTTTTTTTGTGTTGTAAAAATTATTTTGATTTTGCTTCCCTTCTTCAGAGAGAGTTGTGTGTTTTCTTCCCCCACTCAATATTTCTGCCTTTGCAAGAAGGTCTCTTAAATGTCTAGTGACTAGTCTGTTTTTAAGTCAAACTGGTTCTCATGGTAGCTGCCAAAACGGAGAGTTGTTTGAGAATGACGTTTCTTTGAATTTTGTTTTGACAAATCAAACATTTTTCTTGCAGATTTGTACTTTCAATGGCTTTTAAACTCCATGAACTTGCTAAAACGCTTCTTTAAATCAATGGGGGTTATACTCCCCATCTTGGACCATTCAAAATAATGTCAAAGAATTATATTCACCAATGATTAAAGAAGGGAATGTAAGCAGTTGGTGAAAGAAGTCAGTGAACGGAAAGACAGGATTCTCCCCACTCTGGGTGAAGATTTTGCAGTTTAGGGGAAGGAGGGGGGTTCTGCCCCACATTGACTTCCCATAGACAGTGGCTTTTCTAATTACGTTACCAAGGCCCCTGGGGGGTGTCGGAGAAAAAAATCTGTACAGCAGACAAACTTCTCTAGGGGGCAGTTGGCAAAATTCAGCCTTGTCCTGTGGCTGTATGAGTTCACACAGGATGACAATGAGGGACTGGTTTGCAGCTTGGTTCCTCTGCAAACGGTGTACATGTCTTAGAATGCTTCCCAGAATCCTGTGCAACGAGCAGGGGTGATTCAGGGCATTCAGAGGGCTGTGCATGTTGCCCCCTCATACATGACATTTTAGGGGCAGTAGATCTAAGCATATCCCTATCGGGATATGGTTCATGGGATCACGAAGGGTCAGACACGACTTAATGACTGAACAACAACAACAACAACAACAACAAAGATCTAAGAAGGTAGTGAGGAGGGCCCACCCTTCTTTCTGCCCTACTTGTGAGCTACTGAGAAGCATCTGGCTGACACCACTGGAGACACAACACTGGGCTGGATGGACTCGTCTTGAAGGAAAAAGACCAAGGCAATTCTTGCATTAAGTAGGAGTTGGGGCATTCTGAAACTGGCCACAGATTAGCATCCCGATCCTGCTCCTGCTGAACTATAGGCTCCGCCGGCCTAGGGCGTCATAAACGTGCCGTAAGGCACGTTTTTGGTACCCTGAGAGTAATAAGCGGCGCCAGCGCAGAGACCAGCACCGCTCACTTGGCTGCTGCCCGGGACCCGCGCTGGCTGACGCAGGTGAGTGCTGCGCCTGTCGGTACAGGAGGCATGGGGGAGGGTGAGCTGGGGCGGCGAGGGAGGGGGCCATTGGCTGGCCTGGGCTAGGAGGGGGTGGCGATATTGGTGCTTGGTTGCGCTGATATCCTATGCCCCATCACAGCCTGGGCTGGCCTTACACAGCCTCTCCGGAAGCACACCAGCTTCAGAGCTTGCGTGCATCCAAGGAGGCCCGTTGTGGCCTGTACTGCTTACACCGGGGTGGAAGGGGATGAATGTCCCCCCGATGTGAGACTGGGCTGCCCTGGTGCAAGCTGCAATGCACACAGGATGCAGCGGCCAGCTATTTAGGCCGGCTGCGCATACTTGCCCAGGATTACGCTGTAGAGCTCCTCTGGGTGAACACTGTGTCAGCCAAAAATCCACACTCCTCGACAAACATACAGGACAACGTGGTTGACATCATACCTTGCAAACGTTCTGAGCTTCCATTTGGCATGTTAAATTTTACTACCGCCATAAAAGATTAATGCTCGGCAAGCTCTGCCGAGTCAAACCTGTAGTTATTTCCACAAATAGCTCCAGATCCCCTTCAGCCGGCTTGTCTGGGTTTCCTCCTTTTGGGTTTCTAATCACCGCTCTGTCTGTGTTCATAGTTGCCTCTGAAATGTGTTGGCCTCAGCTTTCCTGCCTGTGGAAGTGAAATTAAGGGTCCTTCCAGAGATGTGCTTTTTCAGGCCATATGCACTTTGCACAGCAAATGGATTTGCTGCATATGCACCGATGCACTGCATATCACATATGCTAGTGAAATGGAACCTTCATGTTGTAAAGGAGTATAACCATATGTGTCCAATCAGTGTTTCCCAAACGGTGGGTCGCGACCTGAATTCTGGTGAGTCATGGGCCCGCCACAGCCAGAAAGCTGCAGGGCAGTATGGCTCACTACCTGGAAGTTGCTTCTGGGTCACGCCTGCGCACAATCTGTGTCACTGGCCTCGTCATGCTGTGTTTCCCAAACTGTGTGTCGTGACACACAGTTTGGGAGACGCAGTGCAACGGGGAACACACTTTGGGGGATGTGGCGCAACGCAGTGAGTGAAGCAAATAATAACAGAAGTGACTTCTAGGTCACACACCATGTTTCCTGCAGCTTCCTGGTTGTGATGGGCCTGCAACCCACCGCAGATACCAAAGTGATTCGTGAAGGTAAGAAGTTTGGGGACCGCTGTGTTAGATGCTGAAGAAGGCCATCCATCACCTTTGCATCCAGCTTGTGAGCTTCCCAGAGACGGCTGGCTGTTCTTGGGGATACAATGTTTGTTTACTTGATTGACTTTTGGTCTGATCTGGCAGGGCTCTTAAGTTCTTATCAATAACTAGTAGCTAATGACGGTAGTAAACAGAACGTGAAGTGGAGGTGTGCGTGTTTAAATGCAGAGTGGGCGTGTGCCGGGGAGCTACAGCCAATTGGGGACTTCCTGGAATATGTCTCCTGTATGATCCACATTTCCTCTTTCAAACACTGGTGTACACATTTATTTCTTGCTGTGTAACGTGTGGATCAGCCCTTTGGATGTTCTGCCAGGGCCTCTTGCAAGTGCCTGACCATGCTGGTGCCCCACTGTTGTCCCTTGCTAGGCCACAGTCATCGTAAGGGTCAGCCTGGGGGGCACGCCTGAGAGAGAACGACCATTGGCATGAAATCCCTGCTCTTGTTGGTACCTCTTTCCTTTGGTTCCCTTCACCTCTGTGGCACTAGATTAGCTGTGACAACAGCAACCTCTGGGCAAGGCTTAAACAATGTGTGTTTTCTGTCTGGGACTGGGGGTGGGGTGGCGGGTGTGCAAGCAAAGTGTTGTGCCGGCATTTACTCCTCCGAACAGGTAGAACCTTTTATCAGAATTAAATATCTCTTAACAGCACTTGCTCTTTCAATTTCAGGTACACTGTGTGTGCTTTGATTTACTTAATGCTTGCTCTGTTAATCGTTTTCTGTTGCAAGCTGCGAACGATGCAGTAAAGGTAGATTTTGTTTTGTACCTGGAAAGGAAGTTCAGGGAGCAAAGAGTACCCAGTCGTGTTTGTCTCGACTTAGTTTGTTTGGGGGGATGTTTCCTGGTGGATTTTTCCCATAGGCATTTTTTTCCCCGAGATAGTGAATTTGGGTCCTTTGTCACAAAATATAGACTCTTTAAGAAAGTCCATCCTCTCTGGACTCTGAACCTCCATGTTCAGAGACGGTCTACTTCTGAATTCTGGAGGGCAAGCTGGGGTGGAGGACTCTGGCCATCATGTACTGCATGTGAACCTCTCAAAAGCAACTGGCTAAAGATGCTGAACTTTCGGTATGACACAAGATGGTGGCTCTAGTGTGAGCCAAGACTCCAGGCATCCTAAATGTCTTTCCTCCCCAGCATGATTGGAGACAGACTCCCCCCCCCCTCTGCTTGACCCATGTGGGGTCCGAGCAGAAGAGAGACAGGCACTGAGCAGACCCAAGATGCAGAGGAAGCCGACTGAGGCTTGACTTGGGTTGTGTCTTTCACGGTCCTGTATACTTTGATGTCTTGGATTATGAGGAATAAACGCTATCAGCAGTAAGAAACCCCACAAAGTACAGTAGTTGACCGGCCTTTCTGCCTTCTTATAAGTCCACAAACTTCTAAGGGTGGATGAACATGCCAGCATAGCTTTACAGTTACAGTTATGTTTCTGTAGGCAGAGCAGCCACAGAAGACTCTTGTTCGTTCTTACAGCAATCTGGATTGATCTGAGGCCAGGGTGGGCAGTGTGCAACCCACAGGTTGTGTGCATGGCAAGCATCTCGGCTGGAGGGGGGGGGGGAAGTTTCTAGCTCTCATGGTGTGAGGGGCCAGAACTTGACACATCAGGAGAGCAATTTGTTTGAAAGACTCAGGAGCTGCAAGGTACATGAGGGATGCATCTGTGCTTTTGAAAGAGTTGCATGTGCTTGAACCTTGCAGTATTGAACAGTAGTGATTCTCAGACTGTAGCATGGGGCACCCTGATAAGAAATACACTAATAATTCAGTGCCCCTGTAAGCTCACGGGGGAAGCTGCCCACTGTGTCTCTGCATGAGTTGCTGCTCTGGCCGCCTCCTAATCTAAGGGATGGTAATTCTGCCACATCTCTGACGTGGGTCTGATTTAGATCCTGTTGCAGATGAAGCAGAATTGCCTATCCTTAGAAGTACGTTGCCTGTTTCATTCTCTCCTTGAGTAACTGCACTCGGTCTGCACCTTTGGTTGGGAGGCACAACTAGTTGCTATGTATTACGTGGTAAGTGATATGTGCTTCTTAGCTGTTGAGGAGCACTTTTGTGTGTGTGAAGCCCTGTATCTCTCCATCCTGCCTGTTTGTGCCAACCTGGCTGGTTCTTTCTCTTCTTCTCTGACCTTTGTCTCTCTCTCTCTCCCCCCCCTCCCCAGCCAGATCCTGATTACGCCACCACTTCCTGCCCTTCCCAACTGGCAGGACAACCCCACTGTTTGAAAGAGAGGCAGTGCTGGGCCTTCTAGAGTCGCTCATTGGTTGCTCTCCTTGATGCTTTTTCTCATTACCTCACCACATGGATGTAAGCGCATTGAGCAACCAGTGCTCTGTCGATCATTAACCTGGGGATTTTCTATTTCTAGCTCTTCCCCCTCTGCATATCTCCCCCCCACTCCCCCCAGTTTCCTGTTTTACTATCCTGCAGAGAGGCCGCCTACTAAAATCACATAAAGGTGTGTTGCAAAATCTCCTCCCCCTTAAGAGGGAAACGCCACCTTATGCCCCATCAAGACCTGAGCAGGCCTGTGTCCCCCAAGGAGAGGACATACCCTTCCTCTCAAGGTTGCCGGTTCAAGACCAGCATAAACAATAAGCCCTTCTCTCCCCCCCCCCGAAAGTCCTGAAGCAACTTAATTTGGATTCTCAAATTAGTTGTGCCATGTTTTGAAGACCTACAGCCATAGATTTGGCTGATGGCTTTGAAATTATGAAACCAAACCTTTCTAGCATCTATGCTTCTTTTTATCCCACCACCAGTAGTATTGAGCTTCTCTTAGCCCTGGATTCTCTCCCCCCCCCCCATTTTCTGTCTTGCAGCAAACAACCTCTCCTGCCTCTCTAGACCTTGTGTGAGGCTCCTCCCACCCAAATCACCTTCCTCTTGGCTCACAGCTGCTGCACTGAGCTTTCAACACTTTGTGATTCAGTCCTTCCTCAGCAATAAAGTGTTTGTGAACATTCTGTGCCTTCACAGCAGTTCAAGCATTGAACTTGGGTGGGGGGGAGAAATGTTTGTAGGCAGGTGGACAGTTTTTTTTACCTACAGTACTATGTACCGGCGTTGTTTGCCGAGCCACAATTGTTGTGCCTCTATAAAGCTTCTCCCACCCACCACCCACCCCGGCTTCCCTCTCCTCTGGAGCAGGAGAGGAAAGCACCAGACTGTTCTGTGCTCAGCACAGGTGTCCAAAGCATCTCCACTGAGTGTGGCCAAAGTTTGCTTACAACCTTCACCAGAGGATGCCAGCCTACATGGTGTGATAACCAAAATTGTGGAGGTCTACCGATAACTGGAAGCTATGTCTGGAGGCCTGTACTCTTTTTCCATTCCCACCCGCCTGCTGGGTACTTCTGAACTTGTACTGTACTGTTGTCAAATGTTTCTTGACTGTCACATGGACTAGAAACTTGGTGGTTGTTTTTTAAAATTTATTTCCAAGTGAACCTAACTCTGCTAAAGTTTTCAGCATTTGTTCTGAAAGAAAGTTGCATATGGGGATCATGTGCACTTCCATGCAAACTTCTGTCGAACCTTAGTTACTGTTCCTTGTGCCGTTTGGCTACTGGCTCCGTTTGGAGGAGTTTGAAATCTTCTCTGCCTGTAACAAGACAGCACTTGACCACTGTAACCGCACACCCCAGCTTAAGGCTGCTGCTCCTGCCCTTATGTAAAAACCGTCTTTCTATTCTTGGCTTCCACCTGTGGTGCTTTCGCTCCAGTCGGAGCTTGCAGGCCACCCTTGGCTCTGAACTTGCCTCACTTTTGTTGCCTTCCTGCTGTTGCCACAACACAGCCTGACTCCTGTTTGCTCAGCAGTGGGTTTTTGCATTCTGTGTGCATAACCGAGTTCTAGTCCAGCAGTTCAAAGCAGGCCTGTTTTTAGGATATAAGGGGGCTATGCGGGAGAGGAACAGAGGAGATCCTGGGGACCGCAGATTCTCTCTGATCTTCTGGAAGGAAAAAGAGGCTAAGCCCAGTGGTGGGTCGTGACTTGCACTGTAACCCAAAGTGATTGCACTTCATTGCATCCCTGCACCAAAATTAAGTATTTTGAGAGCGAGAGACATGGGGAGGCCACACGTTTAACTGTCATACCAACCAGTTTAACAGTCATTCGCTCTCCCCAGTGAACCCTGGGAATTGTGGATTTGCAAAGCGGCGGTACTTAATGGGGAGATCTAACAAACGTATCGGGGCCCCCCTCACCAAATTATAATTTCCAGCCATGAGTGACTTGGTAATTTGTAATGTCAATTATACACATATAACTTGTAATATGAGCTTTCTTGGATCTTTCTCCTTTTCTTGCCCTGGTTACATGTGGAAAACTGGCTTATGTGGACAGCTGCCTTTTCCTGTCTCAACAGTTTTTATATATGTCGAATCCTCTACCACAAACTTCCCTGAAACTGTAGGTAAGTAGATTTAGGCTAGACAGGAGGAAGAATTTCTTAGCTGTACAAGGCGTCCCGCACTAGAACAGTCTGCCTTGTGCAGGTGTGGACCTCACTGGAGGTTTTCAAGCAGAGTCTGGTTAGCCACTTACCAGCATGCTGCAGTTACCTGCACTGAGTAGGGGGTTGATCTAGGTGACCTCTAAGGTCCCTTCCAACCTTAACGTCCTATGGTTCTGTGACCATCATTGGTATATGGCCCACCCTTGATTGTTTTTTGCAACTTTCTGGTCTGTCATCTTGTATTTATGGGGATTGGCATGGTTTCCGTGAGGCTCCAGAATGCTCCCAAGCCCTGTGTGAACACCTGTGAAGTGGCCAAGTACCTTTTTTTTGCAGTTTTCTTCTGCAGTCCGCTTTCCTTGCCAGGCAACATGTTGCCATGGTTTTTCATTGCTCTCTAGGTGAGTGCATTCCACTGGGATGGGTGCTTGTGCCTGGAGCTTGAGAAGTGTTTGCAAGATGATGTCATAATCCAGTGACATCACTGACTGCTAGTGCCTGGCAGAACCTAGTGCGTAGGTTCCGCCTGCCGAATGGCAGTTTCTGATGGTGGGAGTGGGGGAGGGAAGAGAATGACCAGATGTGCATGAAAAGCCATTGGAGGGGAAGAATGAGGTGCGCAGTGCATGTTTCAGAATGGATTTTCATGTGTGGTAGTAGTACTCTGACCTGCAACCAGTTATATTATGCATGGGATGCATCGAGAGAAGTTCTTTTCTCTCTCACACACAACACCAGAATGAGGGGACCTGCACTAAAACTGTGTGGAGGGAGAGTAAGAACAGACGCAGCATGTAATTTGTGGAACTCCTTGCCACAGGATGTGGTGATGGCACCTGACCTAGATGCCTTTCAAAGGGGATTGGATAGATTCATGGAGGAAAAGTCCGTCACAAGTTACACGCCATAAGCAACCTTCTGGTTTTAGAAGTAGGTTTTCTCTGTATGCCAGGTGCAAGGGAGTAGCAACAGGAAACAGGTTATCTTGTTGTCTTGTATGCTCCCTGAGGCATGTGGTGGGGCCACTGTGAGATACAGGAAGCTGGACTAGAGGGGCCTTTGGCCTGATCTTATGTTCAGTTCTGCCCAAAGCCTTTCAAGTTACCCTGATGTCTAGAGAGACCCTGTTGCTTTGCTGCTGCTTCCCAACCCCCTCCTTCATCCTGCTTCCCAGCCTCCTTTTAAAGCTCCTTCTCCTCCTTTCCCACACTCCAAGCTATTTTGTGGGGAATGAATGATACATGTGCGCACACCAGATGGGGTCAGAGGGAGTGCCTGCACTTGCCCGGCTCTGTATTCTAAGCTGACCTGGCCAGGTGCATTCATTGTGGGTGGCTTTTTCCACCCATCCGGGTTGACTTCTCTGTGGATTTGGAGGCCACACTCTTTGTGAACCGAGGTTGCTCTGCAGTAGACTCCAGAGGCTCAAGGCAATTGACAGGTTAGGCTGGCCCTGAATAGGGCTCCTCTTGTCCTCGCCACTGAAGGTTTCGACCTTGACCCGAGCTACAAGTCTGCTGTGCTTCAACTACTCTTGCTCTCCCCTGGTGAGCTTTATGAAAAGAGAAGCTAAACTCCCTTAAATGATCAATGTGTGCGTTAAATCCAATTGTTTGCTTTTTGCTGGCAGAGGGTGGGGATGGTTATGCCTAGGCAGAAGCAAGCAGAACCCCCCCAGGAAGCAAACCCACTGTGCTGGGGGTGGGTGGGGGTGGATGGGTGTCACTCTGCTTGTCCTTTCCTGGAGGTGGAAGTGCAACCCATGCAAAGCAGAAATATGAAAATATCCCGGTCCCTCCTTAAATAGGGAGAGCCCAAATATAGCGGGAGATTATTTAGAAGTGTGTGCTGAGATACGCTGCTGTGCAGAGCAGAGAGGCCTCAACGGATGCCAGAGTGGTGAAAACTGGTCAGGAAATGTGTGTGTGGGGGGAAAGAGTGTAATGTCAGTTGGTCAAAAGGTGGATTTTTGTTTTGTTGGCTTCTCATCCTGCGGCTGCTAGTTTTTCTTTGGTTTGTAGCAGTCTCCCACTACTGTAAAGTTTTATTTATTTCACATTTTTTATACCGCTCTTCCTCCAAGGAGCTCAGGGTGGTATACATGGTCAAGAGATCATGACTGGCCCAAGGTCACCCAGGAAGCTTCGTGACTGAGCGGGGTTTGAACCTGGATCTTCCAGGTCTAAGTCCAACCCCTGAACCACTAGACCATCCTGGCTCTTGGTCAGTGTGTTGTGCCACACTATGCCAACATAGTTCGCACCACAACAGGCAGCTCAGTTTTAAGTTATTGCTAGAAGATCTGACAGTAGTTACAGTCGCTTGGGCTAGGGTACCCGAAAGAGGTGACAAAAGCCCATTTCTCTGTATTCTGTCCTGGGCACAAATACTTGGTTAGAGTGTCCTTCTCAAAGGTCTCCTAGTGTGCACATGGAGGAATACGAGGTGGATACTCTACTATGCTCGTTCATTGTTCGGAACCATAACCCTCTGTGGTAGTATAGAGATAAGGCACCTGAATCTGGCATCCAGAGGGTTCAAGACTCCTTGTGCCTTACAGGTAAGTAAGTAAATGTAGGCACATTGGATGTGCTGTTGCAAATACAGTAAGTATTGGACTTGGACTTGAGTTCAAATCCATGTTTTGCTGGGGCCACCTGTGTGCTCCCTGCCTGCTTTGTTCCTCTTCTGCTCTGACGTCCAGGAAACTAGGGGCAGCTAGCAGGAGGGCTGGTTGCTCTCGCAGATGTGCTTTGCTGGTGCTGTAGCAGCAGCTAGAATTGCTAAGTCACCCAGAGACTTGTTCATCATCATAAGCAAACTGGGGCTTAGATTTTAAAGTGCTGTAAATGGAGAATATGCTTAGCTGAACACTTTTGCAGCAGAAACTGTCCCTCTCCGGAAGCAGGGGGAGGGCAGGCTCCTCTTAGTCCGCTTGGGCCCAGTCAGAGACTACCTTAAGTGGCATATTGATCTAAAGCTGAGGCTTCATTCTTGCAGTGGTCAAAATTAACGGTTCCCTTTTTCTGTGTGTCCCCCCCTTCTGTAAAAATCAAGCAAGCTGCCCTTAGCAAAACCCTGCTTTGGTGGAGTGTGGACTTGGGTGGGGGAAACAAACCCTGGAAGTTGGGACTTGATGCCTCCCTACCCACCCAGTATACTTCTTGACAGCATGTTCTCTTCCCAAGATTTTGACTTTGTCTTGACTCAGCTTTTCTTTTTAAAAAATGCTGAGCTAGGACCATCCTGCCAGAAAAATGGTGCATTTGCCCTTATCTAAAATGTCTCTTTAGGACGGTGCTAGGCGAAGATGTGGCTTTTTCAAAACTCTGTATGGGGGGTTGTATGCAGAACCTCAGTGGAGTGTTTCTAAGGGCATATTCTCGGGGCGCATTTGCATTGCAAATTTAAAGGAGTTTCACAATGGTTTAATTGCTGTGGCTCCTAACCAAGAAACCCTGGGAACTATGAAGGAGCCGGGGATCGCTCTGGACACTTAACACAGTGGCTTTGAAAAAGACCTGTTCATGGGAATAGACTTATCAATTGCTGTTAGCCAGGATAGCTAACTGGGGCTTCCATGTCCAGAGGCAGCCTACCTCCAAATTCGAGATGCTTGGGACAAACAGGGGAAGGTCCAGTGTCCTTCATGCCCTGCTTGTGAGGGGCTTCTGCTGTTCACTGCTGGTGGAGACAGAATGCTGAGTTAGGTGGATCTTGGTTTGATGGATGAAGGCCATTAGGTTCGCAGGGAGGAGCTACAGAGATTAGCCTGGTGTAAAAGGGTCTTCCATCCCATTCTTTCATTTCAACGCTCAAAACCAAGCATTAGGGATGATGTGGGCATAGTGGTTGAGAGCTAGGAATGGATAAATCCAAAACGGGCCAACCTCTCGGATGGACTGGACGCAGCTTGTGACCGAGCTCTTGGCGTCCTCCTGTAAGAGCCTTTCCCTTGCCAAGTCCAGCTCTAAGCATCTGCCCTCGTTTAACGAGTCTTGCAACGCAGCGGCGACAGCGCTCCACGTCCCGTCGCTGGTCTGCTTTTGTCGAAAACGGCTTGTGTTGAATGATTGATGGAAATTTATTCCGGGAATAAAGTGCTCCTGGTAAGCCGATCCCTGTCCGGGGAGCCAATGGTGGAGAAAAGGAATTTTCATTTCAAGCACCGATTCTATTAAATCTGGGTATCGGGTGTCTCTTTGCAGGAGGCAGGCTTGAGATTTTGGAGAGCATTAGAAGTATTTCCAGAAGACGCAGCTCAACTGGCAAAGACTGGTGGGTGGTGCACCAGGAAAAAAAAAGTGATGGTCCCAAAGCGCTCTCCTTTTCCCTGGGGGCAAATGTGCCACATCAGTCACTCCAAGTTGAATGAGGCCCAGGTGTTTCATTTCTCTAGCCATGTGACAAAGGCCCTGCTGGCTGCCTGGCTAGTTCCACCCCTTATTTTGGGTGACTTGTTGGACGTGACCTATTC
Source organism: Plestiodon gilberti rubricaudatus (assembly GCA_026170595.1). Lineage (NCBI taxonomy): Eukaryota > Metazoa > Chordata > Lepidosauria > Squamata > Scincidae > Plestiodon > Plestiodon gilberti. Next base: position 42,837,902 of record JANXHW010000007.1, read on the forward strand.
AGACGAGGACCGTCTTGGCTTTCAAGTGTTGTAGCAAATGTATTTTTCTTTCATAACCCTATAACAGCAGCCCTGCTGGATCAGACTTGAAGCTTACCAAGTCCAGAGCACTGGCCTATTACCCACAGCAATTGGCTGAAGCACCCCCTGAAAGCCTGCAAGTATGACGGCAACAGCCTTCTCCTCCTGTTAGCCCCATTTTCTTTGCCCCCTCCCCAGCATCTCGCATGTGTACGACCTCTACGCATGGCGGTATCCTCCTTCATAAGTTGGATGCCATCTCTACATCTTGTGGCAGTGAATTCCATAAGCTAATTACGCATTGTGTGAGAGCAGCTACTTCCCTTTGATAGGAAACATAGTCATCTTGAGGACTAATCCCTATTTGTAGGTTTTGATAATATCAAGAGAGTGCCACACTTTTGGGGGGTGGTATTGTTTCCAAGGGCAGAGGATCTTTTTAGAGGACCAGTTATCCTAGGATAGCAGCCACTAGCTTATTTGCTGGTTTAAGGAGATTTTCGGAGGCTGGAATGAGGTGGAAGTCCTTGATTTTCAGCAGCACCCAAGAGCTCGTGTTCTTCCATCCTGGGGTAAGTGATTATGTCAGCAGCACGTTACCTCTGTTGAAGGGAATTCAGAGTTTCCCTGGGAGAAACAGTGTTCTTTGTCTGACTCATGATAAGCTTGTCGCTCGGCACGACCCAGGACATCAGAAGGAATGTAGCAGTCCTGTGTCTTAATTCCCTCCCCTGGTTACACGCATGTAAACCTCGCATCTCGTCGTCCTAGGGTGTATTTCCCCCCCCCCTCAGCAGCAGGCAGTGATGTGAATAGGGGTGGAAAGATAAGCCCGGCAGACGATGGTGGAATTTCTCATTCTCTGTAGGCCTGGGCTGCTATTTCAGGGCAGTGCCCCTCTGAGGCCTGGCCAAATGTCATGTGTGCCCGGGGATTATTCTGCAGGAGGGAGTGGGTCTGGGGGGTTTGCAGCATCCTTTCTCTCGCTCTGGGGAGAAGTAACTTGCAGAACCAGAGCTGGCTCCAGGTCTTTGAGGCGCCTCTAGCAAGAGGTCTGTGGTCTGTCCCCTTCTTCCCCCTGTATGTGGACAAACGGAGCCAGCTGCTGCAGAGTTGGGCTAGAGTTTATTCCTCCCCCTCTCCGAGAGAGAGCGGTCGGTTGATCGATAGATCAATCTTTCAACCCCTTCAATTGCTTCGATCAGTCGATCACCACAGCCTGCCTACATTGCTGGGAATTCACTGATCAGCCATCCTCTGCTTTTCCCTCTAGTCACAGGAGTATGTCCATCCATTTCCAAGGTGACAGAGCATAAGTGCCGCTGCTGCTTCAGCTGCAAAAGGGGGTATGGAGCACAGTAACTAGACCGTTGCTTCACACACCTCTTAAGCTTCAAATGTCTCCTCTGGCCTCCTGTGGGGACACCGTGAGCAGCAGCAGCAGCTGTGTTTCCGTGGCAATGTCTGGAGGAAGCCGGTTGGGAGGGTGATCCCAATGCTGGGGAAATGGGGCACCATCTCAGACTGCCTCAAGGCCCAGATGTTTCACGTGAAGCTAAAGGGAGACGTGTATGGCTCAGCTCTTCCCAGTCCTTCTCTTCCTCCTTGCCCCTACTTGATAAACGCAGAGTTAGTGGTGGGACCCCTGCCAGGGTGTCGGCCCTCTGCCCTCATACATCCAAGTGTTGCCCGCTCCTGATAGTGGGCCTGACTTGTCCTGAGCAGTCCTGTGCCTATTTGAATGCAGATTGCTTGTGGGGGCTAAAAAAACCCTCTTGAAAGAGTTTTCCCAGTTTAGGACATATCTACACTGCACACCTAAGCTGGCTTAACACTCATCCTTTCTCCATGAGGCATCCTAAGAACTTTAATTCTGTGTGTGGGGCTTGAGACGTCCAAGAGATCATTCTTAGGACCCTTGGCAGAGGAATCTATGACAGCTCTTGGTTTACACACAATACGGGTTCACAGCACAGATATACCCAGCCATAGTGCCCTTCACTGGCAGCTATATCTCCCACAGCTGGGCTTGGTCCCGAAAGACCTCAATCCACACCTAAAGTTGATCAGGGATGCAATGGGTGGGCATTGCTGAGCCCCTCGTTGCCTCAGTCCTCCACCTGTAACAGAACGGCAGCACACGCCCCATTTCAAGGCTCGTTCTGGGAGCAAACGCCACAAACCTCATAAAGAACTTGGCTCGTTAAAAGGTGCTGTACAAACGATTGATGGTCGTGACCTCCCTGAAATTCAAGTCGTCTTACCATTTGGAGCTTTTTCCAAAATAAAAGAGGAGAACCACTGGTGTCTAGAATACATTTCCCTTTGCAGAGAGGCTGCTGCTGGCCCTTCACATTTTTTGTTTGACTGGAGTGCCCTCCATGGCAACTGCAAGGGGCGACCGAGTGGGTAGCCTGGTTACAGCAGACATCGCTGTAGTGCTCAACAAGCCTTAAAGTTTCCAAATGGAAATCTCTCAGGAAACGGGCATGCGCCCTGTGCATCTGCCTTGCAAACAATGCGCTCTGAGCAGAAATTGCTGTTCAGGTAGCTTAGCGGGCTGTCGTATGCTTGTTATGTCTTCACCCTGCCATAAAGTCAACCATTTTCCACCCACAAATTTGCCAAAAAAAAAAAGAGCCTATTAATGCAAGTAGTCTGCCTACCCATGCAGTCATCTGTTAGTCATTTGTGGCAAATTGATGACCAGAAATAATGAGAGAGAACCGAATGCCATCCTGTTTGCAAAAGTTTCTGTCCTTGGTCCCTTGGATGCAGTCCTTACTCGCCACAGGCGACTTAGTAGACTAGTGTTTGTTAGAAAGCCTGCTTGTATCATTGACGGTAGTCCCAGGAGCCAGGGAAGCTCAACTTGTTGACACAATTTTGTGACTGCTGCATGGGAATCTCAGTGTTTATTCACAGCAAGGTTTGAGCCCTTAACTCAGCTCAGGTTGGTTTGATGGGGGTGGCATCACCTAGTGAAATCCCAGAAGCTTGCATGTTGCTCAGCAGAATTTCCAGTGCCCTGCACTGTCTGCCTGCTCTCTGCCCTTCCCCATGACTACCAGAAACAGAACCTATTATTTTCTCAATTGATCTAATTTTAATAATTGGAAGAATAATTGAAATAAAATTTGTTAGCCTTTAGGGTGCTATATAAGACTCTTTGTTAACAACGGACTCATGGCCTTCCCCATCCCAGGGCAGTTAACGATGTTAATTATCCTTCCCTATCCCTGCCCATCAAAAGTTTGAATAAAGAACTTCACAGAAAGTGCCCCAGCTCACATGTTGGCAAGTCTCCAAGGGAAGAGAATGCTTATGTGTTCCCACCTGCATGATTAAACTCCTTGCATAATTACAGGGAGGTTCTGTAACTCGGTGGCTTTGTGTGTAGAAGCTCCCAGGTTCAATTCCCAGCAGCGTTACCAAGTCAGGCTGGGGGAAGAAGACCCTTTTCTGTCTAAAACCCTGGAGAGCTGCTGCCATTTGTAGTAGCCAGTCTTGAGCCAGCTGGACCAAGGGTCTGACTCGGTCGGTATAAGACAGCTTCCTGTGTTCATAATCAGATTAATTTTTTTCCTTGGTATTGGGGCACGTAAATGCACACATTTTGCAGAAGATAGATAAAACACCAAATGTGACACCTTTTGCGAACCAGCCTCTTCCATTACTGTAGGGATATACTGTACAGTCTTGCCTCCCTGGTCACCTAGGCTCCCCTTATAACTGTCTGATCACTCCTCTCTCAGCTTTAAAGCAGCTCTGTTCCAGTCCCAAAACTTTCCTCTCCCGTTTGTCTTCCTTTTTCTGAATGGATGTCTCCGAACCTGTAGCTTGTTTGCGCATGTTCCCTGTGGATTCATCACCGTTTTGCCTTCTGATGACTGCAAAGCAAAGGGTGGAGGCTTCCGGGAGGCTTCCGGTGGAACAAAGGTGCTGAGTGACCTGGGGCTCTGGAGGCCTCTCTTAACCTGTCTCTACCTGTGTCCACTTGTTGCCTGGGATTGCAAATTGCAGCCCATCTAAAGAGCGGCCATTTCTCTTGGGCGGGAATCCAACCCGGCAAGACGTTGGCTGGAATTGTGGTGTTGAACTGCGCGCTGACTCTGGGTTTCTCCCCCCCCCCCCGTCTAATTTGAGAGAGCCTGTCTTCCTAGATCTCTTTCCCTCTGACATGCTTTGCCTAAATATAGCTAGTCCTGGGCTTCTTGACTAATATGGCGAAGGACAGTGCCCTGACCCCCTTGACTCCATGTTACAGTAATATTACGAGTGACGTGTGCGTGAGTGAGAGAGAGAGAGAGAGAGAGAGCATTGCTTGACCAAAGGCATTTTTACAAGTAACGTTATCCACTTCTCCTTTTAGCCCCTCTTCAGGTATTTCTGTGCACTTCCGAATGGCTGGAACGTGGCAAGTTGCCTGCTGAGGGACTCGTTTAAAATTTGGTTGAGAACCCAGTTGGAAGGTGAAATTGGGCTCCCACTGTAACCTTGCACATCCAAGTTCACAAAAGCAACTCCTGCCTGCCTGCCTTAATTTCCTTCTGGCCTAGTCATGGCTGCTAGGTAAAAAATGGCACCCAGGCAACCAGACCAGGAGGCTTCTGCACATTTTAAGAATTGCCTTGCCCCACCTTTTTGTGTTGAGCCGCAAAGGACTAATACGGAAAAGTGAGCAGGCTGATGATGCAAATATTTTGGAGCCTTCTAAGATTTGTGAAATTATTTTCCAGTCTGACTTTAATTTTACAATCGCTCATGTTTGATCCTGCAATCCTACCTTGGCCTTCATAATAAGGTAGCAGAGACATTGGGAGAAGATGCGTTGAAGGCAGCATCTGAGGATGGTGAGACCTTGTAGCAGAAGGATGGGATGGCAAAGTTGAAGGATCCTCATCACAACCAGTCTCTGTGAGGTGGGTTAAACCGAGGGAGAGCAAGTGCCCCAAGATGACTCGGAGCTTCTTGGTTGAATGGGGATTTGAATCTGGGTCTCCCTGGTCTATCTGCTACAGTGCACCAACTCTCCCCACTGGGTACTAGGCTGAGGGCCCAATCTGATGCAGCCATGCCAACAGGGTGTGCACTGCATCCTGTGGTGGTGGGGCAGTCACGAAGGCCTCCTCAACGTAAGGGAACATTTGTTCCCTTGCCTCAGGGCTGCATTGCAGCTGCATCAGCACTGGAAAGTTGGATAGGACTGGGCCCTGAGTCAGTGTGACTGATGCAAGTGCCCCCTCAAGCTTCACAGCTTATTGCGCGGTGCGTGTAGAATAATCTGGATTTTGCCCATACACTGCATTCTGGACCAGTTCTACTTCTAGGCCAGTAATTCCCAGTGGCGTGAGAAAACTGTGCGCCACAAGAATTAAATGAATAACTTGAGGATCATGTGGATGTAGGCATCCATTCACAGAGAAGGTAGCCTGCTGCATCTCTGCATGATTCATTGCTCTGGCTTCCTCCCAAACAACATTGACTGGAGAAAGTAATTCTGCTGCACCGGGTACAATTGAAGCATTTGATTGCTCCCAGTGTTAGACGTGGCAGCAGAATGAGCTACCCTCAGTGAAGGTTGCCCATTGCATCTCTGCATGGGTTATTGTTCCTGAAGCACATCCAAATCGGTAGCTTATCCAGAAACGTGGGGAATGGGCTCCTTTCAAGGGATGTAATGCTTACTCTTCTGTACTCCAGAAATAAGTCTTTCCTGGCATAAAAGTAAAGTGTCTAGTTGAGCCTTTTCACTGCAGGTCTGAAAGCTGATTTAGATTCATCCAAGTAGCAGAAAGTTGTTGTGTAACCAGCTTTGTCTCTTTTTTGTATGTTTACTAAGATTTCCTATTGTAATTCCCACAAGTACCTAGGTGTGCCCAAGTTGGCAGTAAAAAAATAACCTCTCTTTTTTCTTTTTGCCTTGTCTTTTTGCCTTGTCTTTTGTTTGCCAGTCTTTGTTTTCAAGAAGCCTTCTGATGAAAGAGAGGCAGCTAAACCCCTCTTGGGGCATGTCTGTGCCTGGGCCTTGGGAGCACTAATTTGAGCATCCCTGATCTTCCATGCTCGGTCCTTTCAAGCCACCTGCCTTCCCATGCCACATGTGGGAACCGTTCAGGCTGCAAAGTCCATGCCAGGGGGTGGCAGGAGAGGAGATCGAGGTTAGGGAAGGCATGCTAACAAGTCCAGGATAGATAAAAGTAGTGTTTCACACCATGTGATCAGTCTAGAATGAACTGTCATAAGACATGGTGGTGTCCACATCTCTTGGTACCAAATGCAGGGGGGAACAGGAGTGTTTCATATGGAGTCTTATATGGTGTGTTCAGGAATTGTCCAGACATGAACATTGGAAGCGACCTTCTACCGAGTCAGACCCTTGATCCGTCCAGCACAGAGTGCTGTACACTGACTGGCAGCAGCTTTCCAGTGTCTCAGACAGGGGTTTCTCCTGGCCTTGCATTGATGCCACAAGTTGCCTGGGTTCTTCTGCTTGCATAGCATGTGTAGCATTCTGTATCATATAGCATGTGTAGCATAGCATTCTGCTTGCGTAGCACTAAGCTACAGCTCTTCCCTGCTTGGAACTGAGCATAAAAAAACACTCTGATTCTAGCATGCTTTTTATCTAGGGCTAAAAAAATGTTTTTCAGTTATTGAGGATCTTGCACTGGGAGAGTTGGTGTGGTTAGAGAATGAGCTCCCTGCTCTGCTTAGGTGTTTGAAAATCGTGGTAGGTTTTTCTTTTTTGAAAAATTGTTGAATTAAAATGCAAAATGTGTGGTTTATTTCCACAGATGCGAATTAAGCATCAATATCAGGTTTAATATTACATTGCAGTCTTCAACGCTTTTTTAAAAATACCATATTATGACATTTTGTGTTTTTGTTTTCTTGCTGTATTATGGTGTGCTTTTATTTGGTTATCAACAAAAACAAACTCCTCTAGCCATGAGCATAGACGGGACAGGACTCCCTCTGCCTGAGATCCCTTCCCTGCTCCTACTTGCTATATATAATAATCTTTCTGCTTTATGGAGGAGGTGCCAGTCTCTGCTTAGCCTCCACTTGAAAGGGTCGCAGGTAGCGGGGCTGGATGGTCTCTGAGACCTTGGAGAACCACCATCACTCAAGGTAGACAGCACCGGTGGTCTGGACCAGTGGTCTGATTTGGTGTGAAGCAATTAGATCATTGTTTCCGTAGATTTAGAGAAATTACTTGAAATATTTTTCAAGGTCTTAGACCTGAAAGAGAGAGCTGTGAAAATATTGGAAGTTCTGGGGCACTATAATGCATGGCGTCACTGGAGCGTGGCGGGCGGGGGGGGGGACGCGCGTCAAGGGGTGACATGCGTCACCTCCGCTGGCTCCGCACGTCTCCCTCCGGAGTCTCCAAGGCTGGGAGAAGGCCTTGGAGCGTCCTCCCCGGCCAGCGGTCCGGCCCGTTCTAAGGAGGCCCTATGCGGCAGCTTTACGCATTTTCGCGCATGCGTACAAGCTTCTGAGGGCAAAAGGGCAGCGTCTTGCCCTCAGAAGCATTGTGCACATGTGCAAAAAAATGTCTCATAGGGCCGAGGAGGATGCTCCAAGGCCTTCTCCCGGCCTCAGAGCCAAAGGTTGACGCGCGGAGGCGGGGGTGAGTCTTTGGTGCCGCCAAAGGCGTCGCCGCAAATTTTGGGGGGGTCACGGGGGAACGGGGTGGGCAGGGGGTGACGCAGCGCCCCCTGCTCTAGGGTGATGCGCGCCATACGACGCCTTGTATGCCCACCTACCTGGGGTGTTTTACCTTCTCTGCCCTCATGATTAAAATTCTGTGTCTTTCAAAAAGTGAGGATTCTTGGGGTTCCTTCCTAAAGGCACCATTTACCCCCAAGGGAACCTGGCAGCAGTTTCTTTGGTGTTTTTGTGGGGTGTGCTTGCGTGTCAAGGACATATGCATTGCATGTGACCTAGAGCTTGACTTACAGCTCAGTTCTACATACCTGACTATTCCAGAAATTCGACTCCTTGAGTCGAGTGGGACCTGCTCCCAGGTAAGCATGTATAGAATTGCAGCCTTGGTCTCTCTGCAGGTGCATCTGCCTAGGCTTGTGCTGGCTACCTGGTTATTATAAGGTGATTGGCGCAGTCCTGAGCAAAGGCAGCGCCTGTGAGGCATCGCTACTGTTCTGTGAAGCATCTGTGGTCCTGCAGATGTTTACGTCAAGCAGCTGTGAGCCGGTGCAAGTTTCCCACGCTTGGCAAGGCTCTCGTTGCAGAAATGACGGGAAGCGAGCACTGGGCTTCCTCTCTCCTCAGGCATCACTTCCCTCTTCTTGCTCTTCAAGCCTGGTGTTGAGGCATTCTCTTCTCGGTTTGTTCTCGAGTGTCCTTTTGGTGATCCTTGCCCCCCGTCGTCTCCTCGGGCCTCGGCTGGCTTTGACGTATACACAGAGCCGCGTTGACTGCCGAGAAAAGCGGAATTCTGTGACTTGCATGGATTGTGCAAATCAAGCAGATTTTTTCTCCCCCTCCCCACCCGCCCATCATCCCATAATGAACTATTTGTGTGAATTATTCTGTTCTGCTGTCTTGGGAGAGGAGCATGTGCCGTGCAAGGCAGTTAGGGGCCTAACCCCCTGCGGGCTAGAAGCTTTGGCCACCTCTGAGCTTTCACCAGTCATTTATAGAAGTTTTATTTTGTAACTCAAGCACTAGCAGCTTTTTTTTTTTTTAAAAAGATAAGGCTGAATTTTGCATCCAGTGCCACATTCCATGTTTATGGAATTGTGGCGAATGCACATGCAACTTTGCTCTTAAAATCACAAATCTGTGTTGATGTTGACCCAGAGTTTATCTTCAGGGAGGGCTGGTTCGAGGCAGAGGCACGTCATGCTCAGATTTGCATAGCTGGAGCAAAGGTGTGTGTTACTTGACTCACCTGCAGGCAAGCTGAGCGCGTGAGCCATGCTCCTGCAACTCCGTCTGTAATCCATCCAGAGTCGGACCTTCATCCCTGTTTTACGGCCTCTGGTTTCTGTGTTATTACAATTGCTGCTTTTCTTGCTTGTTCTCTTCAGCTTGACTTGACCTTCCTGGATTTTTTTTCCCCCTTGTTACATGAATGATCTGTTTTTCCACATTCTTCAGAGCGACCCAACAGAAAAACAGCATTTAGCTTCTCAGAAGGGCCCTGCTTCATATTTTCAGAGCCAGCTAGTCCTTTGAATGCCTTCTGATTAAAAAAAGCTTCCGCTTTTCAGTTGGTAGGGGACTTGGAAAGGGCAGCAGCTTCCAATGTTTGGACTTTTGTGTGTGCGCGCAAATGGGACTGTACTAACAGAAGCAACAAAGACAGATCTCTGCCCCAAGGAGGGTACAATCTAGAATTTGACAGTGGGGGAGAAAAAAGGGGGAGGCCAGGGTAACACAGGATGAATATGAGTGGGTACACTTGGTTGCGATGAGGGCCAAGAGGTTAAATTGAGGAGCTTGTAGAAGATGTGAGTTTGGAGGACTTGAGAGATGCTACGTCAAGTACTGTGTTCGAGGTCAGAGGAAGTTGCAGGCATTTGTGGCAGCCAGGGAAGCTGGCTATAGACTTCTAAAAGAGCTGGAGCTGTGTGGCCTGGACCAAAAGCTAAACTTAGGCTGCAATCTTATACACACTTGCCTGGGAGTAAGGCCCATTGAACTCAATGGTGCTTACTTTTGGAGAGACATGCATAGGATTGTACTGGTAGAGGCTCGGAAGCTGAATATTTATGCACCCGTATGATGCTATGGGTTGGAAGATGCTTGTGTGTCCAGGATCCAGGCTGGCCTGAAACTACCTGAGAAAAATATTTTTTTAAATCATGTCCCCACATTCTAATGTAAATATTTTCCGAACAAGCATGCATACTGATTGGTTGCTAACAGGGTGTGTATGTTTGCAAAATAGCCTTTATCCTACAAGCAGGAGCAGTCTCCTCAAACTATGGTTGTATAGGCCGACACACACACCGTGCCTTTTGCACTGCAGATTTATATCCATGTGGGGGACTGCAAAATGAATGGATTTCTGTTGGACACTCTCAGCAGATATGCAAGGATGTTAAGCAAGATCACATGCTTGATGAGGAGGGCTGTTGTCTGATCAACAGGTGGGTGTACTGGATTGTAGGTGGTACTGGTACTGGTGGTGTGTACTGGTAGGTGGGTGTACTGGATTGTGGGTTTCAGGCCTGGAACCTTTTCAGAAGCAAAGGCTGATAAGGACTGGGCTGGTCAGTGTTTGCTGTGGGATTGAGGAAGTCATCAATAGCAATTGTTTGCCACAACAATGCAGTCACACTGTAACTAAAGTCTAAATTGGCCTGCATGATAAGCAAGCACATACTCTTCTCTCCAGTCTTTTTCCTGCTTCTGCTTCCCTCCCTTCTGCCTCTTCTAGACTGCAAGCCTTCAGGGCAGGAATCTGGCTTTTCACTCATGGATGGTGCTGTTTAAATATTTTGATGATGATGATAAAGGCAATGCATAGCCTTTTTTAGCTGTATTGTCCAGGTGATGGTAGGTGGATCCCCACCCACCCCTGTTTTTTGTTACAGATTTCTGTATCCTATGATGTTATAAGCTGCTTTCAGGGCCTTTGTACCAAAAAGCAGGGCATAAATATTTTAGAAATCAGATTTTTTTTCCCCTGTGGTCTGTTACCTTTTACAACATAGTCGAGCTGGTTTCTGTTCAGTGTGTTTTTGCAGAGGGACATAGGTTCAATTTTAATGGATAAGTCACTTTATCCAATTTTAATTGATAAGTCACTTTAAACATGATTCTTTGTGTTAAACTCGGATTTCATTTTACACGAGGTGCATTTTAAAAACGTATTTATAAGTCTATAATGTCCATAGCTTCCCCACAAACTTGCAGTGTTCTGTGGGTGCAATTTAGGGTGCTGTTTCTCGCCTTTTGAAACCCTAAATGGCTTGGGACCAGAGAGGATACTTGTAAAGGCCTTCCTCCATATGAGTCTTTCTGGCCCCTGAGGTCATCTGAGGAAGCTCTCCTGTGTGTTCAAATGCCATCGGAAGCTTGGCTGGTGGTGATGTGAAAGGGCCTTCTCTGTGGTGGCTCCCATCCTGTGGAACTGTTTGCCACAGGAGAGACGACTCCCACCACCCTTGTGTCAGTAGAGATTAAAAATACTCTTCCAGCAGGCCTTCACTGACCTGTTGTTGTTGTTGTTGTTGTTGTTGTTTTTTAATGTCTCTGACTCCTTATTTTTTCTGATTTTGACCAAATATGGTGGTGCATTCCTTCAAATTCATGGAGGAAGATGGGTCTGTCAGCAAAGGTTAGCCAGGACAGATGACTAGAACCGCCATGGCATTGATACCGTATTTCTTCGAGTCTAAGGCGCCATTGATTCTAAGGCGCACCTTTACTTTCAGTACCACCAGCAAGGGGGGGAAAAATCCATCGATTGTACGACTCGCCTCCCTTCATTGAATCTACCCGCTCAGCACCAACTCTCCCCAGCATGTCTCCTGCAGCTGAGGATGACTGAGTGCACTGCCTTTGCATAGCATTTCTGGCTCTGCCAGAAAGTGCCGTTTCCTTCGTTACCTGGGCTTGGGGGAGCTTCAGGGAGGCCTGCGCAACCCTCTGCAGGCCTCCCTGATCTTCAGTTTGGCGAAAAACAGCGATTTTTTTGGCATTTCTGGTTTTTGCGAAAACCGGAAATGGCTGAAAATCACCGTTTTTTGCCGAACTGAAGATCAGGGAGGCCTGCAGAGGGTTGCGCAGGTCTCCCTGAAGCTCCCCCAAGCCCCAGTAAGTAAGAAGATAGCATTTTGGGGTGCTTTTTGGAGACCTTCGATTCTAAGACGCACCCCATTTTTTTTTTTTTTGAAATGCTTAATTGGGAAAAAACATGCGTCTTAGAATTGAAGAAATACAGTACTTCCTGTTTTCGTTTTCCGGTTCTGTGTCCTAATCATTCCTGAATTTTCTAATTGTGTGTTTTAAAACTAAGTACTTTCTCCTTACTTATAAAGGGTTCTGGATCTCGGCATCTGCTCAGTTCACAAAATGTGACCTGCTCCATATATTTTTTTTTTCTCACATTGGTGAGGAAGAAAAATACAAGTTTTCTTTGGAGTGACTGGATGCTTTAATTATAAAACTTCCTTCTCTTTAACTAAACCTTGCAGAGAGAGAGAGCGAGAGAGAGAGAGCAAAATAAACTTATCTGGTTCATTGAACATGAGAAGGAAAGTAAAAGATGTTGTCGGTCTTCTGAGTGCCTTAATGCTGGCAAGCAGAGTTCATGTTTTTAAAGTGTGGAGCAAAGGGGGCCTTTTGGCAGTGTGTGGGGTGTGTCTGGATCACTTAGCGCTGTGGTTTCTGGTTTACCCTTTAAAAAAATAGTTTTAAACTGTATGTGTGCCTTTTTAGGCCATGGGGTGGGCCTTGCAATCTAACCACAGATAGGACAGCTGTGATAAATTCAGATCACAGATGTATTTTTTTTAAAATCTGTATTTGAAAAGCAAACCACCTGAGAAGTTGTGTGGTTTTTGGTTGTGTGTCAGCAGCAAAGTTGTCGTCGTCGTCATTCTTGCGTCCGTGGATGCCGTGCCCTCCACTCAAAGCATTTCTCAGAGGAAAATGTGAAAGAAACCCACTGTGTTAGCAAATGACCCCAGCTTCTCTCCTCCCGCCCCTCGCCAAACCCCTTAGTGTGCTAAGTTCGTCTCAGTCATAAATGGTTAATAATAGCTGTTGTCTTGCAATGGGCCTGCAAATAGGAGAATGGTACCAAAAGGTGCAGAAAATGAAAACAAATGAGAGGGTTGAATCGCCTTCCCCAGGAGGAGTTTTTGGGGCCTGTTAGTTAGCAAATAAGATGGCTGTGAGGGGATAAATGGGGGCTTGTAAAATTACATGGAAGGGGAAGATGGAGAATTCAGGTGGCACATTTCTGACCTTCAAACCATGATTTCGTCATTGTGAAAACTGGCTTGCATACCACATCTGTGCGCGCACACGCGCACCCCCCACCCTCTTGCATTGTGTAGTCACCTTAGTTTTGCACTACATCTGCATCAAAGCTACTTAGAGTTTAAAAAAACATGACTTGAAGTGGTTGGAAAAAATGTGGCTTGAAATGGGTTTGCAAAACAGTTTGGGGCAATTCTGGGTAACGTTAACCATAGTGTGCATGCTATAACCATGATTACAGTAAAGCATGGGGGGAGGAAAGTGTGTGAGCACACTGTAGGTTCACAGTCTCCATACAGGGACAGCTGAGGTTACTCGGTGATGGGAAGTAGAACTCTTTCGGATAAACAAGAAGTGAGATTTCAGTTTGCCCGTGAAAGTGGTGTTTGGCTCCAGCTTTTGTTTTCCTTGGGCAGGATGAAAGGAGGTGACAGTCCAAGACCTTCCCTGCCCCCTTTATTTCCCCTCCCAGTCCCTTGAGCAACAATTCATGCTGTCTCTCTCTTTCTCTGTCTCCCCCCCCCCCTTCCCACTGCAGCATCAGCGAAAGCTTTCTCACGGTAAAGGGCGCCGCGCTCTTCCTACCACGTGGAAATGGCTCTTCAACCCCCAGGATCAGCCACCGGCGCAACAAACATGCAGGTATTGTGCCCTCCCTGGCCCAGTTAGAACTTGGACCAAGTCCCCACATCAGGTTGCTTGTAACTATCCTCCCTCTGCCTGTTTTAGAATTCCCCAAGAAGGACCCAAGAAACTGGCCTTTTATCTTAACAGTATTTGTTTTTGGTGTTGGATAGCTTCCTATTTAGAGGTTGCTGCTGTTTGATTGCATTAATGCTACTCCTGGGCAATACAGGTGGAACCAGAATGGGGCCTGTCAAGGCCTGGAGGGATCCTGAGTGGGCTGACGTTTTAGTCCCCAATGCTGCTTACCTTCCAGAATGCGGTTTTGCTGGCCAAGCCAGCCGAGCAAAGGCCAACTGGCACCCCTGTTTCCATGCTCTCCCACCTTAACGTACGGTTACTTTCCATGAGCCTTGAAGGTAAACTGGTGCTTGGGGGAGAGAAACCTAACAAGTATATTCTGAAGCTTGGGGCAAGGTGGGGAGAGTGCGGGCTATCTGTTCTGTTCCTTCAGCCTTCCTTCCTTCCCTGTCTGCTCCAGGCGATCTCCAGCAGCACCTGCAAGCCATGTTTATGCTCCTCCGCCCAGAAGACAACATCCGGCTGGTAAGTCATCTGCCTCACTTTGTGTCTGAACCCTTGGGACAACTCTGATGTATCCCATCATCCCTTCTATTGTAGCAGTGTGTTTCCGGCTCCTCTTCCCTCACTTCTCTCTCTTTCTGTCCTCCTTGGAGTTTGTCTTGCATCTGTCTAGGAACTGTATACATAGGTTGTATATGTGGCATAATTCTTTTGAGAGTACAGAATTTTCAGAATCTCGGCTTTCCTTTTTATATAAAGCAGTGGTTCCCAACCTGTGGTTCGTGGGACCTCTGGTAATTCTGGGGGGCGGTGGTCCGTGAGACCTCTGGTAATTCTGGGGGGCAGGTTGACACAAGCTCTGCCCAAGTCTTCGGCTCCCACTGCATGTCCACTAATGAGGCTTGGAGTGCAGAGCTGGAAAGGGCCCACCCACCCGCCCACAGATCTTGGCTGTGAAATCCCAGCAATCTGGAAGCAATTGGCAGTGGCGGTGATGCGATGACATCATCGCGTCAAACTACTTCCTGGTTGCCAGGGTCGTCCATGGCGTCTCAGCGTGTCGTCACAGTGGCCCGCGGTCTTCCGACCGTTGGGAACCACTGATAATAAAGGAAAATAAAACCAGTCCTTAAGGCTACAAAGATAGGCTTGAGAGTGCATGGACACGTTTTGTTTAAACATCAGAAGCGGTGCTGAATAAGAATCCCATGCTCGAGGGGCAAGACGACAGTGGCCTACATACCCTGTTTCCCCGAAAATAAGATCTATCGGTAGTTTGGCGCTCACCTGCTAATACTCGCCTGCTCTATTGCTGGACATGAGAGATTGGGCCAATTGTTCTACAGGCAATGGAGTCGCAAGAAATTCAGGCCGGAATGTGGAGTTTGGAGAATTATGACGATGTTCCAGAAGAAGATGACATGATTGTGTAAATTGTTGTACCGGTACATTAAAAAATAAGACATCCCCTGAAAATAAGACCTACTGCGGTTTTTTTGAGCCAAATTTAATATAAGACCCGGTCTTATTTTTGGGGAAACAGGGTAGCTCCTTGCCCCTCCCCCGACTGGCAACACCAGGCTAAAAGAATGCAGAATAAGTGGAAATGCAGATCTTCAGTTTATGCAGGTGGCAGAATTAAGGACTTTCTTAGCCCAGTAACGTCTTGACTCTCTCATCTTGCTCTTGCACTGGTCAGGCACCAGCGGGAGGGGGGGGGGTAGGGGGCGGCAGCTCACTCATTGTGTTTTGGCTTTTGGAATACCTTTCTAGTTGTAAAGTAGCTGGTGATGATGATTAAAGTATGGCTCTAGAGAGCAGCTTCTTGCACTGTTTTGGCATTTGTGCCAAAAGTTGAGAAGTTTGGGGAGCAGATCCCTTGAGGGACCCTGTTTTGGGGGGTTCCCAATGCAACTGCTACCTGGGAGGCTGCCTTGGCAGTTTTTGTTCCTGAAATTTCTACTTGATTGCAGTCTGTTTGGATGGGGGCAGGTGATGGATGCTGATGTGGAAAGAAAACCTGTCCTCCTCCAGACTGATTGGGTAGGCTAACCCCAAGGTAGAGTGGCATGGGAAATTGGGGGGCTGCAAAGGCTCTGAAAGTGTCGGGGGGGGGCCCAATGAGGAGGTCTGTGGAAGCTTGACAAAGTTTTCAGACCAACATATTCCTGGGTCTTGGTTTTTCTCCTTAGTTTTAGCTAAAAGACAGAACTGCACTGAAGTTGCTCCACTGAAAGGTGGAAGACGAGATTTTGCCAAAAGCACCTGCCAGGTGGCTTAGCTTGCTTGTGCAAATCATCTGACGGGTAACTCTTGGATGCACACTCAGTTTGTGTTCTTCCCTTTGCTGGGAAAGGGAGTGCACTGATAGTTTCTTTCTCGGGGATAGGAGTCCCCCCGAATCCTGAAGCCAGGTAATGCTCACATGAGTCAACAGTGGTTCTGTCCTGCTGTCCCCCTGCCAAGCTCTACCAGGATCATGCAGTAGGAGTGCTCAGCATTGCCGAAGGCTCCCAACAGATCAGCAAATCATTGTTCTGCAGCATCACTGGCTGCATTGTATGTTTCTGTGGGTGGTTGTTTTGGGTTAATTTGCTAAATTAGCCCTTTTTAAGGCAGAACGAGGGGTGCTGTGGGTCAGGACAACAGAGTCTCTTTGTGCAGCGTTAAATTTAGAGCATTAAGATCATACAGGGGGCACTGTTTGATCATCTGCTGGCCTAATGTCAACCCCGATACTCAGAGCTATTTCACAATAGAAAACTCAGAATATTTGTTTGCATATTTATTTACAGGCGCTTTATATACCACTTTTGAGTCACAAAGTGATCCTTCCCCCCCAAAAAAGTGACTCGCAGCCCAAAAAAGTGCAAGTAAATCGAAGTTTAAGCATAAACCTTCCAGAGGCAGCAGACGTTCAAAATGGCGCCCACATCTAGTGCGGAGCCCTTTGAAATGCCCATTGGAAGCTTCAGAAGCTTCCCACAGGCATTTCAAAGGGCTGCATGCTAGTCACGGGTGCCATTTTGAACATCTCCGCTGCCTTCGGAAGGTCTCTGCTGGCTTCCTGAATGCAGCAGAGACCTTCCAGAGGCAGCAGGGACCTTCAAAATGGTGCCCGCGACCAGTGCAGAGCTCTTTGAAATGGCTGGTGGATAGCTTCAGGTAAAATACCCCCTGACCCCTGCACCTAACCCATTGAGCCATAAGATCAGTGGTTCGCTGCCCACAAATTTGATACCTGCAGGGGTTTCCAAGAACTCAACCCCCATGGGTAGCAGGAATTGACTGTACATCATAATAAGCCCAGCAACTAAGCACCACAGGATCAAATAAACCACCAGATTATTTAAAAGCTTGTCTAGAAAGGATTGCAGGCTGCGAGAAGCAGGCATGTCTCTTGGGGAAAGGTGTTCTGAGCTGACGTACCAATGTTGTGAAGCCTGACCAATTTAACCTCTAGTGGAAGTGGCAGTCAAAGCAAAGTTTTTTGCAGTGTGAACCAGTACATTTCTTCCTTGGTTGAATGGACACTCCTTCCCCCCCCCCCCAAGGAGAAGTAGTGGGTTGTGTGCATGTTTTGTGTGTATTCTAAGAGCTTGAAGTGACTTTGGGAGCCAATGTTGCTCAGTGAGTGAACGTCGCAACCTCCATATATAGCAGCCAGTTCTATCATGCACTAGTAGCATGAACTGAGAAATGGAATTCAGGTTGGCATATGCAGTCACTTATAAGTAGTGGTTTCATCACACGATCCAAGTGACAAAATTGGTAGGGGGCAAAGATTTCAGCCTGTTGATAATTTCAACTTTTAGAAAACCAAGTTTCTAGCCCTCATGGCAGTAAGGATAGGCTTGAAAGTATCTCTGCCTACATTTCATGAAGGGGTGCGTGTCACCAGCAATGATGCTAAGCAGTAGTCGGAGATGAGGAGGCTTCAGCAGCATACATAGGTCTTTGTTCCTCTCTGTGGGTCGCAGAAGCAGAATTACAGCACAATCCTGCGCAACTATAGGCTGGCGGAGTGAGCGTTCTGCCAGTCTAGGGTGTCACAAAAATGCCATAAGGCCTTACACGTGCCATAAGGCCTCTGTGTGGAGAGATAAGAGCTGCCAGCTGCGTCGGTCAAGTGTGGGAGGTGACGGCCAATGGAGAGGCCAGACTGCAAAAGGATACCATCTGGAATGTAGTTGTTCATGAAAGATTGGACATTTATATATTGTAAAAAAAACCATTTTGGGGGGTGGGTAGGAAAGCCTGCCTATGTACACCGCCTTGGATTAAAGTCAGAGGAGAAATCCAGTGACCAAGAAAGGTAGTATATAAATACTGTGTGTGTGTGTGTGTGTGTGTACACACACACACACACAGGATCCGGCACAGCGTGCTCAGTGTGCTGCGGTGCATCTTGGGCAGGATCGGGCTGTTAGAGATGCAAAATAGATGCACGTTTCCATAGCTGATAGGAATTTTCAAATTCAGCTTTCCTTGGTGTGAGCAGAATTTGGGATAATTTAATGCAGGATTTTGATTTTTCTAAGTGCTGCCTTAATTATCAGAGGTATGAGATCCTTCAGAGGAAATGACTGGAAAAACCCTAACATTTGAGCGAGATTGGAATACTTCTCCGTGTCTGAGGTTCTGAGCCAGCTTAGAAATAAACCTGGTAGCAGGCAGATAACTGTGGCACTGCTATATTTACATTTTGTCTTGGCTTCCCAGCTGAGGACAGTAAGAACGGTTGCTAGACTTTGAACCTGCCCAATGTGCTTTCCCAAAGGGAAAATAAATATTGTGTGATGTGGTCCCTTCAGGGCACAGACACCAGAGCTAAGTTTCAGTGAGTTGGGTGAAAACTTGTTGCTTGGAAGAGATGCTGAGTAAGCAAGAGACTTGGAACTTCAAAGCAGCAATTTTTTCAAGGGAAAAGTCCAATAATTTGGGTTCAGTTCTTGTTCAGGCTCCTTGATATATTTTAAGTCCCCAGTTCAGACACCTCAAACTGGTTTTGATCCACTTCCTGCAGAATAATGCCAGAGTCACTAGTTTGCAATGTACCTCTATAAAATGAATACAATGCCGACTGTTTAACTTGAAGAAAAGTATTTAATTTCTCGGTGAGGCTGTTTTTACTTCTGAGGATGCCACTGATGTGTGTGGCGAAATGTAAAGCTTGTTAAAACATCTTGTTGAAATTGATCAATCTTTTAAACGACGGAGTTTGCCCGGCAATATGCTAATTTCTAACTCGGATATTTAATTTTTATTTATTTTCTATTTTTGAATGCTTTAAAGGGGCTTGCCAACAAAGTACCTACATGCAAGATAAAACACAGGAAAATTATTATTCATACAGTTGCAAGCTGAGTGCTTGATTTCTGAATCGGTTGCCACGTTGTTGTTGTTGTTCAAGGGTTTTGTTCCAAGACAGCCTAGAGATTTTAGATCCTGGTTCAGGTTCAGTTTACTGCAAACCCCCCTCTCTGGCTCATGTTTTGGACTGAGCATGCAGACTGCATACTTTGCATGCAGAAGGCCCCCGGATCAATATCCAGTACCTCTCATTTAAAGGAATCTTGCATAGCAGGGCTGGTGAGAATCTCTGCCCAAAGCCTTGGAGAGCCACTGCCACTCAGAGGCAACAATATTGCGTTGGAGGGATGAATGGTTTGACTCGGCGTAAGGTAGCTTCATTTCTTCATAAAGAGGGAGTAAAACCATTGCATAGCAAACCCCCTGTGAGTCAAGAGCCCCCAAACGACTCGAGTGGTCTTCCCAAATGTATCTTAGAGCTGATTTCTACATTTCCAGCATTGTGCATCAGCCACCACCCCAGGCTTTAGACCGTGTCACTACATCCCCTACAGAGGCGTCTCTCCGGTAGGGACGGTACAATAAGTTGAGCCCGGTCCTAGTCCCATTTACCAAGCCGGCAGGAGGCGGCTCTGCCTCCTCGCCGTTGGAGCCATTCCCGTGCGGAGAAAGCAACGGGTAGGGAGTCTCTTGCCTGCTGCTATCTCCGCACAGAATGGCTACGATGGCGAGGGGGCAGGGCCGCCTCCTGCCGGTTTGGTAAACGGGACTAGGACCGGGCGCAACTTATGGTACCGCCCCTACCGGAGCGACACCTCTGATCCCCTACTCATGTGGGACTTAGCCACACAACCACAGTCGGCCCCCGATCAAGTTTAGATGATACCAAAGTAGTGCAGGATGGATGAAGTCGCAGATGAAGCCCAAAGTTGGGCTCTTGGCAAAACTAAAGATTGTTCTTGACCAATGATAATTGGAAGCAGTTTAGAGCATTGCGTGTCTGTTTCTAAAAGTGCACCCCAGGGAAATGCAGATTCTCCAGTGAGTTTCGGAAGAGCAGCTGGTGTTGATCTGCAAATTATAGAGACGACAAAGCTCGGTTGTATGGGGGTGCTGAGTCCGAGATCACAACTACTTTTGAGCCTCCATTGAGAGGCCTGCCTCGTAACTTGGAACACCTGTCCACCTCTCTGGAATCTGGCTTGCAAAACTGTCCATTGAAAGGGCCCAGTCAATAAGGCTGGCCCGTTCCTTGAAATGTGCTCACCATCACCACTCATCAAATCCTATTTCCGCTGCTTGAGGCCAGACCGACCTTTTGGCTCCAGCTTGTTCAGTGGTGATCTTATGTCAAAACCACCCTGTTAATTACTGCTGCCCAAATTCGTTTAGCAAAGCAAATTAGATTATAGCTAATCCGCTTGCTGCCAGACAGACCTCTAGAGAGAGAGAGAGCTAGAGAGAGAGAGAGGAGTCTGCATTTCCCATTCTGGGCTTCCGTGGCTTTGTAGCAGGAAATTCCACTAGTTCTCTTCTGTTAGGTGCCTTGCTGGACCATAAGAAGCTGGACCAAAGGGAGGAGAGTGTTTTGTCAGCTGTGTTGAGCCCCAAAGCCTACAGGGGAGGTGGACAAGCAGAGCTCTGTCTTGGGCTCGTTTGCACATGCTGCTTGATGATGATGATGATGATGATGATGATATAGCATCATCTACGTGCAGGCTGCTTTATGAAGTGTGTAAGCACAGATCCCTGTCCTGAGGGGCTTACAATCTATGAATCAACACAAGGGAGACATTACAGAGGAGGGGAAGGGAAATGCAGCTGGAAATAAATAGCAATTTCTGATGCCGTTCTTTCAGCCTGTCACTTCCTGTTGTCTTACATTCACTCTTTCTAATGTCTTGTCTGTCTGCTTTATTTACCACCTTTTTATCTCTTCCCTAGGGGGTCTCTTCAATTTCGTCTCTTCCTTTGTCACTAACCAACTTTATTTTTTTTTATGTGCATGTGAAAACAAGTTATCGAAGATAACACACAGTTAAATCTGAAAATGTTTTATGTAAATGTGGTGGAGTGGCTAGGGCATTGGCCTTAGATGACGAGGGGAACCCAGGTTCAAATTCTGACTCAACCATGAAGCTTTGTTGGGTGATCTCAGTCACGTTCTTTCAGCCTTGCCTGCCTCGCAAGGTTGTTGTGAGGCTACTAAGGGAAGGGAGCACATGCCTGCTGCCCTGAGTTCCTTGAGGGCAAAGCTAGGTTAGGGATGAACAACTGCCTTCAAAACATTTGTGCTTCCATTGACACTTTTCAGAGCTTTTGCTTGGGGGAGAACTGCACCTTTGTGGAAGGAGAAATATCTGACGCAACTCTGCACTGCATTCATGGGGGGGGGGGAAGTGCCATGTTTCATTTTTACATATTCTTATCTGCTGTTGCATAAACAGCTGCAAATTAAAAGGAAAGATAAATAATTCATGTCTTCTACGTCTGAGGTGCTAGTATGATAGCACATACCAGATCGTATCCCGAGCTGTGCATTAACCCCAATTCTGCGGGAGCAAACTTGCAGAATGATTCTATAGGGTGCAGAATCCTGCTTTCTGAGAATCTTTGTGCCTTTTTTTCTTCAAGTTTCTGGCCATTACGGCTGCCAAACAGTCAGAGGTCCAGCGGCCCATCCTTCTCCCCTTCTGTGTGAAGCAGAATAAATTATACACGCACACCCAAAATCAGAAACGGTACTGAAGTGTCATAATGTATGCAGGTGGTGTAACTCCATTTTCAGGAGGTTGAGCCTACAGAGGGCACCTGAAGTCTCTTGCCCCAGGAGGGCTCTCTGCTCAGGAAGCTGTCAATGTAGTGTGAATGCTAAAGGAAGCGGTTCCTGGGAGGGGTTTGGCCGCTCCAGGCAAAAGCTCAGTTTGCCAGATATCATAATTAAGATGCCCTGTCTGCCACGCTGCCCCAGTTCAACTGTAATTAGCTTTCTGGGATATTATTTTTAAAAATAACTGCTAACGTCCCATGGAGCACAGCCAAGAGGATTGCAAAAAGCAGAGTGAGGTGAGCATGTGCCAGAGGTGCGCCGTCCTTGTCCCAGTGGCCTGCCTGTGCCCCAGCAGCCTGGTATTGTGCGGTGACACTCTGTGGCCTCTTCTCCAGAGGGACATGTTCAGGCCACGCAAGCCAAGTTCCTCTTGGCTTCTTGTAAGCAGGTTATGCTGTCTGACGAAGACTTCCTGGCATGCTGCGTCAGCGCTGGTACATTTCTCACCGAGTTGGCAACCGGGGGGGGGGGGGGCTGGCATACATAGTCTTTTTTTTTTTTACTGTTGAGTCAGCGCAAACAAGAGACTCCAGGAGCTGCTTGCGGAACCTCCCCAGCTAGTTTTTCTCTGTAGGGATGGAAAAGGAGCAGAACCCAAGCTTCCGTTGTCTGTCTGCTCCCTTTTTAGTCGGTCTGGTTTCCTGCCCTTTAGGCTGGCCCTTGGTTTTTGCAAAGGGGACGAGGCAGACGTTGTTCTCAAATCAAGCGTGGCTACCCATTTTCTTGAGGGACGAAGGGATTCTCCTTGATACTCGTGTATCCAGGTACACCACTCTGGGAAAGAAGAGTTGCTTCTCCTGCTGGCTGAAGCGACTCGCTTGTTTGGAAAGTTTTGAAAAGAAGTCCTGCATTAAAGAGTCGGCACAGGAGTTCTGGGATTTCTGCACCTGATCTGTGCAGGTGCAGGGGGGAGCTTTGGGGTACCAGGTTCAGTACCCTGAGACTCTAGAGCCTTGTTGAAGAAGAAAAGTCAAATTTCCAACCGTCTGTCCACTAAGAGGTTCTTAAAGCACATGGGCAGCAGTGCTTGAGGGAGAATCTTCATGGTTGGGGTGTGGGAAGGAATGCCTGTGACTCAGTGCCTCTGCCGTTTCTAGCGCCTCCCTCGTAATTGGTAGAAGCGGAATCCGTGAATACAACGTGTGCAAATGTTAGTTTTTCTCGTTCTGGCACGTTGCAAAATTCCGCCTGTCTTGGTGCAGACATCGGGGCAGAATGGCTGCCCGTTGGTTTTGTTTAAGATGGTACACGCTCTGCTGCCTGCTAGCCTTGTGAGCCCCTTGGCTTACAGCTGAGCATGCCCTGCGATTTGGCTTACGGGGTTAGTTGGAGCAGTACCTCCTCTGCAGCATTAGGCTTGGCTCCTGCAGCATCTTGGGAGCGAGGTGAGGCTGTGTGGGGTGAAGTGCATTGGCAGAGTGAGGCAGATCTGTGTGTCTCTTGCTGCTTGGACCAGAAAGGAAGCCTGATCTGGAAGCCCGTAGCGGTCTGACCTTGCTATGCGCCCTGCTTGGCCTGCTGCTGTTGAAGAAACAGCTTAACCCTGCAGTACCCCAGCATGGACTTGCAGCAATGGGGAAAGTTTCCCCCATTGATTTATGATTATGACACCACTCTGGATAGGAAAGGCAGCAGGATATATGTTTTTAAATACAGGCAGATCCTATTCTTCTTCCAAGGAGCTCAGGGAGTTGTACGTATCTTTAGATTTATCTTTCTTCCCTTTATCCTTACAATAGCATTATGAGATGGTGATAACTAAGCCTTCTTGACTGAGTGGGGATTTGAACCCGTGTCTCCCCAGTCAGACACTCTAACCCACTACGCCTGCCTTGAATCTGTGGCAGGCACTGAGACTTTGTCAGTTGACCAGGTGGCAGCCCTTAACCCCATGAACATTACAATTATGTATTCTGCACATATGTGATGAACAATTTATTCTTCTTCCAGGCTGTAAGACTGGAAAGCACATACCAGAATCGCACGCGGTACATGGTGGTGGTCTCAACCAACGGTCGGCAAGACACCGAGGAAAGCATCGTCCTAGGAATGGATTTCTCTTCCAATGACAGGTACTTTGGCTTTGATGTTGACAAAAATGTGCGTCTTGTTCAGTCCTAGTTAACCCATCTCAAAACTGTGGAGCTGGAAAGGCCAAATGTAAGTGACCAAGGAGTTGCAGAACATTCTCTGTGGGAAAAGGTAAAAGTTTAGGCTGAAAGATGATTTAAGGGAGAGGGGGATACGATGGGCATTTTTATATGTATGATACTTATTGCCTGCTGAAGCTGTTTTACTTCAGATTCAGGTCAGACAAATGGGCATACTTTTTCACACAATTGCATAATTAACTTAGGGAACTTTTTTTCCCCAAGAAGTGGTGATGGTCACTGGTTTAGATTACTTTAAAACAATTTTTTTTTTAAGGACTAGCAAATTTACCTAGTAAGACAAGTCTTTTTATGACTGTTGATTGGATGGGAAGGCCATTGGAGGGTCCTAAATTACCCCCCCCCACACACACACACACACACACACACCATTGTGTTTTGTTATCAGACAGCACAGGTTCCTAGCCCGTAAGACTGTAAAGCAGTGTTTCCCAAACTTTTTCGACCTGTGGCTCCCTTGACCATTGGCGACCATTATCCGCAGCTCCCCATTACATGATGTTGATGCCTGCCAATTGGCATTGCACAGTTTTCCGAGAGGATTCCGTGACACTCCGTGGCTCCCCTGGCTGGTTTCTGTGGCTCCCTTGGGAGCCGCGCCTCCCAGTTTGGGAACTACTGCTGTAAAGCCTGTGAAGAATACAGATTTCACTGGAACCAGCAGTGGGAGTGGATTACTGTTCCCAGTGGTTGGGAGATGGTGCTTTGTCCTTCTCTGCAACTAATGGACGCAAATTGCATTATGCAAAATAATAGGAGTTTACTTGTTAAATTTACACAGGGTGTAGAATCTGGGCTTAAACAATTGCATTCCAAGTTGACATTTGGGCTGCCTCTCTCTTCCCTAAAAGTGTGACCATTTTAATGTTATGCTACGAATCTGAACAGCCCACCTCCAAAGATCAGCTGGAATGAGACCTTGGCTGTCCACCCCTGAGGGGCAGCTTGGCAGAGGTGGCACCCAAGAAGCTGCTGCATGCATCTGGACCCTGTGGAGTCGGAGCATGTGTCTGCTTTCATGTACTGTCTCTTCTACCCACCCACCCCAGCCCAGTTGTCGGTATCTTTTTTCCTGTTTGTTATGGCATTTCCGCCTCTGACCTCTCTTGCCCAAGAGGCTGCTTGGGGCACTTCTTGCCATCTTTTGTAAAAGGAAACTTAGGATGAGAGGAGAGGTTTGCAGTCTTGCTGGCCACGTTTATCACTGAAGGTTTCCTGGCAAAGCAGGGACTGGATTTCTGCATGTCCAGGGATCTGAGGAGACGGCCCCTAGAGATCCCTGGCCATGGCATTGCTGTGTAACGTTGAAAATATTTATACATGGCTTTGCACTGTCCCATTGATGGAATCGGATCTCCAGGAAATCCAGAAGAACATATAATCCTACCCTCTTGTCCTGTAGAGGCAAGAGCAAGCACTCTCTTCCCCTGTGCAATCCTTTTGCAGTCTCCTTTTTTGCCATCTCCAAATTGCTCTGTGGAATAGTAAGGTAATGCAGACTTCTTTAGACTCCTTCAGGAGACGCTCGCCTGCATCTTCTTAGGAAGATGGTGCACTGATCATCCCTTCCTTGATTTTTAGCCTGGAAAGGGGGGGTGGAAATGGCAAGCATGTGTTCAGCAGGTTCTGCAATGCAAAATTTTCTTCTCTCATTTCCCCTCCCCCCCCAAAAAAAAGTTTCGTGTTCGTTCTGTGTATGCCCATGAAAACACAGGTTCTGTGTTCCAGTTCATTGTGTGAGGTATGCAGGTAGTGCCCAAAGTTGCTCAGGATTTGCTGGAATTGGTGTAGTGCGTTGTAAGTAGGAAGAAGGGGGAGCTGTGAGGCATTGCTACAAGCAGTGGGGATAAGGAGTCGACATTTGAGGAACGGCTGGAAATGAAGCCCCCCTCCCCCCCTCCCCCCCCCTCGAAAGGTGGCTTGCTGCCATTCCTGATAAACCTACACCACTGATAGTGCTGAATTTCACAACTGGAGGATTCAAACCGTGAACGTCACAGTCTAATTACACTGGATCACATACAGTTGGCCCTGACATGAAAGAGCTAATCTTTACTATTTTCGACGTGCTGAAAACGAAAATGACAATGAAATCTGTCGATTGGCTGTAGTCGAGGAGAAGCAGTCCTCATTGCGTACATAGGTGTTGTAAGTGCCATCAGGCATTTACCAGTACATGTCTAAGGAACTGTCTATCTCTCTCAAGCCATAGCCAATTTTGCATTTTCATTGTCGTATTCATGTTCAGCACCTCCAAAATCTATAAGAAATGACTAATTTAATCGTGGGGGCATGACCTTTGTTAAAATTTGTTGTCCAGTGTTATTTTCACCCCCGCCACATCTACTCTGGATTGGGCCCAGTTCAAAATGGGATACCAGCCCTTCTCATTGCCCCCTTTCCCAAACTTACTCTGGTGAGGAGCAATGATGGGGAGTGCTCCTGATTGCTTAGGGCTCAGGCTTAAGAACTGGCGGTGGCTGTACTGCTACAACAACATCTGGGGAGCTGCAGTGTTTGTGTGTTTGCGGTAGCAGTACGGACCCTACAGCTCACTTTTGTGACCTCTTGCCTAGGGAAGTTTGGGGAGGGGCAAACTGGTAGAGGAGAATGGTGGCAAGGACTCCTGATGCGGCGTCATTGTACTCCTGATGTGGCATCATTGACGGGAGGGGGGGCAGACCAGATGTGGAATGGGGTTGAGCTAAAAATATTCCTTTTTGGTTGCTCATGTTCTCGAAAATGTAAACTTTCGCTTAACCCCATTCTGGTTTGGGCTGGGTGGGTTAGGTTAGAGGATTCACATTGCTTGGCTTTCTGTGAGTTACCCTTGGGTTGTCACTGGCTTGGATGCTGACTCCCTCCCCCCCCCCCGTGGCCGCTTATTACAAACTCAAATTAGCCTTGTTGCTGGGAGCTTTGGTGGAAGCGGTGGGTGGAGAGCATCCCTAAAAATATCTCCAGCCCCTTGGGAGGCCTTTCAGAGGTGCCCTTTTTCCTTTCCATGAGCTCATCTCATTTTCTCTGCGCTAATAGCTTGGAGTGGCGTCTCCCTCCTTTAAGCTTATGTCAGCGGCTGTCTGGGAGGCGGAGATTGAGTCTGTCTGCAGACTGTATGGTCTCAGTCCTTGTCTGTCATGCGACTCTCTCTGTTCGGCCTTTTTTACATGACGCCTTTTTGACAAGATGCCCCAGCTGGTGTGCAGAAACCAACCATTCCAACTAATCATCAAAATGATATTGACAATATAATGAATGCCCTCAGAGAAGCCTCAGCAAGCCAGAGAACGTGGTGGATGTAAGCAGGTCTCGCCCTGCAAGACCGGAGGCAGATGGTGATTTTCAAGAGTGTTGAAAGTAATTTGGGAGAGGTGTGCATTTGCTTCCCGAGGTGTGTGTGCATGCGCGCGCACTGCTTTGGTCTTTGCCCCTGGCCAAAGCAATTTGCAGAGTTTGGAGATGGTAAACTTACAGAACCTGTTTTACCAGAGGCAAGAGTGAGCATACATAGCCAGAATGGTGGTCAGACCATCCTTAATTCTCTGAAAAAGCAATGGGCTCGATCTCCAACTTGAGCTGCCCGACTAGGAGAGGCTTGCCCACCTTGCCAAAGCTAAGCCGGGTC
Source organism: Plestiodon gilberti rubricaudatus (assembly GCA_026170595.1). NCBI lineage: Eukaryota > Metazoa > Chordata > Lepidosauria > Squamata > Scincidae > Plestiodon > Plestiodon gilberti. The sequence continues at coordinate 42,865,536 of JANXHW010000007.1, forward strand.
TAGGTCTGGTCAGTGCCTTGATGAGTAGCCACATGTGCATCTCCAGTGTGGAGGAAAAGGCAGGATATCAGTGTAGTAAAGTACACAAGGCACTATTTGCTCTTTGGGGGAAGAGCAGCATATAAGCATGCAAAGCGTGTATAAATAGCAAGCGACCAGAAGAGGCATGAACTATGGCCATGTTCACACAGCCTGTAGCTTGACTGAATCAGTCGTATTGCAGGCGAGTGCTCACATGATTGAACGCTTGTATGTACAGAAAATTTTCGAGGAAAAACTCTTGTCCCTGACATGCTAGTTTTCTATATGCAGGGATGGTGATGATTGAGAAATGTTCAGTCTTGTGAGCCCTTCACACCCAGTCTAAAGTGGTACAGCCCAGACCCAGGTTGACCACCTTGTCTGTTGCTTGTGTGAACAAGTAACTGGAAGTCTTGGTGAATGAACAAGTCCTAGCTAAACAATGGCAGGCAAACCTTCCCTAGAGAGCGTATTCCAGAACAAGTGAAAGCACAAGCAAGGCCCCAGGTACAAAATTCTCCCATTCTGTACCTGCTTCCATGATGTGTGAGATCAGATAACGTTTTTGCCCGAAGGGAAGAAATCTCTGTGGAAGACAGGAAGCTTGGAGGGGATCACAATTGGAGGCCTCAGAGTCTAACTCAGCCCTGGCAAGGGTACCAGCTTGGCCACTCTGAGACGAGAGATGTTGTGGCTCTGGCACAAAACCTCGCTGCTTTTTTGAGGCCAGGGCCCCAGAGTTTATATCAGCTGCACACCGTAGCCCACCTATAAAACTAGTAGCTGACCCGGAGTGTTGTGAACCCCTGTTGAGGGTTAGCGGCTGCCAGAAACTTGCCAAACCTCAGCCTGGCAGGGGGAGGAGAGGTAGAGTCTGTATTGAACACCCTCTGTGGCTTTTGTAGTAAAAACAAAGTAGTAATGTAGTAGTAAAAACATGTATCCCAGTAGTAAAAACAAAGATAAAAAAGTTAATTGTTCCTCCTCCTTGTTCTCTTGTCTTTGCAGTAGCATTTGCACAATGGGTCTGGTTTTACCACTCTGGAGCGACGCCCTGATTCACCTGGATGGTGATGGGTAAGAGCCATTTCATAAGGCAGCCTCTGGTGCTGTCTGTGGAACAATTTCAGTAGACTTTGCCTCTATGCCCCCAGTTTTTGATTTTGCCCCAAGGACTCAAGGCGAGAGAGAGACACAGTCCCAAAATTAAAAGCCATCACTTGAGTGACAGGCATGGGTACGGAGGAGTTTTTTGAATTGGAAATGGGAGTGACAATTGAATTGCCCTGAGACTGGGATCTCTTGGGAAAGATGGGTATCTCCTCTTCCCTGACATTGCTTCCAATTGCCCTTTCTTCTTTTTCCTCGCTTCTGGGTTGCAGGGGAAATGGGACAGTCTGGCACCACATCTCTGTGGCAGTCCTCCAGGGCCATCTCAGGGCTGTTGCTAAGGTTCCTGGAAAACCAAATTTAAATGCTGAGTTCCTCACTGGACCCTGTAGGAATCATCCCTGGCCCTTCTTGGTTGGCACTTGCCTGGCCGACTGTTCAGGTCTCCTCTTACTGAGTGCCATCTCTATTTTCTCCTCTCAGGGGCTTCAGCGTCTCGACGGATAACAGGGTGCACATCTTCAAGCCAGTGTCTGTGCAGGCCATGTGGTAAGACGATGTCTGTTTCTAACACTTCTGTTTCCCTGCAGCTTACAAAGAAGAACCCTGCTGAACTAGGCCAAATTGGTCCATGTAATCCTGTACTACTCCATCTCCAACAGCAGCTAGCCCTGACGACTGGTGGGGCAGTCACCCCCCCCCCCCCAGCATCTGCCGTTCACAGCTGTATTGTATCCGCATGTGACTGTTTCCTTTAGCTGTTCTGGCTAATGGCTGCTGTGTGATCTTCCAGCTTCCATTTTACAGAGGAGTCGAGTTCCGTCTGGGAGATCACGAGCTGCCCAATGAATGCAGTCTGGGGATCAAGTCCCAGCCTTTAGGCATGGCCGCTCTTTTTAGCTCAGTCTCTCTTCCTCATTCATATGGTATAGTCTTTGTTGGCCATTTGGTTTTAATTGGGGGGGGGGGGAGTAGAGCGCCTGCTTTGCTCAGTGGTAGCTTAGTTGGTACAGCACCTGCTTTTGCATGCAGGAGATCCCAGGTTTGGTCTTTGGCATCCTCTCCAGGCAGAGCTGAGAGACTCCAGCTAAAACTTTGGAGAGTCACTGCCAGCGACTGTAGACCAGGGCTCCTCAAACTGTGGGTTGCTATCCACTTGTTGGGTTGTGGCCTGATGCCAAGGTGGGTCGTCATTTGTGCCCATCCTTGCCTCCATCTGGCTCCAAATTAGAGCCAAATGGAAGCAACCAGAGGCCACTTCTGGGTCGCGACTCACCTTCTGCAGCTCCCACATTGCGCCAGGCCCAGGACGGCCTCCATAGGCCTTGGAGGGCCTCCGAAAGTGACTTCCGGGTCACTTCCAGTTTCGCCAACGTGACTTCCGGTTTCATCCGAAGGTCTTTCTGTGGTCCGCAGAGGCCTCCAGAGGCCGTCTCGGTGGGTCGCGACGGGGGAGCAGCTGCAGAAGGTGAGTCGTGGCAGCAGGGACTTAGAAACCGCTGCTGTAGACATTACTGAGCAAACTGGACCAGTAATCCTGGTGTAATGTAAGGCAGCTTCCACTTATTGACTCAAAAGGGCCAGCAATAATAGGAAGAAATTATTGACGGTGTCAGTTCGGCTGTAGAACAGATTGCCGAGGGAGGTGTTGATTCTCCCTCATTGGAGATCTTCAAGCAGAGGCTTGACAGGCACCTGCTGGAGATGCTCTAGGAGGATTTCCTGCTACTGGCAGGGGATTGGACTAGCTGACCTTTGTGTGTCCCTTCCAATTCTAATATTGGCTTAGCCCACTGACTCTCATGAGGCACTGGCAATAGGCCCTTTAACCCTTCCGTCCCCTTGAGGACAGTAACAGAGATTCTGGAGGAGACCTCCCCTTGTTAGGCAACTTCAATTGCTCATTGTGAAATGCTGGCAAAGGACTCACCCACCCACCCCCCACCCTGTCCTGCCCCAGTGTGAACAGCAGCAGAGGCCCCATCAACATCTTGCCCCACAAGTTGCGGCTCATGTACATTATCATAATGCATACTGTATATAGTAGTCAGTAATATAGATTATGAGGTTTATAATGGGAGATGTCTGCCTCTCTTTGGTTCTTATTAGAGAGGAGGGGTTTAAGGATCCCTTTTCTTGTATTTTGTCTGGGAGAAAGTGGCTGGAATGCTGGAGAAAGGGGACAGTTCTTGGAAGGGGCCTATTGCAGGGCCAAATGGGACGCCTGTTGGGCTGGCGTGAGTCCATGGGCCCCTCGGTGGCTTCTCTCAGTGCAGCCCTCTGGTACCTAAACCGTCCAGGCTGGTGTTAATCGGAGGCTTGCGCTGGAATGTGGAGAGCAGGCGGCACTTGTGACCTTTCATGTACTTTTCATGTGTGAACACTTCAGGCTTGTCTCCTTGGCTGGCTGCATATTTCCTTTCCTTATAGGGCAGTTCTCTTGTAGGGGGTTTTCATTTGCAGGTTTGGTGACTCAGGATCTTTCTGCATAACTGGGGTTTGAAATGCATGGGGTGTGTGTTTTTTTAAAACCTAGATTCCTCCGGTGCCAGTCAGAGTTAGACCTCCAGCTCAAAATAGGCAGAGCTCCCTTAGAACATGCTTAATCATTTTAAGAAGGCATCTTCCCTGATGAGCTTAAACATGTCAGGTGACCTTGGTTGAGTGCTGTGCTTTGAGAGCATCATTTCCAAGGAAAGGTTGAGAACATTCAGGGGCCGGAGCTTGCCACAACTTGAGATTGGAGGTTGCGTGTTGATGGGCGGTGTTGTGTTTTCTAACTGTGCTCTGGAGAGCTCTGGGGGGGGGGGGGGGTGATGAAAGAAAGAGGTACTTCCCAGAAGTTTTACCAGAACTTACTCAATCAAATGATCGGTAATAGCGCACAGGCTCCCCTGAGAGACACATGGTCTCATAAAATTAAAATTGTTTGCGGGGGGTGGTGGTGGTGTCACTCAAGCTAATTGGTAGGAATTTCAGGGACTGCCCAAAAGGAGGAAGTACTTTTTCACACTAGTCATGGAGTCCAATTACTTCGTTGCATTTAAACTACACTCATCATTTGATGCCAGTGGAAGTTTTCCTCCCCAAGTGTAGAGACTCTCCTGCCTTTAATGCTATCATTCTAACAGGAGGAAAATCAGTTGCAGTTCCTTCTGCCCTGGCCCTAACTTATAGGAGGGGGGAAGCTAAGACCGGGGCAGGAGGAGGAGCAGCTGCTTTGCCTCCAGTCGGAATGGGAGTTGTAAAGAGTCGCCCAACCTGGCAACCTTATTCAAGTCTCATAGCAGTTGTGGGGGGGAGAGGCATGTTTTTCTAATCAGGACTGTGACACAGGGGGAAAGAGTTCCGTACCCTCTCCCCATGCACGGCAGTCCTGATCCGCCACAGCTCCCCTGCGCTCCACGGCAGCTGCTATTTGAATTGCGGAGGAAAGAAATAGAACGCCCCAGAGTTGAAGCTACACATTTACCGTATGTAACGTGGTGTGTTTATGCTAGTTAACCACTGCAAAGTGTGGTGATGGCCACTCGGTTAGATGGCTTTCAAAAGGGAAGGGTTCACAAACGGAGGGAGAGGTCCATTGATAATGGCTCGTATTCACAGACCAAGTATCGGATTTTGGAGACGAGTGGGTTGTTGTCTTGATGATGCCCTCTTGAAAAGAGAGTGCTGGATGTGTTGGAGACCTTTCTGCTTTAGGAGGGCTGCTCTTGAGCACATCCCCTCTGTGTTCTTTACTGAAAGTTTGAAAGACAAAACAGCTGCCAACATGTCGTCTCCTCCCTCAGGTCCGCCCTGCAGAGCCTTCACAAGGCGTGTGAGGTGGCTCGGCTCAATAACTACTATCCAGGGAGCCTTTTCCTCACTTGGGTCAGTTACTACGAGAGCCACATCAACTCGGACCAGTCCTCGGTCAACGAGTGGAATGCTATGCAAGATGTCCAGTCCCACCGGCCGGATTCCCCTGCTCTCTTCACAGACGTGTAAGTAAACCAGGATTGTACCAGTTCATCCCGTGCTCCAGGTGGCTTTTCAGCAGCTACATAGGGTGTTCTGCAAGTACTGTCCTCTGAAGTGCCCCTCTTTTTATCATTGTCATTCATCCAGTCTTGTGTACGCTGGTTTTTGATCAACTGTGTTGTGGGTACATTTCTCAACCCCTGCCAATGTGGTAAAAGAGAGTTGTCTGTAGGGTTTTGATTTGGTCTTCAGAAGTAACCAAGTCACGGTCTGGTCAGGTGACAAGTCCGAACAAAGGAACTTCTTGGATTTGGGCAAAAAGTTAGATAAGGGATGCCTGCTATGCTGAAGTCCTCCTTCAGTCACTCGGAGGCAGGCAGAACAATGGAACTGTGTTTGTGCTGGCAAATTTCCACGTTTTTTTATTATAAGGCTTTTGTACTTGGATCTCTGGTTTCTGGGGCTTTTTCTTCCCTATGAGCAGCACTGCAGTCTATCTGTTAGTTATTTTTGTCTACTAGTATCATAGCTGGATGTTTTTCTCTTTTGTTTCGTCGGTATTGGCCTTGCTAACGGGACTTTTTAAAAGATTAAACACATTCATGGAGGTTAGGAACCAGATGCTGGCAGGGGAAGGCCGTCCTCAGATGCTTCTTACTGCTGTTGCAATGAGGATGCAGGCATGAATCTATCTCTAAAGCTGCTCTTGCACCCTCCGAGAGAATAGGTCTGTCAGCGGCTATTAGCCCTGATAGTAAAATCCGAACTTCTGCACATCGAGTCGGTCTGCTTCTGAGTAGTAGGTGCTAGGGGCAAACAGGAGAGTGCTGTTTACTTAAAATATCTACACCCTGGTTTCCCCCCCCTCAATAGGAGGCATCCAAGATGACTTAAAACACATTTTAAAAGCAGTAGAACGGACACGAGATTGACATGGCGCATACACCCACACACCCAAAATAATCAAATCTGGCAGCACAAAAACCTAAGCAACAGAACTAAAGCAAGGCCCCAAATGCTTACATAAATACGTCTTCAACTGCCCCCTTAATACGGGCAGGGGTGGAGCCAGCCTGAACTCTACCAGCAAGGAGCGAGTTCCACCCAAAGGGCACCAGCATGAAATGTGCCCTCCCTGGTGTCGCCACTAGCCAGACTTGTGGCGGCAGCAGCACCCATTAGGGCCCCCAGCATTGACCTTGGGGGATGGACCATTTCATAAGAACGGGGGAGGCAGTCCTCTAGGTACCCTAGTCGTAAACTGTTTGGGATGCTCCTGCCATTGTGGCCTGCTTGCAGATTTTCCAGAGGCATCAGCCTGACTGTCGGAAGTAGAAATTGGCATAGAGGGGCCCTCTCTGGTCTGATCCATCCAGGCAGCTCTTGGAGTGTCTTTCTGCCTTCTGCAGAAACCTCAGCTTGTAGGCCCCCAGGGTGCTCTTACAGCAGCCGTTCAGAGTGCCACCATCCTTGCTGATTAGCTCCAGCTATTTTTATAGCCTGCGATAAGGCCGGAGGCTGCTGGAATGTACTCATGGATGCTAGCTGTGTGTTGGGCATGCCATATAAGGAGGGATGGAGACTGTTACCTTTCTAAGAAAGGTAGGAGGAGGTGGGATGGGGAAACGGAGGCGGGAAGCAGTAACGTGTGTTGGCAAAAGTGGCCCAGGATCCAAAGAATCTGGGGTGGATTCTGTGAGTGATTCGTATGTGCACCCCAAGCTCCCAGATTTCTGCCCTTATGTATTCTTTATTTGGCATGACAAACGTGTGAGTTTGGACCTTTGTGTTTTGTCGCACCTGCAGTTGGGATAGAAACCACAGCAGGGGCTAAGAGGTATCCTCCCCCACCCCCACCTCTGATTTCCTCCACAATTGAAAAGGAAAAAAGACCACGTCCATTGTTTGTGTAGTTTAGACTCTGAGAGAGCCCCTACGTATCTGTTCTTGGGGCACGCTATCGTTCGGATTGCACAGGTGAAGTGGGTGGGTACTCTTGCCTCTACAGGACCAGAAGGTAGGACTATATGTTCTTCTGGATTTCCTGGAGATCTGATTCCATGAAAGAGATGGTGTGAAGCTTGGAAATAAGGTGGATGGAGGCACCAAGGATCTCACCACCACCACTACACAGGCTTTCTACTTAGGGGAACAAGATCCTTTTCTCTCTCTGTTGCCCTTTCCCAGATAGGTAGAAGTACTTGGACTGTTAGAAGAGGAAACTACTTTCCAATTCCTCTGGCAGTTGGGAGCTTCACTAGATAATGGTAGACATGAAGTGGTTTTTAAAACAAACAAAAAATTATTATAAACTAGGGCTGCATTTGTTTTTTACCTTCTAGCGATAGGAGCGCTGGAGAGCGGTCCCCCCCCCCATTCTAGTACGTTCAGGTCACGTTTTTCTTTAAGCTTCTAGCACACTCGCCACACTAGCAATTTGAACTGCGAGTTCCAAGCTAGAAAGGATGGTGGCCTCATGCACCAATAGGAAGGCTGTTTGGGTGCATAGGAGCTTGGGGGATGTAGAGGGACAAGGAAATAAGAGCGATCTTTTCAGTGGATGCTCTACCAGGATTCATTCAGAACAGCTAAGGTGGCTTGCAGCAGCAACACTTCCTCATCTTCAGATTTTCATCCAGGTCTTGTAAATAAATATTTAATGCCACGAAAGCGGTCCTGAACTAAAGTAATTCACCGTTTTGTCGTTTTTAAAATGAGCCATGCAAGAGGCATGCTAGAAACGTGCTCTGAGAAGAACGCAGCCAAGGTGAATGTGACAGCACAAAAATGTACGTAAATTACATACAGTGTGTTATCCATTCACCAAATTATCATGGATGCACTTGCAACTTGTTAGTCTTCCAAGTTTTGCCATGCATTACACCCTATTTTGCCATTATCTGATGGTGAGCATTCCTGATGTGTTCTTGCTCTGCAGCTACTACAACACAAGCTGCCAATAATAGATTATTAAGTATTATTCTGAGTGCCTTTAATTTCATGCACATCTCCAAACAATATCTAAAGCTGTTTCACAGCCCATTATCCTGTTTATATAGCCAAGGACATTCTTCTAAAATATTCTCATAGTGGAATGCCACCAAATATGTTCAGAATCAGCATTATCACTGTCGCACCTCCAACATCATACAGTGGATAAGTGATGTCAAATAGCATTAGTAAAGCATCTTGAAGAAATTCTTCCTTAATATTAACACATGGTGAGACTGCCTGAGCTGAATTAAAGAACACCGCTGTGTATCATCAAATTGAACCTCACTCGTTCTTTCCAACTTCTCCTTAAATTGTTTACCCAAGTTATTTTGTAATGAGGAGGATTCTATAGAGTTTAGAATCTAAACTTTAGATAGCATTGGGTACTAAAGGGTTGCTACCTAAATATAGTTTCTAAAGGGCAGTAAATGTAGCCAAATTTTCCCACTTATCACCAGTGGCATAGCTAAGGGTGGGGCCTGGGGTGTGTGTGTGCCACGGGGGTGACATTAAATAATAATAATAATAAAGTATTTATTGAATTTATATCCCACCTTTCTCCACATAAGGGGACCCATTTTTATTAGGGTGTATACTGTACTGAATGGGTCTGGGGGATGAAATGTTACATTTCTGTGAATGTTTTGGGATTATTTATTAATTTAATTAATTATGATCATAATTATATGTAATGAGTTTGTTGGGACTCGGGGGGGGGTGCAAAAATTTCATGGGCACTGGACCCTAGCTCCTCCTGCTGCTTATCACCATATACAGTAGTTTACTTTATTCTTCACTTAAAGTTGAAACACTGGCAGTTGGGTGTTCAGCTAACCATTGATTGCTGCGCAGCTTAGAGGAAGTCCGTCTTTAGTGACATCACACATTTACAAACAATCTATACATCAACTGAACCTGCCAAAGGATGCTAACTGGGCAAGAGGCACTTTTTCAATTGGTGCTCCTCTTATATTTAGCAGGGAGAGAGTAACTGCCCCCCTTTCACCCCAGCACAGTGTCTTTTCTGGTGGCTGTTTGCTGGTGTTCTTCTGCATCTTTTTTAGACTGTGAGCCCTTTTGGGACAAGGAGCCATTTAATCATTTTATTTTTGTCTAAACCACTGCAGGTTGCAGGTGGGGGAAAATGTGTATGTTTGAATGCAAACTCCTTGCACATAGGAAACTGGTGGCAAATCACCATCATGCTGCAGCCTACTGCATTGCATTTAAACTACACCTGAGGAGGATCGTCAAAGGACGTTCGAAACGTTTTGACTCTGTCTATTGTTTTTAACTAACCGTTTTTGGTTTTTAACTATAAAGATTTTGATGCTGTCACGGCTTTTAATCCTGTTTTTGAAATGTTATCTTCGGTTATCATTGCTGGCCGTGAAAATCTTAACTCGTATTTAAAGTTCTTGCTTCCTTTTTTCCCCAGCCCAACAGAACGAGAGCGCACAGAGCGTTTATTAAAGACCAAATTGAGGGAGATCATGATGCAGAAGGATTTGGAGAACATCACATCCAAGGAGGTGAGCAAAAGGAGGCAGGCTGGCTCCCCTCGTGCCATCGAGCCAAGCTGAAGGTTATGTAGGTTATGCCAGTGGTGCAGAAATCCACACCCCCACTGGTGTGCGCAAAGCATTGGCCCTGGTACCTGGGTTGCTGCAAGGTAGGAAGCCAGTTTTGTCTTCTCCCAGGTTTGCTGCTGTGCGAGGAGCCTAGTTGCTACCCCCCTCCCCAGTCGCCTCCTTCCATCCCTAGTTTCAGCTTATGCCCCTTGCTGAGGAAGAGAGCTCAACTCAGGAGGCTGCTCTTTCCAGGTAGACTTTTGTGGCTTGGCACCTCTCCGTTTAAAGGAGAAGAGACCCCAGAGCACACCAGCAAGACCAGGAGCTCTCTTTCACTAGGCGCACTAAGATGTCCCACTCTTCCTTCTTCCAAGCTGGCATCTAAGTTTGGCCAAAAACGTTCTCCAGTTGGCCTGTGACACTTACAGCACAATCCTGTTCTTTGCCGGCGCTACAGCCTCTGTTCTGGCCTAGGGTGTTGCAAACATGCTGTAAAGCACATTTGCGGCACCCAGCAAGTAGGCGGCGCCAGCTCCAATACCTGCAACCACCCGCCCGGTGCTGAGCCTGGAGGACAGCGCCGTGGAGCGGGTAAGTCAGCAGCTGGGGATGGGCGGGGAGGGGTGTAATGGGACGGGTGAGGATGGAGAGGGGGTGGATCAGGCCTGGGAAGGGGTGTGATTGGCGTCCTCGTCACACCATATCCTATCCACCATTCCAGGCCTGAGACGGGGCTTCTCAGTTCAGTGCTGCCAAATTAGGTGGCACTGACCCAAGTAGCCCCATAGCGGAGACTGTTGCATTACTCAGGGCAAGGGAACAAACGTCACCTTACTTCAAGGAGACCCCCAGCCCACTCCCCTCCAGCACAGGATATAACATGGGCCTGACACCCACACTGCGCTGGTTGCTGGATAGGGTTGGGCTGTTAGCCACCTTTATCTGGGCCCAGCCTGTCCTTGAGGAAAACCCCTGCTCATGTAAACGTCTTCCTATTGGTTGAGTTCTATTGGATTGGCATCGTTTTGAATCCCTGGGCTTCGTGCTCTTAGCTCTTGGTGGAAGAGGCTCCTCAGGCTTCCTCGCTGTTGGGATTCAAGCACAGAGTGAAGACTTGTTTCACCTGTGCTGGGGAAGAATCTCCTCTGCTTGGAACCCTGGGTTGCCTCTGACAGTCAGTGGAGACAGTATTGAGCTAGATCGATCAAGGGTCTTCCTTGATATACAGGTGGGCCCCATATCCAGGCCCCTCCGTGGATACTTGAAACCGTGGAGCAAACACCCCCTCCATGGTTTCCTGAGGGGGTCCCCACCCTGACTCCCCTGCAGGCAGGCATGCTTGCCCCCCCCCCCAGCTCTTATTTTTCTTTCAGCAAGCTTTGTTTCTTCCTTAAAACAGACAGAGAAGCAGCCTCCATTGCAGGCAAGTAGAATGAGACTAAGTTCTAGAGAGGCTCTGCAAGGTTTCTGTTAACCTTGCAGAGCCTCTCTAGTACTTAGTCTCATTCTACTTGCCTGTAATAAGCAGCCAGAGGCTGCTTCTCCTGTTTCTTTAACGAAGAAACGAAGCTTACTGGGAAAAAAGTAAACGCCTGGAGGGTCCCCATGATCAGTGGATAACTGAAACCGTGGATAGCGAATCAGTGGATATGGGGGCACACCTGTATAAGGTAGCGTCTTAAGTTTGACTGGTTTTTATTTTTTGTCTTACTGGTGTAGTTTGTTTCAAGTTTTGTTACATAGAAATGGTACCTTTTACTTGGGCAGTTGATAAACTTTAAAGATAATTTTGCTGCCCTTTCGGGAGGTGGGCAGGAAGGGGACAGTGAAGAACACAACAGAGGGATTGAAGAACATAGTGCACAGTTCTTAACACGGCGTCTGTCTTCCCACCCCAAGATCCGAACAGAGCTAGAGATGCAGATGGCGTGTAATTTGCGAGAGTTTAAAGAGTTCATCGATAATGAGATGATCGTCATCTTGGGTCAGATGGACAGTCCCACCCAGATCTTTGACCATGTCTTTCTGGTAAGCATTTTACATGTGGTGGGGAAGTGCTCCTTGAGCTGAGCGTGGCGGCGTACCATCTGCTGCTTATTATGAACGTTTATGCTTTTTACTGAGCACCTTGAAGAGCATGTGAAGAGTTCTGTGCGACTCAAAGCTTGCATGCTCCTAGTCTCCAATATCCCTAGTTGATCCAGGAAAAAGTAGTTTATCTAATTGCTGCTTCTGCTCAGCCCTGCCATCTACTATGCCCCCCAGCCCTTCTTCAGCCAACGTTCTCAGCTTCCCTGCCTTTAGACTTCCCTGGCCTCTCTCCTCCCTTTATGCATACAGCCTCCAGTTGCTAGTCCCAGCCAATCTGATCTTTGTGTGCAGGGACAGTGTTTATGGGATTTTCAGCCATGTCAGTAAAGAAATATGCACAAAAACTTGCATATTTCTTTTCTTCAATTTTTAAAGACTGACATGGCTGAAAATCCCATAAACACTGTCCCTGCACATATTGAAACAAGCCATGGAAACCTGCATGTCACTTTAATCTGATCTTTCACAGAAGTTGTAACATCTACCAACATTCTGTTGCTGACAGGTCCCTCCTGAGTGATTGGAAGACTCACGAGCATTCCATGACATCACAGCAGCTTAGCCAGTGGATACTCATAGGAGACATGTTTCGTGCTTATGCAGACACTCGCTCTATGAAAATGTGGCCATAAAAATCCATAGGATGAATGAATTCATTGATGAAAGGGAGAGGTTGTTAAACCCATGTTAGTAGCAGTATCAATATATTCTCTCTGTCTGTAACCCTTCAAGTCTATGTGTGTGGATGAGGAAGGTGGCAAACTACAGAGTAGCTCTTTCAATAGAAAAGGCCCTACCTTCTGTCTAGAATGTTCAGGGGGTTGAAATGGTAACCCCCTTCCCCTCCAAACTCTAAAACAACCCTGGACGAAGGTTGTGTATGCATGCTTCCTTTTGCTGCCTGGGACTTAAGAACATAAGAGTCCTGCTGGATCAGGCCAAAGACCCATCTAGTCCAGCTTCCTGTATCTCACAGTGGCCCACCAGATGCCTCAGGGGTGCCTGGTTTTAGTAATAGACTATATCTCTGAATGCCAGATGCAAGGGAGTGGCGACAGGATACAGGTATCTTGTTGTCCTGTGTGGATACCTGTATTCTGTTGCCACTCCCTTGCATCTGGCATTCAGGGATATAACTAAAACCAGGAGGTTGCTTATCGCCATCATGGCTTGTAACCTATGATGGACTTTTCCTCCATAAATCTGTCTAATTACAGCACCAGGCCAGATGCCATCACCACATCCTGTGGCAAGGAATGGAACTTAATTTCACAGGGCACAAGTCAGAATTACTCCCACTAGTTCAGCTCAAACTCAAGCCCCCATTTGCTTTTATCAGAATCGAGTCCCAACCCTTTCATCTACACATACTCCCATTCTGGATTCTGCCTCTAGGTCACATTTCAGTGTAATAGAAGTGGCTTTTTTTTTTCTTTTTAAGAGAGCTCCAACTGTGTACATGACACTCTTGCTCTTGAGACTCTAAAGGACAGGTCCCTGCTCTGGGGAGCTTACAGTCTACAAGCTGGTAACGAGGAAGACTACCAAGGAAGGGAGAATCTAGGCCAGCAAGGGGTGTGCGTGATTCAACCATGCAGTGGCATGTCCATGTCTGTTTGTCTTCCCTCTCTCAACTCCCTGGAAGGCAGAGGCTCTCCCTGTTCCTGAATGCCACTGCCTTCTGGCTGTGCTGGGGCCTGGATTTCTGAGGTCACTGGAGCGTTCTGCCTCTCTTCTGGGAGGAGACAGTGGGAACAAAAGACCAGGGAAGCTAGAACAAACACAGGAAAAGGGGCTTATGTAAGTTTGGCAGGTGGGATTTTGCTTCCTGTAGCGCAACCAGCAAAGCTTCTGTGGAAACCGTGAGTGCGAACAAAAGGAACCTGACGGATCCTCCTCTCCTGTCGAACAGTGTAAACATTGGACTCCTGAAATGTTTGGCTCGCCTGGTGCCAGGGCACGTCTCGCAGCACCACCCCTGCTGATGAATCAGCAACTCTCTCTCTGTGTGCTGTTTTTTTCCCAGCCCTGGAGGCACACCCTATCATCGCTGGCCGCCTTGCGTGGGAAGACGATTCAGCTTTCAGCCCTGCCTCTCCGTACAATCAAAGGGGCCGTGTTGCATAGAGTCGCAGCTGAGAGATTGCGCTACGAATTGAGTTCGAATCTCGCCTCTCGCTGTTAACTTGCTAGGTGAAGTGACCTTAGGCAGGCCACACGCTCTGAGCCTTGCCTCCCCGGCTGCAGAATGGAGCTGGCGATACTTGACTTATGGAGTACTTGAAAGGGTTACCCAACAAGATAATACCCATAAAGCAGTTTGAACACGTGGAAGCACTGCACAAATATCTTATACAGGCTTTTTCAATACAGTATCTAGACCACTGTTCGTTTTTTTGTTTTGGTTTTTTTTGTTTTTAAGCATTCAGGAGGCGTTCCCCAGGGACACAAAAAGAGCAACACAATCTCATTCCCGCAGGCACCTAAACATTGATCCTGGTGCCTGGTTGCTGAAGAGAGCAGGAAATGGGTTTCTCTCCTCTTTTCAGGTGTGCTGCTGTGTATGGGGCTTGGATGCCACCCCCTCTTCTTAGTTCTTTAGCCCCTGATTTCAACTTGGAGGCTCTTAGGTGGGCTTTTGAGGCCTGGCAAGCTCCCCACTAAAGCACTTCCTGGAAGGAGGAGGGAGGGGAGAAGAGACGGCCAGAACAAGGTATGTCCTTGCTCACTGGGTGCACACTGGTCTCCTCTCTCCCTCCCCTGAAGCAGTCTGCTCGGTCTTTAGCCAAACAAGATTGCACCATTGCAAGAAAGCACAATGAGCACCAGAACATCGTTTATTTCTGACACTGTTTTGGGACTTTTCCTAACAACTTCTAACCAGGAGTGCTGAATTCTGCATGCACTGTAGCACATTCTGTGCTTCTCTCCCCCCCGTCCCCCACTTGTACAACCAGCCATGTTCTTACTTTGACGTATATCTCCCCTTCTGTCTTCCTCTCTGTGCAGGGTTCAGAATGGAATGCCTCCAATTTGGAAGACCTGCAGAACCGAGGGTAAGTCCGGGCACGAAAGCTTAGCTCTAGCCTCACTAGAAGAAATCTCTTGTCTCCACCCTACCAAAGAGCAAAGAATGAGGACAGCAGCCATCAACTGCCATCCTCATGTCTTAAACTTGCTCGGGGGGAAAAAGGATTGTCCTACTGTTAGGCTAAACCACTGTGGTGGATACAGGAAACAGCTTGGAAGATTGGAACAACAGATTAGCAAGACCAAGAAAATTTGAATGGTTGGAGGGGACATTCAGAGCTGCCGAGGGGATTTATGGGCCTCTGAACAAACATGTCAGCCCTGCCCTGCCCTCCTCTGAAACGGAACCACAGGGCCTTTGTCTTCTATCCTCCTGTAGCAAATAGGGAACAACTGAACACAACCGTACAAGCTGCTTTTGCTGGATCAAATCGAGGTCCATCTCCAACATTCTGCTTCCTCCCTGGGCAACTCCTGAACAGAGTATCATGGGGGTGGGCTCCCCTGTGGTTTTTGTCTGTAGCACTTGCCAAAGGTACACTGCCTCTGTACACAGAAGTTCCATTTAGCTGTCATGGCTCGTGCAACAGTTGCATTTATAAACTGATCACCTAGAAGGTAGAATTCCCCCCCCCCCAAGCATGTGTAAAGCATTTATAAACTGATCACTCATGAGCCTGTAGAATCCCCCCCAAGCATGTGTTGGGGGCACAAAAGTAAGCCATCCGTTGCGTTAAAGGGTTTGAGATGTAGCTGATCCTGTGTTCAAGGGATTTTGAGTTACATGCTCCTCAGTCTCTAATGCAGGCAGATTAGGATCACCTCTACACCCCGAAACATAACTCAAAGGGCCTGGGGGGCAGGGAAGAACCTACTCTCTTACCTCCATTTATCCAACTTTTTGTCCTCTGAGTGGTTAAAGTGTATTTAAAGTTAACATTACACATTCATGTGATCCCAAATATGTATAGTACTCTTGTATTGATTCGAAATTGTGAGGTGGAGACTTTTCCCTTATCCACTTCTCCCCCCCCCCCCCCCGGCCACGGAACGTGTGTGATGGGGCTTCTCTTCCTCTTTGCCAACATTGTTATCTCCTCTTTCTACACAGGGTGCGGTACATTTTGAATGTCACCCGAGAGATTGATAACTTCTTCCCAGGGGTTTTTGAATACCACAACATCCGTGTTTACGACGAAGAGGCCACAGATCTGCTGGCTTACTGGAACGATACGTACAAATTCATCTCCAAAGCAAAGTAAATCTTTTTTTTTTTCTTTCAAAAGCAAAATTTACTCGCATGCCGAGAGCCGAGCTGGGGTCCCTGCTTGCTGTTTTGACGTTGTTGGCCTTCACAGTGGTTAATAGAGGTGCCATGGCCATCCTTGTTTGAAGTGACCCTCCATCCCGTGACCATGTAAAGTGGTCGTATCCTGTGTTGCTGGTCCCATCTAACTCTGTCCACTGACTGGTCTCAGAGTTTCAGACAGAGAAGAATTTATTTATTTATTTGAAGAATTTTACCCCGCCTTTCTCCCGATAAGGGCAATCAAGGCGGCTTACAATAAAACATGTTAAAATACATAATGCAATACAATACAAAATAATTAAAGCAAGTAATTAAACAAAAACAAACCCCAGTGGGTCACCTTGTGATTATATTTATTAAAAAGCCAGCCCACCATGACAGCCATCAAGCACCAACCTGAATAAAAACATCTTGAGGCCCCGCTGAAAGGTCTCTAAAGAGGGAGCCGTTCTTAATTCCAGGGGGAGGAAATTCCATCGTTGGGGCGCCACTGCCGAGAAGACCCTATACCTCACCGCCATCCCCCTCACCTCCGTCAATGGCGGCACAGTTAACAGGACACCCCCCCCCCCCGATGACCTCAGAGTACGGGTCAGATTATAAGGAAGGAGGCGGTTCCTCAAATACCCTGGTCCTGAGCCGTAAAGGGCTTTAAAAGTCAGAACTAGCACTTTGGATTGTGCCCAGAAACGAACTGGCAGCCAGTGTAGCCGTCGAAGCAACGGCCCGACTGAGTTGAACCGACAAGCCCTGGCAACCATCCGGGCAGCCGCATTCTGTACTAGTTTCAATTTCCGAACAGTTTTCAAAGGTAACCCCACATAGAGTGCATTGCAGTAATCTAATCTAGATGTCACTAGGGCATGGGTCACTGTGGCCAGATCTGCACGATCCAAGTACGGGCGCAACTGGCGCACCAGTCGAAGCTGGGCAAAAGCCCCCCTGGCCATTGCCGCCACCTAATCCAGGAGCAGCTGTGCATCCAGGAGAACCCCCCAAGGGAGGAGGGTCTTCCTCGGCAGTACCTGGGGACATTGCCAGAGATTGAACCTGGGACCTTCCGCAGGCAACACTGGGCTGTACCGCTGAGCTTTATGTTGCCCTCTCCTACAGCACAGTCCTATGCATGCCTACTCAGAAGTAAGCCCCATGGAATTCAATGGACCTTACTCCCAGGATTGCATAGGATTGCAGCCCTAGTCTCCTAACTGTGGTTGTGAGAAGCCGTTATGTCTGCACTGGCTTGGGGAGACTGAACCTTTAAAAGCTTTGCCAGAAGCAGCAATATAAGAAGCTGTGCTTCTAGGAGTTCAATGTTGGTGCCCTCACTTGGAATGAAGCCACCGGAGTGCTGGGTTCTATTCCTGCCCAAGGGGAATATGCAGCCCTGTACCTTTTTCCCTGGCACTGGGGTGCAGTGCTTTAGTGGCAGGAATGGGCCTTCAGATTTTGACCCAGAGACCACATATGCAAACCATGCCTTCGCCCATGCAGTAACCTCTAGTACCGCCACTTTCAACCAGTGTGCCTGCACAATGGTCTGCACTCTGCAGGTGTGCCGCGGGAGCTTAGGGGCAGATCATTTATTAGTAGGGCCATTGGGGGATGTGAGCCTCCCACCGGCAGCGCGGTGTGCCTTGTCAATTGTAAAAAAAAAACCTGATGGTGTGGTGTGCCTTGACATTTTTAGCACCTTGTCGGTGTGCCATGAAATGAAAAAGGTTGAAAATAGCTGCTTTACTACCTGTCCAAGTGAACTTAATGTAGTAAATGTTTTATTATTTAATTCTAAGAAGAATTGTCTTGCGCCTTTCTCTTCACTGATCTGAGGTGACTTTACAACAGAAATATACATTTAT
Organism: Plestiodon gilberti rubricaudatus; assembly: GCA_026170595.1. NCBI lineage: Eukaryota > Metazoa > Chordata > Lepidosauria > Squamata > Scincidae > Plestiodon > Plestiodon gilberti. The sequence goes on from JANXHW010000007.1 coordinate 42,883,484, forward strand.
TTATTTATTTATTTATTTAAACATCAACGCAAAAATAAAACAATTAGGCTTACAGCAAAAAGGAAGAGGGCCAGTGGTTCCTTAAGAAGGCGCTTGACCAAGGCCTTCAGTTTTCCTTTCGTTCACCCTCTGTGTCCCCTCCCTCTATTTTTTTGTTTGCTTTTTTTGCAGGAAGAATGGTTCCAAGTGTCTGGTCCACTGCAAGATGGGAGTCAGCCGGTCGGCCTCCACAGTGATTGCGTATGCCATGAAGGAGTATGGCTGGAACCTGGACCGGGCCTACGACTATGTGAAGGAACGCCGCACGGTCACCAAGCCCAACCCCAGTTTCATGCGGCAGCTGGAGGAGTACCAGGGAATCCTTCTGGCCAGGTGAGTTAGAGCAAACCAAAAGGGTCCTTCTGGTCCAGTACTGTAGCCAGATAGGTACCTCTAGGCACTCTATAAGCAGGTCATGAAGGTGATGGTCGTCGCTTCTCCTGTCCCCGTTATTTGGTACTTAAAGTATACTTGAAGGTATACTGCCTCTGAACATGGAGGTTCCATTTAACTTTCTTGACTCCTCGATAGGTCCTCCATGAATTTTCCTCCAAAGCACTCTGAACTAATAGCTATTGTACATCTTGTGTTAATGAGTTCCAGAAGCTCACTGTATTTCATGGGGAAATACTAGCCCAGGGGTTCTCAACCCCTTCGGTGCAGTGTGCCACCGCCGCACCCAGTACCACCGGAAGTAAGTGGTGATGCCATCGCCACTTCCAGGTTTTCGGCCGCACCAGAGGCCTGAAAGCAGAGGTAAGGGGACAAGGGTGGGCGAGAGGGCCTTTTCCAGCCCTGGAAACCCGGTTTGCCAGCTCTGCAGAGCTCATGCTGCTGTTTACAGGGCTCTGGTGCAGCAGCGTGTGCGCACCCTGGCAGCCACCATCTTGGTGGCCAGGGGCCCACGTACCACCTCCCGGCAGTCTACATACCACTGCAGGTACACGTACCACCGGTTGAGGACCCCTGTACTAACCTGAACTACTGTTACTCAGTTGGATGGCTCCTCTTTCATCCAGTTGGGGGAGAGAGAATAATGATTACATGAAGCTCTCCCATCAACTCTGGTAAATCTGATTTGCAAACCTTCTTCTCAAATGATGACGTCTGTGGTTTATGGTTTGCATGAACCATGGTTTGCATGCAATGCGAAAAAGCATGGTTAACGCCAGGAAGGGAAGCAGAAAGGACAAATTGTTTTGAGAGAGGAAAGTGAGGTTGGAGGGAAGGGGCCACACTCTTCGGAGCTCTTAAGAGTCGAGTTAACTCTCAGATGAGTTGATTTGCAAAGGGAAAAATGCACAGAGTCTCAAACCATAGGTCTGTGTGTCTTGTATGCAAAGCCAGGTTCTCTAGGAAGGGGTACATTGGGGCTCAGACATTTGATGGCTTGGCCTGAGTTGCTCCTCCACTCCCTTCCCTGTTTTTCTTGGTTTGTGATGAGTGAGGCCCAGAGTAGACACCTCACTGTGCCTCGGCTGTTTTGATGATTAACAATCTGTGCTGCAGGCTCCAGGGCACAGGCTTGAGGGCTGCCACCTTGCTGAAGCTAAGCAGGTCTAAGTCTTCTCAGCCACCTTGAGAAGAAAGGCCAAACACGTGCTCAAGGCATTTAAAGATTACTGACACCCACCCATCTTTCACAAGTGCCATCTCCCTCTGATCCACACTATGTGTCTTCCGTGCAAGAACCAAAAAACTTGCAGACGGTTGTATGTGGTGCCAGAATTCAACTTCCTGAGAATTTCAGCTCTGGGGTTTTTAATTTTTTAAGTTTCTAGCCCTTATGGCTATTATAGCAGCAATGAAGACTCGTTTTTAGAGTCCACCAAAGGCTGTTTAACTTTGCAAACTGTTTACAAGCCAACTGGCTTGTGTGGAGCTCACAACATGTGCTGCTTCTGCATCTCCAGAGCTCTGTTCCAGGAGCGATTTCACTTTCTGGCTTTGCTGAGTGGAAGCGGGGGGGGGGGGGGGGCTGTAGATTTCACACATGTTCCTCTCCCCTTCTCCCATTCCCTTCTTATGCAAAACTGGTGAGGTTGTTTTGTAATGTGAGATGCCATCACCTGATTAGGAAAAGATGTCTCAATATTGCAGGGTATTTTTTTTCTTCTCTTCCCCCCCCCCCCCCCCAAACAACTGTCTCACATATATATGTGTCCCCGTATGACCTCTGGAGAGGAAAGAGTGACTGTGTGTTCTGCCAAAGGCCTCTGGGCCTAGAATCCAGGTTGGCTGCACATGGTTCCCAGGCGGCTTGAGCTTGGATGCCAGAGTGTGTGTGTGTGTGTGTGTGTGTGTGTGTGTGTGTGTGTGTGTGTTTGCCACCTACCTCAAAGTGAGGGGTATGGGGACACCCGGAGGAGGTTACCTGATCTGAGTGTTTTGCTTTAGAGCCTTCTTAATCCAAAGCAAAGTCTTGCCAGGAAAATAACACGGCATTTCTAGAGCTCATGTCAGCTGTTTGAAGTACAATACTTCATATTTATCTCTGTAGTCCTTACAACAAGCTGTCAAGGGAGACCAGTGCTATCTTCCCCTTCTCTTTCCCCCCCCCCCCCCCCGATTGTTAGACTGAGGCTGAGAAGGGTGCAACTTGCCTTGGGTTCCATAAGCGAGTTCACGGCAGAAATGAGATTTGAACTAGGCGATTTCAGCTCCTAGCTTGTTCTTTAACATCTGATGTGGGCTGTGTCAAATCCACTCCAAGAGACGCACAACAGTAACTCGGCCACCCCCACCAAGGAGACACAGAAGCAGAAATCTTACCCCATTTAAGACTTGCGGATCCTGACTTTCTTTCAGTGGCAGTGATCTAAGAGGAGCATTGTATGTAGCATGAGATTTAACTATGAATTGGGAAGTCCCCGTTCAAATCTTGCCCCTGAACCACTACAATCCCCCAGCTTCAAACCCCCACTGCACCAAAGAACCAGTAGGTGGATGATAATACCAGGGCCGGCCCTTCCATTTGATGTGGCGGGGGGGGGGGAGTGCAGCAGTCTTGGGGAGAAAGGCATGCTTGTTTGGCAATAAAGGTTCTTCTGTGTGCCTGCCGGTGGTTCTCAAGAGGTTCCTGGCTTTATAAAAAAAAAAGAGAGAGAGAGGGAGGTAGCTGTGGGTTAAACTAAGAGGGGAAGCAGCTGCTAGTTTCTGTTTCCGCACACCTTGGGTCCATCCCTTTCCCTCTTCCTCCTCTTGTGTGGTTCATCTAAGTCTCCTGCCCTGTAGCCATGTTTACTGGCTCTACCTGTCCCAGGCAGATAAAACGCTGATTCACATTCATATGATTGGCGCTCGGGTTTCAGAGCTAGCTGGCTGCGTAACAAGGACTATGTTTTCTGGACTATCTGGTTTCAGCTTAAGGTTGGGCGAGGGGGTGGAGAACGGGCTGGGGCTGCAGCGTTCCGGCACCGACTGCTGGGGTGCAATCGCTCAGTCTTTCCCCTCTCAGTCACCGAGGTTCTACTGCTACTCAGTTGTGGCTTCTCATTCAGAGCCCCCCCCCCTCTCTCTCCTGTGCTGACTGTGGGCTTTCCCTGGAGACCTGAGGATGTCCCCTAAAATAGTCAGGGTGCCCTGCAAAATGTGGCATTGGTTGTAGAATTCCTAAGGACCTCCATTTTTATATTTTAAAGCAAGCAAGTTGAGGTCTTGCCCTTTCGGATTGCAAAGGGAATGCTTGTAGTATGTAGACCATGTCTGGTGAATTCCTAGAAGTCGGGGCTTGCAGAGCAGAATCCCCCAGTGAATGCCTCTCCAGTAGCACTCATCCCTTTCCTTGTGACCAGCAGAAGTAGAATGAATTATCCCAAAATCAGACAGCCTGCAGATTTTGATGAGTTTTCACAGAAGTATGCCGTTTTCAGGATTTGATGTGTTGCAGAATGTAATATATTTTCGACACAAGAGTCCTCTCAGCCCTCAAGACAGATTAGCCTTTTACATAACACCTTCACAAGGTTGGGCTGCATTCTGTCGGCTGTTGGAGGCTTTAATGTCACTTCCATGGCAACAGCTTTTCGGAGAGGTAGCTGATTGAGTCTTTAAGGTGCCCAGGACTCTCTTTTGAGCTTGCCGAAACTAGTTTTATTGTGGCATAAGTTTTTGTGGACTAGAGCCCACTTCATGCATCGGACATACATACATCAAAATGTATCCCACAACAAATCTATCAAGTCTTTAAAGTGCCACAAGACTCCTTTTTGTGTTTTTGTTCTTGGGAGACATAGACTCCCTCCTCCTCCAGCTAAGCTCTTCGGACCCCATCAGAAGCGAATTGCACACATAAGCCAGTATCTCAGCAGTAGCCCATTTTGAGAAGTCTGAGCTTGATCAGAGTTGTCTTTCAGCACCTTCTGCAACACTGTGAGTGATCCTGGATCTTTGGCCCTGTTTCATTGACCTCCCTAGAAAGATTGCAGCCTTGACTCACAACTGGGCCAGCCTTGGCTTCACAGATCATCTTTTAGTACAGGCCAATTTGTTCCTTGTTTTTGTTCTTCGTCAAGAGGGTTACCTTCCATTACATCAGTTGGGCAGGATCACAAAAAGGGGTAGATGGGGTTAAACCTAAAAAATATTGGACTCGGCTACATCTACAGATTCAGAAGATTTCAAAAATTAATATACAAATGAAACCAGAAGTTTCTCTGTTGGGATTGATGGATGGACAATTGGGAAAAAATAGTGGAACTTTGTTTTTATATATATGACAGTAGCAGCGAAGTTGCTTTATGCACAAAACTGGAAAATTGCAGAAATAACCTTCAGTTGAAGATTGGTGGTTAAAGATTTTGGAATTTGCAGAAATGGATAAAATTACTTCTTTAGTTAAAGAGAAGTCCGTCTCTACTTTTATGGGTAATTGAGAACTCCTCATTGACTGTTTTGCACGCAAAGGAAACGATGTAATCTGTGAATTTGAGGAATAAGGATAATTTAAATAGATTTGAAGAATTTGAGGGAGAGGCTTTAGTTGATAGGGATATGATTAAGAGAAATAATTTGAAAGACTGTAAGAAGAGATTTTAAGTTGGTAGTTGACCAAGTTTTTATTTCATGGGGAAATTAAGATGTTATGCTTCTCCGTACTTTTTCTTTCTTTAGTACTGTATTTTATCAATAAATAAATAAAGGGGATGTAGATAGAACACTTGCCGACAGCAACTTCTTAACGGAGTCTGCGCTCCCTCTAGGGACAGGAGCTTGGAAGTGTAGCTGGGGGAAAGGCAGGAAAAGCATTTAACCAGCCAGGCACAACCTTCCCAACAACAACAACAGCAGCAGCAACAACCACATGTCTGTGCTGCATGCTTTCATCAGGTATGCACTGTTTCGGAGAAGTGCCCTCTGCATCCCAGGGAGCATCGAGGTGACTCTGGAAACAGGTGGCTGAGAGGGGGGAGCAGCAGCAGCAGCTGACTGGAGACCAAAGCGTGTGACTCGGGCATCGTGGTCACCAAGTCTCTTCCAGTGGGGAAAGCAGCCTTTCCTCATCTTGCACCCCACCACCAGCACGGTGCTATTTTTAGGCCTCCAGCATTGCTCAGATGGGATTGTGCCACTGTTTGGGGAGGATCACAAGAAGAGAAAAAACAAACAAATGCCAAAACGGGCTCAATATTTTGTTCTCTTTATTATTGCGCAATAGCTAAAGATCAGCAGGGGTGGAGAGTGTTCAGTCCTTGCCCTTCTTTGCCCCCCTTTCTTGCCCTTCTTTGCCCCCCCGCCCCCGCCTGCAAGTCCGTTGCCATGAGCAGAATAAGGGAGAGGCTTCTTCCTGTTCCCAATTCTGCCCTTCCCTTTGCACTCTTACGGGAGCCATTTTGAACAGAGGCCTGCTGCTCTCTGCGTGGACCTTTCTTGGTGATGCTCCGATGTGGCGAAATCTGGGGAACTGGCCATTGTAGGATTGCTTAGGGTGGCATTTAAGTTATTTTTTTTAATGAATGTTATGGTTTGCAACATAAGCCAAGGACAGGCCCCCACCCCCGAAGTGCTTACACAGCTGAAATGTCAGCAGTGGGTGGGAGGGAGGAGCAGCCTTACTGAACCTGGGCCCCTAGGTGGGATTCCTGTAGGGAGGGAATGGCAGCCATGTAATTGTATGGGAGAAAGTGGCCTCTTTGTGATCCTAGTCTCTTGAAGGAGGTGGAGGGCAGATTTTGCACCATCCCCAGCAGAACGTATTTGCTCCTTTATGCAAAAGGAGCAATGGCAGAGAAATGTGTATAATGGATGCAACTTGCAGAATTCAGCTTGTCTTGGCATGGAATTTTGATTATTTTTTTAACCAGGCTGGGAGGAGAGAGCTGACTTGAGAGGCAAATCCTGTCTTGAATCACTTGCCTACAATGCTTTTTTTTTCTGGCCCCTTCACTGGGGCTCCCTATTTTTCTTTCGTCGTCCTATTTTGGGTTTGAGCTTTTTTCCGACCATGTTAATTCTCTGTTTTTCCTCTCTCCCCTTCAGCAAGCAACGGCATAACAAGCTGTGGCGGTCGCACTCGGACAGCGATCTCTCAGACCATCACGAACCCATCGGCAAGTCCGGGATGGAGGTTAGCAAAAAGGAGATCACCACCTCGGCAGACCAGATCTCTGAGAACAAGACCTCAAACAGCCACCACCTGCCAGTTTCTCCAGGAGTCACCGCTGGTCCGCTTGTTGAGCCCCTGTGCCATTCAGGCACCAATGCTGCTGAGAACTTGGGCAACCAGGAGAGGATGATCCAACTGGAGATCACCTCGAGAGACTTTAATACTGAGCAAATGGAGGACAAGTTGAACTTGAATAACATCAATGGGTGCTCCTCTGGGTGTTGTTTAGACGATTCAAAATTTCCTCTGGACAACTGCCCCGCTTCGGATGCCTTACTGCAGCAGGAAGAGTCCCTGGGGGTGGCCACTGAGTTTCCAGACTTGACAGTAGAAGATCTGGAAAAAGATGTCCTTAAGCAAGATGATGGGAATGTCCATTTGGTACCCATGGAAGAACTGGAGTCGTGCTTACAAGACCTTCCCAAGTTGCCGGACCACAATTCTCCAAGCTTGCTGTTTGTGTCTGAGTCGGAGAACGCAGACTTCAGCACTGACCGAATTGACTTCTTCAGTGCCTTGGAGAAGTTTGTGGAGCTCTCCCAGGAGAGCAGGTCTCGGGCTTGCTCCCATTCCAGGACGGAGGACCAGGGAGGCGGGAGAAATGGGCTCTCCAGGGTATCGGCGCTGGAGTTGTTGCCCTCCGAACTGACGGATGATGCCCAGCAAAACAATTCCACAGGCAACTCCCCACAAGCAGAGGAGGGATCTTCTGTGGAGGAGGAGCAGCTAAAGGTACGAAAGGTTGATTTTGTTCTGTATCTTGTAAACTGGAGTTACCCTAGGACTCTCTGTGGTTGGAAAGAGAGCTGAAGGGGCTGGGGAGGGGAAAAAGGATCACCATGGGGACATTGCCGGATTGGGAGGAATACTTCCAAGCAAACAAGATGTCAAGAAGCTGACAGTACTTCGCTATCCTGAAATGTGACGGAGGCCACTATACTAAAAGGTTGCTTTATGAAAGGGATTAGAGAGAGAATAATGGAGGGAAAGGTGTGTGTGTGTATATACAGATAGCAATGACTCAGAACAGCTAGTTCCAGAGGCTGTTAGCCTTTTGCATCAAAATCAACCAAGATTCATACGTCACCGTTTAAAGGTGAAGCCATTTATTTCAGCATAAACTTTCGGCATGAAGTTCACTGCAGTCCATGAAAGTGAATGCTGAGATTAAATTTAAGGTGCTACAAGACTCTCTGTTTTCATAACCTCTAAGTGTGCGGAGGCAGTAAATCTCTGAATCCCAGCTTGTGGACATGTCTGCTTCTTTCATTTCCTGGCAGCTGAGCTTCCAGGGACCCCAGGCTGTACTTTGGTTTGATCGAGCGCACATCATGATGGGAATAGTCAACTCTCTCCTCAAGTTCCGTCTTAACTCTTTCTTTCTGACACACAGAGTTTCTATTATCCTGGTCCTCAAAGGCAGAAAGGCATTATGGACACATTGTTAAGAATATTTATATGTTGCTTTTTAACAACAACAAAAATCACAGAGGTTTGCATAGCAAAATAAATGAAAAAATATGGTTCCCTGTCCCGAAAAGACTCTCGGTCTATAAAAACAATGTGTAACAGGAACGACGCCAGGATACAGCTGCTGGGAAAAGTGCTGTGCTAGGAGGACTGAATAGGGCCAGTTGCTCTTCCCCTGCTGAGTATAAGAGAGCCACTTTGCATCTTAGCCCAGTTAGACTGGTAGTATGAACACCTCTCTGTCAAAGCCTCCAGAGTTCCGGCTGTCTAGTGCTGTGCCTGAAATGGCGAGGTGCTGTGCAAAAATCAGGAATAATGCAGGCACTGCCCAGGCACGGCTTATGATCTAAAGGTGGTGAAGAAGATACATTGGGAAGGATAGAGTGAGAGAATCGGTCATGAAAAAGCCAGGGTGAGAAGCTCTTCGCTTCAGGAGCCCAGTCCTCTCCATCCTCCCAAGTCTCTGGACCCCATCTCTGATGGGGCAGAAACAGCCTGCCTTAGTTCTGAAGAGCCTTTGCTTAACTAGGAAACAGTCCGGGGGGGGGGGATTGGGTGTTTGCAGGAGACAGTTCTGGAAGGGGCAGCACCTGGCTGCAGTTGGTCCTAGCCAGACTGATGGAGGGGGGGTTGCCGTCTTGCAGTTGGAAGCGTTTTATTTTTAATTGCTAATGTTTCTTTCTGTTTTTCCCCCTTAAGCCCTCTGAACCAAACCGCTCGAGTGGCCTGACCCGATCCCACTCAGAAAACGCCATCTCCGTGAAAGAGATTGTCACAGAAATCGAATCGATCCACCAGGGAGCGGGGCAGGGGCAGATGAAAGTGGACAGCTTGAACAATCCGGTTTCAACTCCAAAGAGGAACACAGTCCACGACCTGCCCACAGAGCCTGTCTGGGCCTGGGAAAAGTCTGGAAAAGCTGAGCCAGGAGAAGGACTTGGCTTGGTCTCGAAGGAGACGAGCAAGGAGCCTTTGAAATTGGACCACGAAAGTGCTTTGGTCCCACAGATGCCTTCTAGTAAGCCAGATGTGGAAGAAAGCGGGGATTCGGCCGAAGGCCCACCAGAGACTCGTCTGAACCCCGGGCCAAAATGGTTTCCAGGATCCGTGCGGCGGGCCACTCTCGAGTTTGAGGAGCGCCTGAGGCAGGAGCAAGAGCTACAGCACGCTTCCCCCAATGCCATATTGCCCATCCGCAAGAACTCCAAGAATGAATCCATGCCAGCCGACCTCTGCACGAAGGGCAAGAATGAAGAACCGCCTCACGAGTTGGCCCAGCTTTCCAAGGATAAGGAGGCCTTGAAAGTTGGGAATGCAGGGACTGGGGCCGGCTCTGAACAGCCCACTGATTTGCCACCCTCTCCCCTACAGGACATCCCGTTGGTGGAATCCAGCATGGAATCAGCAGGGTTGGCCAAAGAGCATAGGACAGTGGTTTCCATGGAAAGTCACGAGAAGATCTCTGCTCCTTGCCTCTTACCGACGAGAATCGAGATAATCGAATATACCCCTACGGTCAGGTTGCCTGTCCTCTCTGGGGCGGACGTCACAGCAGCAGAGAGAAGTCCGCCACTTGAAGTGCTGGAGAAAACTAAATTGGGGGCAGCAGCAGCAGCACCAGTGGTGGATGAGAATTGCAACACTTCTTTGTGCTCCGAGAATCCTTTCAACCTGGTGGGATCACTGCCATTGTTGAGGCCTTCAGTACTGGAGCACAGAGACGTTAAGAGAGCCATCTTCTGCTTGGGCAGCCCTGAAGAGGAGGAGGTAGGGGAGGCGGCAAACACAAGCACTTCTCCTTTTGTTGGCCGGGTTGGGTCTTCATCCCTGCCCTGCTTGGATCCCCGGCACCTTGTTGGCTTGAAGGGCGTCACTCAGGACAGCACAAGCACAGATCCCGAGCCACCCCCCGCTGGGGGTTATGCTGGAAATGGACAGTTTGCTTTTGAGGAGAGGGGACATGTCCCACGCCGGCGCAGCGAGGGCACCCTGGCATGCTGGACCCAAGAGGAGTACAACTTGCCCCGTCAGTTCGGCACAACTGCCATAGGGGTTTTGGAGGCTGCTGCTGCCCCTGCCTCTTCTCTTTGCTGTGGGCTTCCGCACAGCTCCAGCAGCGACAGCATCAAAGACTTGAGCAGTGGCGCTGGCTTGGTGAAAGAGCGTACAAAAGAAATGGAGGCCCGGATCCGGCAAGCAGGCCTCACCACCCCTTCCCAAATGAAACGGTCGGCCTCCTTAGCCAAGCTCGGTTGCCTGGACTTGTCGAAGGACGACTTGCCCAGTCGGGACACTCTCTCTTCCAGCACAAACCTGGCGTCTCTAGGATCGCTTCGGGCCCCCTTTATTCAGAAGGAGCACCGGACCCCTTTGGGGCAGAGCTTACGAGACCCAGCTGCGATGCCCTGTCCTGCCAGCTCATTGCCTGCCCTCCAGGCTCCACAGCCTACGGCGCATTTTGTGGAGCAGCTCAAGATGACGGAATGCATCGCTCTGAGCAAACCGCTGGAGAGGCCTCTGGCACAGTATGCCAAAGAGTTCGGTCCTACCCAGCAGCTTCCAGAAGCGAAATTGACTTGCGCCCAGGCAGCAGAGCTGCCAGGGTTGGCTGTGCCCCACCTGGCCCAATGGTTGGCTGTGGTCCCCAGGCACCAACACGGTAGAACTCGACCGCCGAGGAGACTGAAAAAAGCAAATGACATGAAAAGAACAACCAACCCACTGTACAATACCATGTGATGATCTTCAGTGCGCCTGCGCCGCCCCCCCCCCCCCCCCGGAAACTTGACTCGTTTTGCAAACACCCTTGTTGTGTTCTTCAAATGGGGCAGATGTAATATATATTGAAACATGCACTTTATCAGTTAATTTTATATGTTCGTCATTTTTACTGTTCCTGTTGCATGTCGGTTTTGAGGTGGCTGGTTTCTCAGTTACCCCTGTCCCCTGTGTGAGTGACTGCAAGATCGTGTTTTTTGTTATTTTCATATAAAAAAGATATTTTTAACTCTAATAAAACCTCAACTATTTTTTTGCTTTTGTTTTAAAAGAACACGCACCCCCCTTTTTAAAAAAAGAAAGGAAAGATCGATCTGAATTGCTATTTTGTCATTCAGCTAGAGCAGTTTTTCCCTTGGGCCAAACTCTTAAGAGGCAGATAGAAACTTGGGAAATGAGAATGGAAATATACCCCAGGGTTGGGTTCACATGATCCAGGGCCTGAGCTGAAGGAATCCTTGTTTGAACTGGTCCTGGGGCAATGTGGGCTTTGGCCTGGATCCTTGTCCATTTGGCTCACCGTCAGCTCTCATTGAAACCTGTACATGGCTTTTTTTTAAACAGTTCTTACTCCATGCTGACTGGTGAGCCTAACTGGTGAACAGACCAGCTCCTTTACTGCATGGCCAGCTCAGCTGATATCACAGAGGGCTGCAGAATTCTCTCCCTTCCCTCCCTGGTTGTTAATGTGCCTATCAACCGTACTGTAGTGGAAATCAAATGTGGTGCCAAATTCTCCCCATCCCTATGGCAAAATGGGGCGTTCGAAATAAGTAGCAAGAGCTCCTTGGAGGGTGTGAATATCAACTCCGTTTGGGCATTGGTGCTTCTAGGTCTTTTCCTCAAATAGGTCAGAATTCTGGCTCCTTTGGTCAGCCACGAAACTCCTCCCATAAATTCAAGGTTCTCCCCCATCAGACCTAACAAGACGAGGTCAGAGTGATTAAACCACTAACGGGGCGGGCAAATATAGAACCTGAAGAGCGACAGTTGCTTCTTCTGCGTAGGAATGCGTGGCGTTGACGCCCGGACTCCTCTGAAATTCAGTCCCAAGCCAATGGCTTTTGTAATGCTGGAAAACCAGCCTCTTTGAGGGCCGCCAAAAACGTGTAATTGGAGTCATCTCTAACAGGAGGCAAAAATGGCAATTTGGAAAGGGGGTGCAAAGGGAAAGGAAGAGAGACATTAGGAGAGGGGTGTTCTCTTAAAACAAATTTCCTCTTAGGGGTTTAACCCTTTCATTACTTGAATAAAGCTGTGGGCCTTTCAGAAATACGGCCATATCATTGGTTTCCTTTCTCGACTTTGCAAACCACAGTTGCACCCTGTTGTCTCTTCCTCCCTCGCCATGAAGCTGCCTGGGCTCCTTCTCTCCCCTCCTCACTTCTGTGTATTACAATCCAGAGGCTGACTTGTTTGTTTATATATATATTTATCTTTGCCCTCTCCTCAGTTCCCCAGATACTTCACATGGAAAGGTTTTCCACCTTCTTCCCAACCGCCTCCCAATCATTTTTCTCTTATGTCGTGTACATAGCATTGCTGATGTTTTTGCTTGTTTCCTTTTTGTAGAGGAAAGGGGCAATTTGGCATTATTATTTTTTGTGTGTGAACTGGAAATTGATTCACCTTCGTGTCACTTTCCAACGTTGCTAGTGATCTGCGCACAAATACTGGAGAAGATTTCATTCCTCTTCCCCTCCTCAGTGCTTGTCTGCTCTGTTAGGTGAGGCCTCTTGCCAGCTTGTGCCAAGTGTATGTATATATTCTGGTTTGTGTGAGCCTCGCATGGCCCTACCTGCAGTACTAGGAATGACATCTGTAGCTCTTAGAGCTGCGTATTCACGCACCTTGATGTGTGTGCTTTTTCTGGAGATCAGGGTCTTGGAAGTCCTCCATAACACTTTCAGTTGATCTGAGTTTTGTTGTGCTCTGAGACTTTCTTCTTCCTCCTGACTGGAGTCCAAAGGGCCATGCCTGAGTTTCTGTAGTTTGGTAGGGGAATACAGCCAGTCTTCCACACCTCAGGAGGTGGCCTCTTGCTGATGCATCCATGCAGCAAATTTTAAAAACTTTTAGCCAGCGGAAAACAGGATCAGCCATTTTATCTCTTCTACACACTCTCCCCCCCCCCAATCCAATGTTCAATGGGTATATAGGAGCCTCACCAAGGTAGAAAGCACCCACTTGACAATATTGCCAGCATAGATTCTCAAAAACAGGCCTATGGATATTGGTTTTAGCCCTGCCTGTGCTACTTTTGAAGGAGCAGGAGATGATCCATCAGGTGGCTTCCTTTGGGGGGGGGGGAAGCTTGCCTTCCAAGCCCCCTCCCAGTTATTTTTCTTTTATTCTGTGCACAGAACAGATGGACGCCAGATGGGTAGACATTCCCATTTGTCTTGCATATAGGGATCAGCAACCATCTCGGGTGGCCAAATCTGGCTCCCAGAATGATCCTACCTGTCAACCCCCATAGCCAAGTTGAGGCACAAAGGTATATGTGGAAGGAGCAGGGTTGTAGCTGTGGGATCCAGCAGTCTTTTGGTGGGAAGTGATGTCATGGGGGACCTTGACGTTTGCCACCCTTTGCCCTCTGTTAGAACCAGTTGTTGCTGAACAGCAGTTCGTTCCGTCTTGATATCCATCTTGTCCTGCATTCCTAGTGGGGTGCCTTGCACCGTTGACCCCTAGGAAAGAATCCTCTTTCAGCAGAACCAGTCCAGCCCCACACCTGACCCTCAGGCATCTGACACGAAAACTGTCATGCCGTTTTTGTGGTTGGAGACGTTGAGGCTGCTTAATGCGTGAAAGTGCATTTCTCCTTCTCTTCTTGAGGAACGATGAGTGCTGAATCTAGAGGAAGCCCTCCCTCTGTCCGACAAGGCAACTCTTTTCATCTGTATCTCTGCATTTGTGATTTTGGGGGGGCCTGGCTCTTTCCTGACCTCTGAGCATTGTGCTCGTAGCGCAGAGTTGCTCTGTCTTTAGTGCATTTCTGTCTGAATGATGCAGAGTGAGCTCTAGTAGTCTGCAGTCCTCTTTTCATGCTGCAGGCTTAGGGTTACTGATGTGGTCCTGGCAAATTTCAAATGTTGGATGGGTGGCTTCCTTCTCTGCCCTGCAGCCATCCCTGAAAGAAGAGTGATCCGGAGAATTGCACTGTGCATCTTTTTTCTTTTTTAATTTAGCAAAGGGGGCTTTGATTGCCCCCAAATCCAGGTTAAAGGTTCAAAGCTCATAAACATTTTGCCACCCATCACTCAGGATCCAGGGTCATTACTGAGATATCTTCTGGACGCAAGATCTGTGCCTTCTAGCTCATCTCTGCCAGTGTTTCAGGTTTGTTTGTTTGGGTTTTTTGAGGGGGGGAACAGCATTAACTTCCTCTGTCCCCTCTTCAATTGAACTTCAGACCTCATTACTACTTAGTGACAGATTGGCGTTCACATTTGCACTCTATAACAGATAGAGGCACCCCCAATGCCCGAGCCTCAGAAATCCAGAACTGCAGAGCTTCTGGCTGCTGCCCAGGGTTGGCTTCTGATATATATATATATATTTATGAAAACCGGACCACTGTTTAAAAGTGTCACTGGTGTTCAAAAGGGCATTTTTTTTCTTCTTGTACAGAGTGAGTGTTCTCTTGCAAGACTTCCTTGTCAAACAAGGATGAGCTTCTGCCTTACGGATGTCAAAAGTGTACAAACATCTCAGCTTCTTCCCCTTTCCCCAGTTTTCCCTTCGATTTGTGGTTGTACTGTAAACCTGTTGAGCCTTGTGCAAAGGGAGCTGGGTGTGTCTGAGAGGAAGACGAGGCTCTTGGCCGACTGTGCATACGTGCAAAAGGATATATGATCGTTATCATGCAGTATAGTTGTTCTCTTGTTACCATGCGTTCTGCTGCACTCAACAATATCCTCTCTCTCTCTTCCCCCCCCCCCCACCTTTTGGTATCTGTGTACTGTATAAAGTCTTCTGCCTTCTTGTAGGAGCATTTTCTCAATCAAAACAGCACAGCTACCAAGTTGGCATCTTCATTTGTTTGGGTTTTTCTCAACCAGAAGGGTGGGTGTGTCTCTCTCTCTTTTAATTTATGATTTTGTTTGTGTGAGCCTCCTTGATGCCTGTGCCAATCAAACTGTGCTCCATGGTATATTCTTTTTTTTTCTTTTTTTGGTTCCCCAACTCCAGCTTTGGTTCATGTCCGCCCACTCCTCAGCGCTAATGACCACGGAATGCCATTTCCCCCCCTCTTGTCCAGAGCCAAATTGTATGAAATTCCCATTCCAGTAACAGCAGATAATTGCCCTCTATTTACTTCCCAATTAACACTGAATGGCCAGGAAGCCAACTATGGAGAGATGATGTGTTAGATTTTATTTTCCCCCTTCCCTGGATGTCTCCTGCACTTGTGGTGAGAGCTTTGATTGGTCTGAATTTCCATCAAGCTCTCTAAGAGATGATGGTGGGGGAGATCAGCGGGTTTTGGTTTCTAACGCAGCAGGTCAAAGTGGCCTTGGTTTGGGGCCTGTGAAGTGTGGATCATAATGGACACCTGCCTGATAGACCATCCGGCCCCTCCTTGGACGTTTGTATTTGGCACTGATGCAGCTTGTGGTGCCTTTGGGCCTCTGTTCAGAGGCGTCTTCACACTTGGATCTCAGTTTGGATCTGGAGTTGGGGAAAGCACTGTGGCAAGTGGTCTTGGCCTCTGTCTGTCTGTCTGTCTTTTCTCCCCATGGCCCTTTTCCTGCAGGGTTGGGGTTGTGCATGTCGGCAGAATCTGGAGCCCTCCAAGGACATTGTGGGGAGCTGTCGATCTTGAAGAGGGGGGAGAGGGAGGCATTTTTCTTTCTTGACATCCTTCCCGCCTTGACCTCTTTGCTCTCACCCTCCTAACAGTGGCTTGTACCATAGACTTTGACCGACACGATGCTCGGCTGTTTTTAAATGTGAACTCCCGCACTTGACTGGTGTGGATTCAATGTTCTTGTTACCAGATGAATAAATTTTTATTTTGAGAATCAAGCGCATCTGTCTGAATTGGGCATGGGTTGGAGGGGTGCGTGTTTGGGGCAGAGAAAAATCTGGATAGGGGAGGTGCTACTGAAAAAAGACCTGAGCAAATAATCAGTATTCTATTGCTCTCCCCTCTCTGAACAAGGTGGACCCATAGTCCAACCAGAAGCTGTGAAAGGGCAGCGAATGCCTTTGATCCATACTTCTGAAGAAGCTCCATGCAAATTCCAGAGGGAAACATTAAGACGCTGATGCTTTTAATAACTGACACGTGGTCATTAAACCCCTATTCAATTTTAAATTTAGTAAATTGGGATATTTTTGTTCATACAACTGAAATAGCGAGAAACATTAAAAATGCTATTTTTGCAATCTAGGTACTGGGTTATCCTGTCCTGTATTTATTCTACCTAGTGGCAGAGAGAGAGAGAGAGAGAGAGAACCCAGAAGTCACTGGTTCAAAGGTACAGTACTCATGATCTCACTGAGCGGCCTCGGTCTCATAGCTTTTCATCTGTACTATGGGTCTGTCTTGCTCAGAGAGGGGAGAGCAACAGAAGCACAAGCTGATTGGGTGCAAATGTAGTTGGGTTAGTTGTAGCATGGGGTGATAACCAAAGCATGGGGACAAAGACAGGTTTTGAGGGAGGGATTAAAAGGACAAATACAAACTGCCTTTTATAAGAATTGCTGGGATAAAGTATGGTATGTGAAGTGTTATGAACACTCCAAACAGCGCTTTTTAAATGCCAAATGTGGTTGGTGTGTTCTGTTAACATCCAGAGTGGAATCTTCCCTTGCTTTTCAGCACTTCCTCCAGGGGTGGGTCCTTAGCGGGAACTCGATTCTGCCACTTCATAGGATCATAGAGTTGGAATTGACCCACAAGGTGATCTAGTCCAACCCCCTGCCTGTAATGGGAAATCCTCCTGTTAGGATATCCAGCAGGTGCCTGTCGTGTCGAGCCTCTGCTTGAAGATCTCCAGTGAGGGTGAAGTCCAAATATAGCATTGAATGCCTCTAAGCATGTGCAAAGGGCAGCGATGGAGTCCTATATCTGGTTACTAGGCATTGGGAAGCATGGGGAGGGTTGGGCTCCAGTACCTCTCTTGCCTTAGAAATTAGTAACTGCAGGGGTGTGGAAAGGGATAGTTTTTACCACTCTTGAGAAGATGAACCTGGTGTGATGAACCTGGTGCAGCACTGTCTGTGACAAATGGGATCTTCTTCAGAGTCATTGAATGACCTTGGTGGCTGTTTTTTTCCCATGTTCTTTTAGTGGCAAGCAAAAGGGTTGAGGAAGGGTTGATCTAGAAAGGAGAAGCAACAGGAATCTGGTAGCTGCTTGCATGTGGGGAGAAAGGTCTGGGGTGTAATTCATGGATTATGCTCAAGATTATGCTCCCCTTTTGAAGCTGGACATAAAAATACAGTAGGTAGGTAAACCACTAAGGGGAGGGGATGGAGCATGCCTCTGTCTTCAGCTGAACATACGAAGCTGCCATATATCTGAGTCAAGCTGTTGGTCCATCTATCTCTTACTGACTGGCAGCAGCTCTCCAGTGTTTCAGACAGGAGTCTTCCCAGCCCTGCCTGGAGATGCTGCCAGGTATTGAATATGGGATCTTATCCATGCACAACAGATGTTCTTCCCAAAGGCTGGCTGGAAGAGTTTGCTGAAGCTCAACTTGCCCTTTTTGGTTTGTGAACCATCACTGTGCTGATCTGTTACAGGGAAGAGAGGAGGCATCATCTGCTGCCTTGTACCCTCCAGGCCTGACTTCAGTACAAAGACTATGCAAACAGCTTGGTTTATTTTGTCATCCCAAGCAATACACTTTTTTATCCACAAGGGGGTGTACTAGGGCCTGTGGCATGCTGGTGTCCTTCCTTTTGTTTAGCTTTGCAGAACCTAGAAGTGGAAGGAGTCCCATTCTCATAACAGTTCAGCCTTGCAAGTTCAAAGTGGAAAATGTGTAAACGTAGTTTAACTAACGTGGGGGAGGGGGAGTGCAGTGGTGTAAACAGGAAAGAGCAATGTTAAGTGCACTTGGTCTTGTCACCATCTCTTCCATGTGTGCTTTGGAGCATGTACAGATACCATTTTTTTCTCATCCTGAACAGCAATCTCCTTGTGCCCTTAGAACTAAGGAACAGGGCTTCCTTTGGGGATATGTGGCAGGACTCCTTTGTGGGTCTGAATACCTTTTTTAAAGAAGAAATTTCTCTTGTAGTATGTGGACGAGTAATCAACACCCATTTCCTTCTGAAACTGGATTCAAACTGGGACAGTCGTTTTTGGTGCCAACCACCCAAGACCAGGAAAAACTACAGAAAAGCAGGCTGCCCTTTGGGATGCTGAGATAATAGGAAGGCCAAAATCTGGGATTTTCACCACATCCCTGGACAACGTGAACTCTGTATCTGTGCCTGGTCACTTTTGCCACTGAAAAGTTGTCAGAACTTTAACAAAGAAGGTGTTTGAACAAGTAGATTGTCAACAGGCCTCCCATCATGGGGCTATTGGCAATAGCCCCATGATGGGAGGCTTGTTGACAATCTACTTGATCAAAAGCCTACTGCCAACACTATAAATGGAACCTCCATAAGCAGCAGCAGCCTACCTCTGAATATCCAATGCTGGGAACAAACAGTGAGAATGACCCATGCTTTTGTGACCTGCTTGTGAGCTGCCCAGAAGTACCAGACTTGGGTGGGAAAAGGATGTTAGACTACATGCATTCTTCCACATATAGATAACCCCACTTTCCTTGCTGTAATCTTGGGAAGGGTGGAGACCTTCAAGAATTGGGTTTCTTAAACTGTAGCAAATTTTAGATAGGATGAGATGGGGGGGGGGGACTAATAGCAGGGCCCCATAGAGCCAAAGGAGGGCTTCATTGGACCACAAGGCCCACCTGCTTCTCAACAGCAGATGATTGAAGGGGCTCATATGACCAAGTATCCAGTTGCACCAGAGAAGTGTAGTAAGCTCCCACAGGTAATAAAAAATTGGGTCACACACGCACCCCTATAAGCAGGTTCCTGACCTCACATCCAAACCTTGGATGCATCAATGTGGGTCGCCTGCAACCTGGCCAGGTGTGGGTGTAAGGACCAAGATCCTGGACTACTGTGAGTACCTAAGACAGGGAACATACCCAACCAGCCTTGTTAGTGGTTTATTTTCAGCTTGCCTCTTAAGATCTGCGCCACGTCTGCCCAAATCCTTTCACCTTGTGCCTGCACCGTTGCCTATGAATGTGCTTTGCTCCCTCCTTTATATTCCCCCCCCTCCTTGTGTTGGTGTATTTTCAACCCCTTTTCAAAACATTCCTTTGTTCTACTTACCTGGTCTCCATTCACTCAGCAGGGAGCTGGCTTCCTAGACTGCCTGTCTGCCCTTACTGTTTGGTTTTTATGGGGATGTCTGGAGTTTGGGACCTTCTACTAACCCAAGAGGCCAGCGGCTGGCGCAGTGGGTTAAACCACTGAACCATGAGCTGTCGATCAAAAGGTCGGTGCGACGGGGTGAGCTCTCGTTGCTTGGCCAGCTCCTGCAAACCTAGCAGTTCCAAAGCATGTTAGTGCGAGTAGATAAATAGATACCACTTGCGGGAAGGTAAGCAGTGCTCTGTGTTCCAGCTGCATGCTATGCACTGCGGCAAGGAGAGTCATGCCAGCCACATGACCACGGAGGCGTCTTCGGACAACACTGGCTCTTCAGCTTTGAAATGAGGATGAGCACCACACCCCAGAGTCAGACATGACTGGACTTAATTGTCAGGGGTCACCTTTACCCTTACTAACCCAAGAAGCATTTCCACAGCAACCTCCTCCTGGCTGGAACTCCCTGGCTTTGGGTGGAGATGGCAACTACTATCCCAGTTTAATTCCAGTTCAACAGGGGCCTGGTGCTGGTTTCTAGATGCTGAGCTCCTCCCTCCCCTACCTCCCCTTACAACTATCCGTTAGCATGAGAATGGTCAGCTCTGGAGCAGCTTGAGCAGATCTGCTGCCTGAATGGGGGCAGAGCATCTGCTCCTGGCTACTATGTATCCCCACCCCGCCCCACAACCACTGCTGCCATCATCATCTCCTCGTCCATCTGGCTGCTCAGGAAAGCAGCCAGGTAGGCCAGGAGGTGACAGTGGTGGCAGATGGAAGAGGTGGGCTGCCACTGCCCCGATTCTGTTCACTGAGCACGAGCAGGAACAGAATTGAAGTGGCTGGGTGAGCAGCAGGTTAGAGGGGGCAGCTGGTAGATGCAGGTTAGTGAGATATGAGGCACTTGCCACGCCCCCACAGCTTGCCACTTGGAAACGGCCACTTCAGTCAGCCTCGCAGGTAGGCCAGCCCTGGGTACGTTAACAATTTTCTCCACATCCTTCATGGAGAAAAGAAACACTCCAATAATATTCAGTTGAATTTCTGACTTCAAATTTAGAATTTTTTTCAGCGCCTCGTACCAAAGCAACCTCAGATAGTATCACATTAGAGGGTTAGCCAGCAGATTAGACTAACAGATCAGATTAGTGGATTAGCAAGTAGAAAATGTGAAAATACTGGAAACTGCCAGCAGGGTATAGGCTTTACAATTGCTACAGTACCCAAAATACAGTGTGTGGCTGAATTTCTAAGGATGAATTTTCTTTCCTAATACCAGCATATCATTTCCCCTTGGAGTCACACAAATATTCCAGATGCACAATTTTCAATACTGTTAATTTAAAAAGATTTATATCTTGCTTTACTCCTACTGAACCCACGGTGGCTTACAACAAAAGTTTTAAAAAATAGCATCAAACAGCAGTAAAAAAAATGTAGAGGAGCAAAGAGAAAGACACAAAAGGCATCAGTAGTAGGGATCAGAGAAGATCTACTAAAACAAAAAGGAGTGAGTCTCCTCCAAATGATTGGTAGGGTTTTGTCCCCCCTTTTCCTTTTCTAATCAGGAGGAGGTAGAGTGGCAGCCGTAACAGGGGCGTGTGGCATTTGACCCACCACCCCTGGCTGTTTGTTTCTCAGTACCAATCACTCCTGCCAACCTAGCAGTTCCAAAGCATGTCAATGCGAGTAGATAAATAGGTACCGCTTGCGGGAAGGTAAACAGCGCTCCGTGTTCCGGCTGCATGCTACGCGCTGCGGCAAGGAGAGTCAGGCCGGCCACATGACCACGGAGGCGTCTTCGGACAACGCTGGCTCTTCGGCTTTGAAATGGGGATGAGCACCACACCCTAGAGTCGGACACGACTGGACTTAATTGTCAGGGGATACCTTTACCTTTATCTTAGGATCGGCCAGCGGGTGGCGCAGTGTGTTAAACCGCTGAACCATGAGCTGTCGATCGACGGGGTGAGCTCTCGTTTCTTGGCCAGCTCCTGCCAACCTAGCAGTTCCAAAGCATGTTAATGTGAGTAGGTAAATAGGTACCGCTTGCGGGAAGGTAAACGGCGCTCCGTGTTCCAGCTGCATGCTACGCGCTGCGGCAAGGAGAGTCACACCGGCCACATGACCACAGAGGCGTCTTCGGACAACGCTGGCTCTTCAGCTTTGAAATGGGGATGAGCACCACACCCTAGAGTCGGACACAACTGGACTTAATTGTCAGGGGATACCTTTACCTTTATCTTAGGATCGGCCAGCGGGTGGCGCAGTGTGTTAAACCGCTGAACCATGAGCTGTCGATCGATGGGGTGAGCTCTCGTTTCTTGGCCAGCTCCTGCCAACCTAGCAGTTCCAAAGCATGTTAATGTGAGTAGGTAAATAGGTACCGCTTGCGGGAAGGTAAACGGCGCTCCGTGTTCCAGCTGCATGCTACGCACTGCGGCAAGGAGAGTCACACCGGCCACATGACCACGGAGGCGTCTTCGGACAACGCTGGCTCTTCAGCTTTGAAATGGGGATGAGCACCACACCCTAGAGTCGGACACGACTGGACTTAATTGTCAGGGGATACCTTTACCTTTATCTTAGGATCGGCCAGCGGGTGGCGCAGTGTGTTAAACCGCTGAACCATGAGCTGTCGATCGACGGGGTGAGCTCTCGTTTCTTGGCCAGCTCCTGCCAACCTAGCAGTTCCAAAGCATGTTAATGTGAGTAGGTAAATAGGTACCGCTTGCGGGAAGGTAAACGGCGCTCCGTGTTCCAGCTGCATGCTACGCGCTGCGGCAAGGAGAGTCACACCGGCCACATGACCACGGAGGCGTCTTCGGACAACGCTGGCTCTTCAGCTTTGAAATGGGGATGAGCACCACACCCTAGAGTCGGACACGACTGGACTTAATTGTCAGGGGATACCTTTACCTTTACCTTACAGTCAGTGTGAGAATTGTTGGGTGGGAGGATTGGATGTGGCAAGGAAGGCTTCCTTAGGAAGCCCTTGTGAAACTCATGCTCTTAGCCTCCCCCTCCAACTTGTTATGAAGATAAAATAAGAGAAGCCCATAAATGCTCCTTGAACTCCTTGGTGTAAAACAAACAAACCAGGGAGCCAAATGACTGGGTGTGTTATGGATATGGACTGAAGGATTTATTGATTTAAAAATGGCAAATAAGTATACAATGATGCAGACTGGGACCCCCCCCCCAAAAAAATTCCCAGTTTCACATTTACACTGATGGGGTGGGGTCTGAGCTGCAGTGATTAACCAGGAAGGAGTTATTTTGAATAGCTCAATGAAAACGTGAAGCAATTGTGAAAGACACATTCCATGCTAGGGGGCATTGGGAAAGAGATTGAAAATAAATGTGCAAAAACAGGCTTATACAAATCTAGGTTGCAGAGTGCCATCAGGGGTCAGTCGAATTGGGCACTGGCCAAGAACCCATGTTGTTGTTGTTGTTCAGTCGTTAAGTCGTGTCCGACCCTTCGTGATCCCATCATGAACCCATGATCCCGCCAGGCCTTCCTGTCCTCCACTATCTTCCTGAGTCCAAGAACCCATCTTCCAAGATCCCATACCCATCCAGAAGACCTGCCTGGCTTGGACCAACCCAACCCCTGAACCCCTGAAGCCTCAGTGCCCAGTGCAGGGCCGGCCCATCCGTGCAGCCAACTGAGACAGTCACTTCAGGTGGCAGCTTGGTGGGGGTGCCCACTTCTGTCCACCCTCTTGTCTCCAATGATCCTTATCTTCTTCCACTTCCCTGGATTGGAAAAAAAAAAAGAGGGGGACCGTGGAGGAGAGGTGTCTGGTGGGCTAGGGTGGCAGCAGAGCAGAAGCTGACATATCGCCAGGTAAGGGGGAGGCAGCATTTAGCACGCCAACTCAAGCATCAAGAGGTCTTAGGCCAGCCCTGCCCCAGTGAATCATCAGGAAGGGGCACCGTGGAGAGCCTACCAGCCCTGCGTACAGCTACATTTGAAATGCTGTGTACACGTTTGATCACCACATCTCAAAAAGGATATTGTAGAGCTGGAAAAGGTACAGGATGGGGTAGCCAAAATGATCAGGTGAGTGGAGCAGCTTCCCTGTGAGGAAACTCTATGTTATTCGGGGCTTTTTAATTTGGAGAAAAGATGGTATCTGACTGAGCTTTATCAAATTATGCATGGAGAGGGGGGGGAGAGGGGGTGTAGCTTGAAGTGGTATAGCTTGAAGTGGTATAGTTCAGGAAAACCTTTTATTATCTGGTTCTCTTAAATGCATAAACTGGCCCTTGGATTGTAAGCTCCTTGGGGCAGGAACTTGTGATGCTCTATGAGAGAGAGAGAGAGAGAGAGAGAGAGAGAGCATAAGAAGAGCCCTGCTGCATCAGGGCAAAGGCCCATCTAGTCCAGCTTCCTGTATCACACAGTGGCCCCACCAGATGCCTCAGGGAGCACAAGAGAATAAGAGACCTGGATCCTGTCGCCACTCCCTTGCATCTGGCATCCAGAGAAAACCTACTCCTCCAACTAGGAGGTTGCTTATCCCCATCGTAGCTTCTAAGCTGTGATGGACATTTCCTCCATAAATCTGTCCAATCCCCATTTAAAGGCATCCAGGCCAGGTGCCATCACCACATCCTGTGGCAAGGAGTTCCACAAACCAGGGATCATGGATCAGAGGTCATCCAATGAAAGTGATTGGCAAGAGTTTTCGAATAGATAAAGCGAAGTCCTTCACACAACATGTAGTCAGTCTGCAGAATTCGCTTCACCAAGAGGTGGTGTGACAGCCACTAGCTTCAGTGGCTTTTAAAAGGGAATTGGGCAGATGAATGGAGTTGGAGAGGCCAGTCTTATGGATTTATTTTGCTACATAAACTGCTTTGTGTGAACTATGTTTTTGTTGAAAAGCGGTATATAAATATTCTTAATCATCAATGAGGCCAGCGGGTGGCGCAGTGGGTTAAACCGCTGAACCATGAGCTGTCGATCGAAAGGGTGGCAGTTCGAATCCGCGATGGGGTGAGCTCTCATTGCTTGGCCAGCTCCTGCCAATCTAGCAGTTCCAAAGCATGTTAATGTGAGTAGATAAATAGGTACTGCTTGCGGGAAGGTAAACAGTGCTCCGTGTTCCAGCTGCATGCTACGCGCTGCGGCAAGGAGAGTCATGCCGACCACATGACCACGGAGGCGTCTTCGGACAACGCTGGCTCTTTGGCTTTGAAATGGGGATGAGTACCACACCCCAGAGTCAGACACGACTGGACTTACTTGTCAGGGGTCACCTTTACCTTTTTATTCATCAGTGGCCACCAGTTGGGATGGCTATATGCTATTTCCACCCCACCCACCCCAGTTCAGAGGCAGCAGGCTTCTGAATACTGTTTGCAGCGGAGCAATGGCACAAAAGGACCGTTGTCTTTATCTGCTGCTTGTCGGTTTTTGCAGAAGCATCTGGTTGGCTGCTTGGAGAACCAAGATGCTGGATTTGATGGGTCTTCTTTGGTCTGATCCAGCAGGGCTCTGTGAGGGTTCACATCCATCTCTCATGTTCCCGTTACAACAGACCTGTAGGGTAGGGCGAGTTAGGTTGAGAGATAATGCAAAGGAACCCCTTGTATCCCCTCCCCGCCTAAGCCCAACACTCTTCCCATGTAAGATATGATGCTCCATGGGAATTAATGATATCTTTTTGCTGACCTGGGTAAAAGGGTCAAGACATTCAATTCTGGAGCATCTAGTTTGCACACAAAAAGTTACAAAGTTTGGTTCCTGGCAGCTTCAGCTGGAAGAATCCAAGATATCAAGGCTGGGCAAGGCCTTCGCCTTGCAACGCCGCTGCTGCCAGTCAGAGCACAGACGATGCTGATGATCCGGCTGGACTAACGGACTTGGTGTCGAGTCAAGCAGCTTCATCATTTCCACCCTCAGTTTCACCCTGGGACAGCATTGCTCAAAGGTACTGTACACTGGTGTGTGTGTGAGCACAGGAAGGCTATTGCTGTGCATTTAAAACATACTTTTTATTATAACTGGAGTCTTCTCAGCTCACCACCTGCCCTGTGACGTGTCCCATCCCTGCCTGCCTGCAATAATAAATAAGCAGTGCTAGCAGATGGGAGTCTATTTGACATGCGCATACATTTATTTGAAAAAATGCAAATGAGCAGCATCCGGGTGGGCAGTGGGTGAGCGCTTACAGATTTCCCACCCAATACATTGTAGCTTGTTGGTTTAATCATGACAAGATTGTGTTTGGCCTCTCCCCAGGGTTCAAATAATTGGAAACTCGGTATGATCGCTCAATGGAACCTCCATGATCAGAACCAGTCTATCCTTTTTGGTGCTGGGGAACAAACAATGGAAGGCGAGCAATGGTCTTTGTAAGCTGCAAGGTTTGGGGACCAGATGGGCCTTTGGCGCCTGATCCACTAGGGCTCTTGTCTTATCTAGTGACGTCCTTTTGACCCTCCAAGGAGTTGCATTTAGAGAAGTGTGGGAGGGAGGTTTCTTTTTCTTCCTCCCCTCTGCCTGGGCACTTCAGGGTGCCTTCCCAGCGCCTGCTTGGGCGGCAAGAGGTGGTGGCCTCCCCTTTTTTCGGGAGGGGAGGTGGCTGGCCCCCCTTGCAGCTGTTGCCCCCTCCCTTGCCCGGGAGGGCTGGAGATCTGAGATGGTGGGGGGGCGGCGGCGGCGGCGGCGGCAGCAGCAGCAGCAGCAGCTGCTCCAGCCGCAGAGAGGCCCCTGCGCCAGGCGCTGCGTGCCAGCCAGCCAGCCAAGCAGCCGGACGCAGCACGAGGCGCCTGCCCGTTTCCCCGCGCCTGTGGAGGGTCAGCAGCAGGCTGGGCGCCGAGAGCGGGTAGAGGCTGGAGGCCAGTGATCGGCGCCCCGCAGCTCCGCGCCGCAAGAAATAGGTAGGCAAAGAAGCTCCCACCTCCCCCCCCCCCCCCGTGCGCCCTTGGAGAGAGCAGGGTACGCCTGGGTGAATGGCCCGCCGCTGCAGCCAGCCTGCATCGACTGCACATTTTCTGGGCAACCTGGAAGAGGGATTTCTCTGATCTTTCCTTGCCCACCACCACCCAGCCTCTACCCCCTCCAAATTCCCTCCCCCGAAGCCGTTGCAGAAGGTGGCTATATTAGGAAAGTGACCTCTGGTTGCATTGCAGCGCCTCGCCTCGCCTCGCCTTCTATAGCCGCCGCCGCAGAGCAAGGGAGGAGTTAGAGTCCTCCTCTTCCTCGGGCCCATTGAGAATTTTTTCCCCCTGCCCAAGAAGGGGAAGGCTTGGGGGGGTATCTCCCAGAGTAGCATCTACAGCTCGGCGGGGGTTCTTCTTGGCACAAAGGGTTTTTTCCGGTGCGTTCACACGAGCAGGTGAATGCGTGTGTGATTTCTTTGCATGATCCTAGGGGGTGCATATATTAGACGTGTTAAGGGTTTATAGTGCAAATAGGGTTTCTGTGTGCTAATCTGTTCTCTATATGACCCTCTGTGTGTGTGTGTGTGTGTGTGTGTGTGTGTGTGTGTGTGTGTGTGTGTGTGTGTGTGTGTGTGTGTGTGTGTGTTTGAGTGAGTGAATGAGGGGGGGTATTGGGGTTTGTGTATGTCTGAGTGTGCACACTCCAAGATAACAAAGAACTAGAAGGGCTCCTGTCTTGAGGGGAGGTGGTCTTTGTGTCAGCAAACTGAACTTGGAAGTGCTGAGTAGGAAGAGAGTGACCCCCACCCCCCATAATGCTAGAACTCAGAGGCATCCAGTTCATTAAATTTATTAGGCAGTAGATTCAGGTTGCACAAATTAAAGTACTTCTTCAGGCAAAGCGTAGTTAATGTATGGATTCTATGCCTCAAGATGTGGTAATGGCCACTAGCCCAGATGACTTTAAATGGAGATTAAATAAATTGAGGCTATTATCCATGGCTATTAACCATTAATGGAACCTCCATGTAAAGATGCAATATACCTTTGAGTGCCCGACAGTGGGAACAAAGCCATCTCCTTCATGCCCTGCTTGTATGCTTCCCCGTAGAATTTGTTTGGTCACTCTTGCAAATAGAATGTTGGACCAGATGGGCCTCGTGTCCAGCCCAGCAGTATAGTTCTCATGTTCTTTGTAGAATCAGTGGGTCTCCTGTAGGTCTCGATGGTAAGGCCACATCTGGAGTATAGTGTCCAGTTCTGGTCACCACACCTCAAAAAGGATATAGTTGAATTGGAAAAGGTGCAGAAAAGAGCAACCAGAATGATTCGTGGGCTGGAGCACCTCCCTTATGAGGAAAGGCTACAGCGTCTGGGGCTTTTCAGTCTAGAAAAAAGGCGCCTGAGACGTATAAAAAATGACATGATTGAGACGTATAAAATTATGCATGGGATGGAGAGAGTGGATAGAGGGAAATTCTTCTCCCTCTCGCACAACACCAGAACCAGGGGACATGCACTAAAATTGAGTGGAGGGAGAGTTAGAACAGACAAAAGAAAATATTTCTTTACCCAGCGTGTAATTCATCTGTGGAACTCCTTGCCACAGGATGTGGTGATGGCACCTGGCCTAGATGCCTTTAAAAGGGGTTTGGACAGATTAATGGAGGAAAAGACCATCACAGGTTACAAGCCATAAGCAACCTCCTGCTTTTAGAAGTGGGTTTTTTCTGTGCCAGGTGCAAGGGAGTGTCAACGGGAAACAGGTTATCTTGTTGTCTTGTGCTCCCTGAGGCATCTGGTGGGGCCACTGTGTGATACAGGAAGCTGGACTAGATGGGCTTTTGGCCTGATCCAGAAGGGCTCTTCTTATGTTCTTATGGGAGCAACAATACTGACCCCCCAACCTCACAGGGCTACTTGAAGGGATTACTGAGATGTTTTTACGTAGGGTGCTAAGTTATAGGCAAGCCATGTTTTGGATGTCTCTCATGTGAGAATTTGCCTGTGTTCACCGCAAGACATTGGGGTGAGCTCACAGTGTCATCAATGGTTAGCCAGGTCGAAGGACCCATGAGCATCAGAGGCCCCACCTGGCCAGGCTGACCTCTGAACCCTCTACTGGTGGCAGTGGTCGCACTCAATGCACTGTCGGGTGGGTGGGTGGGTGCATCATGGGGGGCTCAGTGCAAGGTTTTGCCCTTGTGCCCCCAGCAATGTGGTGCTGGCACCAGGTAAGTGTATTGCAAACAAAAGAGGGTTGAATGGATGTAGGGGAGAAGAAGTGAGTATGAACATGTGCATCTATGCATGCATTGCATGTACATCACAGAAGCGACACATATCTCCTGTCCCACATGACACCGATGTGTGTGAATCAGCCTTGATTCTTTCTTTTGTTAAGTGTTTTGGAAGGCTTTGCGTTGAGCTCTGCCTTGTCGGCTCTAGTGTTTTTAATTGCCGCTGCCATTTGTACAGTATTTCCAATGTGCATGGTGTGTGATATAGCACACACACAAATCTACAATCCAGGTCTCAGCCCCAAGGAGCTTACATGATCCAAAGGTTTTAGTGGGCAAAAATACAAAAGTGCTGTGTGTGTGTGTGTGTGTGTGTGTGTGTGTGTGTGTGTGTGTGTGTGTGTGTGTGTGTGTGTGTGTGTGTGAATATAACATTTTAATTCTAATCTAACAGGCAGAATTACCAACTATTCTGGAAGGTTGTGCCCCCTGTCCCCCACTGATCTCTCTCGCACTCTTTTTTCCGTTGCCTCCCACCTCCACCCGCCAAAAAGAATTTCTCAATCATGAGCCGAAGGGTGGTGCGCCAGAGCAAGTTCCGGCATGTTTTTGGGCAGCCGGTCAAGGCCGACCAGATGTATGAAGACATCCGTGTCTCCAAAGTGACATGGGACAGCTCCTTCTGTGCCGTCAACCCCAAGTTTGTGGCCATCATCGTGGAGTCTGGTGGAGGGGGTGCCTTTATGGTACTGCCCTTAGCCAAGGTATGTCAAGTTTTGCCCAGACAGCTTCCTCTCTTGCACCTGGGAGACAGTGCGCAAACTGGGTGGTGGTAGTTTTGGCAGTAATAACAACTGCAGTCGTCGTATGGTGGTTTAGAGGTGTGAAAACACTTTTGCATTCATTAACTCTGTACAACAGGTCTGTCAGGTAGGCCAGTAGAATTCTTCCATCATGCAAATGGGGGAGGGGGGCTGAGGAAGAGAGAAGATTTAGTTTGCCCTAAGGCTGGTGCAGTGGGTTAAACCGCTGAACCATGAGCTGTCGATCGAAAGGTCGGCAGTTCGAATCTGCAATGGGGCGAGCGCTCGCTGCTTAGCCAGCTCCTGCCAACCTAGCAGTTCCAAAGCATGTTAATGCAAGTAGATAAATAGGTACCGCTTGCGGGAAGGTAAACAGCGCTCCGTGTTCCAGCTGCATGCTACGCGCTGCGGCAAGGAGAGTCATGCCGGCCACATGAGCACCCTAGAGTCGGACAGGACTGGACATAATTGTCAGGGGTCACCTTTACCTTTACCTAAGGCTATCTAATGAGTTTGTGGCTGAGGTGAGACTTAAGACAAGGATTTCCTGACTCACTCTTAGCCCTTGCACCTTATCAGCTGTCTTTAAATTTAGGACTATCTACTACCGTATGTACCACTTCAGAATGTAGGTTGTGGCTCATGTGACTGAACATTCTTCCATCCAAAATTCCCCTCATATAGAAAATTAGCATGTCAGGGAAGAGGCTATTCGAAACCCCTTCACTCTGACTGCCAGATTTTTCGGTGCATGGAATATTTTTAATTCAGTCACGTGAATTAAACCACGCTGGCCTGGACCAGGTCTAAAGTGGTACAGCCCAGACAAAGCTTGGGACTAAGCCCCAAGCTAGTACATTTGGAGCATTTCACATATACTGTACACACTGTCAACATCATGCTAAGCCGCGCTACACTTAAAACAAGAGTCACACAGCCCTTCTTTCTCCCTTTGTAGTTCTGCAGTTTTCTGGAAATCAGTACTTGCCCAAATTCTCTTTTTGGCTGAGGATTAAAGAAGGTGCAAGAGTTTGTGTGTTGATCTCAGGGCTGTGCAATTTTTTTGTAGTGGGGAGAGGGTCTTTTTCAGTGTTCTTAGGATCTTCCTGCCTTCCATTCTCAGAGCCATTCTTTGGGAGAATGACTTCTGCTAATATTTTCAGGCAATTCTGCACCCAAATCTTCTCATGTTGTTTTTAAATCCCCCCCCCCCCTTCCATCGAGACAGGACAAGGTGGTGAGTCCCAGCTGCCTCTGCGGGGTCTTGTGTGTGGCTGATGGGGAATAGCCATCTGCCAGTCTCCCTTTCCTGGGGGACAATTTCCTTCTCAACTAGGCCTTTGTGTTTGTGGAAGCGGGGAGAGGTCCCACTGTGACCATAGCAACGGGTAGGCCTCTTTCCATGTGTGTGCTGCCCCAGGCCTCAGGGCATCTGCTCCTGGGGGGGGGATAGGGGGGCTGTCTTGCTTGGGGAAAGGGGACGACATCAACCACATTGTGTCCCCATAGAGCTGGGGGGAGGGTGCAGGTGAAAGGGGAGGGTGGGTTGTCCCTGTGTATGAATACACAGCATCCCTATTATAAGAATTGCATTCTTTCCAGATTTAAAAGCCTTTACAATTCTGAGTTGGTTAAAATATGACCTTCAGTCAGTTAAAGAACTTGCAATTGATCGATCACTACTTTTTTGGCAGTGAACTGATTGATCAATAAATACATTAAAGAAATTTGCAGATCGTCAAGCCTACATTTACAGGTGCCTGCTGAGATACTGAAAACTGTGTATGATGACTTCCCTATTGCTTTTTGTTAGAAGGAAATGCTGCTGTTGTATTTTTTATGTCCCTTATTATAGTAACACCCCAGCAGCAAAATAGCTTTACACACATGCACACAGAGAGAGAGAGTGTGTGTGTCTGTATGTGTTGTTAATGGTAAGCCACGTCAATTGAAAGTGGCCCCAATTCATCTAGTGCTTCAGCTTTGCTCCCTCACGTGGGTCTCGTGCATCACCTTGGGACAAGCGTGGATCTGCTAAAACAGACACACAGCAGAATCCAAATGAGCCAGGGGACAATGTGGCCCACGACAGGGCACAACAAAGTGGTAGAACTCTCTGCCATCAGACAGAAAGCTTGGATGCCACGTTAATTGATCTCGCACAATTTCTTTCCTGATGATTGTTGTACTCGTCATCCTTAACGTATAGCACTTCCCAATTTTCAGTCATATCCTCAAGGAGGATGTAGGGTGGGGACTGTGTTGTAGCTAAAGGAGCTGGGCCAAGCAGATTAGGAGCAGGCTTGAACATATAAACAGGTGTGGCGCAGTGGGTTAAACCACTGAACCATGAGCTGTCGATCGAAAGGTCGGCAGTTCGATTCCGCGCGACGGCTCCTGCCAACCTAGCAGTTCAAAAGCAAGAAATTGCAAGTAGATTAATAGGTACCGCGTCAGCAGGATGGTAACAGCGTTCCATGCGCCTCGGTGTTGAGTCATGCCGGCCACATGACCATGGAAACGTCTTCGGACAACGCTGGCTCTTCGGCTTTGAAACGGAGATGAGCACTGCTCCCTAGAGTCGGACACGACTGGACTTAATTGTCAAGGGATACCCAAAACATATTAAGCTGCTCTTGACTGAGTGGGGCCCTGGGTCCAACTAGCTCAGGGGTCTCCAGAGTTTTCCGGCCGAGGGCATGACGGGTTTGATGGCCAGTGGCCCCGCCCCTTCTGGCTATGTCATTCCTGCATGAGCGGCCAGTGAAAAGCTGCTCGCTGGCCATGACAGCCCAGTTGGGAGCCGCTCGCCAGCTGCCTCGGCCTCCCGATCCGTCGCCCTGCATTCCCAGGGAGGCGGGGGAGACCTGCGGATGGGCCGGAGGCTGCTGCAGGCCACACTGGCTGACTTTCTGTGGGCTGGGTGAAATCGTCCCATGGGGGGCTGGATGTTTGGAGACCCCTGATCTAGCTTGGTATGGTCAACATTAACTGGCAGTGGCACTCTGTGTTTTCAGACAGAGAAGAGCCTTTTAGACTTACCTGGGGATCCTGCTGAGGACTGAACCTGGGACCTTGTCTGTGCAAAGCGGATGCTCTGCCACGGAACTGTGTGACCACCCCCTCTTGTATCCCCAACTGCACCCCTCTTTACGTTCTCCTGTCTAAAAGGAATGCTTTCCATTCACTCCTGTGGATGAGACTAACATGCTCTTGGCAGCATTGTCATGAGAGCAAGCATGCTTCCCACCCATTCATGGCTGATGTGTGTCCCACTGCCAGGAACTGCAGTGATGAGTGCAGTGCGCAGTGCAGTGCACAGGGAGACACTGCAACCTCCAGGCATCCTTATAATATACAAATCCTCCCTTTTGTGTGCATATGTGTGTACTCACACACACACGTTATGGAGCCAGTGGAGCTGGAGCAGGAAGGGAGTAAGCCCAGCCTCCGCTCACATGCTCTCTGACTGTGCAAGAAGAGAATGGGGTAGCCAGGTGGAGTGGCTGGGCAGGTGGCAGACAGGCCTGGAGTGCAGGGCATCTCTCGCCAGGTTTCTGCCTACCCCAGCCTGCCACCTGAAGTGTGAGGGGTTCAGCCAGGCTCAGGGCTGGATATGCGCGCGCGCACACACACACACACGCATGCGCGCGTGCACACACACACACACGCGCGCACACACACACACACACACACACACACACACACACACACACACACACACCAGCTGCCCTCATGACAGGCATTTTGCAAGTATGAGAAATAACAGCAGGGGCAAATAGCCTCTTTGCAAGCTCAGATGCAGAGAGGAGAAGGAGGTTAGTCTCTTGCCGTCTTGTGCACCTGTGGGGTGGCTGGCCCATGGTTTAGAAGAGACTGCTGGGGCTTAACTGCCTCCTCTAAGTGACCGGAGGCAGGACCAGGTTTCCAGGAATGGCTCTTTGGCACTGAACAAGCCAGAATCCAGTCAGGAAATGGCCTGTGTTTCTCTGAGTCAGCTTGTTTTTCAGGGATTGTTCCGCGCATAGCGGGGAGTGGGTGTGTTTCCACATTGCTGTGTAAATCTAATCTGTTTGTTTAAATGTCTTCATCCTGAAGTGGGATGCCTGGTCCTGTCCTTGAGGGGATGATGTGAGCAGTTACTCTCCCTTTCCTTTCGGACGTCTCCTTAAAAGGCACCAACGTATTCTGCTGTTCTTCCTTACTTTAATCACCTTTTCAGCTGATCAGACTTGCCTAGTTGTTGCCCAGGGAATCTCTACCCAACAGGCTATGCAGAGGGGACATCACTCAGTGGTGGAGCCAATGGCTTTGCATGCAGAAGGTTTCAATCCCAGGCAACAGCTCCTCTTAAAGGGTCCTGGGTAGCAGAGCTGGGAAAAATCTCTTTCTTCCTGAGACCTTGGAAAGCTGCTGCCAGTCATAGTAGACAGCACTGGACTTAGATAGATAGACCAGTGAGTGCTGGTCCATTGATTTCCTATGTTTATGGATTGTAGTGCTGGAAGCTTAGGCTTTCTAAGAGGATGCTCAGCCCCATCAAACCACAAGTCCCAGGATTCCTTAGGGGAAACCTTGACACTTAAAGTGGTATACAATTGATCCAATTTGTTGTATAGATGCGTGATGTGCCTTTTTAGTCTAAAACCCTTGATCACTCTGGCTGCCGTTTCTTGCTCTTTCAGCTTCCTTCTTGATATGAGATCACCTATTATCAGAACACAGGACCTAAAATGAACTCTTACCCAATGAATTGTATATTCTTTGATTCCAGGCAAGAGCAGAGAATGGACCTTTGGAGTCCAGTATATTGAGAACCTTCAAAATTTCAAAAGTTTTTTTTGCTGTTGCTTCTTTAAAGCAGTTTTCTCCTTCAAACTGCGGCTTGAAAGTACGGTATGTAGGTGAGCTAAATACAACTGCCAGAGGTCAGGGGGCTTTGGGGGCCCTGCATAAGCTCAGTAGTAGAAGTAGTATAGATCTTGCAAGCTAAGGGGATATATGTCACTTCATTTGGTTAAATGTGCATCGTTTACAGTGGTGCCAGAGTTCAGCATTTCTTTGCAGTGCATTTTGGTTACTTTAGTTCACACTGTTGATTGATTTCCTTTGTTTATGTGAGCGCAGGGAACAACAGTGTTTTGTTTTGTTTTACATTTAAGAACATAAGAAGAGCCCTGCTGGATCAGGCCAAAGGCCCATTTAGTCCAGCTTCCTGTATCACACAGTGGCCCCACCAGATGCCTCAGGGAGCACACAAGCTCTCTGGTTAATTAAGATCCTGCTAGATTTGTGACTAAAGGCTGATTCACACTAGCCCTTTCCGTGCGCGTTTTGGCTTAACGTTTGGTCTTTTCGTGCGTTTTTCATGCTTGCGTCAGACGCAGCATGAGCTTACGCCGCAGCCAGGAGAGATGGTTTCGGTTTATCTTTTGGCTGCGCTCGCGTTTAAGCTAGCGTTTATGCTCCCGGTGCTAGGCAGCTCACCAATCAGAGAAGCGCATTTCTCTTCACCCAATCACAGCTGCGCTTTCTTCAAGAAGGCAGGCAAACGTTCAGAGAACTGCTAGACGCACGTACAGACGCTAGAGTAGAGCAAACGTGCACGGAAGGGCTAGTGTGAATCAGCCTTTAGTCCTCTAAAATGCTTGCAGTCCCTTCCACTTTTAAATCACCTGTGAATTACTTTTACAGGTACTAGGTAAGCCAAAATCTTACTGTAGAAGCTGACCAAGGCTGTTGGGGTCCACTTGCTACTTCTTTCTAATTTGTTTATCTTTTATCATCATCATCATCATCATCATCATCATCATCATCATCATCATTATTATTATTATTATTATTATTATTATTATTTATTATTATTATTTGATTAGCTCATTACTGTTTCAGCTACATCTTTTCTGGTCAGCCCTTCATTCCTGCATCCCGTTGTCTCCATCCTCTTTCTCTTTCTCCTTACGAGTGCCTGCTAGTCCATATTCATCTGCCACAATCTCATGCACCAATCCCCCAAAAGGTCTTGCCAGTGCCAAAATCCCCTCCCACCCTCTATGCCAAGCTGCCCACTGCTGGGCAGACTACAGCAGTGAGACAGATTGGAGCAGTTGGCTGGGCTGGGACAGCTCCGCTCACAATAATGAGTGACTCATCTCGGGAACAATTAAAATGATGGCAGGAAGTTGGAGGGGGTCACTTTTTCCATGGCTCAAGTTTCCAGCTGGGCTGTTTACTGAAAGCGGTGCGCTAACACCCATGAGGAGGGGGGCCTGAGATGAAGATTGCTCAAGGTCATCCCACCAGGACCCAGGGCATCCTGACTCTCTCATGCTGGCATTATTCTGCTCCCAGTAATCGGGGTTCTGTGGCTGCTGCCGCGGATGCCAATGCAGCACAGTGAAAAGGCCATTGCATTTGGAATGTAATTTCAACATGATACCTTCCTTTTTGCCGTATGGCCGCACAGAGCAGCTGCTTAGATTAAAAAGAAACAAAACCAGAAATACAATCAAATACTAGCAATTAATTAAGGCAATTGCGAGCAGTAAAAACCAGACTCTCATTAGCAGAAGACCAGCCATAATTCAGGCACCCATCATCCAGTAAAAGAACCAACACAAAAGATCACCCAGTCTTGAATGCCTTTTGAAACAGCTAAGGCCTTCACGTGGCGCCTGAAGGAGGGTGGGAGCCACATATGGGAGTTTCATACGTGCCACATACGGATGGGAGTTTCACAGTGTTGGGCCACCACTGAAAAGGTCCTGCTCTTTGGCAGAGTCAGCCCAAGCCCCCCCCCCCAGTACCTGATGCTGTGTGTCAAATGCCCCCTTACCTGGCCGCACACCAGCCATCTCTGCCCCTCTTCCTCCTCCCCCCCACACCCAGGCTCTGAAAACAAAGAGCGGAATAGAGTGGAAGAGGACGTATGGAGGAGAGTAGACCATCACTGATGCTCTACTCTAGCCCACTGTTCTTCAACTTTGGGGTCGGGAGGAACCCCAATGGGGTCGCAAAGCCTCATTTGTGGGGTCACGGCAACTTACGAGAACAAAAATGACTGCCGGGGGGTAATGCTGGGGTGGTGGTGGGAGGGAACCTGCGGGGGGGGGGGGCTTCCACAGGGATTTCACCCCCTCCTCCTCCTTTCAATTTGCTGGGAGGCGGTGGGGAAGCTCAGCTCGGCTCTCCTGTTCCAGAATGACGCCGCTGGTGGTACAGGCCAGGCGAGCTTGGCAGGACGTGGCTGCCAGGGTGGGGAGTGGCGACAGGGGCGGGGGGGTGGGCAGATCAGGTCCCAAAAAAGAGGGCGGGATCAGTGGTGGGTCCCCAGCCCCATACTTTATTCATTTTTTATTGGGGTCGTGGCACGAAAAAGGTTGAAGACCACTGCCCATCACCTGCCTTGTCTCTACACATCCTCTTTCGCTCCATTCCCCCTTCCTCTTCGAATCTGAGGAGGAGAAGGAGCCGTGGAGGCTGCTGAGTAACCAGAAGCAGGTGTCCCCCTTTCCAGTCCACTGCCTGAGGGCCACCCCGTGGCCTCATGGATCAGCCGGTCATGTTATATGTGTGTGTCGGATGTATAACTTCTCATGGTTCCCTAGTAGGAATCTATATGTACTAAGAACCTTCCATGACCTCCCTTTCTCAATGAGCTCAGTGCTGAAGGGATGGCATCCTAGAAATGAGGCCAGGAAAGGCCCGGTTGCCTGTCCCGCTTTGTAAGTGGCGGAGCAGAGGCCAGGAGGACTCTTGTTACCAGGAATTTGTGTGTTTACAGACAGGGCGCGTGGACAAGAACTTTCCCTTGGTGACCGGGCATACGGCCCCCGTGCTGGACATTGACTGGTGCCCCCATAATGACAACGTCCTTGCCAGTGCCTCTGAGGACACGACAGTCATGGTAGGTGGGGCCATCAAGAGGGTGGAGCAAAATTAAGATGCGGGGAGTGGGGTGGGAAAAGTCCTGGGCTTTGGAAGTTTATCTCTTTAAGAGGGAAGGATGGGGAGGAGGCCTTTTAGAGGGGACAGGATGCATGCACACATCGCCAATTTGGCTGCTCAAATGCAGGTGTTGGAATGGTAACATATTTGGAAGGCGATATAAGAGAGGGGTGCAGTGATGTGGGGGGCTTATGAGTGCAAAGAGTGGTTTTATTGGTGGGGGGCTGTAACCAGGGCTGTGGGGACCTGGCCCCCATTGGAATATTCCTTTGAATGTTCACCTTTAAAAAAAAATTAAGTGCTACTCTATTTCCTTGTGGAGAGATAAGGAAAATTGTGGAGGTAGTATGGTATTCCCCCCCCCCAGTATTTTTTTTTTCTTTCCCAGACAATCTTCACTTTTACCCTCCAGTCTGACCAGTGAATGCAAAACACACTTGAATGATTGACGAGCACTTGGACACTTATGAGAAAATGTCAATGTTCTAAGATCAAAACTGTTTCATGCATTGGCAGTGCAATCCTACGAATATCGACTCGGAAGGAAGGCCCATTGAGCTTAATGAGACTTGGGTACTCCTCGGGAAGACTATATAGGATTACAGCCTTAGTTATGAAATCAAAAATGTATTCAGATGTACAGTATTAAGATCAGTTGTTCTTGGGATTGCTTTTGCGGCTGTTTAGCCTTCACTTATGTTGGGGCCCGGTCACCGCAAAATTTGGGGCAACCATTCCATGTTCCGATCCACCCCTCGCCGTCCCCTTGAAATCCCTGGAAAAGGCTGCCGGTCTGTTTATAGCAAAGCGGCTCTGTGCTCAGGCTGGTGACTGCTTCCCGGTGAAATGATGCAGCGCTTTGGGCTAAGAATAGCTCCACCCAACGACTCAGCACCTAAGAATAGTTGACTCTGTGCTGTTGCTGGAAGGGGAGAGTAAGAGGGGGAGTCTCCCGGTTTCCCTTTCCTTTTGCACTGAGCAGAAGCGTGGAATGTAACAGGGACCCCATAAAGTAGAAGTCATGGTAGCTTTGGGAATGTGTACGAAACAAAATCGTACTTGATGGGCTAAGAAGGGTGCCACCTCCCCCCATTCTGCCCTATACAGTAGACTCACTTCAGTGGCATCCTGGTAATGGATTGTCCCCTTCTAGATTTTGCCCAACATTTCAGAAGCAGCAGGTACAATCCCAGAATATCCAGTGACATTATTATTGTTGTTGTTGTTATTATTATCAGTATTTATCATCATCATCATTCAGGGAACAGGAGCAGAGGTTCTGTTCATCCTACACTTTGCTGTACATGAGTATATTCTTGTAGTTTGGCCTTTATTGTGTGCAGAATTAAGACTATGGTTTTCCAGACTCATGGAAGAATTCTGGGCTTCAAACCAGAGTGTCTGTTGTCATCCCCTTTTGAGCATGTGCAATTGACCCAGGATTTCCAGGAGCATGTAAACAAGATGGCGTCTTAGGTTTCTAAGGACCCCCAGTCCTATCCCCTGCCAGTCATGCCGATGCAGCCTTGCCAAAAAGGTGCACGCTGCATCCAGCAGTGGGGGGGGGGGGACACACACAACCCAAGCACAAACAGGTAGAAAGTAAAAATTATTTTTACTTACCTCCCAGTAAGCCCTGGGGCCGCCTATGGGCCTCTTCAGACATACGCCACCAGTTTTGGTGTTGTATGCCCGAAGAGAGGAAAGGATGCAGGGAGCATTGGAATGGGGAGGCTAGGGTCCGGCGTGCACCATTGCCGCTGAATCCACCCCCTCCTGGTCCCAGTTCCTCTCCCCGTCCAGACTAGTTACTCCCCCAGTCCACCCAGCCCCTCCTTGCCCCCACCGCTGATTTACCGACTCTGGCGGGTGCAGTGACAGAGCTGCGGCACTGCTGCCTCTCGTGGCAGAATGGCCACCAGTGGCTTGCTGCACGCACCATCGGTAACCATTTTACGGCAGCGGAAGTCACTTCCACCGCTATTGTAACTCCAACCGCCCAGCAGCCCACTCCTCGATAGGATTGGGCTGTAGTTCTCACTGAGTTCTTGGGAAACTTCTCATCATTTGCCCTGGCAGTGTCTGAAAACTTGCATTATGGAAGTGTAGTCATAAGATGTGCAAAAGTTGTTTTTGGCTTTGTGTAATCTTTTTGAGGCTTGTGTTTTAGTTAACTGTGTAGATTTTTGATTTTATTTAGTTGTGCACAGCTTCAGTCTCCTTTTTGAGGGCGGGAAGGATGTAAAAAAAAGTAAATAAATGAAGGCAAATATGTACACATTAATTTGCATATGATGATGCTGTCGAGTCAAAGAATTGGGGGTTCTTTCTTGTGGAATTCTGGTGGCTTTTGGGGGAGGAGCATAAACAGGACCCAGAAGATGGAGTGTTGGGAGAAGCGGCGACCAAATTAGTTGACTCTTGGTTCTATTGGAGAGGCACTGGCAGTCCTCTGATCTTGATCTGTGCAATCCTCAATGCCTGCGGAGATGCTCTTGCCTTCTTGATTGGGATCTCTGCCTCTGTGTCCCACCAGGTCTGGCAAATCCCAGACTACGTCCCAATGCGCAACCTGACTGAGCCTATCGTGACACTAGAAGGGCATTCCAAGCGTGTGGGCATCATTACCTGGCACCCCACGGCGCGCAACATCCTCCTTAGTGCTGGTAAGTCCCCCACCGTGCCAGATTCCCACTATGCCTGTTTGACAAATTCTACCACCCCCAGTCTCCTCGATCCTGCTTCTCTCCCACCCGTTCTTTGGGGCATCAGGGGCTTCTGCAATTCAAGATACGATTTTGAGCAATTGTCAAAAAAAATCGACAATTTTTTTTGTCATTTTTTTTGTGTGAAAAATTAACTTTAGAATGAACCTAGCAAGTCAGAAAAAGCTCGTGATGCTACAACCTTGCTGGGATTGTACCACTTCAAAATATAGATTCGAGTGTTGTTGCATGAATTCTCGGGCTCATGATGTCAGGGAGAAGCCCAGCTTCCTCCTGGAAAGTGCTTCTGGGAAATGGTCCTTCTGTCTTCTAGGCAAGGTAGACTGGCCAATTGAAGCCTCCTTTGGTCCTTTCTGAATTCTGCTTTCCTCCATCAGGGGGCGACAACATGATCATCCTCTGGAATGTGGGCACTGGGGAGGCACTCCTGACCTTGGATGACCTGCACACCGACCTCATCTACAATGTCTGTTGGAACCACAACGGCAGCCTCTTCGTTACTACATGCAAAGACAAACACTTGCGCATCATTGACCCCCGGCAGCGTCTTGTTGTAGCAGTGAGTAATTGCTGCACACGGGCTGATTCCTGACCCACCCCTGCCCTATAAGCAGGCTTGCCCCTCTGTCTTTGCTCTTCCCACCCTCTGGCCAGTTTGAAGCTTGCACAGATGCACCTGGATGCTGCAGACCCGTTTCCCTGGAATCCCTACTCTCAGTTGTGCAAGAGCTGGTAGCAGATACTCACTGCTGGTGACCCGGGGAGGGGGGGCATTCTGCACGTGCTCAGCCGCTGACTGTGTTCTTCCCATGTTACATTATTTCCGCCTGCTTATCTGTAGTAAGTCACTTATTTTGGTGCCTCGCCAATTTTAGATGCACAATAATTTGCATGAATAATACCGTGGGTTTGGGGACTGAGATACTTTGCTGGAGGAACCGCTTTCATGGTGATTGCAACGGGGTGACCAAAGGGTGCGAACGAATCCGCTTTCAGTGGCCTTGAGCCTGGTGGCCTGGTGCCCCTCCGTGGCCTGGTGCCCCTCTGACAGAGACATGGCTGAAGCCAGGCATTGCATTTTAAGAATGGCGGGGCTGTTTTGAAAACACCTGTACAGGTATTTACAACTCCACCATTGCTTCTCCAGGGGACGCTTGGCTCCTGACCGTCCCGTTGCCAAATGTGTTCTTCCCTGCCAAGGTGTATCATGTTAGCAAAGGTGCCACTTGGCGCTTGCTTCCTTTGAGACCTCTGGCATGGATCTCAGCCACCTCCTTACTGTCTGTGGCTGGGGGTGGATTTCCTTGGTGCCCTCTCTTTCCTTGGGGGTGAAGCTCCCAGGCACCCCATTCCTTCCTGTGGTCATTCTCATGACTTACAGTCAGTGTTTCCCAAACTTTTTCGACACGCGGCTCCCTTGACCATTGGCGACCATTATCCGCGGCTCCCCATTACATTATGTTGATGCCTGCCGATTGGCACTGCATTGTATTCCAGGAGGATTCCGTGGTACTCCGCGGCTCCCCTGGCTGGTATCCACGGCTCCCCTTGGAGCCACGCCTCCCAGTTTGGGAACCACTGACTTACAGTGAATTCTAACGTGGATTAAATTGGGGTCAGAAGGGGGAGTGAACTAAAATGTGGAGAAAATGTAATATTCAAATGAAACCACCCCCCTTGTGGCTAAGCATTAGGTCAGAGGTTCCCAAACTGGGAGGCGTGGCTCCTAAGGGAGCTGCAGTAACCAGCCAGGGGAGCCACGGAGTGCCACAGAATCCTCTCAGAAAACAGTGCAATGCCAAATGGCAGGTATCAACATAATGTAATGGGGAGCTGCGGATAATGGTCGCCAATGGTCAAGGGAGCCACAGGTCGAAAAAGTTTGGGAAACACTGCATTAGGTTGACGAATGTGTTTTCAGCCAACCAAAATTGTGTTCTACAGATTACAAAGTAATTTTTAAAAAAATCACTAGGGTTGACCCTGTACATGAAACCGACTGAGGTCATCACTCAGGTGGCAAAGCTGTCCTGCCTCCGTCTGTCCACTTCTTCCTTGATTTGAAAAGGAAATGGGAGGAGCAGAGTGGTGAGATGGATGGTCAGGGTGCTCTAGCCCACCACTCTCCTCTCCTCCACACTTCCTCTTCTTCTCCATTCCCCTCTTTTCAAATCCAGGAAGCAGGAAGTTGTGACTGGTGTGCCACCAGGTAAGGAAGGGGTAGCATCTGGTGTGCTGCCTCTGAGCACAATCCTAGGCTTGTCTACTCAGAAGTAAGCCCCATCGTCTTAAATGGGACTTACTTTCAGGAAAGTGTGCATAGGATTGCAGCCTCAGGCACTGATTGGTTTTGGACCAACCCTGAAGATCACATTCTGTCAGTTGTGGTTTTCTTTACAGAGATTAGAAAATTGTAGATTTGGCTTACCCACCTCAAGTATCCAAGATGCGGAAAGTTCAGTATTGACTAAGAAACGCAAAGGAAATTAATTTGGCCCAGACTTTAAGAGGTGAGGATTCCAGTTTGAGTTTGTAAAATGTGGGTGTGGCCAGTCTAAATAAAGTCTGTTGCCACTTTTTCTTTTAAGGTCTGTCTTCAGATTCGAGTTCAACAGTTTACTTAAGAAAGCTGTTAGATTTCTAGATTTGAAAAACTTCAGTTGGTTTCTTTTCTAGTCCCTTCAAGGAACACTAGTATCTTGAGTTAGGTGACTCTTTGACAATTGGATGAAGATCTGTGGAGGACTGGATCCAAACATCCCACAATAGACAAAATGTCAGCGGTCACTGTCTGTCCTAGGATTAAATCCATCTTTTATTTACACCTACCTAGATTGCAAATATAAAAGTCCAGACATTTCAGGGAAACTTGCAGTTCTTCCAAAACTGAAGTTCTAGCTACTGAACAAGTATTGCCCCAATATAGAATTGCCCCAGTATTGCCCCATTTTTTTGTCCAGGCAACAATTGGTTAATGTGTAGACACAAAGCATCCTCACTCTTAAGGGCTGCTCTATTCATATTAGTGAGTGTGTCTGAACATAGTACCCCTTTCATGGGCACAAAGGAGTGCACATGGGAATCAGACCCCCCCCCTTTAAGGGCCACCTAGGCACACAAGGGCTCAGTTTCCGAGTTGAGCCTGTTATTATATGGACGTGCCTCCCAGGCTGGTGGGAGGGCCCTCGTCCATCTCCTTCCCTCCCCAAGGTGGTGGTGTGCTGCTTTGTGACTGACCTGTACTAACAGTTGCCTGTGTGTGTTTCTGTTTGGTCCTAACCCGCTAACTGCTGGCCGCTGCCGCCAGGAGAAAGTCAAGCCGCACGAAGGTGCCCGCCCCGTCCGGGCCATCTTCATGGCAGATGGCAAAGTCTTCACCACTGGTTTTAGCAAGATGAGTGAGCGGCAGCTGGCGCTTTGGGACTTGGTATGACTCAGGTTCTTACTGGGGGGGAGAGGGAAGAGGCAATGTGGGGTACGTTTGTGTGTGAGCTGTGCAGGAGGAGGCCTTTGTATCCGTGTGAGAAGAGAGGAAGAGCGGAAGAGGAGGAGCATGCCTGCCCGCCTTGGAACTCCTGTCCCCAGTCTCCAATGCAGAGTGGCAAAACGCCACTCCTGTAGCCTGGGGGTAGAAGCTGGGGAGAGATCCTGCTGGCCAGCTAACCAGCTAACCAGCCTTGCCAGCAGGTCCACAAAAGGTGATAACCTGGAAGAAGCTCATCTTTTTCATGTATAGCATGTCGACAACATGAAAGAAGCAACTCTTTCCCCACTGATTAAATGTTTCCTGCCAGGTAACCTGGAGCCGGTGTTGACTCACCACAGGCGACCAGGCAAACAAGCCTGGGCTAAGTCTCAGATCCAAATCACCCCCCCTAATCGAGAAAGTAACAAGGAAGTGAGGGGGGGTCAGGATGTGCACACAGCCTGAGCACGTACATCTGTCGTCATGTGGGGCCAGTGGGGCCCACAATTTTTTTTTTCCAAATCTTCCCGGTGAGGAATGACCCTCCTCCTCTTCTTCCTCCTCCTCTCTTCCTTCTGTCCTCTCTACACACTTAACTCTTTTTTCCCCTGCTCACCCAGGAAAGGTTTGCACCCCATGAAGGGATGAGGCCCATGCGGGCCGTCTTCACTCGCGAGGGACTCGTCTTCACCACAGGCTTCACTCGCATGAGCCAGAGGGAGCTGGGCCTTTGGGATCCGGTATTCAGGCTGCATGGAGTGAAGTGTCCCCTGACCCCCCCCCTCTGTTCCCCTTCCGCCCTGGGAACCTGGGCATTCTCCCCAAGACTGGCAGCTCCCTGGGGGATGCAGTTCGATGGCCTTGCAGCCACAAATGTCAGGCACAGGGGGGGGGGGCAGACCACGGAAAGAGGTGCACATACACATGCAACCCACAGAGACGCCAAGGCAAGCTGGTGGAGGAAAGGGATGTGCACACGGATATGCAGACATGTGCATAGACAAGCGAAGGAAAAAGATATTTCCTTTGCCACGAAGAATCACACTGTGAAGATTCCCATTCTCTCCAGGGCCTATTGTCATATTGCTGGTCCTTGCCCACAGAGAGATTAACAAAGGAGGAGGGAAGCGATTTGACACCCCCTCCCAAGTGCCTGCTCTTTAGCCTTGATATGTGGAGGGTGAGGGTAGGAAAAGGCCCCACCACCTCCAAGTCTCATTCTCTTGCCAACATTAAGGTAAAGATGGGAACATCCTAATGAAGGTATTACTTTACTGATGCTTTACCGGTGGCTGTTGTGGTGTTCAGTGGGAGACGTAGTCCTTCGGAGAACAAGACCCAGCAGGACAGGGTGGGATGGCATGG
Source organism: Plestiodon gilberti rubricaudatus (assembly GCA_026170595.1). NCBI lineage: Eukaryota > Metazoa > Chordata > Lepidosauria > Squamata > Scincidae > Plestiodon > Plestiodon gilberti. The sequence continues at coordinate 42,928,231 of JANXHW010000007.1, forward strand.
CATGGGAAATTCATCCCCCAGCATACATTGCAGCAAGACCAACTGGCCGCAATGGCCTTCACAGAAAGACAACTGGAGTCCCATTGCTCCCTCCCTCCTTCAGAAGATGTTTGGTTCCCAGAGTCCTGGAGTGCAGTGGATTTGCATGCGGTGGGAGGATGGTGGTGGAGTCAGCAGTGCATGCTGGGAGTCTTGTGGTGCTGATGAGGGTGGAAAGCAGAGATGGGTAGTGGTAAAATAGCTGGTGGGACATGAGCTAGGAGCAAATGGAAAGTCGGAGGCTGCGAACAGTGGGGAAGGGGAGAGGGTCCTTCTCTTGTTTTTTTTCCAAGGGAAGGACCCTTAAGACACGAGAGCAACTTCCAGTCTAGTCCTCTTGTCCCGCTCCATCCCTCACCACCTTGCTGCCAGAGTGGGCAGGTTGTGGCAGTAGGTGCCATCCTTCTAAATGAAACATGTGCCAAAGCCTGCCTAGAAGTGGTGCTGCAGTCCCTGTTGGGTAGATGGAGAAAGCAGCACTTGTCATGCGCTCAAAGGTGCTTTTGTCACTGCTTCGCCTCTTCTGGGGTGGAGCATCAAGAACCTGAGAAGACATGCAGAGCAGAAGATGGATGGTGTGGAGGGTGTGAGAATGCATGATGGCCAGAGAAGATTGGGTGCCTTTTTAGCTGAAGGAATCTGGCTCAGGGGTCAGACTAGGTGGCTTTTGGGATGCCCCCCAACTCCAAGGGATCGATAGTACAGAGGGAGCGTGGTTAGCAAGGGAAAGCTGACAAGTCCTCAACTGAGCAATCTCCCGGCTCGTAGACTGTGGGGGGCTCCCCCACCAAGCACTTGCTTTGGAAGATGGCAGCCTCTGAAGTTTGGGGATGTGTGGTTACTGTGCCAAGCTTGTGTCCAGCCCACCTTTGCCAACCGTGCCCTGAACTCTTCCTTCCGTGTCCCTGCAGAAAAACTTTGAGGAACCCATAGCCCTCCAAGAGATGGACACAAGCAACGGAGTTCTTCTACCCTTCTACGATCCCGATTCCAGCATAGTCTATCTGTGCGGCAAGGTAAAGGGGGAGGAGGAGGGCAGCAGTCATTAGGTGGGGAAGGGCCTCCCCTGATGGAGCAATCCTCAGCATCTCTCCAGAGTTTCAGTCAGAGAAATGTCTCTTCCAGTCATACCTGGAGATGCTGCCAGTAAGTGTGCGTAAAGTGTAAAAAAGAAACCAGAAACAGCAGTTGGCATTTTTGGCAACTTTACCCAGCGTGTAATTCATCTGTGGAACTCCTTGCCACAGGATGTGGTGATGGCACCTGGCCTAGATGCCTTTAAAAGGGGTTTGGACAGATTCATGGAGGAAAAGACCATCACAGGTTACAAGCCATAAGCAACCTCCTGGTTTTAGAAGTAGGTTTTCTCTGTGCCAGGTGCAGGGGAGTGGCAGCAGGAAACAGGTTATCTTGTTGGCTGTGTGCTCCCTGAGGCATCTGGTGGGGCCACTGTGTGATACAGGAAGCTGGACTAGATGGGCTTTTGGCCTGATCCAGCAGGGCTCTTCTTATGTTCTTATGGCAGACATGGGCAGAAAGCTGGAGACCTGGAAGTTTCCAGCAGGAGTTAACCGAGTCTGGGAGTCCAGCTTTCAAAGGCTTCCATGCTGCTCTCTTGGGCATCTTCTGCCTGCAGAGGGGCCTCTCGACTTTGCCCCCCACTTAGCTGCTTGTAAACAACCTATGTTTCCATTACACATACTTGTATATTTGTGAATAAAGCAAAAGAGCACAAAGGCATTGTAGGTCTTGTGTGCTGCCTCATTCAAAAGAAACGGACCCTGTAGCACTGCCCCTTCTGGCCCCTGGAGAAAATGAGGGATGTGCAGCACTGATGTGAGGAGTGGGGGAGTGTTTCGCTTGGAGAGAAACTGCCCTGGTGTGACTGAGCTGAGGGTAGAGGAGATAACAGCACAGTGGTTCCCAAACGTTTTAGCACCAGGACCCACTTTTTTAAAATGACACTGTATCAGGACCCACCGAACTTTACGAGATTTGAAAAAAAAGGTTGATCTAGAAAAAAATATTTATTTATTTGCAAGCAATATTTTATTTGTTTGTTTGTTTGTTTGCAAAAAAAAAAACACCACTCGATTTTAGGCTTTCATGGCCAGCAATAAACTTAGATTGGTTAGAATTCACGGGATAAAAGGCCATGGCAACAAAGAAACAAACATAGTTAAAAACACATTCAAAACACGTTTCAAAACATGTTAAAAACAGTATTAAAACAAGTAGGCTTTCTCTGCCCCTTTAAATGGCAGTTAGACCGAGGGTTTGTACCATTCTGTCCCATGCCACTAAGGAACCAGCTTGAAAAAGACCAGTACAGTCTGGTTCGAAACGTTGCTGTTACTTACCAGTTTTTAATATGGTTATAATACTGTTTTGAACGTGTGTGTTTTAATGTGTTTTTAACTGTTTGTTTCTTTGTTGCCATGGCCTTTTATCCCTTGAATTCTAACCAATCTAAGATAAAAAAAAACACTCACTTTTTTCCCTTCATGCAGAGTAGTTATTAATATTGGTATTTATATAACTCTATCAAAGTACATGGTGCTCTACATAGAGAGCAGAGACAGGTCCCTGCCCCGAAGGGCTTACAATCTGGTTACTCACAGGCAAGCAACAGAGGAAGGGAAGGGGGATGGAACCGGGGTAAACAAGGAAAGCAAATGCACTTGTTGTAGTTACATGTACTTAAGCTTAGTTACGGTAGCAACTGAGTGATTTGTGCCAAAGGCTTCGTGGAAAAAGTGGATTTTCAGAAGCAGCTGAAGGAAGAATCCTGTCGACGTTCCGGGAGGCAGTTCAAGCAACAAGGGCAGCGAAGGGGAGAGGATGGAGTAATTTGAGGGAGCAGGATGCTTTTGGCTGAATCTGGGAAAGGTTAGGGTTAGGGAAGGGGCAGGAAGCCAGTGAAGGGGTTTAAGAAGGGGCGTGATGTGGTCAGTGTGACGAGATCAATGACTTTAGGAGGAGACAGTTGGATAGAGGTGAGAGGACAAAGATGAGGCCAATGGAAGACCCGTGAGGAGGAGATTGCAGTAGTCAAGGTGAAAGATGATCAGGGTGTCAATGGCACCTGCGCTTTGCAATACTATCCCCCCCCCCATATCCATCATCCTTTTGTGTTTCTGTGCAGGGGGACAGCAGCATCCGGTACTTTGAGATTACAGATGAAGCCCCCTATGTCCATTACCTGAGCACCTATAGCAGTAAAGAGCCCCAGCGAGGCATGGGTTTCATGCCCAAGAGAGGCCTGGATGTCAGCAAATGCGAAATTGCCAGGTAGGACTTGAAGGGCAGTCAGGAGAGGGCTGCTGGGCTGCTGCAGGTGCAGCTAGTTTGTGGAGAATGGACCCCCAGATTAAGCTCTGGGGGGTCCGGAATCGGGGACTCTGGCCCATTTACCTGACTCCCTGTGCCACTGTGCCAAGGGAGCTTCTCGCCTGATCTCAGCAGCACTGCAGCACCTCCCTGGAGGTGCTTGGAGGGGGTGAAATTGCCTGGCTTTCAGCCCAGGTCAGGTGACTTGAGAAACCAATAGGGTTCCAGCTGGCTGGCCTGACAAAGCAATTGACTCTGGCTTGACTCGCCAGTCTGAGCAACACATCCCTCCAGTGCAGGCTGAGCTGCTAATGGTCTACTTGGCTGCTTAGTTGCATAACTGCCTCCAGACCACCCATCCTTACACCAAGTGGACCAGTAATTCCCCATCTGTGTGCCATGAGAAATGTCAATGAAAAAAAATGAAAACATGTTGTGAGTCCAAAGCACCATTCCCCAGAGGAGGGTGCCTGCTGCCTCTCTGCATGATTTACTGCTCTGGCTTTGTAATCTGCCAGTGAACCCCTGCTGGGGCCTGGTAATCCTTCCTTTTCTACACATCGGGTGTTATTTTCTCACTCAGTGCTCCTGATGCAGAGATGCAGAGGAATAACCCGCCCTCCAAGGAGGTTGCCTGCTGCATCCCTGCGTGAGTGAAGTTACTGAGCCAGCGGCACAGCAGCTAACAGGTTCACGACAATAATAGTCCCCCTCTTCTGGTGCAAGGACTAAGGTGCCAGCGCATGGCTGGCAGGGTACCTGGTTCGGTTCCTAACTCATAGGGACACATCTCTGTGCGATATCTGGAATGTCTTGGATCAGAGGCAAGGCTAGCCTGTCAGAGGAGGCCATGCAGAGCAGGGGAAAGTCCCTGTTATGAAGGCCCTGATCATGGGTAAGTGGCCATGGTTGTCCCATACTCTGACGTCATGTGCCCCTTCCTTCTCTCTCCCCTACCCTCAAACCAGGTTTTACAAGCTCCACGAGCGCAAATGTGAGCCCATTGTGATGACCGTGCCACGAAAGGTGAGTTGGACTTGTGGGTGTTCTGTGGAAAGGACCCTGTGCTGCTACCGGTAGTTGCAACAGAGACAGACGAAACAAGAGCACCACCTACTGGCTACTAAAGGAATTGTCAAAAAAGCCTTTTCAAGGCACTTTTGTGGTGTTCAGCTAATGCTGCTGTAGCGAGTTTGCTCCTCTGTACCATTCGGGGCATTGAGTTTGCACATAGCTATGATTATTCTCTTATTCTTCAGATGTCTGTAGACTGGGGGTGGTCTACATTTTCCCTGCTTAGTATCACCCGATGTGTGTTAAATGAGCCCGAGAATGCACACTGGCGTAAGTTCCTTGCTGCAAGTGACCAAAGTCCACTGAGGGCGGCATCGTTGCAAGAATCCCATTTCTAGGTCGTCCTCCAGAAAGTGGCTCATGGCCCACCAGTCTCCCTCCTGCCCATCCTTGTTATAGCCGCCACACTATTTTTCCCTTAAAAGGTAAAGGTGACCCCTGACAATTAAGTCCAGTCGTGTCCGACTCTCGGGTGTGGTGCTCATCCCCATTTCAAAGCCGAAGAGCCAGCGTTGTCCGACGACGCCTCCGTGGTCATGTGGCCGGCATGACTTTCCTTGCCGCAGCGCGTAGCATGCAGCTGGAACACGGAGCACTGTTTACCTTCCCGCAAGCGGTACCTATTTATCTACTCGCATTAACATGGTTTGGAACTGCTAGGTTGGCAGGAGCTGGCCAAGTAACAAGAGCTCACCCCATCGCGGATTCGAACTGCCGACCTTTCGATCGACAGCTCATGGTTCAGCGGTTTAACCCACTGCGCCACCCACTGGCCCTATTTTTCCCTTAGACGGAATTAAAAGACTGGGAATCATTCCTGTTGTCTCTTAACAATCTCAGTCACCACATCCAGCATGCTTCTGAATGGTAGATGAATTAATATCGGCACAGGAAGTCAGGATAGAGGAGCAAAGCTGAGCACACAAAGCTGCTTCCGACTGAGTCAGGCCATTGGTCCATCTCCTCCAGCATCGTCTACTCTGGCTGGCAGCAGCAGATCTTCATGGTCTCAGGCAGAGAAGGGTCTTCCCCAGCTCTGCTACTCAGGACCATTGCTGAGCTTGGTGCTCCATATGGACAGCTCAGTTTCTTGTTTGGAACCAGCAGGTGGCAGGGGAACGATTCATGATGCCTTGGCTCACGATGATGCCTTCTTCCTTCTCTTCCCATCCCTGGCAGTCGGACCTCTTCCAAGATGACCTGTATCCTGACACGCCAGGTCCTGAGCCAGCACTAGAGGCGGATGAATGGTTGTCGGGGAAGGACGCTGAGCCCATCCTGGTCTCGTTGCGGGACGGTTACGTCCCTGTCAAGAACCGGGAACTCAAAGTCACCAAAAAAAATATCCTAGACTGCAAGCCCCCCACGGGGCCACGGCGGAGCCAATCCACTTGTGAAGCCAACTTTTCTGTGAGTTTGTGTTCACTTCTTTGAGCTGGGGGTGTAATATTGGGTGGAGGGGGAGAATAAACTTGATGGAAGGCAGGGCTTTATAGTTTGTGAGCTCTATGAAGGAAGTGAGGCACTGTGCTTGCTTTAGCAGAGTTAAGTTAGACTAGTGATGGCAAACCAGTTGGGCTTGGTGTGTCAAAGTTTTTGAAAATGCCTAACTTGACTCTGCTGGTGTGTGTCCCCCCCCCCCCCAACGTTTAATAGTACTTTGACTATTGCTACTTTTAATAGTAATTTTGAATTGAACTGAACTGAAAACAACTATAGAACACATTGCATTTTATTTAACATCAATTAGTGACTTTTTTGTTGCCAAGTTTTACTAGATAATTTGAAATGGGTCTGCCAAAATCTCTGCCCTAAACGTTCAAGACAAGCCTGTAAAACTTTTGCAAAAATACTGTAAGGTGTGTCGGGGCCCTGGGGGAAACACTGGCGTGTCACCCAAAATGACCTCGCGTGTCACCAGTGACACGCCTGTCATAGGTTCGCCATCACGGAGTTAGACTGTAGCTCCACCTGGTAGCAGTTAAAGCAATAACCCAGAATGACCCCGAAGGCACTTTAGTGCTGTTCAGTTCACTCTAAAGTACCTGGGTAAATAATGAGGTGTTGATGGTTCTGGAAGGAGGGTGCTCATGGAGCCGTAATGGCATCGCGATGGGGAATCGTCTTTCATCGTTTCTGCTCTCCACTCAAAGAAAACGGCGGTCTTGTCGCTATTGTGCTCGGCTAGGCCCCTCCTGGAAGCAAAGAAACACTGCACAAGATTGAAATCTGGCAGAATGTCTGAATTTTGTTTCAGATACGTTAATTGCAAAATTGCAGATTTTTCTTTTGAAAATTGATTTTCTGCCGATATTCTATCTCCTGGCCGGCCTTACACGGCCTCCCTGGATTTGCGCCAGCTTTTTTACCGGTGCGCATCCAAGGAGGCCCATAGGGGCTGCTGGGGCTCTCCCTGGGGGAAAGGGACAAACGTCCCATTCCCCCGAGGTGACCTCCAGCCCCGCCAGTGCTTATGCAGGATTGGGCTGTTGGTAAAATATACATTGATTCTTGAGAATTTGCTTTAGAATATCCTCCGAAATTGGTTTCAGCGTTCTTGGCAAGAGGAGACAGTCCCGGAGGTGGATTGCCTGAGCAGGTTGGGCAGTCTGAAAAGCTACTTTCTGTGATAAGAAGATCTGGATTCCAGAGTAATTAAGTCTGGGCCTGTACCTTTGTTCATAATTGCATGATCTTCCAGGTTAGACTTTTAAATAGTTTGAAATGTGTCTTTGCCCATGAAGATGAAACTAGGTAGGGGGAGAGGATGGTAGTGATGGGGAGAGGCAGGAACATTTATTTATTTATTTGCAAACGTCTTGCCACTGCAGGAGCTAGAAACTTAAAAAACAACACCACGCACACAAGAAATGAGAGTTGAGATTTTTCAGGTTGCTACTTGATCAAGTCGTGCGCAGCAGGTCTGTCTCTAACTACCTCACCCCTTTTGCAGCGCTCTGCCCTAGAGGAGCTTCTGGAGGAGATCCGAGCCTTGCGACAAACTGTGCAGGCTCACGAGCAGCGCATCTCTGATCTGGAAAACAAACTGTGTCAATTCACAAATGGAACGGACTAGAGTCCTCCCGCCACACCCGGCACGCCCTCCTCTGGCGCCCTGGATTCTGCCTCAGCCAGCATCTTCCTCCAGGAGTCTCTCAGCAGCTTTCTCCCCCCATGGCTCAGTGGATGTTTGTAAGGGCCCCTGCTGGAAATGGCTCTTCGGCATCAGGGGACAGTTTCTCTCTGCTCAGATCCCCCCCCTCCCGCGCTTGGAATGGTCTCCCTCCCCCTGCTCTTGGGCTGCCTTGGGCTTGGCGTCACAAGCTGGGCCTTGATGGAGAAGAGGGAGCAAGCCATCTCTTGGACCTGCGGGGGAGGAGGTCGTGTCCAAGTGGGGTCAGAGAGGTAAAGCTCCAGTCTTTCGTAAAGTTCATCCCTCCATGTATGGGAGGGACAGTTGGGCTGCTGACTTCCTTTAGCCCAATCTCCTCCCCCCCCCCCAGAATGGGACAAGAGAGGCACGTATTTGTGTGAGTTTTGGGGTGCAGGGAAAGGGAGGGCTGGGATATTCTGTAGGATTAGATATCTGTTGAATTCAGATGATGCTGGAGATGGAGTGGGGAGGGGACAAGGAAGTGGGAATGGGAGTCAGACCCTGCGGGCGGGGACTTGTTGGCCAGGGGCAAGAGGGACAGCCGGTTGCCGAAGGAAGGGATGGCTCAGGGACGTCTGGTTGGAGCCACGTCGGTTGCCAAGTGGCCGCTTCTCCTGTCGCTTGTAGGGTGGCATGTACCCCACATACTGCCCTCACATATGCAAGGGGTAATCTGTCTCCTGCCTGTGGGGAAGGGGACTGGAGGTTCTCTCACCCTCAGGAGGTTGGACGGAATAATGGCCAGGTTTGTAACCATGGGCCAAGCAAGGAACGAGGATTCCTGGGTGTGAGCAAGTGGGGTGCCCCCCTCCCTCCGCTTGCGTTGCAAAGGTTTGCCACTTGTCTAGTGCTGGGGCAGAGAGGAAGCAGGGCCATAGTTCATTTGCATATGCTGATTAAATATATGTGCATTTAAAATTGCTCATCAGTCTCTGTCTCCCTGTCTTCTTCTGACCAATGGTGACTGTTCTGACAGCTTCTGTCAAAGTCTCCTATTTGATCATTCCTGTTGATTGCGTCTCACTCTGCCTTGTGAATTGAGTAGGGCGGGGCAAGCTCAAGACCTCCCCGTGCCTGAGACAGTCAGTGTGTTGAATGCTGTCGGGGGGGGCCCACCCCACCCCACCCCACCCGTTATCAGTGGCACATTATTTGTCACCAGTCATTTTTATTATATTTTTTCACATTTTTGTACCACCCTTTCCTCCAGGTAGTGGATCCCTCCCTTCTTTTGTCCTCACAACAACCCTGTGAAGTAGGTTAGGCTGAGTGACTGGCCCAAGGCCACCCAGGAAGTTTTATGGCTGAGCAGGGACTTGAATCTGGATCTTCCAGGTCCAAGTCCAAGTCCAGAACCACTACACCACACCATTTCTACTTCCTGGATTCAAAAAAGATTAACACTTTCTCTCCTCCTCCATTTCCCCTCTTATTTTTCAAATCTAGAAAGAGGAGGAACTATAGAATGTTTGACTTGGAAGGTTCCTTTGAGGTCATCTAGTCAACCCCCCCACACACACACACACACTCAGTGCAGGCAACTGCAACACCCCTGACAGATGGCCGTTCAGGCTTTGCTTTGAAAACCACAATTGCATGTGGCAGACCGTTCCATAGTCGGACAGCTCTTACAGTTAGGACATTCTTCCTCATCCATTGATCTTAATGGACCTACTCCCAGGTGTGTATAGGGTTGCAGCCTTACTTTTGAGTAGAAATGCACAGGGTAGCACAATAGGTAAATGGGCCCAACTTTACTCATGTGGATTAGAATCCCTACTCTTATCCAGGAGCATAGGCTGGTTCACACATACGTGATAATGACTTGATGATGAAGGGGCACTTTCTATGTGTGAATGGGCCTCCACAAATTTAAGCATCACAGGCAGAAAGTTTCTTATCATCACAGACACAAAATGCTTTTCAATGGATGGAGTCAAGTTCATACATGCAGGTACAGGTTGATTACCCCTTATCCAGACTATTCCAAAATCTGGACTATTTTGAAATCCGGACATTTTTGGGGCCATGATTTTTAAAAAACTTTTTCACCCACCTGGCCGGCATAGCACCGCTACTCACCCATCAGAGAAAGCCTTTTGCGCGCTTAGTGCGACCCAGCGGTGAGCGAGGTTTCTGCCTGCTGGTGAGCTCCTGCTTGCTGGGACTAAGAGGTGGGCTGGGGGAGGTGGTGGCGAGGTCTCTGCTTTGCTTGCGGCAAAACAGAAGCGCTGCGGAAGTGCTGCTGGGTGGGCAGGCTCCATGGCCTTCATTTGGAAGAGGCTTCAGGAACAGCAACTCTAAAGAGAGGTGGGTGTGAAACACCCGGGCTTAGCAGGTCGGCTTCACGCACCCCCGGCTTCCTCGTCCCCAGATTGGATGCATTTAATGCGCACTGTTTGTATTTAACGTGCAAATATTCCGAAATCCGGAAAAATCCGAAATCCGGAACACTTCCAGTCCCCAGCGTTCCGGATAAGGGACGCTCAACCTGTACTAGTCATCAGGTGTGCACCAATGATGACTGTAAGTGATGTGCGTGCATGTAGGGAGAGCATTCCTGGGTTAAAGGTACAGGTGACCCCTGACAATTAAGTCCAGTCGTGTCCGACTCTAGGGTGCGGTGCTCATCCCCATTTCAAAGCCGAAGAGCCAGCGTTGTCCAAAGACGCGTCCGTGGTCATGTGGCCGGCGTGACTCTCCTTGCCGCAGCGCGTAGCATGCGGCTGGAACACGGAGCGCTGTTTACCTTCCCGCAAGCGGTACCTATTTACTGTATCTACTCGCATTAACATGGTTTGGAACTGCTAGGTTGGCAGGAGCTGGCCAAGCAACGAGAGCTCACCCCGTCGCGGATTCGAAATGCCGACCTTTCAAACGACAGCTCATGGTTCAGCGGTTTAACCCACTGCGCCACCTGCTGGCCTTAGATTCCTGGGTTACAGTGTCCTAATTGCAAGTGTCTTAAAAGATGAAGACTGGTTGGAATGAAGTACAATTCAATTTTGCGCACCCGTTTTTCAGTCCCAGCTGATGAAAGAAATGGGAACCACCACAAGGAGGCTAGAAACAGCAAAGGTTCGAGAGGTTTTTTATTGGTGTCCCTGGAGAGGTCACACACCTGAGCCGGCTGGTCGTCATCAGTCCTCCCCACCCCAATGGCCTTCCCATGGTGCATGTGGGTTTTATTTGTTTTTAAGGGGAAAGCCTGCCATTCCCCCACCCACTCACTGACACTCAGGCTGTTCTGGTTGTGTTCCAGCTTGCCCCCCCCCCAAGCAAAAAGTAACTGTGCTAGAGAATGTGCCCTCTCTGGTGGGTGTGGAGGAATCTGGGAACTAGAGAGGAAAAAAGGGCAGCAACACACACACCCCTTCCTGCCATGCAGCCTGGCAGAGTTTTCAGACAAGAAGAGGGACACTTTGGACTGGAGGTTAGCACCATTGAACAATGGGGGTGTAATGACCGCAGGGACTGGAAGAGGAAGAGGGGGCTGAAAGGGAAGCTGTGACCAGGAGGGGGTGTGGGTGGAATTGGAACCAGAGTGTGTCCCTAACACTCCCAGCACCGCCCCCTTCACCCCATCTCCTGATGAAGGCAGACCAGGGCCCATGGCTGAAGGTTTGTGCTTCCAAAACAGAAAGGGAGACGAGGGCTGGAGCAGCAATGCCCCAGAACCTGGTGAGCATCTGTAAGAACTGGACATCGGGCAGAGAGGAGGGCCCCAGCAGGACTGGCATGCCCCACACTTTTGTCTCTTCTCCCCTGCCCCCAGGTGCACGGGCATATTGATGGAAGTAATTCTGGCCCTGAGATGCCAAGGCGAGGCACCCTTGCTGCACCTGCTTGCCCTATGCTGGAGGTATCACCCACCTGCTCTCTTGGGCTGGCACTTAGGTAGAGTTGGGGACAGGCTCCCTGCCTTTGCTGCCCCAGGGCAGGAGCAGGCCAACCTTATCATCGCGACCAGGGCAAGAGTGGGGGTCGTAGGGCAAGCAGGGACCTATCTGGGTGTGTAAGTGCACTTGGTGCTACAGGAGTGGGTGGAGTGGGGCATCCAAGCTAGTTGGGTGCTACTAACCCACAAGCACAGCCTTGTACTACAGGTTAGGTAATAGGGAATAACTACCAGCTCCTGGTTCCGACGTTACATGAGCCTAGTAGTGCAGATTAGTTATTCCAGTGTCACCCACCACAAGCATGCACTGAAAAGGTGGAGTGGGGGGGGGAAGCCTACCCCAATGGGGAATAAGAGAGGCTGGTTTGTAGATGTCTAAGGAGCAACCAGGGCTGTGTTCTCTCTGTACTACAAACATTCAACAGTAACCCAAAAATGCTGTGCAAAACGAACCAATTTGGACTCAAGCCATATACATTATACAACTGCTTTTGATTGCCCGGTATAATTCTACTTCTAGTCATCATGGAGGGCAGTCAAGGGGTTGTGTGTACACCACGAAAGCCCTGCCGCCGCCGCCCCCGCCGCCCCCCCCCCGTCTCATCGTTGTTATTCCAGCCACAGTACTGACTTCTAAGATTTCAGCTGGCATTGCCCCCCCCCCCTGCTTTTAAGGATCTCTCGACAGTCACAGGGCTAGAAACTTGATATGTTTCAGAGCAGTTTAGCTGAGGACTAAACTACATGTGACACAGGAGTCCCATCACCAGAAAACACCCCCCCCCCCAAAAAAAAACTGGTTTTATTTAAAGAAGCCCCACACTGCTGTTCAACAGATCAGGGGAGGGGTGTGCCCAAGGGGTGGTTAACCCCTTCCTGCCTTGCCTTTCTCCCAATCTAAATGCAGGTGGGAAAAAAAAGACAGGTGCAGATACTAAACAAGCACTAAATCACACATGTGTACATAGCAACTTTGTGTGTGTGTGAGAGAGAGAGATTTAGATCAAGAAGAAGAAGAAGGCTTAAGTTCCCACAGCACCACTTCTCTAACCTTCCAAGCAGCAGGGTGGGTGGCTGGGTTGCTAATTCTTAAAACAAAACACCCACGTGTGAGATCCTGGTCGCAGTTCTCAGGACAGCCAGCCCAAACCCTTCCCAGGTGCCTCCCTGAGGCCATACGCCGCCACCACCCCGACCATACAAGTGGCACCCAGCCATGTCTGCCACTCCTAGACCTCCTGCTCCCTGGATTCAAAGAGGACAGAAATGTAGGCTTACCATATCCAAAGGGGGACAGGGTGCCTACACCTTTAACCATTGTAAAAAGAGGGAATTTGGGCAGGTGCAGCTCATAATGGAAGGGTGCAACAAGCTGCACCTGCCAAAATTCCCTCTTTTTACAATGGTTAAAGGTGTAGGCACCCTGTCCCCCTTTGGATATGGTAAGCCTACAGCAATGCAACCGAAGAGGACGTGTGGAGCAGCTTTCCTCCGCACTTTCCTGCTTTCCTCCGCACTTCCTCTTCCTCTCCATTCCCTTTTTCCTTTTCGTGTCCAAGGAGCAGCAGTGGAGGCAGGTGGGTGGGTGGCTGGAGGCAGATGTCCCCTGCCCACCCTGCCCACCTCAGATGAATGGCTTGGCCCTAGGCCTGTTAGCGGGTCTAGTTTGGCTCGCAGCTTCTTGGAAGGAGCTTTAACGCTGCCCCCCTCGGCTGCCTTCTGTGCTTCTCCTGCAGTTGCCTGGAAGGGCCGGGACACAGTCAGCCCCTGGGGTTCATGTCATCTGTATTGCACGATCGTTGCGTACGCAGCCCTGAGGCTGGCGCGAGCAGGGGCAGGATGAGGCCGAGGCACTCGGCTAGTCTCAAAGCTTTCACAGAGATGGGGAAGAGGAGGGTGGCTTGAGGCTTTCCCCCTTTTGCTCCCCCTAAGTGGCTCCAGACTTATCTGCCCCCCCATACAGGGGGAGAGTTAAATGGCTCAGTGTTGGGGAGATAGCATGTGTTTAATGTCTTCCCCCCCCCATCCCTCCCCTCCCAGTTTCCCATTGAGGCCCCATGTTCTGTGCAACAGGCTGGCAGATGACCCAGGACCAAGAGTGACTTTCCAATCAGGAGCTAGAAAGAGCCCCCCCTGCCCTCACTGTGGCACTGCTCCACCCCTGCGCTGGATTACTGCCCGCCAGTCACTCTTCCCCCGGCTATTGTGCATTAGCTCTGAGCATGGCTGAGTGGGAGGGGGGAGGCGTGGTCCTTTAGTTTCAATGCCTCCTAAAGGCTGGCCAAGGGCTTGTGCATTAGTGCCCCCCCTCCCCGCCACAGTGCAGGTCTGCTATTGTTCGGTGAGCGAGAGACGTAGGATCCGTTCAAACTCCTCCTCTTCCTGGCGGGAACGCCGCTCGGCCTCCTCCTGCTCCTTCGCCGAGAGCTCCATGGCCAGGCGGAGTTGTTCAGCGTAACTGGGCAGCACCTGGTTGGTTCCCCTCCCTGCAGTGGGGGTCAGCTGCTGGGGGGTGGCAGGCTGTGGTGGTGTGTGTTGGGGAGACCTGAGAAGGGGACAGAGCAGAGAGAGGCAACTGTGAGCAGCTGCGGTCGTCTGGTCGCTGCTTTCTTCTGTAGGGCTGGGCCAGGTTCAATTGGTACAGAATTGTACCTACCAAGGAGAGCTAAAGCCTGTTAGCTCCGTTGTTCCCAAACATTTTAGCACCAGGACCCACTTTTTAAAATGACACTCTATCGGGACGCACCTAGCTTTACGAGATGCTCAAACATTTAACTCCCTATATTTACACACGCTTGCAAACTGCAGGAGCTCAGCTGTTTGCAGGGTAATTAGCAGCTATCTTGCAAACTGCAGGAGCTCAGCTCTTTGAAGGGCAATTAGCAGCTATCTGATTTTTGAATAGCCTTGGGGCTTGTGTCAATTACTGATCTTTCCATCACCTAGGACCCATCATAAATCAGGTCACACAGTTTGAAAAGTACTGCTTTAACAGGACCTGCCACCTTAAAAAAAGAGACCCAGAAAGAAATAATATTTTTATTGATTTACAAGTAATAATATTATTTCTTTATTTATTTAAAAAAAAAACAATCCATTTCTCATAATGAGGCAGCCCTAATGAATAGCCTCAAGGCTTGAGCGGCTCAGATGTGACCCAGCCCCACTACCTGTCACTGACGGACTTGGAAAAAAATGAGAATGAGAGATTGAATGAAAATGAGAGAAACGGATCAAGTTTTTTGTAAATAACAAAATTAGCAACGATTTGAGAGTTATGGGATTTTCAGCCATGTAAAGTTGAAATGAAGAAATAAAGTTCTTACTAAAACCAGTGGTCTGTAGAAATTCCTTGAGATGAAGTAGCAGCTATAAGTGCTAGTATCTTCAGGATTATCCAAAGCAGCCACAGGCAATAACTTCGAACTAATGTTTCAACCCTCGCTTGGGTTTTCTTCAGAGCAATAACACCAGTCTCAGCGGGTGGATGGTCTGTGCCTGGAGATGTGCTTAACAGGTTTAAATCAACATTGCTGCAGGAAGCACGGGGAAGGCTAATTACTTAATTGATTGCATCTGGAAGCAATCCATTGTGCTGACCTGGAATAACCTTTACTGCTGTGTAAGGTCCTGCTCTACTTAGAATGGGAAACCAGATTTTATTCACGTAGATTAATTCTTGCTGCCGATTCATGGGGTTCAGTGATCTCCTCTGAGAGATGGCAATGGCTTCCAGGTTTCTGCGCTGTCTGTTTTTAGCTTCGTTGTACAGACATCGGGTTTCTTGGAAAGCGATGCTGTGTCCGGTCTGAGCTGCATGGCAAGCCACCGCTGATTTCTCTTCTTGACCCAGTTTCACAGCTCTTATGTGCTCCTGTAGTCTGACAGCAATCGGTCTCATGGTGTTGCCCACATATGTCCGTGCGCAGTCCCACATATGTCCGTGCGCAATTTATTTCTTCATTTCAACTTTACATGGCTGAAAATCCCATAACTCTCAAATCGTTGCAAATTGTTACATGCCATGGGAACCTCCACACTCGATTGAATAACAAAATTACTTTACTGAACACGTCTTGTTAGCCCCTAGTTCTTGGTGGTCCACAAAATAAGCTTACTTGGCCAGCTCCAGTTATAAGTTTTTATTAACTACCAGAAAAGTAGAAAACAGAGATTTTAGCCAAACGTCCTTCCTAGGTTCTTATGCCCCACAAGCAGCCAGGAAAGGGACTATTTGCAAATGCAAAGTACACTGAGAAACAGCTATGCGCCATCAATGAAATGTCTGCACAAAGGTGCTTTACACATAACATAAATGTCCTCCCCAAAGGTGCTTTACACATAACATGCATACCGGCCCTCCACCTCCCAGCCTCTGGACTTTCTAGGAAAAGGAGCACCACCATTTTCTACGACTGGCATTTGAGCAAGAGTTTCGCTCTTGAAACCTCAGGGGCCTGTTGAGGTCCCCTTATTGGTCCTTGCCTGAAAACAGATGTGGGTTGCAATGTGAGCTATTCAAAACTCACCTGTCCACTTTACATCCCTCCTGGGACATGGGGTGGGTGCCTGGTTTGCTGTTGGTCAGGGCTTCCCAAATGGTAACCTGCAGTGGATGGGAAAGATGAGTTCGGAGGTAAGAACATTTCCCTGCCCTACTGATGTGTCCAAGCCCCTGTGAGGTGCTGGGGGGTGGGGGTGGGTGGGGGGTTTGCATTGCATCATCCACAGTCATGGTGCAATGCAACAGCCATAGATAGAGGTGTCTGGAAATGGTGTGGGTTTTTTTTTGAAAACGTGTTGAATTAAAACGCAAAATGTGGTGTTTTGTGTTTTTATTCACAGGTGCGAATTCTTAAGCATCAATATCAGTTTTAATATTGCCGTCTTCAATGCTTTAAAAAAAATACCGTATTATTAGAGGTGTTTGTTTCTGTTGAATACCATAGGATTACAGCCTAAGGCTTACTGAACACAATGGACTTACTTCTGAGTAAAATAAATAACACCATTTTCAAGTACCTCTACATATGATAGTGTTTTGTGTTTTTATTCGCTTGCTTGTATTATGGTGCTTTGTGTTTTTATTCTGTTTTCAACAAAAACAAACACCTCTAGAATAATAATAAACAAAATAATAATAATAAATAATAATAATAAATAATGAACAAAAACCTACACATTTCCCTGCCCCAGCAGTCAAAGCAGATGATGAGCCCCAATTTTGGCTTCCTCTGAACAGGCCTATTGGTTTGTTGTTTTACTTGCTTACTGTACTGCAAGCAGCCTTTGCAAGGCACAGTCTCTGATTTGAGGTCTACCTTGGGACTGGGTTGCATAGGCAGGTGGGTGAAGCTACGCAGCTATTTTCTCTCTCTCTAACTCGGTATTGTTTCCTCAGACTGGAAGAGACTCTCTGGGAGATGCAGGCAGAAAAAAGCCTCCCCCACCCTTGTTCACTGAGATGGGGGCATAGCTAGTCTCTGTGGGGGGGCACCTTGACACCCCCTGCGGAGGCCTTGATGCCCCCTGTGATGTCACAAGCCCCGCCCCACGGTTGTGACATCACAAGCCCCACCCCCCGTGCCAGAAAAAAATACACACACACACCTGGCCGCTTTTTGGCTGGAAAAGCAGCACTAGTGGCATAGGCGACTGTTGCCGATGCCACCCACGAAAAGGCCGGTTTTGCCACCCCCGCACCATCGAATCAGCAGCTCATGCACCCCCTGCGGCATGTCGCCCCCCCCCCGCCCTCCCCCCTAGCGACACCTCTGCACTGAGATCCTGTTAACTGGAGATGCCAGGGATTGAATCTGGCACCTCCCATTTACAAAGCAAACAAAGCTTCACCACTACAGAGATGTCCCCTCCCTAAAGCTTCAGGCTTTGGGCAAAGGGGTTGAACAGAGAAGTCTGTGCTCACCTGATCATATTCACTCCCTGCTTCCAGCAAGCTCTGCTGGATGGCAAACTGGAGGAGGTCATCGTCATCCTCGCGCAGGGGGTCAGGGTGGCTCCCAACCACACTGTAGCCTCGCGGGGCCTCAAACAAGGAGGGGTCCATCTCAAAGCACCGGCATGAGCCTAGGGGGAGGGAACCAGAGGCACCTCATCAGCTAGGGCAAGAGGGAGCGATATCCCCACCTTGTACCCTCACAGCTGCAGACCACCACTACTGTCGACCCCATACCTCTCCTAGCAGCGATGTCTTGTGGCAACCACCACCAGCTAAATTCCACACCCTGGTCTTTCTTTCCATCCCAGCTTTCCCAAATTTATATTTGGCACCTATTCATGCCAGTTCTTCTTCCAGATGAGAGCATGCCAAACTGCCCAGGTGCACTTGATGTGAGTAAATAACATGAATATTTTTAATAATAATAATAATAATAATAATAATAATAATAATAATAATAATAAATGCCCATTAGTGGTTTTACCTTCCCTAAAAAGAAACCTTGAACAACAGATACATATATTGGATGTGTACACCAGGATGGTGTAGTGGTTTGGGAGTCGGACTTAGACCTGGAAGATCCAGGTTCAAATCCCCGCTCAGCCACGAAACGTCCTGGGTGACCTTGGGCCAGTCACTATCTCTCAGCCCCACCTACCTCACAGGGTTGTTGTGAGGACAAAAAGGAGGGGAGGAAATATGTACACCAGTCTGAGCTCCTTGGAGGAAGGGCGGTATAAAAATGTGAAAAATAAATAAATAAAATATATTGCTGACAAGTGCTGACCCTTCTTTCAATATAATCCACTAGCACAAGATTTGGAGACGGCCACAAAGTAAAGGGTTGAAGTGAGGAAGGACAACAGCCAGGAGCCTCCCAGTGGGGAGGCTGTCTTCCTTTTCGTAGCAGAAGCTGCAGGCAAACAAGAGGGGAACAGCCCATCCCCTTCCTGCCCCACTGACTGGGCTTCCTGGTTGGCTGGCCCTGTTGGAAACAGGCTGCAGGATAGGTGAACAGAATTCACTGTGGTCTGATCCAGCTAGAACATTCTTATATTCATGTTACCCTCAGTTGTATTTATTTTATTTTTCACATTTGTATACCGCGTTTCCTCCAAGGAGCTCAGGGTGGTGTACATAGTTCCTTCCTTCCTTTTGTCCTCACAACAACTCTCTGGGGTTGGTAAGGTTGAGAGAGAGTCTGGCCCAAGGTCACCCAGGACGTTTCAAGCAGCGGCGGAACTTGGGTGGAGTGTGTGGAGCAGGAGCTCCAGGCGCTCGGGGGGCGCGCTCGGAGAACTTACCGTCCCGAAGCGCCGCGCTGGATTGGCCCTCCCTCCCTCCATGGAGCCCATTTGGCTCCAAAATGAGCTCAAAACGGGCCAGGGGGGCGTCAAGGGCGGGGGGCGCGTCGACGTGACACAACGCTGGCCCCGTCCCCACGCGCCGGGAGGGTGCCCGTCATTTCTGGTTTCAAGGCTGAGTGGGGATTTGATCCTGAATCTTCCAGGTCTAAGTCCAACTCCCGAACCACTACACTGTCCTCGCTCTCCTACACTATCCTGGCACCCTGGTATTCTGTTCAATAATAGTATATTTGGTCTTTGGATGCATCAAGTACTGTATCTTAAAGGCTGAATTATTAACTTTTAACTGAACACCTTTATTAACATTTGAAAAACCAAAATAGCCCACACACCAGTGGGAACTCCGGATTCAGATCGATTTCTCTCTGCCTCTACTTCTGAGGGATCTCATTTCTGTACCACAGATTTCCTCCCTCCTCCACCCCCCCCTACGTTCCCCCCCCCTGCAATTTCCACACGTACCAAGTGAGCTCGAACTGCTGATGCTGGAGCGGTCGCTGCCCGGCAAAGGGGTGTCACTGCCAGGGCTCCCAGTAGCCCGGATCGAGACCACTGCTTCATCGCAGCCATTGAGGTTCCCAAAGGTGATGCGAGCATTGAGGATGTGGAAGATGGGGATTTCTGGGGACAGAAGAGAGACCGACAGAGAAGCGCAGGGGGGCTGTGAGGGGCAACTAAACAGAGCTCTTGGGGCAACAGGCCTGCCCTCTCTCAAGCAACAATGGTAGATACCAATGATGCAGTATCTCAAGCAACAATGATGTCAATGACTTGACTCGGACTTGACTCGGCAATTGTAAAGGACTCAAAAGACTCGACTCGAGACGTGGAGCCTTCTACGACAAGTCCAATTTTATTCAGGTTTTAAACCCGTTTTCCCCATTAAATAGATAGGGACTCGCAACTCGCAACCAAAGACTCGGGGGCAAAGACTTGGGACTTGACTCAAGACTTGGACCTAAAGTCTTGGGACTTGACTCGAGACTTGGGAGTCAGAGACTTGATCCACATCCCTGCTAGATACAGGAGAAGCAGGTGAATGACAATGGCTGCATGTTTGAATCAGTTTCATAACTGGTTTAACTCTCAACGTTCCAAACCAGGATGTCACTAGGGTTGGTGACACCCGGGGCGAGATCTCCCCCCCCCCATCACCCCCATGGACCTCTTCCCATACCAGACCACACAATGTGGAGGCCTCCTGGGAAATGCGATCCCTGCACGAGTCACGGCGGAGATCGGGAAAAACCCATTTTCTAACAGTGATGCGTTTTCGCGCCACAGGTAACAAATAGAATATAAAGTTGTTTTGGTGTCACCCCTCCCTGGGGTACCACTCGGTGTGGTCCACACACACCCTAGTGATGCCCCGGTTCCTAACTAAGGACTAATCTACATTCAGATTTGACAGTCATTCCAGGATTCTCTCGGGTGGGAGAAACCATGACTGCTAAACTGCTATAAAAACAGCTAAGCTGCTATACAAGTTTAAGCTACAGATCTGCCTAAAGTATTACTGGAGCTGGAAGAGTTAGGGGTATCTAAAGGGTGGCGCAGTGGGTTAAACCGCTGAACCATGAGCTGTCGATCGAAAGGTCGGCAGTTTGATTCCCGCGACGGGGTGAGCGCTCGTTGCTTGGCCAGCTCCTGCCAACCTAGCAGTTCAAAAGCATGTTAATGCGAGTAGATAAATAGGTACCACTTGCGGGAAGGTAAACAGCGCTCCGTGTTCCAGCCGCATGCTATGCGCTGCGGCCAGGAGAGTCATGCCGGCCACATGACCACGGAGGCGTCTTCGGACAACGCTGGCTCTTCGGCTTTGAAATGGGGATGAGCACCACACCCTAGAGTCGGACACGACTGGACTTAATTGTCAGGGGGTCACCTTTACCCTTTACCTAAAGGGTATTTATCCTTTGAGGAAGAAGCCATGAGGGGTAGAACTGGTTTTAAAGTGGTTCCCCTTTCTAGTGAAAATGTAAGGAATGGGTACAAAAGCTGGCATGAGAATACATTGGCACAGAAACACACTACGCAGGGAAGCCACGCTAGGCTCCTCACCAATCTTCACAGGGAAGCCAGGAGGCAGCCGCAGTGTGATGAAGTCCCGTAGTTTGGCAAAGAGCGCGTTGCTGATGGCCATCAGGTCAATGATGGGGGCGACTTGCTCCGCTAGGGACAGTGGGTGGTCTTCGCACAACCACAACTTGGCTTTGAACCTACCAGAAGAAGAGGAGACGGTGAGACGGTGCTGCCCCCTCTGGACACGGCACTCCTCCCCGACACGTCCTCCCCCACCCCAATCTTACTTCTGGGTCTTGGTGGTGAGTTCAACGGGCCTCCCCATGTCGCGACTCCCCAACTCAAAACTGGGGTTGAAGTACTCCTCCGGCGTGATGGCAGTAGGGTTGGTGTGGCTCAGCGTCTGTGTGATGAGCGCCTGCAAGTGGCAGGGAGAACGTCAGGGCTCGGTCCCTCTGGATGGCAGTGTGCCCTCCCAGTCACCTCGAAAGGGGGGAGTGGGAAGTGGAGACAGGTCTGGTGGTAGTGAGTTCCTTCTCTATGAGCCTGCCCAAGACATCCGGTCTATTCCAGAGGCACTCTTTCATGTTCCTGGGTCAACAGGTGGGCATGAGAAAGAGGGGGCTTCTCAGGGCTGGTGCCCAGTCTAGTGAACGCCCCCCTTCAGGCAGGTAGCTCAGTCTCCATCACTGCCGATCTTTAAGCAGGCAGTGATAACAACGGTCCTAGCCCCGGGTGCTTTTGCTAAGATCTACCTTCCTGTGCTAATTGCTTCAAACCGCTGTTTGATGTTGCATGACTGATGAAGATATATATTTTTAATGCTTCTGTCTTAGGCAGCTATATAAGTTCTGTTACATGGCTTTGAACTGTTAGCTGCCTTGTCTGTCGGAGGATGGTGGGAAGGGAAGTGGGTTAGAAATGCAATGAATCAATATCTCCTAAAGGGTTCTCTTGTTGTCGACAGTGCCCAAATTCAAAGTCCCGACACCAGTCAAAGTGCCCAAGTCCCGTCACAGAGTCCCGTCGCAGTCCCAAGGAGAGGGAGGCCTGCTGTACAAAGGTGACCCTATCATGAGGCAAGGTGGCAGATCTGGGGGACCATTTCAGGAAGGTTAAGTGGGAGACAGTTTAGGTCTGACCTGGGGGGGGGCACAATCTACTGGGAAGCTCTCCAATCATTTCAGTAGAGCTTGCACATGGGGTGGACTGCTGGGGGTGACACGCTGGGAGGGGGTGACGCGCCTGCTACCCCCCCTCTCCACTTCATCTCGTTCAGGACTTCTAGGGCAGGGGATTTTCGGCAGCGCTTCCCCAGTCCCCGGTGCTATTTGCGCAGGCGCACGCACAACGTGAGCCAGAGGTTCTCAGCGCATGCTTCTCTCCTCGTGCAGGCGCACAGCATGACTAGAAATCTCTGGCTTGTGCGTGCGCCTGCGTGGACGGTGCTGGAAACCGGCAAAGCGCCGCCAAGAATGCCCTGCCCTAGAAGTCCCGAATGGGTTGAAGAAGGCAAAGCACCAGGCGGCAGCAGGGGGACAGTGGGCGCGTCACCCCTCCCTGTATGTTGGGAATCTCCTGCCCTTTGAGTCCTGGGCGGGATGGGGGGGTGCCGGGTGGTGGCGGCAGGGGGAAGGTGTGGCGGGCGCGTCACCCCCTCCCTGCGCCCCTGGGCGGAAGGGGGCATGGGGGTGATGCACTGACATCCCGCCCGGGGTAACAACCCTAGTGACGCCTCTGCACTCAAGCAGCCTCCACCAGCAGTCCCCAATCTTCCTTCTCTTTGTTTTTCCTTGTACATTTTGAGAACACAAAGGGGGAAGAATGGCTAAGATGAGCCCCACAGCCACTTCTGCCTCCAAATAATGGTTCATATATGTGCTCCCTTTCTTTCATCGCAGAAGAGATTAACTTCTGCAAGGCTGGTGCATCATGTGCATTCAGGTCACACCCCGGACCTTCCTGTCCTTGTACCCCACCCCTTGAAGCAGACTTCTCTGTTGCCCCAAGTATTACTCACTCCGTTGTTGGGGCCCACGTGTTGTTCTGCGATGCCCAGGAATGACTGGAGCGGCGTTTTCCCGCCTGCAAGAGACAGAGGAGTGCAAAGGAGGGTTCTGGCTTGCGCACAAGAGCATGATGGAAGCAGACTCTCTTGCGCATGCTAGGCAGTGCTCATAGCATCGATAGGAATTAAGCACACTCAGTGTATAGCGCAAATGATTCTTTGCAAGAGGGAAGGTCATCACCAATCCTGTGCATGTGCTGCTCTCCAGCGGCATAGTTTACCTTGATTCCTCTTGGTGTGGTGCGGCTCAGCGACCCGGAAGCAACTGGTGTGACGGGATATCATCACACCACGTCAATTACTTCCGGGTCGCTGAGCCACAAAAAAAGCCAAAGACAGCAAAGGGGTGGCAGCTCCCGCCTGCGAGCCCAAGGCGCACAAGTCGCTTCCAACTTGCACGGCTTTGGCTCACAGGGTGCAGGCGAGCATCTTGATGAGCCAAGGGGGGGTGTTACCCTTCCTGGGGAAGGGCGACGCCCCTCTTGGCTTCTTCGGCTTTTTTCGCGGCTCAGTCTGCGAGCCGAAGCCAAGGCTTGGATTCGGCTCATCTGTGAGTGGTGAGAAATACCGCTCACAGCTGAGCCTGCCCAGCCGTGGTGTCACCCCCACATGACACCCAAATTGGTGACACTCTGTGCGGGGTGCACCACACGCACCCCCCCCTGCAATGCCAGTGCTGCTCTCAGCTGCCACTTTTCCTGACCACACATAGACCATGCGCCTGTGCATGAAATAAGCATGAAATATGGCGGCGACAAGCAAGGGGTCAGTGGAAGACACAGGCCAATAGCAACGGTGGTGCAGCAGTAGGAGACGTGGAGGGGGAGCGGAAGGAGATTTGCAGACTGCTCAGAGAAACCTCGTGGGCCGCAAATGATCCATTTATATATTAGCAGAATCGCACGGTAAAGGCTGGTCTGCATCAGCTTGGGCAAAGGGAGGTGGGTGCATGATTTTAATGTGGTTAAAAAAAACACCTCAAAACAAAGCCTCCCCACACCGCAAAAAGTAGCATGTCAGGGAGAAGCTGCTATGCTCATTTCCAATGAGCTGCGTGGTTTTTGTTTTCTTTTAAAACTGGGGGACGGGGGAACAGACGACGACGTTGAAACATGCAATTACCCCCCTGCCACAGGGAGTGGTACAGACCAGGAGAAGCTTTGCCAGTGGATTCTGCTGAATGGATAAACTGGGACATGGGTGTAGCAGCGTGCTGGACTTCAACGAGCACTGCACGTTTTAACACATTTATTTGGTAGCCTAATCAACGAGAGCTCTAATTGATTAATTGCTGCGAGGGCCAACTGGAAACAAGCGAGGGCCAACTGTAATCAGTGAGGCCGAGAGTTAAGGGCCTGCTCATTTAGTCTTGGGAGCTATTGTTGAATTCTGGCACGCGCCTGTAATGCGCAATGAAAGAAAAGGAAGATACCAAAGGCGGCCTGTCCATCTCACAAGGACGCTTTTTGTCAATCAAGTTGTGAGCTCTTATGCAACTCCTTCAATATTCCAAAAAGGACTGTGGTACTGAAATTTGGGTACACATCACTATTGAGAGTCACTTAAAATGCTGGAGACAAATCCACTCAGAAATCCTTTAATTGCTAGAAGGCCACAATTCCAGTGTTTATCACCTCCAGGTTTTCCCACCAGCTTCATGCAGAGCTTGCAGGAGTTAGAGACACAATACGGGAAGGTTGGAGGGCTTTTCCCTTCTGCCTCAGAAGGAGGCATTGCAGAGGGGGAGAGAAGTACCTTTGCTTTTGCCTTTGTGCTGCTCTGAGAGGTGGTCTGTCCGTGTCCGGGTGATAAGCTCTACATTGGAAGCCCCGTAAACCTGGAGGTGGGAGGGAAACATCTCAGGCTGCTGCTGCTGCTGCTGCAAAGACTCCTGTCCCTGGGAGAGCATAATTTCCCTGACTTTCCTTCAGCTTCTAGTCCTCAGCGTTCAGGCTCTCCAGGTCTCCATCCTGACAGCATCCCCTCCCTTTTCTACTCTCCCTCTTCCCTGCCCTTGGCGGGCACTCCTCACCTTGGCCTCATACCCATTCACCATCTCGGTCCTCTCACTCTTCCAGCCCAAGATACCCGTCTTGTTCCTGGCAGCGAGAGCAAAATGACAGTGTGACTTTAAACGGTATAAGATACAGTCCCTGAATGTTAGGAGCATGTTTGAAGAAGAAATAGTGAGAGTGCCTGACACATAGTGGATACTGACAGGGCCATGCCCTTCTCTGGAGCAGAACGTACGAGGAACTGAATCACGGTGGGATGGAATGTATCTCCTTGACTAGAAATTCCTGCACTTGGGAACCCACCAGGGGCATCACTAGGGAAGCGGTGGTGGTGGTGGTGGTGGAATGCACTGGGTGACACACCAGGGAGGGGTGACACCAGGATGGTGTAGTGGTTTGGGAGTCGGACTTAGACCTGGAAGATCCAGGTTCAAATCCCCGCTCAGCCATGAAGCTTCCTGGGTGACCTTGGGCCAGTCACTATCTCTCAGCCCCACCTACCTCACAGGGTTGTTGTGAGGACAAAAAGGAGGGGAGGAAATATGTACACCACTCTGAGCTCCTTGGAGGAAGGGCGATATAAAAATGTGAAAAATTTAAAAAAAATAAAATGACTTTTTATTCTATTTGTTACTGGTGGTGCGAAAACGCACCACTGGTAGAAAATGGGTTTTCCCGATCCCCACCGCGACTTGCACGGGGATCCCATTTTCCAGGAGGCCTCCACATTGTGTGGTCTGGTATAGGAGGCATGAGATCTCGCCCTGGGGGTCACCAACCCTAGTGACACCCCTACAACCCACCTGGGGCTCAGCCTTTCTGAAGAGGATCAGCAGAGCTGGAAACATTGTTCAAATATTAAGATCTCTGGAAGACAGGATTATTAGTCCTGGTGGTTATATCAGTGGTTCCCAACGTTTTTAGCCCCGCAACCCACTTTTAGCATGGAGCTCGGCAACCCGGAAGCTTTGGCGGTGACATGATGACGTCACCGCCAAAGCTTCCGGGTTGCCGAGCTTTTGCGTTTAACTCAAAAATTCTGCCGCCCGAGCCTCTGCTCGATGGTCTTTGGCTAACTCCGGGCCTTGCTGCATTGTGTTCTTGCTGACGAGCGACGTAAACATTTTCATCAGTGAGTACACGATGCAACAAATGGGCCAAAACCTGCCAATTTTGAGAACTGCTGGGCTATATGCTACCTCCAACTCCAGAGACAGCGTGCCGGCTGCAGGGGTGCAACGGTGAGAGAGGAGCACACTTTTTCCTCCTGTTTGTGGGCTTCCCTGGTTGGTTATTGTGAGAACCAGGATGCAGAACTAGGTGGGCCTTGGATCCAATCCAGCAGGGCCAATCTTATGTCTCAGTGTAAGGCAGCTTCCTAGTTTACTGTCTGGAACCCTCTTCAAGTTATTGCCGCAAAAGATTCTGCATTCTTAAGCTCATACTGAGAATGCCTCTTGGAGAAGAAACTAGAGAAGACAAATTCCCCTTTTGACATCACCACCATCTGCCACTCTCTGCCTCCTGGAATGTGATGTGATCTTCTTGGACCCCTCCACACACACCTCTCAAATGCAATGTTGCGCGTGTCCAGCTGTGTGGTGACCACAGGGGCGGTGAGCCGCCCCATCACCTGCTCTTCTGTGGGTTGCACTGCAGCCAGAAGACCCTCTCGGTCGTGGGCAGCAAGCGCGAGTGTCTCCGAGTAAACCACTCGCCGGTCATGGTCAATCTCCATCACGACTGCACTGGTATCTACATGGGGAAGATACCAGGATAATCACGTCTGGGGCCAGGTCTACCACCACTCCCACAGCAGGATCAGTAACTAGCAGGAACCTCAATCCATCGGCCAACCTGGTAGGCAATTATCCCTCCTAACTGTAGACAAAGACAAAGGTGGATGATGGCCACCCAACTCATTAAAACCAATTTACCGTAATGGTTATGGCTTCCACCCAAGGAACCAACATCCCAACCATCTTGAACAAAAACTTCTCATCAATTCCATCGTTCCCAGATTTCATGGACATTAAGCCAGTTTCAAAGCAGTATGACGTTTGCAATGTAGACACAGCCTGCCCAAACAGGCCTTCTGATGTATTGGCAGCCATCTATAACCTCCTTCCCAATCAGGTCAACAGTACTCCTGTGGGGCTCCGTTGGTAACCTGGGGTCAGTGTGCTACAGCCTACCCACCCTGGCTGGCCTCTGTTTCCGTTGCCTACTCTTTGCTGGACCTGTTTCCTTGGGTGTGGAGCTCTCCTTCCTCCCACATCCACATCCATGTCCACATCCACGTCCACTCAGTCTGACTCTCCCTGGAATGGACATAATCCCATATACCGGTAATTGCTGTAAGCTGCCCTGGTGGCCCCTGCGGGAGGCGAAAGGGCAGGATATAAAAACCTTTTTATTGTAACAATAAATGACATTAGAATTCCCTTCCTGATTCCTCCCCTCTGCCCCTTCCATCACTAGACCACTAAACACTCGTGTGTGTGTGTGTGTGTGTGTGTGTGTGTGTGTGTGTGTGTGTGTGTGTGTGAGTGAGTGAGTGAGTGAGTGTGTGAGAGAGAGAGAGAGAGAGAGAGAGAGAGAGAGAGGAAGTCTGAGCGTGAGGGATGTGCAGTGGTGCCTGAGGCAGCAGAATACTGGACCCCCCCAGGACACCCCCCCGATGCACCAGTCTCTCCTCTTCCTACTTCCTGAACAGGAAGAGGGAGACAGAGCAGTAGAGGAGGGGAGAGTAGCGGGCTAGAGGATTGAAGTTGGAAATAGGTTAGCACAGTGTTTCCCAAACTTCTTCAACCTGCGGATCCCTTGACTGTTGGCGACCATCGGCAGTGGCTCCCCATTACATTATGTTTGATGCCTGCCAATTGGCATTGCACTGGAGAGGAACCTGCTAACTGACCATTTCTGATCTTAATGGGAACATTTCACCAGAATCTTGGGTCGTGACTGAAACAGAGGGAATCATGGGCAATAATTCCCCCCCCCCTTTTTTACTAGTCCTCTGAAGTAATTAAGATACAGTTTCAGGATTCAAACCCCTTCTTTCGAGACAGCTCTACACTGAAACATTTGCCATTTAATACACACATAACTGCAGATATTGTCTGTGATTTAATATATTTCTTTGCGTATCTGTGTGGTGCCTTCTTTGTTCCATGTACCGTTGGCCCACTGCCAGGTAGAAACTTGCCTTTTAAAACCGGGGGGAAAAAAATGAAATTCTCAGAAAACTGAATTCTGCACTTTTTTTTTCATGCTTTGGTTGTGCTACCACTTAGCCTGGCATTTGACAGAACCACAGGGTCTGCCAACAACCCAACCCAGAATTATGCACTGACACCTGTCATTTGGTCCCCGTTTTCTTCTGCAGCATCCATGTCCTCATCCTTTCTTCACAAACGTGAAAATGTGGCTGCCACTACTTGTGGGTACCAAAGACCAAGCTATATACAGTATGACAGGGGTTCACAACCAGTGGTACTAATACCACCAGTGATACTTTGGCCAACTGCTGGTGGTACTCGGCCCGCCGGACCACCAGAACCCTGCTCTGATGCGGCACTTTTGGTGGTGTGTTTTTGCTCCTGAGAGGCTCTTACCTTTGGCCGAGCCTTTCGGGAATGCTGAGAAGGACCCTCCCACCCGCCCAGAGCCTTCTACCTGCATTTTCTGGCCTCTGATAAACCCAGAAGTAACTGGTCATCGCCAGTCACTTCTGGTGGTACGCAGAAGGAGAGTGGCGCCGGAGGTGGTATTCAGCTGGGAAGGGGTTGAGAATCCCTGCAGTATGACATTTTTCTTTTGTGAATAGCCGTTGCAGATCGAGATCCAACCGGAGGGAGGCGGCGGGTATGAGATCCAGCTGTCATTCAACCCAAGGGAAAAAACACCACCATTGCAACCTTAGCCCCACCAGCAGCATATCCAACCAACCTTGTCCCCTGAAGATGAAACTGCGGTTTCCACGCTGCCACGTCATGTGGTCGAAGCCCAGCAACGTCGTGTCCACCCTCAAATTTTGGCCACACTTCCACACTTTGTACGTATCGCTGGGACAGATTTTGGAGACCAGGGGGACTGCCGAAGAAGAAGAGAGAGAGGGGCAGTGTTGCATGGTGGTGGGACTCTCCTCCTGCAGGGAACAGCGCCGTCTCCCATCTTCTTTTGGGCGCTGCTGGGGTCCCAATGTGATGTGAGGGGGCAGGAGTGGAGTAGGGAAGAGTTTACCAAAAAGGAGCCCCACTGCTGTTGGTAGAGGAGGCCGAGAAGAGGGATTGTGAGCAGTGGGGACTGTTTGCTAAATACTTTGGTCTCTCTTCCCTACAAGTAGCACCAGAACAGTCAGCAGCTAATAAGGATATCCAAGCAAATCAGCTGCCAATAATTTCTAAAAAGAGGCTTAATGCTAATAATAATAATGCTAATAAGCAGTAGCAGCTAATAAGGATATCCAAGCAAATCATCTGCCAATAATTTCTAAAAAGAGGCTTAATGCTAATAATAATAATGCTAATAAGCAGTAGCCTCACTGCAGGGGGGGGCGGAGCTCCAAGTTCCGCCGGGCTCTGAATGGCTCCAAAGGCGAGGGGGCGGGGCGCTTTCTCCCGTCGTGTAACGGAGGCTCAGAGCCCGGCGGAACTTGGAGCTCCGCCCCCCCCCTGCAGTGACCCTACTGCTAATAAGGCTTAATAATTTATAAAAAGAGGCTTAATTAAGCCAGGGCTTAATGCTGGCCTGTAAACCATTAACCACAGTAACTAGAAACCCTAAAAAGAGAAAGCACTCTGTAGATGTTCAGAGACACCCTCTACTTCATCCAGGTTGACAGAGGCATTGAAATGTCTGGCTGCTGGACTGAATTTTGGCTCACAGTTAAATCTAATACACAATCAGGGGCTAGGGTTGGATGAAGATGGATGGATTCTCAGGGGTAGGGAGGGGAGAACCAATAGCTTCTTCGTGCCCCCCCCCCCGAGATTATGGCCAGTCACATCCAACAAAAAGATACATATTAACCCACAGTTACACAATCAGAAGCAGCTCTTAATCAGGATTTTTCAACAGTTCAAATAACTTTAAAGCTTACATACAAATCAGCAAGCTTTTAATTTCTCCAGAACTCATCTACAGACTGGATTTTAGGCAAAACAAAAAACAGAAAGGGTGTGGGAGAAAGAGAAAAACTGGACACATTGGTAGAACCCCAAAGACCGCAGTTTCTAACAATCCAAGAATGAGCATGGGAGGAATTAAATTGATTCGCCTCTCTAGGTTTTGTCTGTAAACCGCTTTGTGAACTTTTGGTTGAAAAGCGGTATATAAATAATAATAATAATAATAATAATAATAATAATAATAATAATAATAGATGCTAGCAGGTAGGGCTACAGGGACAAAAACACAAAGGGCTAGACTAGAGGAGCAAAGAAACAATATGGACTGTTGCTCCATTTTTAGAAAATATAAGATCCAGCTGTAAACGTTCTTTCTAGAGCATTAATCAGTGGTTAAACGGGAAGGGTAAACGAGAAACCCACCCACTTCATGATGGGGTTCCTCTGGAAGTGGAGCCTACAACCCCAGCCCCAAATGAACACGTAACGCAAAGCTGCGTTATTTGCATGCAAACATACCCCAACTAGTGAATTCCCATTTCATCTCCACATAGAAATCTTGAGCCTGGGGCAAAGAGAACAGAAGCCAGAGGTCAAAGGAGAGCGGAGAGCTGCATGCCTGGGTCCTGTGTCTGGCCTGGCCTGCCTTTGCCCAGCACCTTAGACATAAGGGGTTTTCTTAAAACTGGAGTGAGGACAGAGGAATTACGGTAACCTAAATGACATCACAGCCTGAACGCTATGCTCAATTAGAGGTGGGGGATACACTGGCGTCACTGCCGGGGGGCGGAGCTCTAAGTTCCGCCACGATCCGACCCTCCGTTACACGGGAGAACGAAGCGGCCCCGCCCCCTCACCTTCGGAGCCTTTCAGGGCAGTGAAAGTCTCACTGCCTTGAATGGTTCCGAAGGCGAAGGGGCGGGGCCACTTCGTTCTCCCGTGTAACAGAGGGTCGGATCGCGGCGGAACTTAGAGCTCCACCCCCCCTGCAGTGACGCCAGTGGGGGGATAGATTCTTTACTTCAGTATATAACTAGGGTTGCCAACTTATTTTGATTCCCCCTGCTCCTGCACCTTTAAGAGCAGTTTGATTTGCAGGTGTTTAAACAGGTAAAAATAGCTTATGTTGTACAAGCTTCACCTGCTCTTTTCTGAGATCAAGCAGCTGTCAAAGGCACAGGAGCAAGCATAGCAGTCTTTCTGTACACCAGGTCCAATTCTATCGCTGCATTGAATGCTGTGCAATTCTATCGATGCACTGAAACAATTAATTAAAGGTGCATAAAAATCAAAGAGCTTAAAAACCTAACAGTATTATTATTATTTTTTTTATGGCAAGGTTCCCTTAACAGCCACATGGCAGGCAAAAAGAAAATACCATCTCATCGCTGTACTGCCTTGCTGGGAAAAGCCATACCTGTTGAATGTTGGTCTATTTTGTAGTTGTTAAAAGCATAGGAGCCCTGCCAGAGGAGGGGGGAGGAAATGGGATGTGTGTGTGTGCAGGACTGGCCCAAGACATTCTGGCACATGAGGCAATGCACCAAATGCTCCCTCCCCCCCCCCCCCGCCGGAAGCAGCACTTTGCCACACCAAATTCTGCTCCACCTTATCTGGTCATACATCAGATGTTGCCAGTGGTGTTCCTAAAGGGGGACAGACGGTATTGTAAGTTGCGCACAGGTCTACTCAGCATTACACAGTAGCCCCGCCCACTCGCCATCGAAACCATTCCAAGCAGCGGAGGCAATGCACTGGAGACTCACTGCACATTGCCTTCGCTGCTCGGAATGGTTTTGATGGCGAGTAGTGGGCGGGGCTACTGTGGAACGCTGAGTAGACCTGTGCGCAACTTACAGTCCCCCCCCTTCTAGGAATGCCACTGGCAGTTCCCCCCCCCCCACTGTTCCTCCTCTCCTGTTCCCTGAATTCAAAAAGGAAGAGAATGGAGATAAAGGAGATACCCTAGCCTAGCCCTCCCCTCCACACTTCCCCTCTGTTCCCCTCTTCCTTTCTGAATCCAGGAAATGGGCGGAGAAGTGGCAGAAGTGGGCGGGGGCAGGAGGTGAGCCTCCCCCCGGTTTGTTGTCTAAAGTGACCACTACAGTCCGGCTCATTGATGGGCTAGCCCCGTGTGAATGTGGATGATAGCTTGAAATTATCCTGGGTGATACACCTCTTTAGCTTCCCCTCCGGGACTCATATCTTTACCAGATTAATCTCAATCTCCAAAACTTAATTTAGGTAAAGCTGATTTAATCTCATCTGCCCTGCTTCATTCATTCACTCCTTAAAGATGCCCAAATTTGGCAAAATAGGGGGGGGGGGAGGACGTTTCATAAATGTGAGTCACCAGCAAATGCCCCTCCTCAGGCCCCGTTGCTGTCCAGATGTGGGGCACAGAAAAACACACTTGCTTTGTTTGTAGGTATCGGGGGGGGGGAGCATGCACGTGGGGGTGGTTTCTTGTATATATGCATTACCTTGTGCAGTTTCTCCAACAGGATGGGGATCCCAGCTAGGCGTTTGATGGCCCTCTGGTAGTCACGGTAACGCAGCACCAGTTGGACAAGTTCCAGGTCACGGGTGCTGACCGCCTCCTGCAGCACTGTTGGAAGAAGAGCAAATGTCAGGGGTGCAATTTAGATCTGGGATGGGTGCCAGGTTGGCTGGCTCCAACGGGGAAATGGGAAGCTAGTGATGCCGACTACAGCCACGAGGGGGGGAAGGCGGACCTCATTTCTCTTGATAATACCGTCATGTATTTATTATAAAGATTTATATCCCACCTTTCCAGCATTGCAATAACACCCAAGGTGGCTGACAAAACAGAATGAGAACCAAACGCAGTAACAAATAAGATCATTAAAAACAAGCCAAAACGTTGCATTGAAATAATGCTTTCTGTGCGCTCCAAGTCTTTGGCACATGCTGTTTTTGGTAATCCTAACAACAGCCCTTTACAGTAGGCCAATATTACCCATCCCATTTTGCAGATGCTAAATGCTCACCTTTAAAGGGTGAGACTAGACACTGAGGTACAAGTACACCGAGAGGGAAGCCCAATAGACTTGGGCTCTGGAGACTCCAGCTGCAGCTGGTACAGCAGAAGAAGGCTTGGCTCTCCCGCAACCAGGTAGACCTGGGTTCCGGAGCTTTTGGTGTCACCCCCTGCAATGGTGTCACTTGGTGCAGTCCGCCTAGTGAAATGACACCACCTTGGACAAACTGCCTCCCCTTGTTATTATACAACAGCAGGACAGCGCACCAGGTGTGGGGGAAGATACACATGCACATGCTCCTCCCCCACATGATGCAGTGGGGCTGGTGGACATCTTGCCGAACCAGCCTAACCTAGAACAAAAGGTATTTTAATTAGGATTCCAAGTTTTCACTGGTAAACTAATCAACCAGGGTTGTGATCCTGAGTACACTTAGTAAGAAGCAACTCTTACTGCTGAAAGTGCATAGGTTTTTTCTGTAGTAAGAGCATGATCCAGTCAAAATTAAGAACTTTTAAGCTGCACTGATTTCAAAGGGGAGAGACGTGAGCACATTCTTCCCATTGAAATCTATACGACTCAAAGTGCTTTAAAGTGATGGGCTGCAATTCTAACAATAATGATTAGCATTTGTATAATGCTTTCTAAGTCTTGAACACTTCATATTATTATCTGGATGTAGTCCTTATAATAACTCTGCGAGCTGAGCAGTGGCATTCCTATTGAGGGGGGGATGAAAATAGTACTCACCTCCAGTGGCGTTCCTAGAGGGGGGGCGGTACTGTAAGTTGCGCACAGGTCTACTCAGCGTGACACGGTGACCCCACCCACCCATCGTCAGAACCATTCCGAGCAACGAAGGCAACACACAGGGAGTCTTCTGTGCGTAGCCTTCACTGCTCAGAATGGCTCCAATGGCGAGTGAGCAGGGCCACCATGTAACGCTGAGTAGACCTGTACGCAACTTACAGTACCGCCCCCCCTCTAGGAACGCCACTGGAGGTGAGTACTATTTTCATCCCCGTTTTGCAGATGGGGAAGACTGAGGATGACAAGAGATGGGGAAATTGGATGAGAGCATTACTTTTATTGTCCAAATGGAACGGACAGTACACACCTGTCCAGCCGCTCCGGTTTTCCTTGGCCACGTCAGCCCCGTGCCGCAGCAGGATCCGGGCACACTCCAGGTGTCCCAGCGTGGTAGCCAGGTGCAAGGGGGTCCGGCCTCGGGGGTCCAGCTGATCAACATCCACCTGCTGGAAGTGAGGAAGAGAGGCATTTAGTGCTTTGCCAGGGCCATGGGGTAGAGAGTGGCATGGAGACACAAGCCTGGAGTGACTTCCTAGTTGCGTTAAAATAGATCGAAAACTGTTATGACCGGCTACGATGTACCACGACCGAAGCATCTTCACTGGGCTTATGGTCATAAAAACAACAAAAAGCTTAAAAATGTTCAGAACATATATTTTCGTAATGTAACTTTGTAAGTCTTTTAAAATCCACGCATGTGCAATAAAATACTTTAAAAGTCTTCTTTAAAAATACAAAAAAACCAAAAAACCTTTATCTGGCATGACGTTTCATTCAATACGCTATGAATTTCATCAGATGCAACAAAGCCTAAGCAGACAGGAAGATGGCCAGGCAGAAGAATCTTGGCAGCTCTAGAGCCAATGTCAATAGGTTGTTAAAAAGGCTTTTAATAAATATCCTGGAGGGGTTGGAGGGATGCATGCTGCGAACTTAAAAGAACTCTCCCCCTCTATGTTTCAAGAAGAAGGAAAAGAAAAAGCATACTCTTTTTCCTTTCCCACTTTCCAGGTTCTTTCCTTTCCCACTTCCTAGTTCTTTCCTGCCTTGGAGCCATTTAAAATCATTAGGTTGAAGAGACCAGAAAACTATCTTGTCTAGCTCCCTTGCCGCCACGAGGACTGACCTGTCTCTAGACTTGCATAGATCAGTCCACCCAGTCTAGACTTGACCATGCCAGAACCAGATGCTCTCCATATATGGGGGACACACAAAAAATTTATTTTCTCAAATAGTCACAGAGCAAACCCTGCACTTTCCTACTTTAGAGACCCTTATTTACATTTTTAATTTAGGTGCAGGGGGTGTGGTCTGATGGTTGAGCTGCCTGACTGCTTGAAGAAGCTGAACGGCTTGGTTCAAGCTTGGTCGTGCCTGGATGGGAGACTGGAAGTTGCTGACAGGTTGTAATAACCCTCTGTGAGAGAGAGGAGTTGCTGTTGTGCAGAACGGAGGGTAGAACGGAATGCTGAGAAGTCAGTTGGCAAAGAGCGCTAACAATGTGAGATCCTGCCTTGCTTGATTTGTAGCTATCCGCAGAAGCTCGGAAGGCATGAGCTGTGCAGCCAGACAGATGACCACACCGTGGAAGGGAAACATCTGGAGAATGAAAGGTTCTATATATTAATAGAACAATACTGTAAAGACCCTTATTGGATCTAGGATAGCCTGCCTATGTAAACAAATCTGATGAGAAACTCTGATGATAAGAATGGCAGTATATAAATACAGAAAATAAATAACAATAGATTTACGTTTAGGTGTATGGTATTTTGATTTTTGGTGGGGATCATCCCTTTTAATGGCAAAGTCCAGTAGCTGAGTGTCTATCATTTTGGAAGGACAACAGGGCCATCTAAAAATAAGATAGCTGTTTCCGCATACTTGGGGGACTCCCTAAGTACACAGAAATACATAAGTACGCAAACAAAAATATTGTTTTGAAAAGGCTTTGTCAGCTTCTACGGAATCTTGGCGGCTCTAGAGCCAATGTCAGTAGGTTGTTAAAAACGCTTTTAATAAATATCCTGGAGGGGTTGGAGGGATGCATGCTGCGAACTTAAAAGAACCCCCCTCCCTCTATGTTTCAAGAAGAAGGAAAAGAAAAAGCATACTCGAAAAGTATGCTTTCTCACTTTCCAGGATTACCATTTCTAGTACTACAAGGCAATAAAATCCTCACATTTAGGACTGATCTCAGGGGCCACCATCCATTGTTTTGATTTACTGCTGTTTTATTTCTCTTTTATCACTTTACCGCTGCAAAGCACCTTAGGCTCCAGGCCTCCCAGCTTCTGAGGCTGTGCCCAAAATACTGGCAAGGAGCAGGAGAAGTGGGGGAGTCAGACAGAAGGGGGGGCTCTCTGCCAATCTGCAAACTGGCTGAGGACATTGCTTCAGTGGGCTGAAAGGTGGGATATAAGTATTTGTAATATATATAAATACACTGGCACCCTATTTTGTGCTCTGGCCAGGGCTACTCAGAGGAATTTTATCAGGGGGTACAAAGTTTCTTTTAGGCCCCTTCATGAGAATTTGGCTCTGGGGCCCCCTTTTTGACCCATTTTTGGCAGGTACAATTGACCCCCCTCTCAGAGGCCCTGGCTCTGGCTACTTTCCCCAGTGGTGAAACAAGGGTGGAGTGAAGGCAAGTAGTTCTGCAAGACTCCGTTACACTGGAGTCAGTGGCCCCTCCCCCTTGCTGTTGGAGCCATTCCAGCAGCAACAGGGGAGTGTCCTGCGTATTGCCTTTGCTGCCAGAATGGCTCCAACAGCAAGGGGGAGGGGTCGCTGACTCCAGTGTAACGGAGTCTTGCAGAACTACTTGCCTTCACTCCACCCTTGTTACGCCTCTGACTTTCCCCCATGGTAGGCTACAAGGCTTGTGGACCACTGGTTGGGAACCACTGGTTTACAGGACAGTGAGTCTTGCCGGGTGTTTACCATGGCTCATTGCAACGTGTTTCCCTCAAAAGAACCGTCGGCTAGATTTAGGCATAGTACCAAGATATTAATAGATCTTGTGATCGTAACATGGAGGCCATTGAATCTTTGATTCATATAATGTTTCATTGCCCTTGGTACAAAGACCACGTACCAACTTACTGAACCCACTATTGGCGAGGTAATTTTGAGCCTTCTTCTGTCATCTGTGGACAAGCATATGATCTTACAGTTAGCAAAATCTCTCTATGCAATCATCTTGAGACGTAAATCCACAATCTCTGGTATTCCTTGTGAAATTTCTAAATGATCTAATAGCTGTTTTTATATTTATCGTTGTAAACTGGGGTTGGGTTTTTGCTGAAACTTTTTATTGGTTTTAGCTGTTTGACCTGGCGCGGTTGTTGAATGGGGTCCTATTGTTGGATGTCATTATTTGTACAAGGGAGAGTCATGCCGGCCACATGACCACGGAGGCGTCTTCGGACAACGCTGGCTCTTCGGCTTTGAAATGGGAATGAGCACCACACCCTAGAGTCGGACACGACTGGACTTAATTGTCAGGGGTCACCTTTACCTTTACTTATGTCTAGTAAAGGTTAATGAAATGAAATGAAAACAGGGCATTGTGAAGGCAGGAGCTCCTGTAAATAAAACTGGAAGTCCTCCTGCACCTCTGGGTTGGATGACAGGTTGACAGCGAGTGAGTAGACCTGGCCTCGTGTGTCACCTCTGATCTAGCCCACCATCCTCCTCTCCTCCACACTTCCTTTTCTTCCTCATTCTTCCACATTTCTCATTTCTTCCACATTCCCATTTTCCTTTTCAAATCCAAGGAAAAGGAGAAGCGGCAGAGGTGGGTGGACAATATGGCGGGCATCCATTATTTTTATTTATTTATTTATTTATTTATTTATTTTTCACATTTTTATACCGCCCTTCCTCCAAGGAGCTCAGAGTGGTGTACATATTTTCTCCCCTCCTTTTTGTCCTCACAACAACCCTGTGAGGTAGGTGGGGCTGAGAGATAGTGACTTGGGTGGCCCAAGGTCACCCAGGAAGCTTTGTGGCTGAGCGGGGATTTGAACCTGGATCTTCCAGGTCCAAGTCCGACTCCCAAACCACTACACCATCCTGCATATATTACATATATTACCTGTAATATATATTATATATACTACATATAAAAAAGGTAGGTAAAGTTTTCCTTGCCGCAGCGCGTAGCATGCGGCTGGAACACGGAGCGCTGTTTACCTTCCCGCAAGCGGTACCTATTTATCTACTCGCATTAACATGCTTTGGAACTGCTAAGTTGGCAGGAGCTGGCCAAGCAACGAGAGCTCACCCCGTCGCGGATTCGAACTGCCGACCTTTTGATCGACAGCTCATGGTTCAGCAGTTTAACCCACTGCACCACCCGCTGGCATATATATTACTACATATATATTACTACATATATTACCTGAGGCTATAGCCTCAGCCTGGCTCATGGATGGGCCGGCCTTGGATGGAGCAATAGCATGACTCTTTATAAGGCAGCTTCATTTGAATCAATGGATGGAACTCAAAATCAGTTCAAAACACAGGCCCTGTTAAAGGTTCTGTAAGTTCTGTGTTGCCTCTTTTTCACCTCACAAGATACAGTACCAAGAACCTCTTAGGATGTTAAAAGGCAGGGTATAAATCCTTGGATGGATAAATAAATATGCTGTTCTGGTCGACAGGAAAGGGATTAGAAGATACATTAGCGTGCACCAACAAAATTTCTACAATGGTTCCTCCAAAATCTCTCCCCTAAAAGACAAAACAGAAACTATTATTTATCAGAGGCTGGTATCAGACAACAGGGACTGTCCCTGGGCTGCTGGAACAAATGAGTGTTACAAACATTTCGCTCCATTTGTTCCTCTAGAGGTAAGTTAATTAAATGAACCATTTTTTATTTTATTTTTGGAACAGAGGAACAGCACTTCCCACGGAGCCCTGGGAACAGCTTGTTTACCTCTTTTAAAGGTGCAGACGCTTCCACCAATAAGTATGTTTCATACCTGTTTCTTTTAGATATAACCGGTAGCGTAGCTGGGGCGGGGGCGGCGCAGTAAGTGCTGCACGGCGCTACACACTGATGCAAAATGGCCCCTCCTCCACTGGCCGTCGGAGCCATTCTGGCAGTGAAGGCAATGCGGCTGGAATAGCGCCAATGGCGAGTGGGAGGGGCCACTTTGCACTGCCATGTAGTGCACTTACCGTGCCGTTTCCCCCCCCCCCCCAAGCTACGCTACTGGATATAACTAAGAAGAAAAGACAGCCATCAATATGCATAAACTCAAGTCCTGAAGTTAAGATTTGCCTTGTTCCTGCAGATCAGTGTATGTGAACTTTGGCCTTCCTAAGCATGTGTGTGTGCGTGTGTGCTTACCGATAATTTTACAGAAAATTAAAATAAAAACACAGTCTAATTTTAACATTAAAAGGTGCACCTAGGTGAGGGGAGCTGAACCCTCCCTCCCTTGCCTTTATTTCCCCTCTGCCCCATCACTGCAAGCTCTTTTCTCCCAGTCTGGCTCCAATACCAAAAGTGAGACAGGCTGTGAGAAAAGTGCCTGGAGCATGGGGAGGAAAGGCAGACGAGGGGGGGAATGGTTTCACTCATCTCACCCACACACCCAAGTCTGGCTTGACTAACAGGGCAGATGTGTGTACACACGAACATCACTGCTCCGATCACATCTCAGTTGGCCCTTAGTTCATTACGAAACAGACAGAATATCTGGAGAAGTCAAAAGTACTTTATATTCAGTTCCAGCCCAAGACCTCAAGCGGCACACTAAATGCGACAACCCCCCCCACACACACACACACCCATGTGGTGCTTTGTTGCATCAAATGCAGTCTCCTATTACCGGCAGCACACAAGCAGCTGCCCATACTGCTGCTCCTCCTCTATCTCCATTGTTTTGAAAAGGAAGAGGGGAACTGAGCAGAAGAGGAAGTGTAGAGGAAAGTTTAGAGGAAGTGTAGAGGAAAGCATTGCTTTAGTAGTGAGTCCACCACTGTCCTCTCCTCCACACTTCCTCTTCTGCTATGTTTCCCTCTTCCTTGTAGAATCCAGAGTGTGGGAGGAGGAGGAGGTGGCAAAGATAGATGGGCAGACAAAAGTGGATGATGGTGCACGAGGTGCACCTCAGTTGGCCTCATGGATGGGCCAGCCTGTCCAGGGTCAGTCCATGTTGTTGTCCGATACCAGCCTCTGATAAATAATTGTTTCTGTTTTGCCTTTTAGGGAAGAGATTTTGGAGGAACCATTGTAGAAATTTTGTTAGTGCACACTAATGTATCTTCTAATCCATTGTTCTTCAACCTAGGGATTGGGACCCCAATGGGTTCACAAAGCCTCATTTGTGGGGTCGCGGCAACTTACAGGAACCAAAATGGCCACTGGGGGGTAATGCTGGGGGGGGCGGTAGGGAACCTGTTGGGGGGGGACTTCCTCAGGGATTTCATCCCCTCCTCCCCCTCCCGCTTTCAATTTGCGGGGGGTGGGGGTGGGGAACCACAGCTCGGCACTCCTGTTCTGGAATGACCCTGCTGCAGGTGGTGCAGGCTGGGCAAACTCGGCAGGACAAGACTGACGGTGGGCGGGGGGTGGGTGGCAACAGCGGCGGGAGGTGGGTGGCAACAGCGGCGGGAGGTGGCAACAACGGCGGGAGGTGGGCAGATCAGGGCTCGAGAGGGGGCGGGATCAATAGTGGGTCCCCAGCCTCATACTTTATTTATTTATTTGTTAATTGGAGTCATGGCACGAAAAAGGTTGAAGACCACTAATCCCTAATCTGTGCACGAGGTGCACCTCAGTTGGCCTCATGGATGGGCCGGCCTTGCTTGGGTGTCTATTTAAAAGAGTAACTGCTCAAGCCATTTTCCTTCTTGACCTGCTTGCCCCAATGCTGATGACTTTGGGTAATGGGTAATGCGGGTGGCGCAGTGGGTTAAAACACTGAACCATGAGCTGTCAATCGAAAGGTCGGCAGTTCAAATCCGTGCGACAGCTCCTGCCAACCTAGCAGTTCGAAAGCAAGAAATTGCAAGTAGATTAATAGGTACCGCGTCAGCGGGACGGTAACAGCGTTCCATGCGCCTCGGTGTTGAGTCATGCCAGCCACATGACCATGGAAATGTCTTCGGTCAGCGCTGGCTCTTCGGCTTTGAAACGAAGATGAGCACCGCTCCCTAGAGTCGGACACGACTGGACTTAATTGTCAAGGAATACCTTTACCTAGAATAAGTAATATAGTACTTATTGAATGGTAATATAAAATATCCATACCCCCCCCCAATCTATATTTCCCAATGCTGATGACAAACACTGAGCTTTACATACTGCTGTCAGTCTTATTTTTAGCACATTTTTTTCCTTGACTGGTAAGAAAATAGTGACACTGGGAACTGCTATATTTTAAGGAAAGGATTCTGAATGATGGAGCAAGTTTTCTCCCATGCTCATAGATATCCCTATTTGAGGCTGGGAAGGAATCTTTCCCTGGTCTAACGGGCCAATAGTGCCTTCAGAGGAATATTTCATGTCTCCTAAGATGCTGCTTCGTTCTCTTGTAAAGTTTAGTCTGAGACCAAGCTGTGTCCAGGGATCGAGTCTCACTGCTGAGGTTCGATCTGGCGCTTTAGAGAGCAGTAATACAAGAGAGTGCTTCTGAGCATACATAGAGTGCCTGTCCCTCACTACACAGCAGCCATGGCGCAACACCTTTCTAGAAGCAAACATCAATAAGATGCAAAATTTCATTTTGTATACAGCTGGGAGTGTTAATTAAGCAACTCAAAATCTACTCTCTCCCTCTCTCTTTAATTGCTTTAATGAAAAGGTTTATAATTAAAGAAAAACAACTGCTCTTCCCACAGTGACTGGGGGAGTCAGGTGGTGCCAGCCTGGGCTTGGAACAGCTGCTAGGCTGGGAGAAGTGAAATGGGGGAGGCGTGTCTTGGAGTCTGAATATTTATTCCTCATGATGAGCAAATCCAGCATCGCCATGTGGGTTGGGCAACCCTGGGTTGCCCAGCAGCATTGTGGGTTGCCCAATCCAGCATCCTTGGGTTGGGCAACCCTGGCAGGGCCCAGCAGCACTGATGCAGGCCTTCAAAACTCTCTTGGACCTAGAATGGGGCTTTTTAGCTGTTAACTTCCATGACAGTAACATTACAGCGGTAGCTCCCTCAGCCATGATTTTTCTCACCCACAAAATACCTTGAAGAAGAAAGTCTTTCACACAGAACGTAAAAGATCGGGATTTGAAACCATGTTTAAATAAAACGTTTTATGCTGAAAGGTTGTTCCAATATCGCACGAAACATTAAAACAGTCAGGTCACACACGAACGGCCTGCTGGCTCTTTTCACCTGAAGATAATCGCCGAGGCCGATTGAAACGTCGTGTGACCTGACTGTTTTTAATGTTTTGTGCGATGTTGTAACAACCTTTCAGCATAAAACATTTTATTTAAACATGGTTTCAAATCCCGATCTTTTACGTTCTGAGTTAATCGTTGCTGGCCATGAAAGCTTCCAAGCACATTTAAAGAAAGACTTCGTTTCTTGCCATCCTCTCCCTCTTCTCAGGCCTACTCTAGCCCACACTAAAGGCCTCTCTAAAAGCCAAGTCTCGATGGTGTCTGAAAACATTCATGTTGGAACTAGTCGGACCTTCCTAAGCACATGGCTTGTCTCACTTGCATGAGTCAGACTCAGAATAATTGTTCTTGGCACAGATAGGCCACAGTTGACAGTTCAAAGAGCTTGATGTACATGATCTCAGTAATCTTGACAAAAATTCCTAAGAGGCAGGCCAGCATCCTCCTCTCTGTATTGAAGAAGGGGGCGACCTATGGTGAAACACAGAAAATAGCAGCTCCACCTCTGTGGGCCTTTGTGGCTGAACGGACAACTCCTCAGCCTATGGCTCAAATGCTTAGTCGCTACACTAAAGGCTGTGACACACACACACACCGGCCACGTTGCGACATGTTGCATGGACCAGCGTCGGCCTGCGGCGCAAATATCTCGCTCTGTCTTGTGTTTTCAAAGATCGCACGGCAACGCAGGAGAGCTGCATTGCCCTGCGAGCAAAGTTGGACAAATTGAACTTCGGCCAATGAGAGGTCGCGTTCGGTGCAGTGGGGGCGGGATGCAAAGCGAAGCGGTTGGCCAATCAGAATCGAGTCTGAAAAGACTCGATTCTGATTGGCTAACAGAGAGTGGGGCGGGGTGGGGCAGGACGTCTTACACTTCTCTGTGCGGCAAATGTCACAACAGCAGCAACCAATTTGCTGAAGGAGACGCACTGCAAATCAGTAGCTCGGATGTAGATAGGGTGCGACGTGACGGCTACTCTTGTGCTGTGCCGCACCACAGCTGGTGTGTCACAGCCTTCACAAAAGACCTCCTGGCACCTGGGGTGGCACATCAAATGCTGCCCTCTTTTACCCAGTGGTGTGACAACTACTGCCGCTTCTCCACCTCTCCCTGGATTTGAAAAGAACGATGGAAATGGAGCAGAAGTGTGCATGCTCAGACGCTCTAGCCCACCACTCTCGTCTCCCCTCTTGAATCCAGGGAGCGGGGAGAGGAGGTGTGGTGAAGGTGGGAGGGTAGGCAGACAGAGGTGGATGCCCCTCCCTACCTCAGGCAGCTTTAGGGACAACACTGCATCACGCGACACTACACCAGCTCTTATCCAAAGTTCTCTACTTTGAAGACCCTCCTGCTCTCTGTCTTTCGCCCTTCTGGAGAGGCTGCCTTTACAGGCGATGGACTGGACAGGATGGCTTTTAAGTATTTTTGAACTTTTTGAGGTTCCCAGAACCCACTCAATTAAAGCAGATGAGTGCTCAGAACTGTACCCCCTGGTAGATTGTAGGTTCAGGGGTGAAGCCTCAGGCTCATCCACCTCCCCCCAGTGCTCAAATTACAGTGGGGGGCTGCCCCCTTTACATTTTGATACTTTATTACTGTAACTAAATTTAAGTACAGTATGTGTATCCGAAACAATCACATGTTCTTCCTCCACTTACTCCTGCCTCCATTTCCCTCCTTTTTGTCTGTTGTTTCTCATGTGACTATGTATATTGTAAGCCCCTCAGGGCAGGGACCTGCCCCCTTATTCTGTGTAAAGTGTAATGTACACAGATCATGGCATAATAATAACTATTTCAACCCCTTAGCTACCTGGGAGGCCAACACACAATATGGCTAAGTAGTGAGCCTTGTGCATTTCATTAACCCCCCCCCCCCGACCAGATGACTGCAGGGTGGGAATCTAAAGCCTTCAGGGGGGATGCAATCTGGAGATTATTGCACTTCTCTAGCAACACTCCCACCAAACTCCACATACAACAAGGGCTCAGCATTTTGAAGCAATCCAGAAACCTGCTTTGAAACAGGGGGCCCAAAGTCTGAGATGAGCAAGGGTTCCACAAGGAGACATGACAGAAGACTTTTCCTGTACTGTATTTTCAGGCTAAAAGCCACATTTTCTCCTAAGTACAATTGGATGTTTAACCGGGTTGGCAGCATCTGGCCCCCAGGGCACTTCTGTCTGGCTCCTGGGTGGCACTATGAAATGTTAATCAAGGCGTGGTACAAAGATATAGGAGACATATACAGGAAAGAAAAACATGTTTTTAAAGTTGTAAGAAACAGAGGTATTCCACACTGGAGAGGTACGTCTCTCTACGTTTTAGCATTCACCCATCATGTAATGATACGTCCAGGGTGTCAAACTGGTTTCATACAGCGGGCCAAATATCATTCATGGTGCCAGCTGAGGGCCGGAAGTGACAACATTAAGCAGGTGATGGTCAGAAATAAGAACTTTGTTCTAATGTAGAAACTCATTAGCTGCAAATGACA
Source organism: Plestiodon gilberti rubricaudatus (assembly GCA_026170595.1). NCBI lineage: Eukaryota > Metazoa > Chordata > Lepidosauria > Squamata > Scincidae > Plestiodon > Plestiodon gilberti. The sequence goes on from JANXHW010000007.1 coordinate 42,972,964, forward strand.
GAAGAGAAAAATATGCGAATCTTGATCATATTTTGAAGATATGGAAGAGCCCAATTATCACGCGGGCTGTCCTTTCAGCAGCGCCGCTTCTGCTGAGATGCTACTTTGCAGCTCAGCAGCTGAGAGGTGCTTTGCAAAGTGATACCTCAGCAGAAGTAGCGCTGCTGAAAGGGCGGCCCACGTGATAATTGGGCTCTTCCAGCACTTCAGTAGCATTGCCATCTTGGTCTGCCTGTAGGGTTCCTTGCCTTCTGAGGTCTCCTTCCATCTCCCCTAGGCAGACGTGGCCATGCTAGGATGGTGCTAGGAGAGCCCAATTATCACATGGGCCAGATAAAGAGCTTCCATGGGCCGTATCCAGCCCAGGGGCCTTATGTTCAACACCCCTACTATACATACAGTAGCTCCATATAACGCTACAGAAAGAAGCTCTGACAGCCAGAGGTGACCACTTCATTATGAAGCCAGGCCATCTGGGGAGTATGTGTGTGCACCACTTTGCATGGCAAAATACACTTGGCAGAAGTGGCGCTGCTGAAAGGGCAGCCCACGTGATAATTGGGCTCTTCCATATCTTGAAAATATGATCAAGATTTGCATAGTTCCAGGCCACTGTCTGGAGAGCAGTTCCCGAGAATGCAGAAGCTGGCCAGCTCAGAAACAGATTGTGCAAAATGTGCCGTGCTTGGGCTCATTTGCATTTATGCAAATTTGAAGTCATCTATTGCCTCAGTACTGACACTGGGCTTAAAATAACAAAGCACACATATACAAGAGTTAAAAATAATAATGCAGAAACTTTAGCCAGTAAATAAACTGAAAAGCTGGTCTTAAAAACCAGATTGCAAAGTGGATCCAGGCTCTGCTGAATGAATGTTTAGTACAAACTTCCCAGGGAAATTGTAAGCACTTGAGACAAAGCTTATCGAACAAAGAAAACACCAAAAACAAAACAAAACAGAGCAACTGCAGCTTAAATTAGAATTAAAGTCTGAAACATGTGATGTGACGATGAGCCTCTGAACATGTCCAGAATATATTCCCCCTTTCCCCCAGCACTGAGTAACTGGGTGCCCTCCACTCCCATACATTTGGGATCTTCCCTCTCTCATAATAATATTAGAACTTACAGGGAGGGCACCCAGTAAAGCTGACATTAATTTAAGGGCAGACAAAAGAGGAGGCTGCAAGCAATGCAATTTCAATGTAGAAAATTCACAAGACAAAGTGCTGAGACTTTATAAAAAGGATTAAAACAAAATTATGAAGGTAAGGTTGATCGGTTATGACAGCTAAATAGAACCTCCATGTCCAGAGGCAGTTTACCTACTGCCTTCCTGCTCTGCTTGCAAGCATCCCAGAGGCGTCCAGCTCATCACTGTTGGAACCAGAATTTTGGATGGAGGTGCATAGACCTTGGTTTGATTAAGCAAAGCTGTTTTCCTGGGCTGCCGAGAAGTTAACCACCTATGGAAAACCTCTTAGGCTGCTCTCTTTCTCTCTGCTGACTGAAACATAGCTCAAGAAACATTTCACATTTTTAGTGACTAACATAAAATGTTTTGATGCCCTGGCCACCAGGGGCTTGGATTGTTACAGCCTTACATTGTGTGTGTTCCGTTCCAACGTTGTGTGTTTCTTTTAAACCCATTTCGAAGATGGGGCACAACGTGATAAACCTGCTAAATTAAGAACACAATGAAGCATCTCTTGGTTTCTCATCCAGCACAACGATGCGGTTTAGTCATAGCTGTGATCTGGGCCTCTTTGAAATCAAACAGTGGAGTCAAGATGTCAGCAAAAGCTCTCCACACAAACACACACCTACCGGCTACCCCTCCCCATAGTAAATATCAGAAACCCTGCCCAGAAGCTCACGCATGAGCACGATCTAAGTTGTTACATGCAAATTGCAAGCCAAGCTGCTCATTGTAAGGAAGGCGGGTGTGGCAGACAATCACCCAGGGAAAGATACACATATAAACACACAGCCGGGTCAAATACATCCCACCCGGAATAAGGAAGCTAGGTAAGGAAGCTAGGCATTTTGCAAACAAAATGAGTTGGCCAGGTGTAGATTTGGACTGAAAATAGCCCCCCCCCCCTTTCCAGGGCCAAACCAGGCTCCCTCCATTCACTCCAAGGTATGCCTGCTTGGCACACTGCACTTGGGGCTTAAAGACTGAATTTTCTGGAAATGATCCCAAAATATCTCTGAAATATTTTCCTTGAATGCATGTATTTTTTAAAGCAACTGGATTAAAGCAACATCACTCCAGTCCGTAAATGTAGGGATGGGATGAGATCATCCTCTACACCAGGGTTTCTCAACCCGTTCCCGGCCGAGTATCACCTCCGCCGCCACTCTCCTGCTGCGTACCACCACTGGAAGTGACTGGTGATTACATCATCGCCATTACTTCTGGGTTTTCAAGTTTTCGGAGGCCAGAAAATGCAGGTAGGAGGCTCTGGGTGGGTGAGAGGACCCTTCTCAGCGTTCCTGAGAGGCTTGGCCAAAGGCCTCTCGGGAGCGAAAATGCCCCACCAAAAGCGCCGTGTCAGAGAGGGATTCTGGTGGTCCAGTGGTTGAGTACCATCAGCAGTCGTCCAAAGTACCACTGGTGGTACTAGCACCACTGGTTGAGAACCCCCTGCTCTACACTATCCAGCAAGCCGTGGCCAGCCAGACACCTTCATTGCCCTGCTTGTGAGCTTCCAGAGGCAACACCCCATCCCTGTTGTCTGTCCCCTGCATCCAATAGAGATATGCTGCCTCTGAATATGGAGGTTCCATCTTTGGCTACCATAGCTGCCAAATTCTCCATGTGAGAATATAAAAATTGCCTTTCTGGCTCCACACCAAAGGCCCATCTACTCCAGTGTTTCATTTTCAACATCAGCCAGAAGACTTTGGGAAGCTCATCAGCAGAGCAGTAAGGCTGTCATCCTCTGTCTCTAGCATATGGTCCCCACAGGTACACTGTATCTAAACAAGGAGGTTCCATTTTTGTCTATTATATCTAATAGTCATTGATAGACTTATCCACCACAAATGTGTTGTCCACTGTGGTTTCTCAGCGGAGATAACAGGATTCCAGACATGAGGATGGGCTACTCTAAGACGTTTCCGGCGCCTTGTCTCTTAAGGCAAATCCCATAGTGCATGCATACTGGCTGCATCTTCTTGTTTCCCATTCCACATTAGAACCCATCAAGCCTCTGCCATTTCCCCCTCCTCTCCCATTACAAACTGCACCCACCACTTCTTTCCTTTTGCAGAAACAAGGGTGTCCCAGCCCTTGGGCTGCTGCTTTTCTCCCAACACTGGGCACATTTGAAACACAGTGCATGACAGGATTGAGGTGTCTGCAGCCATGCCAAACAGACAGTGTGCAATGATAATACACTCAGATCTGTATAGGGGCTTTCAAGTACTCAAAACACTTTCCATGCATTCTCTTGTTGTAAAAACCATACAGTTAGCCTGGAATGTAAGTATCAGTATTCCCATATTGCAGATGGGGGAACTGAGGCTGAGGAGCAGTGGCTTGCCTAAGGCCACAAAGTGAGTTCGTAACAGAGGCGGGATTTGAACTAGGGGCTTCCTGAGTTGCAGTTCAGTCTTTTAGCCGTTCAGCTACACCAACTCTCTCAAAGTCCCCAATGGCAGCAGAGTGATGGCCGGACCCGTGAGCAAGTTATATAGATGGTTAAATCCCCAAGTTGACCCAAACAATTGTAGGGTAGAAGAAAGTGGGCAATTAAAAGCAATTAATAATAAAAAAACACCATCAAATGAAAGTGCCAACAAATCTTGGATGAAAACCCAGGCATCTTTTCTGAAGTTTTAGTTGCATTAAAGGTCGGAGTTGTGGGCCTAGATAAGCCCCTGCATAGTGTTGATCAGCGATCCTGTGAGCTCTCAAGCTGTGTGCTTAGTTCTGAAAATGAAACATACACCAATGTACCCTCTTCCATGGGATTCAGAATCTTTATCCTAACCCCCAAAGTCCTGGAACTTCTTGGGGTGATGCAGTGATGGGGGGGGGAGACGCTCTGCAGATGCTCAAGTGAGCTCATTTTGTATCCATATTTTTAAGGCCCAATGTTGTGTCTCAGTGAAGCCCAGTTCTCATTCCCACCCTACTTGCGGCCAAAGAGGATGTGTGTGGTGTGACCCTGTGGTCGTGCCAAACCCATGCAAGGGCTCTCGCTGCCAACGCCAAACCCTGGAAGGAGAGCTTCCCATGCCAAGAAAGCAAAAGAGTCCTCCGTTCCTTAGCAGCCACTGAACCCACAAAGTGGACTGTACCAGCCTGCTTAGTGCCCCCAAACACTAAGTCCTCAGTCAGATGTAGCAATGCAATGGAAATCTGGTGCAAACCTCCTGCAACTGCAAGCCTCTTGGGTACCGGGAAAAAGCACACTTATGGTGGGGACCCAAAATCACATCCAACCCCAAGCACGGGGGCACCCGGCACCCCCCTTCTGCAGCCCAAGGAGAACCCCTCCCTTCACTTCCACCCACCAGTCACCACACACAATGGAGCAGCTCCCAGAGTGAGGTGAGCCCGCTGCCCTGGGCGCCCTCGGGTTGAAGCCTCAAAGAAAGCTCGGTTTGCATACACACACTTTCCGATCTCCTTCTTTGGAGGGTGCGCGTGAATCTTGCAATCAGACAGCGGCGCATCCCCTGCCCCAAATCTCTAGGCTCCTTCCTCCTCCGCTCCCCATCCCTTCTTCTTCGGTGGCGCCAGGTGGCTGTTTCCTGCAGCGGGTGAGGAGCGGGGAAGCCCCGCCAATGGAGGCGCATTGTCAGGGATGCTGCCGCTGGGATCCTCCTATTGCATCAGCCCCTCCCCAGCAGCCCCTCTCCATTGTTCGGGTGGGAAGCCCCTCTCCTCTCCCCCACGGTACCCACCTGCTTGGAACTGAGCTCCCTCTCCAGCTCGTGGGGCTTGTTGTGCCACACTAGCCTGTGCAGCGGGTATTTGCCCTCGGCGCCTTTCCTGGCACAGGAGGAGGCGGCCAGCATCCTTTTGGCACCGGGGGGAGGCCGTCGGGGGGGCTGCAGCCGCATGTGCGCCTCCGGGCCGGGCGGGAGGGAGGGAAGAAAGGAGCGAGGGAGGGGATCCGCCAGCGATGCGGGCCTGCGAACAGCTCCTCGCCGCCGAGGGGAGGAGGAAGGGAAGGGGGAGGCGGAGGCGCGCCAGCCGTGCGTTCTGGCTCCAGGGGCGCAGAAAGGGGCCACGGTCGTGGCGCACGGCGGAGGCGGAAAGGGCAGTCGGGTGGGGGATGGATGGGGATCCCCCACCCTGCAGCTGGAAAGGAGAGGAGGGGGCTCCTGCCTCGCCTGGCTTGGGGAAGAAAACGTAGCGGCAGGGCACCATGGGATTTGTAGTCCCCCTGCTTGGAAACAAGAAGAATTGTAAATACAATACTTCCTTCCCCAGTTCCCACACTCAGGCGCACTCCCAGCCATACATTCAGCCAAACAACTTCCTCCCTTTCCCTGGCCTGTCTCCCGCTCTCCACCTTCCTTCATTCCCTCTGATCGCCTGCGAAGCGAACACACATGCACGTGCATCGGTTGACTTCTATGTTCTCGATTCTTCATGTCCATTTCTTGGGGCTCGTTCGCGAAGAAACGTTCGTCACGTGATAGTTGCGCCGTCCACGGATGACTCGTGTGAATGGGCCATGACGGAGCAGTACCATTACATCTCCCACCCACCGCTTTTCAATTTAGTCCGTTCGCATACGTTCAGGAGGTGCCTGCGATCAAATGTAGAAAAATCAAATGATACGTGACGTTGACGACTGACCACATGAACAGACTTCATTGAGAAGCACCGCTTATAACAGGGGTGGCCAAACTGCGGCTCCTGAGCCACATGCGGCTCTTTGACATATAATGTGCTGCTCTAGGAAAGATGTTGGCTGAGCTCCTTTTTGCATCACAATTTAATATAAAAGGGAAATAGGATTGTTTTCAAGCTTTATAATTATTTACCAGGTATAAACAGAGAGTCCACTGGATTAAAACATAAGTTTAATGTTCATGGTGAGTAAATATATTTTAGAATTTAAATGCTTCTTAAATATTGTGGGGCCCCAATCTGAGGTTTATCGTATGTGGCTCTTGCATTAAGCAAGTTTGGCCACCCCTGGCTTATAATAAGGACGGTGATGCAAAAACGTGGACGCTCTGTACTGTTACAACAATACTGTTAGATCTGTGGTGGCCCATTCACACAGGCTGGCACATCATTTGATGTTACAGTAATCATGTAATGGATGAGCATTATGAACGGAGTCAAGTTCATCCCTTTTGACTTCTCTCCCTTCTTTCTTCCAATCACTACAGTCTAATAAGTCAGGGACCCAACCACAGAATCTGCTGTTAAAACCAGGATCATCATCTATTTTACCACCACAAACTACGGTATTTTGCCACCACAACAATTTGAACAACAGTTAAGGCTGATTCACACTAGCCCTTTCCGTGCCCGTTTTGGCTTAACGTTTGGTCTTTTCGTGCGTTTTTCATGCTTGCGTCAGACGCAGCATGAGCTTACGCCGCAGCCAGGAGAGATGGTTTCGGTTTATCTTTTTGCTGCGCTCGCGTTTAAGCTAGCGTTTATGCTCCCGGTGCTAGGCAGCTCACCAATCAGAGAAGCGCATTTCTCTTCACCCAATCACAGCTGCGCTTTCTTCAAGAAGGCGGGCAAACGTTCAGAGAACTGCTAGATGCACGTACAGACGCTAGAGTAGAGCAAACGTGCACGGAAGGGCTAGTGTGAATCAGCCTTCTGTCATTGAGAGGAGGAAGACTGCCCCAATATCTCGCACCAACCCTCCCCCCACTCCCTGGCTTTGAAAAGGAAGAGAGGAGTGGGACAGCAGAGGAAGTGTGGAGCAGAAGAGAGGAGTGGGCTAGAGCAGGGGTTCTCAACCTGTGGTACGGGTACCCCTAGGGGTACGCGGACCTCTTGCTGGGGGTACGCCAAGCCCTGCCCCTTATCTGCAGCTAATTAAGTGTTAATTTAAGCAGCTAATTAAGTGTTAATTAACATGGATTTTAAATTGTAATTATTTTTGGAGCCCTTCTGTGTCTCTGATTTTGGTTTTGGGCTTATATTTGTACTTTGGAAAACGTACTTTGGTGGGGTGGGGGAAGGAGGAGCGGATTTTGGGAAGTGTGACTTGGAGGAAAAAAAAGAGATCCTTGCATGCCTGTCTCTCTCTCTCTCACACACACACACTCACAGAGTTAAATAAGACATTTTTTCACATTTAAAATTTAGTACTTTTTTAATTTAATGATTAATTACCTAATTAATTAATTGATTAATCCAATTAATTAGCAGGGGGTACTTCAGAAAATTGGACTGTGATAGGGGGTGCCCGGGCCTCCAAAGGTTGAGAACCCCTGGACTAGAGCATCCCTGATTCCTTGGTCCTTCATGCGCGACTTCCTCATCCACTCCTTCCTCATCCACTCTTCCTTTTTGAATCCATGGGGTGGGGTGAGGAAGTGGCTGAAGCAGCCAGTGGGAACCCTCTCTGCCAATCTGCCACCTAGTGACTGCTTCAGTTGGCCTCATGGACAGCTCACCCTAAAAAGGGGAAAGAGCGCCACACACTGGACATATGTAATGTGCTTGCTTGCCCTTTCAGTCAGGGCACCCTCCTCCAACTTGCATGGACACACCCATGTACTGGAGGCTAGAAGGAAGGGCAAGCTTCCAAGTCAGAGGGGATTGCTTCCAGCCCCGCTTGTTTCAGAGCTCTGTCACTGCCCATCCGACTTTCAGCTCCAGTTCAAGAGTATTTGGGTAGCCCTGGGGTAAATAATGCTATATCTATCACTATGATTTAACATTTATTTCTGCACCCGAAGGCCTTTCCGTCTTTCCCTATATACATAGAACAAATTGGTTGGCAAAGAGGACTGAAAACATCATTTTGCTATATGACACGGTGTCCATTTTAGGCAGTGGATTCTGATCTCTGCTACTTTTCCATTTGTGCTGGTCCCTTCCTGTTCTGTCTTGTCATAGACATTGGTGAAGCTCAGAAGCTTCATCAGAGATGCGAAGTAAATAAAGCAGTCTTTTATTAAACAAAGCAATTGAATTTGCTACAGAAGCATGCAAGCTTTCAGGGTTCACAGGATTCTGAATCAGGCAGCCAAAGATTTTTTTCTGAAGAGCTTATACTGTATGTCTCCATGAAACTCTTCCAGGTGTAAATATTCCAGAATGTTTCCTTACTGCATCCTCAAGTGCAGCGTTTGATTTTGAACGTGGAAAGTTACCTTCCACTGAGTCAGACCCCATTGGGCCATCAAGCTCAGTGCTGTCTACACTGATGGAAAAAGTATCTCCAAGGTTTCAACTACAGAAGGGTCTTTCTTTCCTAGTCCTCCCTGGAGATGTTGCCAGGATCCGAACCCAGAACCTTCTCCAGGCGGAATATGTACTCTACTATTGAGCTACAGTTCCATCATCAAAGAATGGTGAGAAATGGTCATCCATAGGAATGGATGGCAGCCATTCACTACTCCGGGCAAACCAGTAGGTTGTGGGGCTAACAGCGCAATCCTAACCAATTTTCCAGCACTGGTGCAGCCACAATGCAGTCCCAAGGTAAGGGAACAAATGTACCCTCACCTTGAAGAGGCCTCCATGATTGCTCCTGTATTGCAAAATGCAGTGTGCGTCCTGTTGGCACGGCGGCTACACCGGCGCTGGAAAGTTGGTTAGGATTGCGCTGTAAGGCTGCTTACCTTGTTGACCCTCCTCTCTTTGGCAGTGGAGCCCCTGCTTGGCATTCAGGAAATCCCAGTTTCAATCCTTGGCACCTCCAAGTTGGGCTGGAAAATTACCCATTCTTGAGACCCTGGAAAACTGCTGTGAGCTGGGGAGGTGCTCCTGATCTCAATGAACCAACTTGGTACAGGTGGGCCCCCATATCTACTGATTCGCTATCCACGGTTTCAGTTATCCACGGATCGTGGGGATACCCCCCCCCCGGCTTTTACTTTTTCCCCAGTAAGCTTCGTTTCTTCCTTAAAGAAACAAGAGAAGCAGCCTCTGGCTGCTTATTACAGGCAAGTAGAATGAGACTAAGTACTAGAGAGGCTCTGCAAGGTTAACAGAAACCTTGCAGAGCCTCTCTAGGACTTAGTCTCGTTCTACTTGCCTGCAATGGAGGCTGCTTCTCTGTTTGTTTTAAGGAAGAAACAAAGCTTGCTGAAAGAAAAATAAGAGCGGGGGGGGCAAGCATGCCTGCCTACAGGGGAGGCAAGTGGGGGGCCCTCAGGAAACCATGGAGGGGGTGTTCGCTGTTATCCACGGTTTCAAGTATCCACGGAGGGGCCTGGAACATATCCCCAGCAGATATGGGGGCCTACCTGTACAGTATAAGGTAGCTTCATATCATGTGCCAAGTCTAAGCCTAAGAGCCAAACTACAGACGACACATTAAACCCTTAGTTAGAAGACAGCTTAGTAGACAAGAAGCAGTCCTTTTATCTGTAAAAATTAGCTGCAGTTGACCTGATCTCGCCTGGGAGTGTGGCGAGAGAAGGACGGCTTTAACATTTTCCCCCATATCATTTTCGTACCAAAAATTCCCCTCCTCCGAAGTGGCAATGTGCCCTTACAGCTTCCCTCTTCTGACTGCTTCTCTCTCTCCCCCCTCCCCCCATGCCCATCTCTGTAGCATCTGGCAGCTAAACCACACAGTCATTTCCCAGTTTCTCCAACCGGCCAGGAAAAGATCAGCAGAACAACATCCGTGTGGTAGACTGACAAGGAAGAGATTCTTGCACAGTCCAGAAGCCTGGGTGATACTACCCCTAGGCACAAGGCATGTTTCAGCTCTCCAGGCTGGGCCAACGTTCCCCCCTACGTACCCCCACCTCTTTCATCCCCAAATTTGTTTGGGCTGCTGTAAGATCAGTTACAAATGCCTGAAACTTTGAAGCAAAGGTTCCCACATCAGGGAGAGCTTAGGGACAGGCAGAATAGCTTGCAAGTTATATATATTCGGAAGGGTACTGTTGTGGCTATCCCACCATGCATTTTAGATCAGCTGTCCTCTCTCCATTCTGAACTCCTGTCCAGGTCAACAGAGACCTGCTGCAGTCAGCATGCTTAGTCATGCAGGCCAGCAAGCCGGTCATCTTGGGAAAGGAAGGAAAAATCTTGCAGGCTTTTTTCCCTGGATCAGAGCACAGCTGGGAGGAGATGGGGGTGGGGTCCCAGCTGCACAATAGTTGCAGGGTAAAGAGTGAGAAGGCCAGGGGTTGGTCTCCGAGACCACGCTGAACATTCTAGGAAAGAAAGCCAGAAGTGTGAAACCAGATTATCAAAAACAATGCAAAATATATTTTTTTAATTAATGTGTTTTTTTAGGTAAGGAAACACTCTGGAATATCTACACCTGGAAGAGTTTCATGGAGCTCTTCAGAATAATCTTTGGTTGCCTGATTCAGAATTCTGTGATACCTGAAAGCTTGCATGCTTCTGTAGCAAATTCAATTGCTTTACTTAATAAAAGACTGCTTTATTTACTTTGCATCTCTTATGTTTTGGAAACGCAACATCAACCGTTCTCTACTGAACTACATTTAGAAGGGCAGGGAATTGGGACTGGGTGAGCTTTTTGAGAGTTCTGCAATGGGATGGAACCGAAGGCAGATGGAGTTCATAACTCTCCCTTTAACCCCCAGTCCTTCTCATGCCTGTCTGCTCCTCCCACACTCAACAACAGCAAGGGCTTTGTGCATAATGCCCTGATTACATTGCACACATGCAGAATTTGGTATTGTGTGTACAGTGCAAATGTCAGGACATGAGAATCTCGGTTTAAAAAGCAAGTTGCTAAGCTAGACCTTATTGTTCTGAAGACAGACAGGAAAGCGGTTTGGGCAATGCTTGCCGAATCCTCACACTTGTGCAGGATTTTCAGTATCAGGGTAACACCCGCCCCCCCAACAAATAGGTTGCAAAATTAAGATTTTCTTAGCACTAAATTTTAGATTTATTTTTTTTTAAGTGGAGAAATATGCAAGCCTGGATATGAGGTTGTATGCAGAGCATGAGTCCCCTCCAGGTTCAAGTCGCTTTCCAGAACCATTGAATTTTACCACATAAATAGCTGCTTGCCTGGTCACCCCTGGGTCACCTCAGGGGACCATGCATGGATAAGCAATGTTGCTTATTTTCTTATTTCAGGCCACAAACCAAAATAGGTTCATGTAAAGACAGCCTAGAAAATATAATCCTTAAGAATGATTTGCAAAGCTGTTTTACCGGGCAGTCATTGGAAAAGGTGCTTCTGGCCTTATTATAGTCCTGCCTTCACTGATTACATGGAGAGAGGGGCAGAATGGTGCCTGTATTATTAACCCCATACTGCAGATGGAAAGACTGAGAGGAAATTGCCTTGCCTGAGAGTACCTTGTGAGACTCAAACCAGGAACGTTCTAAGTACTCAATCTCCAAGCCACATACAGCACAATCCTACGCATGTCTACTCAGAAGTAAATCCCATTAAATTCAATGGAATTTATTCCCAAGGAAGTGTGTATAGGAGGATTGTAGCCTCAGTAAGCTTCTTAGCTGAGGATTTGAATCCAGTTCTTCCAGATCCTAGTACTACACTCTAACAACTGCATTAAACTGGCTCTGCACAATGATATGGCGAGAACAGAGATTCTGAGTCCAATCCTATCTGTTACCTTCCCTGCTGATGCAGTGGCTCTGAAATAGCAGCCGCTGCATCCTATGGGGGGGGGGGCGATGACTGGAAGGCTTCCACAGGGTAAGTGGATGTTTAATCCCCTTACCCCTGTGTAAGCCTCTTGGCCTGCAATGGGTCTCCTTGGACCTATGCTAGCAATTTCGCTAGCGTAAATCTCCGGAGAGAAAAAGGGTGGGGAGGCTGCAGGGAAGGGGGATAGGATCTGGTGCGGGCCTTCTGCGAAGATTCTCCCCCACCCGCGGCCTCCCGACCGCCTCTACGCCCCCTCCCTGTCCCTGTTCCGCCCTCCCCCACCTTCCCGATGGCTTACCTTTTCTGGCGCGCATCCGGACGTCCTCCAGTGCATCTGGGAAGGCGTAGGCTTTCCCGCCGGTATCCCCGGCAGCACGCTGAGCAGTGCGCTGCCAGGGAGGCCTTTGCGACTGGTGCTGACTGCTTTACCGCAGTCAGCGCCAACGCGGGAGGCACGCCGCCATCGGGCAGCACACATAGGATTGGGCTGTCTGTCTCTTAAGGCCACATGGCTGTGGAGAAGTTAACTGCAAACTGCTTAATACCTCATTCACAGGCCAATTAATCTTTCATAGATGTTTTAGTCTAATTTTAAATTTTTAATTGATCTTATTAATTTATTACAGTATTTATAAACCACCTTTCTCAATAAACTCAAGGCGGTCTACATAGGCAGACTGAACATAAATCCATTTTTAATGACATTTTTACAAACATTATTCCATGAGAAATCTCATAGAAACCTTCATTTCTCCAGATGTTTCCCTTCGCAGTGCGGTCATCGTCTTGGCTGTCGACTCTTGCATTTTCCAAGCCTCTCGCACTGGCTTCTCAAAGAGCTTATCCTTCCGGTCTCCCATCCAGCAGTCAATTCTGTTTAGCTTCTTCAGGCAAGGCAATAGATCAACCACCTGCTCATTGTATTTTATATTGTATTTTTATTGTTGTACCGGAAAATCGGTATAAAAATCTTTTAAATAAATAAATGTTCTAAATGCTCCAACATTCTTAAACGTGCAAAGGATCTGTTGGCACAGGGCTTGCTCTTCCCTCATCATGCGTGGACACTGTCCACACATCATAATATCTGAAGAGAGCCAGAGAGAAGACAATCTGAAACAGGAATCGCTGCTTGTGATGCATGTGGAACATGTATCTGATATTTACCTCTGGTAAACAAGTTATCTGTATCATTTGCAAAGCCTGCAAAATCTGTTTGGCTAGAGGCCATGGCAGGACAAGGAAATGTTGTTTATTTTTATTTCACAGATGCAGGGCCGACCCATCCGTGAGGCCAACTGAAACAGTCGCCTCAGGCAGCAGATTGGTGCAGCCCATCTCTGTTTGCCTACTTGACTCCATTGCCCCTCCTCCTCCTTCTACTTCTTAGATTGAAAAGGAAGAGGAGGACAGAGAGGAAGAAGAAATGCAGAGGGGAAGGGAGTGCTGAGCTAGTACATTGGAGAGTAGGAGGACCAGAGGCTGGCACATCATTGGGTAAGGGTGGGGGGCAGCATTTGGCATGCTACCTCAGGTGTCAGAAGTCTTGGGCTGGTCCTTCACAGATGTATATAATGCCCATCAAAAAGATACCAGGGTGTTGTAGAAGATAAAAATACTGGAAATAAGTGCCTCCCTCAAACCACTTTTTCAGTTCTCTCTTAGGCTGCAATAATAAACACAGACTGACTGCAATCCTATACACTTAGGCTGGATTCACACTACACGAATCCCGGCGCGTTACGGAGATGCGTGGAGCTCTTTGACAGCATTTCAGAAGCAAGCGGAGCAGCTGCGCTCTCCCTTGTACAAGATGGGGAAACCCATCTTTTGAGGGGGCGGGTTCGCGGAGCTTGGGGGCGGGTTCGCGGAGCTACTGCAGCCACCAGCGCATGAGAGGGGGAGTGGTTGCATGCCAATCAGAACTACCTCCAATCTGTAAGCTGCACTTTCTTAAGAAGGCGGGACAGCAGGAGGGACAACAGGCGGGAAGATACTCCCCAGCTTCAAGCGCGGAGGCAGAGGCAGAGGCATCCGCGCCTGGATTCGTGTAGTGTGAATCCGGCCTTACCTGGGAGCAAGTCCCATTGAATTCAATGGGACTTACTTCTGAATAGACATGCATAGGGTTGTGCTCAGGGCTGGCCCACAGAGACGCTCTAGCCCACTGCTCTCCACTCCTCCATACTTCCTTGTCTGCTCTGTTCCCCTTTTCCTTTCTGAATCCAGGAAGGCGGAGGAGGTGGAGGTGGGCGGGGCAAGACAGGCACCCCCTACCAATCCGTCACCTGAGGTAACCATCTCAGTTGGCCTGGCCAGTGCCGCACAAGCAAATGTTTGTCTCCAGCCATATAACAGCAGCAGGGGAAAGTTTGGGCATGAAAATCTGAGAAAGCAGGGTGTTAGAAAAGGGGAAGAGACTGAAAACAACATGGCTCCCAACGAAATGCAAATCTATACAAATCTATGATGTGGCCACATTTGGAATACTGTGCAGTGTTCCGGTTGGCCCGTCTCTGAAAAGAAAACATGCAGAAGGCGCAGAAAAGGGGAACCAACATTATCAAGAAATTGGAGCATCTTCCTGCTGAAGCAAAACTAATGTGTTTGGAGCTTTGGGGGTCTAACCCCCCCTCCCAGCAACAACTAAAGGAAGGGGCCATCATAGAGGTTTCTTTTTACAATTATGAATGTTGTGCAGAGAATGTTTTCCGCCCCCTCTTGTAATACTAGAAACTGCTGAGATTTATTGGCAGAGGGTTCAAGAAGAGTGACAAAAGAAAGCATCTCTTCATGTGACACACAATTAATTCACTATATGAAATGCAGTGCTGCTGGCTGGTGACCTTGGCTGGTATGCTCAAGGTCTGGAGTTGGAGTCTCCTGGGGAGATGGGGCAGAAACGCAGTGGAGAAGCACCTGTTCTGTGTGCAGAAGGTCCCAAGTTCAGTCCCTGGCAGCATCCCCAGCTAGGCCTGGGAAAGACCCTCCCCCTCTCTTCTGAAACCATGGACAGCTGCTGCCAGATGGTGTGGGCTAGATAGATTCAGTAGAAGGCAGCTTCCTATGATGAAATGTTTTCAAGACAATCATTTGAGTTGGTTAGCTCAATGGAACCTCCATGTTCCAAGGTAGTCTATCTCATGCTGAATGTTTGGAACAAGCAGCAAGAGATGGTCATTTCCTCCCTGTCCTGTCCTGCTGACCTCATCAGGCTGGTGACTGCTGGAAAAGGAAACCGGGACTTAGCTTGATGAGGACAGGCAGTTCTTGGGTTTGCGGCGGGATACAGGCTGCAACCTTGCCCGCTTGCACAGAAGTAATCCCAATGAGCACCATGGGCCTTATTTCTGTAGACACGCAAATCCTGCGCCAATAGTCAGAGTCACGGCTCAGCTTCTTAATCCTATTTTTCAGTGTCAAGACTCAGCCCGCCCCGGACGACACTGGCATGTCAGCGAAAAGGATGCACTTGAGCACACACAGAGTGCCTTCAAGGAAGAAATATACTCAGGCCATCTACTTGCACCAAATCCACATCTCACTCCACCCACCCAGGCCCTCTTGAATCTAACAGTCTCCTCTCCCTCTCTTTCCCCAAAGCTGGAAAAATAACCCAGGCGCCCTGCACCGGCACCCCCTAAACCAAGAATTCTGCCGCGTCCCCCAGCGGTAACCCTTCTCTTTCTCCACTGCCACGCACTCCCACCCCACGCCAAAGAGCGAACCCAGGCGTCCTGCCGTCGATCCTCCTCGTGACTCCACCCCGTCGGCACACCGGGTGGTGGCGGAGAGCAGCAGGCGGCGTCGGCGTTGCCCCGGCTCGGTGCGCCTGGCAGGCAGCGAGGCTCGCTCGCTCCGCCTCCGGGGGGGCTGGCCTTGCGTGCTTGCCTGCCTGGCTTCCTGCAGGAGGAAGGGAGGGAAGGAGGACAAGCGGCTCGACTTAGCTCAGCCCCGGGAAGCAGCGGCGGCTGCCGAAGCGCGGCTGCACCAGGAGCGGCGACGAGGCCGGCTGGGGGGCAGCGCAGAGCGCACGGCCCACACTGGCTGCCTCGCCGCTGAGGATGGCCCGGAAGGTGCCCCGGGCGGAGGTGTGCGCCGACTGCAGCGTCCCAGGTGAGCGGGCGAGGAAGGCGGGGTCGCGTCGGGCCTGGCCTGCAGCAGCAGCAGCCGCCGCCGCCTCCAATACCACTGCCGGCCAGGTAGTGCGGCTGGTCGGCTAGTCGAGCGAGCGAGCGGGGCTGCTCCGGAGCGGGCAGAGTCCTCGTCGCCGGCGCGGCCGGGCCTGCTGCGGCGAGGGATGTGCGCCGAAGATCCGGAGGGCTTTCCCTCGGGCGAGCAGGCGCCAGGCACAGGCGTCCTGCTTCCCACCCACCCCCCTTTAATTCGGAATAGAACCCAGGCGTCCTGCTTCCCGTTCTTCCTCCCCGCTTCCCTCCTTCGTCAAAAATAGAAGCCAGGCGCCCTCGTCCCCATTCTCTCCCCCCCCCCTTTTTACGGCCAGGAATGGAACCCAGCGGGCTGAATTCTACCTATTCTGTTTCTCGGATCTGTTTGTGGGAAGGGGCGAACTCCGCAACCTTCCTAGGGCACACACCCACGCCCACCCACCGCCCCCTGCCCATCCCTATACTAGGAATAGAAGCCAGGCATCCTGGCTTCCAGCTCTCCACCCTCACATATATGGGGCTAAGGATAGAACGAAGAACCCAGGTGTCTTCTTGACTCCCCTTACAGCTAGTACTGGGGTTAGAGCCCCATCACCTTGACCTGCGCATTGCACCTCCCCCATCTGACTTAATGTGCTCTCTCTTCATTCTTGGAAATGGAACCTCAGACTCTCACCCCATCCTGGCTTTCCTCTGACTGTGTGGAAACAAGGACCCGGGTATCTTTGGTCTCCCTGGCTGTCCTTGAAGGTAGTGCTAGGTGGGGGACCCCCAGCAGCCTGGCTGTTGACCTCCCACTCAATGGCTGCCTAATCCGGCCTGAATTTCCAGGGGAGTGAGCGGAATGTAAGCGCCACGGGGCAGAGCCCGCCTCTTTGTGTTCTTGTGTTGCTCTGTACATGTTCACGTGTGCTGGTGCCGTATTCAAAATAAGGCCTGTCTTACAAGTGTAGCACGAGGTTTTTGTTCCCCTCCTCATTTTGTCTTGGAGTGGGTGGGCACTATTGGCTCCAGCTGGTTGGCTGCTGTTTGTAGTTTCTAACTAGTTAAGTGTGTCACATAGGAGTGGGAGGCAGTGTGGCACCTCTTTCCAGCTGTGATTTTAAAAATTCAGTCTTTCTCTCTCCTCCTCCCCTTCTGTTTGCTTGGGAGGTGTCCAGAGACCTTTTTGGGGGGGAGGGGGGAGAGGAGGGAAGCTTTTACCAGGTGTATGTCTTCCTGGCATGCAATGAACCCTACCTGGCATAGGGCAAGCCAGGCCCAGCTGCAGCCTCACCTGCTGCGTGTGTGTGGACATTGATTGGGGCTTCAGACCAGCCCATTGTCTGTGTCTGCCCCACCTGGGATTGGGCAAGGAAAGAACTGGCCCTGGTTCAAGGGCAAGATGTGTCTTCTTTCTCTCCAAGTTGAGACTTATGGTTGGGCTTTCTTTGCCCATGATCTGGCAGATTGCTATAATAATGGATCAAGAAGGAGTTTTCATTAGTATAGTGCAGCGATCTTCAATCTTTTTCATCACATGGCACACTGACAAGGCGCTAAAATTGTCAAGGCACACCATCCGTTTTTTGACAAGGCACGCTGCACTGCCTGCTGGGGGCTCACATCCCCCCAATGGCCCTACTAATAAATAACCCTCTCCCAAACTCCTGCGGCACACCTGCGGACCATTCATGGCACACCGGTTGAGTTGCTGGTCTAGTGGGCTGGTGGGCCTGGCGCCGTGTTGTGCCTGTTCTTTGACCTCCCTCTAGATCACGGGTCCCCAAATGTTTACCTGCAAGGGCCACATCACTCAGTCTTGCTCTCATGGTGAACCAGAGGGGGTCAGTTATTATAGGAAATGATACCAATGTGTATTTTGGATATAACTCTGTTCACAGAAGAAGAAAAATGCGTTCAGTTGCAGAACCCCTTGGTGTGTGTGTGTCAGCTGTGGTGGCTGGCAGGGGTGGGGAGAGAGGAGGAAAGAATGTGGGGAACACAATTATAATGCCACTGGGCTGGTCAGAATGCGTTGATGGGTCAGACTTCACTTTATGCCATGGTTTGGGGACTCCAGTGTAGGGTGTACAGCTTGTCTCACTTGCTCAAGCGATTCACATGTATGGAGGGGCTTGATTTCTCCACCCTGGACGACCCACTTGCATGTAAAGCATTGATTGTTGAAGTGATATGAAAGTTCGGTCTTGTCTGGAAGCCTTGTTCACACATGCAGATTATGATTTGGCGTTGCAGTCATCCAATGATGAACTCTCAAATGTGAACCAGCCGTTGTGAGTGAGTGAGTGAGTGAGAGGTCTGGGATCACATCCATTCCTGTAGTTGTGGAATTAGACACTCGCAAAGGAGAGAACTACCTATAGCTATCAGCAATGATAGCTAAATTGGACCTTCATGTATAGAAGCAGTCTACCTCTGAGTGTCCGGTGCTGGGGGACACACACACAGGAAGAGACCATCACTTTCATGTCTTGTTTGTGAACTTCCCAGAGGCAACTGGCTGCTCGCTGTTGGAATTGGCGTACTGGTGTAGATAATGTGAGTAGTACTCTGCCGGATCAGATCGCATCTGTAAGTGCCTGCCCCGGTCTAAGCAGCACGTCCCCAAGGATCACTTGCAATGTCTCAGAAGAATATTGGAGTGGAACTTTATATGTGTGTGAGATGCTAAATGTGTGTCCACGTCTTCTGCACTGTTGCAAGGGATTCTGGGCCGTGCAACTTGGATTGCATTCCCCTTGTGGACTGCTATTTGCTCCAGAAGCGTGATCACTTGGGTGGTTTGTCCGTTTTGACTGGGCCTGAATTTGTTGTCTGTGAGCAAGATGGAACTAAGGGGTGTTTTGTGATGAGGTCTTCCCAGAATCCTTTAATAGGCCCTTCGTGGCTCTTAGTTTATGTAGGGAAAACTTTGCCCACATTGCACCACGTGGGGCAGAGGGACTGGGAGCCCTTTGAGGATTCCCTGCATGGGACTGGGAGACCTTATCGTGGAGCACACAGAGGAGGAAGTGAACAATGGAGAGTAAGGGATGAAGAGCAAGCAAGGAGGCCCATTTCCTGCAGAGGGAGAGAACAGGGTCTTGCTCCCTTTTCTCCCCCCCCCCCCGGGTGTCTGTGCAGGGAGGGACTTTTGCTTGAAAGAGAGTTGGCTACCCAAGGCCGGCTTTAAGCCAATTGGAGCAGTTGCTCCCAATTGAGCCCTGTGCCTAAGGGACTCCTGTGCTAGGGTGGTTTTGTAACCACGTACAGTGGACCCTTTCTAACCGCAGGTTTGGGATTTTCGAATTTGACTCACTGTGGATCCCGGACCCGCAAGGTCCACGCTAAAAACCCTGTTAAAAGAAGAAAAAAACCCAAATTGCCTTTTTACTTTTAAATAGCCAAACCGCTGTGTTTTCAAGCCTCCATGGGGCTACTGCAAGCCCCCACAGGGCTTCAGACCCACTTCTGGGTTGCACAAAGGCTCTTCCCTCCTCCCAGCCTTGTCCCAGAATGCATGCTGGGGCAAAGCTGGGAGGAGGAAAGAGCCTTCGCACGACCTGGAAGTGGGTCTTTAAGTTTACAGAAGCCCCATGGAGGCTTGAAAATGCAACGGTTTGGCTATTTAAAGGTAAAAAAAGGCGATTTGGGGGGCTTTTTTCTTTTAACAGGGTTTTTAGCGTGGACTCTAGTATCCGTGAATCCTTGCTATCCGCGCGGGGGGTGTCATGTACCTTGGCGACACTACGTCAAACATAACACTAATGCTTTATGAAATCCTTTTGCATATCTAGGTGTGAAGGCAGTTGTGAGGGTCCATGTGTATTCTACACCCTCTCCCCCCCCCCCTAATTCTGAAACTATAAGAAATTGGAACAAATTTGTCGCTGAAATTCTATGCACACTTTCCTGAGAGTGAGACTCATTAAACAGAATGGGACTTACTTCTGAGTAAACATGCATAGGGTTGCACTGTACATATGTTTGTGTGTATATAATAGCAAAACTTGCTTGGCCAATCAAGGTTTTGATCTGTGTTTGGTATAAACTGAGCAAGGGACAGAGTGACATGACTGGATGGAGGGATGAAGCTTGGCTATTATTACCTATGCCAGTGGTTCCCAAACTGGGAGGTGTGGCTCCCAGGTGAGCCACAGAGTAATCTCTTCAGAAAACCGTGCAATGCCAATTGGCAGGCATCAACATAATGTAATGAGGAGCTTCGGCCAATGGTCGCTAGCGGTCAAAGGAGCCGCAGGTCGAAAACGTTTAGGAAACACTAGCCTACGCTGATAACTGTTCTCTGCCCAGAATGACTTGGAAGTGAGTGTGTCATGATATCCATCAGGTACTACCTAGTTACTGCTTGTTTTACCATGAAGGCTCAGAATATGGTTCTTAGTTTTTAAACCATTATTTTTGTCGTTTAAAAAAAAAATCAAACGCAGAATTTAAAATCACCCAAAAGCTGCAAAAAATTTACTTTCTTGGCTTAATGGAGCAAGGAAGAACACAACATGAACATGGCCATAATTTTTCACCCGTTCTCAAGAACACCGCTTAATGTTGTCAGAGTCTAAAGTTGGACGACGACATGGAAGGGTGGGCTGTCTCCGAACCTTGCGTCTGGAAAGACTTCTGAAGAACTTAAAAAGCCATGGCGAAATTCTGGCGCCTTGTAGGAGATCTCTCTGCTTCTGCAGCTAACCTGCAGATGGTACAGAAATGAATCTTGTTTTCTGAATTCAGAATGGAGCAGCTCTGTGCTCGAAGACTTCTGTCAGGGTTTCTCTCAGATGGTTAAGTTCTTAGAAGAGATGCCAGTGCAGTGCTCCTGCGTTCCTGGGAGTAGATCTGGCCCAACTTGTGATGCCCTGCCATGCCAACCCCCGCTCCCCCCCCCCTAGAGGGTCAGCTGTTCAACCCTCCTGCTCCCTGGACTTGAAAAGGAAGAAGGGATCAGAATGGAAGAGGAAGGATGGAGGAGAGGTGACAGATGGGCTAAAGTTGGAGACTCTTCCTCTTTTGCGCTGTTTCCATCTTTTTTCAAATCCTGGGAAAGGGAGTGGTCTCCCCCCCCCCCCCGTTCGCCAGTGACTGCCCTGGTAAGTCTCATGGACAGGCAAGCTCTGTGTCCTTTTCCCAAACCCAAAGTGTAGGACTGCTTGTTATTCATTGCTAAGCAAAATACTCTGCATACACTCAGATACCTTTTTCTTTTCATTATTAATTTACACATTCCACTTTGACTTTATAAATAGGATCTGGGGCTGAGGGAGCCTCAACTGAAACCAAACCATGGTGCTCTGCTAGATAGGGCACCCCCTCTCCCCCCCCCAAAAAAAATCCCTTTTGGGTAAGTAATTAGTTTGACTGACTTTGGTTCCTTGTTGGTGTCTAAGAGGGTGGTGGTTCCTACTGGTCACTACAAATGACTGGGGGAGTTGGATCTGGGGGATCTTGCGTTGGGTCTGGGGGAGGGGGACGTGGCATTTTACACTCTGTTCTATAGCAGGTAAAGGGCATTAGTGATGGCTCTCCAGGACAGGGCAGCCCTGTAGGATGGCAGTGCATGTCTCTTCCCCCCCCCCCCCTTCTTAGATGGCAACCAAGGCCAGAATAGTGTTGGCATGCCAGGGTCTTCCCAACATGTGTCCCTATTACGAGTCGTTCTATGCCAGCGACTCCCGTAGGCAGAAACTGCAGACATCTGCCAAGGCGACTTTTCATCACCATCTGTGGCGGATGTGCCCACGCTCATCCTTCAAGACTTGGAAACGGAGGGCTGGGGAGACGAGAGTCATTCACCAGCTTTGGAGGCTGGTGCTAGGGGCTGTGCTGCTTGGCTCCCTGGGATTGAGACGTGTGCGTGCGTCTGTGTGTGTGTGTGTGCGTGCGTGCGTGTCTGCTGAGAATCCCCATGGCAGAAGGAAGGCCCCGTTGTCCGAGTCTTAGGAATCCGGGTAACCAGGCACGTGGGGAATGTCTGGCTCATCCTCAGCTCCCTTTAAGCAGGCAGCAATGCTTGAAGGATCTTCGATGACCACATCCTGCTTCCATTCCCTGGTAGTCTGTGTGTGCACTGCCAGCAGCTCATGTAAGAGCGAGAGAAAGCATTGCAGCCCCAGCGTCGTATATGCCGCCTGCTTGTTCCAGAAGATGAAGCTATCGGAGTACTAATCCATGGGCTTTGTCAACCTGTGTAGGACTATTAGGATCAATAATCATACTGGCTAGAAGGCAAATCTCCATATGCAAAAAGAGTCTGTCCAAAACGGAGGGATGGAAAAAGGGGAAGGCAATATTCTACCTGCTCTGCTTGTGAATGTCCCGGGCATATTGGACGGCTGCTGTGCTTGACAGGCCTCTGGCCTGATCTGTCAGGGATGTTGTTGTGTTTTGAAATTGCCTCTCTGTTCTCAGGGGGCCTGATCCGCCCCTGCCTGTCCAAAATTGAACTGGTGCCTCTGTGAACCCATCAGAAGTGTAGACCTTTTAAATGAGATGCTCTGCAATAGGATCCTGTGCCTCGCCCCCACTCCAAAATAATGGGGATGACGGTGCAGAGTCTCATTAACCCCTGGAACTCATTGCTACAAGATGATG
This sequence comes from Plestiodon gilberti rubricaudatus, assembly GCA_026170595.1. Classification (NCBI taxonomy): domain Eukaryota; kingdom Metazoa; phylum Chordata; class Lepidosauria; order Squamata; family Scincidae; genus Plestiodon; species Plestiodon gilberti. The sequence goes on from JANXHW010000007.1 coordinate 42,995,511, forward strand.
GCCTCTAGCTTAGGTAGCTTTTAAAAGAATTAGATTCATGGATGTTAGGCTTAATAGAGAGGGCTGTTAATCAGTCAGGGTAGCAAAATGGAAAGTCCATATTCAGGGGCAGTATACTTCTAAGCATCATTTGCTAAGGACGAACACAAGGGGTGGCCCCCTCCTTCATGAGTGCGAGTTTCCTGGAGGCATTTGGCTGGGAACAGATTGCTAAATTAGGTGGACACGCTTTGGTCTGATCCAGCAGGGCTAGTCTTGACATCTTGTGAGTTCTGGATCAGCAGCTGGCAAAATTAATAAGAGACTGTTATCAAGCCTCCGTTGTTCTGACCCTCCGTGTCATGTATTATGTGACTGTCTCTCGGTGGGAGGGGGGCTGCCCCATTCTTTCCATCAGCTGCAATTTGAATCTTACCAGACACATCCGAAAGCCAGGAACTATGTCCAGGCCAAGGCAGGAAGGAAATGTGAGGAGGGGCCCCTCCATTCACATGAGCTGGGCTTCCTGCGCTGGTGATGTTATGGGGCTTGTTCCTCATGGGCTGGATTTGTCCCCCCCCTTTGCTCAGGCCCCAGTTTGGAAGTACCAAACCAATCATGCTGTTCCCCAACCCCAACCCCCCATCTCAGTTTGAATTATTGCTATATGTGGTGGCGGCGGCGAAAGGACCCCAAGCGTTGTCCCCACCTCCCCAGGGATGCTCTTTCAACTTTCCATTTGCTCCCCAATTTCTGCTCAGCACTGCCTCCTTTTCCCCACCCAGCTGTGGGGCTCGGGCCACGTTGCTCACTTAGACGTGGTGCTGGTGGGGTATTTGCTTTGGTTTCCCAGTTGCTTGGGTGGTGACTGCACCCGGTGGCAAGCATTCTCCTCTTGGGGAGTGTGGGGTGCTGAGCCCTTCTGGGCGGGTGCAGAGGCAAGAGGTATCCTGCTGCCGCCAAGGCCGTCCCTTGTTCTGCCTGGCATTGTTCAGTCATGTCCCGGAGCCGCCCGAGGCCTGCAGCACATCTTCGCCAGCAACTAGGCGTGGCATCGTCCTTAAGAGAGATGGAATCCTGCCCTCGCAGGACCCAGAGGCCAAAGAGGAAACTGAAATCCCGCTGTGCCCATCCCCTTTCCTGGCCCTGATGTGGGGTTCAGCAGCGACTCAACTTAACTGCTAGGAAGTGGTCAACGGCCAGCTTGCAGTGACCAGCAAAGCGTTCCAAACACATTTCTGGTCACTTTGCTGCTCTTCCTTGCCTGCTCTCTATGTACTTTGTGCTAAATAAAATAAAAATGCTTTTTCAGGAACAACTGAGTTCTGCAGCATGCATAAATTCTAGGCATTGAACAAATTTGCATAAGAGGCACTTTTTCAGTGGGTGCTCCTCTTATATTTAGCAGGGGGAGAGTAACTGCCCCCCTTTCACCCCAGCACAGTGTCTTTTCTGGTGGCTGTTTGCTGGTGGTGTTCTGCATCTTTTTTAGTTTGTGAGCCCTTTTGGGACAGGGAGCCATTTAATCATTTGCTTTTGTCTGGAAACCGCTTTGTGAACTTTTTGTTGAAAAGCGGTATATAAATACTGTTAATAATATAGAGTCCCAAGTTTTTTTTAAATACAATACTGGATCTGGGTTTTTTTATGCTGTTTAGATCTTATACTGGTTCTACAGATGGTGGAGGGAGGGACAAGAAACTCTATATGATACTCAAATCCTACTACTCAGCTACTGGAAATCGTGTTTACCTACCCCTCTGGCTTTTTATTCCAGCAGGCACTGTTTACGTCCTTTCAGGTGTGACTTTGTAGCCATGAGGGCTAGGAACTTGATGTAAAAAAAAAGTTAAAAAGAAGCTGAATTTTGTACCGTTGTTGTTGTCCATTCCCTCGTGCTAATGTAATTTCAGTGCTGATGTAGCCCTGGTTTTAACTAGCAAGCATTTGGGTCTTTGTGATGCTGGAAAAACTCATCTCATCAGTCAAAATGGGAAAGAGGCCAAGGAAAACCTGAGGACTTCCTTTTAACAGAGGCGCGTTCTGTGTATCATGTAGGGGGAAATAACACTCAAGAAGCGAATGCTACATGCACTTATTACAATGACGACCAAAGACTTGGAGTATTGATGATCGCTGGGAGACTTTTAAATGTTGAGTTGGTTTGTTTTCTGAACATGGGAATCTGCCTCCTCTTGGGTCAGACCCTTGGTCCATCTAGCTCAGTATTGTCAGCTCTGATTGGCAGAAACTTCGAAGGGTTCCAGACAAAGACAGGTCTTCTCCACCTGAAGATGCTGCTTGGGATTGAACGTGGGACTTTTTCTGCATGCAAAATATTGCAGCCCCTTTGTTAAATGTGATTGTGCTGCGGCTGTTTAGGTGCTGATGTTGTCCTTTGAAACCTGGTCATTCTGACTGAGCCTTTCATTTTTTAAGTGCATGGTTCAGCGGGTGGCGGAGTGGGTTAAACCGCTGAACCATGAGCTGTCGATCGAAAGGTTGGCAGTTTGAATCCGCAACGGGGTGAGCTCTCGTTGCTTGGCCAGCTCCTGCCAACCTAGCAGTTCCAAAGCATGTTAACGCGAGTAGATAAATAGGTACCGCTTGCGGGAAGGTAAACAGCGCTCCGTGTTCCAGCCGCATGCTATGCGCTGAGGCCAGGAGAGTCATGCCGGCCACATGACCACGGAGGCGTCTTCGGACAACGCTGGCTCTTCGGCTTTGAAATGGAGATGAGCACCACACCCTAGAGTCGGACACGACTGGACTTAATTGTCAGGGGTCACCTTTACCTTTTTAAAATAGACAAAAGCAAGCACAATTTCTAAATGTACTGAACTGTGGTTGGGGAGGGGCAAGAAATGAGGTGGTTTACTAGAATATGCCCCCTCACTATTACTGAAAATCTGCCTTTGGCTTCCGCCATTTGTCGGGCTTTACTTCAGAGCAATGAGGGCTAGCAACTTGTTTTTTAGAACATGAAAGCTGAGGTGGTTAGGGGGTGTTGAATTCTGAAAGCAATACTTGTGCAGAATGGAGGAGTCCCCTGACTTGGCCACTTAAATTCCAAGGTGCGCTGTTCTAAAACCCATAAAATCATATGCAACTGTCTTCTACTGTTAATCTAAAACAGAAAGTGTTCGAGTTCTACAAAACCTTTCCTTTCCCCCAGTCCTTTTGTTACCACCTGGCTAAGTCGTTTTGTAGAACTCAGAAGCACACTGTTTTAGCTTTGTAGTCCTATTAACGCTTTCCTGACTTTGGATGGTGGATATTTTCTTCTGAAATGGTTGCGCAGCTGTAATTATATAAGAGAAGCAAGAATTTGCAGAGGGGATGGCCAAGTTAGGTTCTTATGGTAGAAGCAGTTGACTTAGGTAATTACTAACAATGGGCTGGCCAAATATTTTGCCTGTTTCTTCCCCCAGTGTGTGAGTTCTGGCTGCCGCCGGGCATTTTACTATTCCATTTCCCTTCCTGGATTGTGTGCTTAGTGCGAGCAAATCTTGGTGAGCAAATTCCTGAATGCTTGTTTCTCAAAATGTTCTGGAAAGGAGGATTCACAATATTCAGATAATAATGCAATGTTCAGGTACATGAGATCGGGGTCAAGAGTGGAATTTCCGGCTTGGGATGTTGCTTGTTTTAATCCCAGGGATGTGGATCAAGTCTCTGACTCCAAGTCTCGAGTCAAGTCCCAAGTCTTTGCCCCCAAGTCCTGAGTCTTTGGTTGCGAGTTGAGAGTACCTATCTATTGAATGGGGAAAAGGGGTCTAAACCTGAATAAAATTCGACTTGTCGTCAAAGGCTCCAAGTCTCGAGTTGAGCCTTTCGAGTCTTTTACAATCTGTGAGTCATTGATGCAACTTGTAAGGTAAAGGTATCCCCTGACAATTAAGTCCAGTCGTGTCTGACTCTAGGGTGTGGTGTGCTCATCCCCATTTCAAAGCCGAAGAGCCAGCGTTGTCCGAAGACACCTCCGTGGTCATGTGGCCGGCATGACTCTCCTTGCCGCAGCACGTAGCATGCAGCTGGAACACGGAGCACTGTTTACCTTCCGCAAGCGGTACCTATTTATCTACTCGCATTGACATGCTTTGGAACTGCTAGGTTGGCAGGAGCTGGCCAAGCAACGAGTGCTCACCCCGTCGCGGGAATCGAACTGCCGACCTTTCGATCGACAGCTTATGGTTCAGCGGTTTAACCCGCTGCGCCACCCGCTGGCCTTTGATGTGACTTGAGTCTGACTCAAATCCGAGTCAGTAGACTCCAGTCTACATCACTGTTTAATCCTGCCCTTTTTTGAGAGCCCAGAAACACCAGAGGTGGTCTATTTCTCAGGCAGTCGCTGCCCGCCTCTCCCACTCCCTGAATTTGCAAAGGAAGACATTAATGGACCGAAAGAGGAAGTGTGGAAGCGAGAAGGGTGACTCATCTCATTTCCTTCGCACTTCCTCTTCTGCTCCGTTTCCATCTTCAAATCCAGGGGGCAGGAGGAAAAGGGGCATTATTTATCGTGCCACTTCAGTTGCTGGGGGTCTGGGACTGTCCCTGGACATGGGTGATGTGGGTTGGTGTGGAGTTAGCACAAAGATGGCAGACAATAGAGAAACTGACTTGAGTATCTTCTGCCAAAGGAGTCTTATTCACAAGACATGGAATTCTGTCGGAGTCCTTAACTGTGCACAGTTGGGGGAGGTGTCAGCGAATGGATGCATGCCAAATACTCAGACGAGTCCAAATGGGAGGAGAAGGGGGAAATTGCTATAGCTCTGTATTATTTTATTTGTTATTTTGTTTGTTTCCTCATTTATCTGATGTCCTTACTCCAAAGAGGTCAGTGTGGTATACGTAGCTCATCGCCTTATTTTTTTTATCCTTGCAAGGTAGGATAAACTCAGGTTGATACAGGCCATGAAAGAAAAAAGACATGTAGGGAATAAATGCACTCTGTGTGTCCTCAGAGTTGCTCTTTAATATGTTGTGCATTACAGGGCTGAGCCTGGCATTATAGGAAGGATCAGGACCTTGGTTGGAACAGTGGCAGACTGAGGAGTTGAGGGAAACTCAGTAGGTCTTATAAGTTATAGGGCAGAGAGTTGGGGTGTGTGACCACTGATGGTGATGGTGCCAAGGCTGGGCGAGTGATGGCCCAATCCTGTCCCCCCCTCCCCTGACAGCGTAACTAGCCAGGGGGGTCGTCAGGCGCCCCCGCATCTGGGGCCGCCCCCACCAAAGCCCCCTAATAAAACTGTCAAAAACCGAAACCTATTTTTGACAGTTTTATTGGCTTTTTTCTTTTTTCGCCGATTTTTTGGCGATTTAAAGTGCAAAAACGGGTTTTTTAACATGTATGTATGCTTTGCCGGCACTCAGCTTGTTTAGGCGCCGTTCCAGGACGTTCCCTCGATGATCTTCCTGCTCCCGGGTGCTTCTCCCTACGCCCGTGAGCAGGACTCTGTACCGCCCCCAGCAGCACTTTCCGTAGTTTGCGCATGAGCAGACCCACGGAGTCACCAGGGACGCTCCAGGGAGTTTGCGCATGCCCAGAACGTCCCTGGAGACTCCGTGGGTCTGCGCATGTGCAAACTACGGAAAGTGCTGCTGGGGGCGGTACAGAGTCCCGCGCCCGGGCGCAGGGAGAAGCGCCCGGGAGCAGGAAGAAGATCGTCCTGGAACGGCACCTATCCAAGCTAAGTGCCGGCAAAGCATACATACATGTTAAAAAAACCGTTTTTGCACTTTAAATCACCGAAAAATTGCCGAAAAAAGAGAAAAAAAGGGGGGAAAATCACGGAACTTAAGGAGGCTCGCGCCCCCCCCCCCCCGAGCCTTTCCGCCCCTACGCCCTGGGGCCCACCGCACCTTATCAGACGAACTAGTGCACCGGTGGTGGCTGCTCTACGGCAGTCACAAATCAGCCTCCGCCAATGTGCGCTGCAGTCCTGCTGGCAAGGGGGTTGAATCCATGGAGACCCGCCGAAACAGGTAAGCATGTGCAGGGGGCTGAACGGGGTAGGGGGGGTGGAACAGGGCGGTGATGGGGTGGGGAGGAGGGTAGATCAGGCCCGGGAGGGGGGCGGGATTGGCGATGGTGGTGCACATTCAATCCCAACCCACTTCCCGGGCCTGATCCACCTTCACGGATCAAATCGCTGGTGCAGGTCCAAGTTAACCCATAGCGGCTGCTGGGGCTTACCCTGGAGCAAGGGGACAAATGTCCTCTTACCCCGAGGAGACCTCCAGCAGCTGAAGCAGTAGCTGCGCTAGCACCGCTGCACAGGGATTTAGATAGGGTTGGGCTGTGAGTAAGGCTGGGGGCGCGTTCTCTTCCCCCCCCCGTTGCATTTCTTCCTGTTGACCTTTCAGCTGCACTCCAAGCTCCAGCTGTGAAAAACAGCCTTTTGTCTTGCTGTGCTGCTCTTCTCCCTGCAGACTGTGGGGTGATGGGTGATATGGGGAAGGAGTTGATCCAGTGCTCATTTGGAGCCCCAGCTCTCCATTTCTTCCAGGAGCAGGGTCCTGGGGAGGGGGGGGAAGAGCCCTACCTGAGGACACAACTCCCACCCCCACCCCCAAGCTGCTTCCAGTCAGAGTTTTTGCCCTAGGGGTGGACCGGTGGGCTGACTTGGTACAAGATAGCTTCACACTTGCATTTTATAAGGCAGATGTAAGCACTAAATCGGAGAGGGGGCCCATTTGCATGGTCAGATCCTTTCCTGCTGGCCAAATTCTTCCATGTGATGGTGAGCTGGTTTGTGGCTGGACTTTTCCTAGCAGCTGTCAATGTGGATTTCCTCCACGTGGCTGTGGACCGGCTTCTGCCATTGTGTGGAAGACTTTGGGTCTGTTTACTGTCTCAGAGAGACCTTAAATGGGTTGAGAAGAAATGGCTCCAACCTCCAGAGCTCACAAACTACCTTCTCCAGGGTTGGCGTCTGACCTGTCTACAACCACTCTTGCTGTGGTCTTGCCTTGTGACCTTAGGGGTCACGTTTTGCTGTGGTGCTCTGTCCAGAGCAGCATGTCTGTAGCATTGTGTGTCATCTTTGTGTTGTTAGCATGTGCTGTGTGCTCTATTCTGCATTAGGAGTGTGTCTTCCTTTTTGCACAGCGGTCCTGGCCTCCTCCAGGTGTTGGCAAATGGTTGGGGGTGTGCTCAAGAGGGTGGGGAAAGTGTGTGTGTGTGTGTGTGTGTGTGTGTGTGTGTGTGTGTGTGTGTGTGTGTGATGAGGGGTGGGGAGAGCTTGGCTTGGCAGGTGATTCATTCTGCAAGAATCTGGGCAGCTCATTTATATCAGAGACGCATTTGGTGTGTGGGACAGGCAGAGCCAATTCTGCCTATAGCCGCTGTGGGGCCGGGTTCCCTGCAGTGATAATAACACGCGTGTGTGCCAGAAGGTGCCAGTGTGGGGCAAGCGGGGTTGGTGCTTGCTGAGGACTGAGCGGGCACTCTTGGCAAGGTCAACCCTGCAGGTTTGGGGGCTGGGTGGGTTAAATAGTGTTGTCTGTGTCTTGGTTTGGGACGCAGTGGGTCATCCGTCCCAGACCTTGCTTCCCTCGCTGGATGAAGATAGCTCTCTCTGTGGGGCATTGTGGCCAGTGTGCCACAGCCACCCAAAGGTTGGCATGAGCCAAAGGTTGGCATGTTCTCCATCCAGGCGCTGGTTCTCCCACCCGCCCCTCCTCTCATTGCACAGCTTGGCTGGTGTCTGGTCTCAAATGTTCCTTTGTTTCATGACTGGAGAACAAAAGGTCCCCAGTGCTGCTGTTGGGGGAAGGGGGAAGCGAAGGGAGCTTGGCTGGGCCTCCCTTTGAGGGGGGAGAAGGATGTGTCGAAGGGCCTCTTCCCAACAGCAAGCCACCCATGGATGGATTCTCGTAACATTACTGGTGGAACCATCCTGAAAAAGATGTGGGTGTGTGCAGTGCCAGAGCATTAAAGAGGTGCCAGGTTTTAAACTTGCCAAACAGCCCCACCTTACAATTCGGGAGCTTTTCACCGCCACCTCTCGTCCTTGGTGCATGGGAACTGCTTTGTGATTGCTGAGCATTACATGGCCTTCTTCACGTGCTCAGACGTGCTCTTGTCACTTACTGTGACTTCTGATGCTGGCCCAAGGTGGAGGGCAGTGATTGAAGTAAGGGCTCGGGAGCAAATCGCTAAACAGAGCCTTTACTGGGATGGGATAAACATCCCGTTCTGGGATGGGAGGGGGGCTGTTAACTTTGGAAGGTGGAGCGGACATTGGGGGGGACAGTTTGAACGTTATGGTGCCATGAAGGGGGAAGGGGTTGGCCTTGTGCGGTTTGGTGCATCCCCAGAGACGTAGGGTGTGGGTGCCGAGCTGGGAATAGATCTGTGTGTGGGAGGCTTTTGCACCAGCAAAGGACGGTGTGAAAAACTGCACAGTGTTTCTTGCCGTCAGTTCTGGTGTGTGTGTGTGTGTGTGTGGGGGGGTGCATTTAGCACTGGGAAGTGCTGTAGCCCTATGTTCTTCCCTTCCTCCCCCCCCCCAGTATACGCAATGTGTGAGATCTTTCCCACAACCCTTTTGTCTTCCTAGAATGCCGCTGTGCGCGCACGCACGAGAAATCTATTTTTAATTAAAAGGACTCTAAAAGACACCAAGGCTAGAAACTGCCATCAGTTCAAATGCACAGTCTGAATTCATATTCTATCTAAACCAGCAATTAGGAAGTTGGCTCAATGTATAACAGATTGGTACCAAAGCCATTCCTAATACGTACTGCTATGTTCTGGGGGGGACGGGACCCTGTTTGTTTGGGCCCCAAGGAACGTTTGCTTGAGCTGTAGGATGTGGTACCTGCCTGGGATACCTGGGCTCTTCCTGCTGCTTCCCTCTCACCTGGAAGGCCCTATTGCCTTTCTGAAATGTTCATAGGGTTGCTCAATGCTTGTTCAGCCACACAGCTTCCTTTTGGATTTTGATATTCTGGGATTGCCCCTTCCCTCTTGACCAGGCTTCGTGTTTGCAGATAATTCCAGAGATATTGCACTCTCTCTCAGTCGGTGCCTCAGGAAATTGGGAGGCAGGAATCAGGACACAGGCAGGGAAAGAGAGAGAGAAACCGTCTGGCCTAGTTCTTGCAGAGTTGGTAATCCTGTGTGTCTCGGCATGTCTGAATGGTCCTCTACGCAGAAAATGTTACCTGCGCACAGGAACATCAGTATGTTAAGGAAGGTTTGCCAGTGTTGGTCCATCTGTGAGTCCAGAGGAGATGGTCACTGCGGGTGGCAGCTTGGCAGGAAGCTGCTGTCTGGATTTGAAAAGGAAGCGTGGAGGAATAGAGAGTGGCAAGCTAGAGTGTCGGCACTCTAGCCCACCGCTCTCCACTCCTCCACCCTTTCCACTCCACCCTCCTCTTGCTTTTCACATTCAGGGAGTAAAGGAGGAGTAGAGGTGGGGGCTTTACAGCAGTGGCTCTCTTTCTGTCTCATGGCTCCGTCCTGTGTTGCTTTTGAACCCCCTCCCTCCCCTCCCTCAGACTTATGAGTTTTCGGAGTAGGTGGATGGGCCCAAACCTGGAAAGGCTTTAAAATGTTTAGACAATGAGCAGAGGTGTTTGGAAAAAAATGATATTTATTTTACTCAGAAGTAGGCCCATTGTGTCCCGTAAGACTTGGGCTGTAATCCTTTCGTATTTAACAAAAACAAAACACCTCTAGCAATGAGTTGTTACCGTGATATAGTTTACCATGCAAAAAGGATAGGGGGAAATCCAACATGTTTGAGCGGGAGCCACCTGGCCTGGATGCCCATTGCCGTTTCCTGGAAAAGCTGCATTGTAGTTCTTTAGGGTCAAAGAAAAAGAGATGAATTTTGAGTCCTGCTGCCTCTCACCTCTGAGCCCAGTTCAGTCTTTTTATTTTTTATTTTTCACATTTTTATACCGCCCTTCCTCCAAGGAGCTCAGAGTGGTGTACATATTTCCTCCCCTCCTTTTTGTCCTCACAACAACCCTGTGAGGTAGGTGGGGCTGAGAGATAGTGACTGGCCCAAGGTCACCCAGGACGTTTCGTGGCTGAGCGGGGATTTGAACCTGGATCTTCCAGGTCTAAGTCCGACTCCCAAACCACTACACCATCCTGGCTCCAGACCGGAGTCTGTTGTCTGCTAATGTTGAAACTGGACAGGGCCATTTCGATGTATCCTTGCACCTGCCAATTTCTCCAAGCATTGGCTAAGCTGTGGCGATGCTACAGAATGCTTGTGAACATTCTGAATGGTTGAGAGGGAAGGACCAGTCATAGAATGTTTAAGATGAATCAGCTTCTGCATTTTGAGGGGTGCTGTGTGAGAGAGAAATAGCTGACATGTACCCTCTTCCCCCCCCCCCATACTGCATTGCTCAGGGAGGGTTTCCCTAGCTACTGGCAGAACCCCCTTGCTGTTGCTAGGGAGACCTTAAGGTATCCTTAGCAACCAAGCAGGGAGAATCAGACATCTAGCTGATGGGGTAGAAGCTGCTTGGCAAGCCAGATATGCTTCCTTTATGTTCCGTTTTTTGCTGGGAAGTAAATACCCTGGAACAAGGTGGAGTCAGAGAGGCAGGATCCTGTTGCTAAAAGTACCTAAATGTGTGGAACCAGGTACAGATGAGTCTTTTGCCTTCATCTTGTGACTAAACAGGGTTGACTTCAGGCGGATCTGAGTCGCAGAACCTGTTTCCAGCTCCAGGGCTTGTTCCTGGAATGTATGAAGTAGTACTGTACAGTGACCTCTGAGCATGTCCAGAGTGCCTCCCTGACTAGCAAGTATCCACATCCTCACTGTGTCAGGCAAGGTGGAGACCTTGCACCTCTCACTTTAGAGGTTGAACTTGCACAATATCTGTTAACTTCCCAAAGCATTCGTTGTGCTCTGGCGATGTCACAGACATGTTGAGAGGGAAAGGCCAGCCACCAGCAGATCCGGGAATCAAGCCATTAAAAAATGTGGGTTCATTTCTCATTCAGGTACATCAGCATCCTTTAACTTTAAATAAATAAATAAAGAACTTTGAACTGGTTGCATACTTCGCATGTAGCATAATCTCAAACCCTTGTGTTTTGCAGTGCAGCCTTAGAAAAAGAATACAACAATTGAGGAAAAAATACAGCCCCCCCCTCGCTATCTGCTATCCGTGGTTTTCACTTATCCGCAGGGGGACCTGGAACGTATCCCCTGCGGATACAGAGGCCCTACTGTATATTTAAAATGGTTTTACAACCAAAATACAAACTGGATTTAAAAAACAAACACTGGAAAATAAATCATTAATCATGCAGTTAAAAAGCGAAGTGCCCAATCATTGAACCACTTGCCACTTCTTGTGTTTAGTGGTCCAGTTCTGGTTCAAGGCAACCATGAGATTTTGGGTTCAGGTTTGACTCCCTGCTGAAGATCTTAACAGCTAAGGGGGAGCCTGCATTGTTCTGCTCAAGGGTTGGGGGCTGCTTGCATACGCCTCCATGATTCCAAGACGACTCTCTCCCTACAGACCCCGGCTGGGCGTCCATCAACCGTGGTGTGCTGGTGTGCGATGAGTGTTGCAGTGTCCACCGCAGCCTGGGGCGCCACATATCAATCGTCAAGCACCTCCGGCATAGTCCCTGGTCTGCCACTTTGTTGCAGGTGGGTGCGAGTTCTTTCTGATGCGGGGGGGAAATGGCTGCAAGCCATCCCGAGGGGGTGGGGAAAAATCTGGGCAAGCTAATGTCGAAGTGTGCTCTGTTGCTGGTTTTGACTGAGCTCCTCAAAGCGGAGAATCCTTTTGCCTCCAGAGGGCACGCGATTCCCTCCAGTCAGTGTGGTGTCACCTGTGCAGCTGCCTTAGTATTTATTGATATGGTTGCACTGCATTTATGGTGCTGTGCAGTGTTCCCTGCCCCAAGGAGCTTGCAGTCTGTATTTCATAAGTGGAGGGAGTTGGAATAAAAGAAGCAGCAGCCACAAGATCAACAGGTGATCATGAATGCTTGGGCTTCATCTCCGTTGTCACTGAGGGGTTAAGCCAAAGGCTTTGTGGGGAGGGGGAAGAAACCAACGGCAGAGGTGTTCATGGAGGGAACGCCAGGTAAGAGCGGGTGCCACTTCCTTTGGGTGATAAAAGTTAGAGTAGCAACTGTTGTGGGCAAGAAACAGTCGTCAGTGTATGTTGCCACTGCTAATGGTTCTCATTCTCCCTTCGTTTTAATGGTCACCATCTCTTTCTCCCCCCCCCCCCCCCAGATGGTCCACACTCTTGCCAGCAATGGTGCCAATTCTATCTGGGAACACTCGCTGCTCGATCCAGCGCAGGTCCAGAGTGGAAGGCGAAAGGCAAACCCCCAGGACAAAGTCCAGTGAGTACTGGGGAGCTGTTGGTGGCTACCTACCCAGGGAGTGGGGACAGGTCTTCAGCTTCTTTGCAAGGGAAGGTGGTGGTAAAAACCAAGTTTTCTGGAACTAGGAGAAGCCTGACCCATCCTTAACAGTGAGCAGGGTTGAATCTGAAACGGTCCCTCTATCTCAGCGACTTTCAACCTTTTTCATCTCACAGCACACTGGCAAGGTGCTAAAAATTATTTTGCTCAGCTTTTTTACTCCAGTTTGAATTATATAAATAAATAAAAATACGGTATATGTTCACTGTTGAATTAAAGTGTCTAAATGAAGAACTTCAAACTTGCTGGCTCTGGGCTTCCCTGCCAGAGTAACAATCTTAGGACTGGAGAAGCCACAACAAAAGACGGCAGTGCCTCTGATCATGTGCAGAATTCCTCTCTACCCTCATTATGCATGACAAGCCAGCGCACATCAGGAATTTGGGGGAAAGGGTTATAATGTATAAATAACGCCCTGCTGGGAGAGGGGTCCAGCCGCCTTTTCCCCACATTAATCTTGCCTTGTTGTATTGCAGCCCCACCAAGTCTGAATTCATCCGTGCCAAATACCAGATGCTGGCCTTCGTACATAAGCTTCCATGCCGGGACGACGATGGTGTGACTGCCAAGGACCTCAGCAAGGTAAGCGTGTGTGCACACACGTGTGCAAACACAAGAGTGGTGAACATGGTCTTCGGTGCCACCATTGGCATTGTGCCTCTATATGTTTGTATGTACAGTAAGAGAAACCTCCTCTCCCCTCACTGACATGTCCTCGGGCTGGGAAAATTTCACACACGTAGCTGCCAGCATTCATTTCGTAATGCTGGCATCGCATGTTTAAGTGCCAGCCAAGGCCAAATACCTCTTGCGCATTCCTCCGCACCAAGTGGCTGCATGCTTAGGATTGTTCCAGCCCTGCTAGTTAATTGCATAAGGTAAAGGTAAAGGTGACCCCTGACAATTAAGTCCAGTCGTGTCCGACTCTAGGGTGTGGTGCTCATCCCCATTTCAAAGCCGAAGAGCCAGTGTTGTCCGAAGACGCCTCCGTGGTCATGTGGCCGGCATGACTCTCCTTGCCGCAGGTAGCAGGTGGCGCAGTGGGTTAAACCGCTGAACCATGAGCTGTCTATTGAAAGGTCGGCAGTTCGAATATGCAACGGGGTGAGCTCTCGTTGCTTGGCCAGCTCCTGCCAACCTAGCAGTTCCAAAGCATGTTAATGCGAGTAGATAAATAGGTACCGCTTGCGGGAAGGTAAACAGCGCTCCGTGTTCCAGCTGCATGCTACGCGCTGCGGCAAGGAGAGTCATGCCGGCCACATGACCACGAAGGTGTCTTCGGACAACGCTGGCTCTTCGGCTTTGAAATGGGGATGAGCACCACACCCTAGAGTCGGACACGACTGGACTTAATTGTCAGGGGTCACCTTTACCTTTACTTTTATACATGTATATGTACATGTATATGTACGTGTGCACGTGTACTATACGCATGTGTGTACGTGTACGCACGTGTGTACACGTGTACGTGTGTGTGTGTATATACATGCTGACGCTCTAGCCCATCACTCTTCTCTCTCCTCCACACTTCCTCTTCAAATTCAGGGAGCAGAAGGAAAAGGAGAGCAGTGGAGATGGGCACTGTCTGCCAATCAACTATATAGGTGGCTGATTTTATTTATTTATTTTATATACAGGTGGGGCCCCATATCCGCTGGGGATATGTTCCAGGCCCCTCCGTGGATACTTGAAACCGTGGATAAGAGCGAACACCCCCTCCATGGTTTCCTGAGGGGCCCCCACCCTGCCTCCCCTGCAGGCAGGCATGCTTGCCCCCTCAGCTCTTATTTTTCTTTCATCAAGCTTTGTTTCTTCCTTAAAACAAACAGAGAAGCAGCCTCCATTGCAGGCAAGTAGAACGAGACTAAGTCCTAGAGAGGCTCTGCAAGGTTTCTGTTAACTTTACAGAGCCTCTCTAGTACTTAGTCTCGTTCTACTTGCCTGTAATAAGCAACCAGAGGCTGCTTCTCCTGTTTCTTTAAGGAAAAAACAAAGCTTACTGGGAAAAAAGTAAAAGCCTGGGAGGGTCCCCACGATCCGTGGATAACTGAAACCGTGGATAGCGAATCAGTGGATATGGGGGCCCACCTGTATATCAGCCACCTATATAGTTGATTGGCAGACAGTGCCCACCTCCACTGCTCTCCTTTTCCTTCTGCTCCCTGAATTTGAAGAGAAAGTGTGGAGGAGAGTAGTGGGCTAGAGCGTCGGCATCCTCTCTAGCCCAGTAGTCTCCTTTCCTTTTCCGCTGTGTTTGGCTCTGCTCTTCCATTTCAAATCCCAGGAGCCGCAGTAGTGAATGTGCTGCCAAGTAAGGAGAAGGTGGCATTTGACGCACCATCTCAGGTGCCCTGGTTGGTATTCAGAGGCATGATTCTAGAAGGTGGGGATTTCATCTAGTTATCTCAGGTTTATTAGCCAGGGTAGACCTCTCCTCCTCCGGCTTGGAACGAGTCTAACTTTATTTCATGAGGCCTCATAATGGAATGGTTTGTAATCGGCAGAATATGCTTCCTGTGTGTGTGTGTGTGTGTGTGTGTGTGTGTGTGTGTGTGTGTGTGTGTGTTTCTGCTGCTGAGAAATATTACGCCGCTATTATTGTCTTAATCTGTGTATTGCTTTGATGGTGTTTACTTGCCTGGTGTGTAGCGTTCTACAGGAAAAGTGAGATATAAATCCTATGACTGAATAATCTCCCTTTAAAGCCAGCAGGCATCGCCACAGTGTGAGCAGTGAATTCCCAAAAAGTTAATTGTGTGTTGTGCAGATGAGCGCTCTGATTTTCAGCTGCCCTTCAGGTTCTTTGGGTGACCCTGAATTCGCCTGATACGAGACGAGGAAGGAATTTGTCTCTCTGCTCTCTTCGCGTCATCAATAATTTTACAAACTACTTTCATGTCCATCTCTGAGTCTGTGCGTCATTTATCAGATTCCCTTTCCTTTAAAAGAGCAAGCATCTAGCCCTCATGGGGTTGTGTTGCTACACTGTTTTTTTTAGAGGGTGCCATTTGATTGGGCATCTGATCTTTAGTTGTTTCAGTTTAAAATTGCACCATACTAAGATCTCAATCTAGGTGCCTTCTTGAGATTGGGAAGAAAGAACTAACCGTTGCATCTTACCACTCATTGTTAGACCGGTGGGTCACCTCGTAACATTTCCCGTTTCCGTTCTTTATTGCAGTGACACGCCAGAAGCAAAATAACTTGCCAATATTAATAAAGTGGTGTGTCCTTCACTCTCACTTTGCCAGTTAAAATGGGTTTCTGCCATCTAAGGTTGAATTGATCTACTGACTCGGCGAAAACATGTGTATTGCTACACGGGTGTAAAATTGCAGCCCATTGGGTTTCGTGAATACAGGTGGGCCCCCATATCCGCAGGGGATATGTTCCAGGCCCCTCCGTGGATACTTGAAACCGTGGATAAGAGCGAACACCCCCTCCATGGTTTCCTGAGGGCCCCCCCACCCTGCCTCCCCTGCACGCAGGCATGCTTGCCCCCCCCCAGCTCTTATTTTTCTTTCAGCAAGCTTTGTTTCTTCCTTAAAACAGAGAAGCAGCCTCCATTGCAGGAAAGTAGAACGAGACTAAGTCCTAGAGAGGCTGTGCAAGGTTTCTGTTAACCTTGCAGAGCCTCTCTAGTAGTTAGTCTCGTTCTACTTGCCTGTAATAAGCAGCCAGAGGCTGCTTCTCCTGTTTCTTTAAGGAAGAAACGAAGCTTACTGGGAAAAATGTAAAAGGCTTGGGGGTCCCCACGATCCGTGGATAGCGAATCAGTGGATATGGGGGCCCACCTGTACACACAGCTGAGCATTGGTGGAGGCCCCTTAGCAGAGGCGTAGGATGGAGGCCCATCTCCAAGACTGGAATGGGGTTCTGCCTCCTTTGCATTGCTATCCTAAGCTGCTGCTGGTTGGGCCACCTCCTGCTTGGTTGCTGCTGTTGGGAATTGCATCAGCAGGCGTGGGGGAGCTGTGGTCAGTTGCTGTGGGCTTTCTGTGGCCTGACCTTCATCTGTCTCTTTCTTTACACAGCAACTGCATTCAAGTGTCCGGACAGGAAACCTGGAGACCTGTCTGCGTCTGCTGTCCTTGGGGGCCCAGGCCAACTTCTTTCATCCGGTGAGACCCTGCTCCCAAGCCCTGGCACCTGTGCTAATGTTGGGACTTGGCCATAGACTAGGTGTCTGTGACCATATGCTGTGTTCTTGTTGGAACAAAATTCCCACTTTTGTAGGAGAAGGGGACCACACCTTTGCACGTAGCAGCCAAGGCGGGACAGATCCTCCAGGCTGAGCTGCTTGTGGTGTATGGAGCTGACCCCGGGGCCCCTGACGTGAATGGCCGGACCCCCATCGATTATGCCAGGTGAGGGTTGGCACTGTCCACTGCTGGGGTACTTTTTGTTGTGGGGGGGGGCTACAGTCTAGCCCTAAAAGAATCCCCCGGGCCTTACGTTTGACACCCAGATACAGAATTTTGAAATGAACAACTTCTTAAAATCAAGATTTTTGAAGCAAGCAGTTTAGGACTTGAGTAGTTACTGGATGTAATGTATCGTTTTATACCAAGAGATTTTATTTTCTTTTTCACAGACTGACTGGGTACACAGGTTTTTTTTATCAATTTATCCTTGGTCATTTCTCTCTGTCTTGCTATCTGTTGGTGCTTCTTCTTTATGGCAGTTCTGTTCCATAATTCAAGGTGTTGGCAACTCAAGGTGTTAACTAGGGTGGACTTGTGTGGGTGCGCACACCTGCCTGACGTCTTGACTTCCTTCTCAATAGGCAGGCGTCCCAACATGAGCTGGCTGAGCGACTTGTGGAGTGTCAGTATGAATTGACGGACAGGCTGGCCTTCTACCTCTGTGGGCGCAAGCCAGGTAAGAGAAGGGGGTTCTAGACTGTGAGGGACTCTCGGTGCCAAGGATTGAGCATTTATTTTATTTATTTATTTTTCACATTTTTATACCGCCCTTCCTCCAAGGAGCTCAGGGTGGTGTACATATTTCCTCCCCTCCTTTTTTGTCCTCACAACAACCCTGTGAGGTAGGTGGGGCTGAGAGATAGTGACTGGCCCAAGGTCACCCAGGAAGCTTCGTGGCTGAGCGGGGATTTGAACCTGGATCTTCCAGGTCTAAGTCCGACTCCCAAACCACTACACCATTTGGGGTCATGATTTCTGCTCTGGTCGGTCTTGCTCATGCATTGCACTTGGCGTTCTGGCATCTGACCCGTGTTCAAGAGGATAACCAAGGACTGTCCCAAGCGCGGCAAAATGGTCTTTAGCAAGGAGGGAATGTTGAGGTTGCCAGTCCTATAAGGAGCTGCCTTGGACCAGGTTAAACCATTGATCCACCCAGGCCAGTCTGATTGTGTAACAGCTCTCCCTGAGATTTCTTTTAACTAGAGATCCTGAGGTTGAACCTGAAACCTTTTGCCACTCGAAACATATGCTGTCCTCTCAATTTGCTGACAGTACGCCAGAAAAGAGCTCTTGGGGTGGGTGGGGGTGTTTGTCATCACAATAATCCAAAATAGGGGAGAGATTCTGCAGGAGTTGGCTGCTGGGGGTGATTCTGTGTTATGTTGCTTTTCGTTATTATACACAACCTTTTGGCTCCTAAATGGGCTCCTCGAGGCAGCTTGCAAAAATAAAAGCATCACACCAACAATTAAAAATAAATAAAACTAACCTAATAAAATTATCAATAAAACAGCAGAATCCAAATCAAGGGGTACAAACAAATTAGGAAGGATAAATCAAACCAAGTGAAACATCTGGGAAATAAAAAATTTAAAACGTCTTGGTCAGATATCTGAAATGCATCAAAGATGGAGGGGGGGGGGGGCTGATGAGCCTCCAGGAGCAGAGAGTTCCACAACATGGGAGCTACAACTGAAAAGGCCTTTCTTGTTCTCCTCCCCCACCCCCCACCCCCCACCCCCCAAAAAACCTCCAAAAGGTTAGTGGGATTTTTGAGTTTTTGAGTTCACGACTCTTCGTTTTGTTCTTTATTTTCTTGTAAGGCGAGTTTTATAAACGTCTTTTTTAAAAAACGAATTAAGATCTCCAAGGTGGTCAGGAAGATGTTTCACCTGTTTTCTTTTTTGTGCCTCCCCCAAAAGCTAGCAGTCAGAATTGCACGCAATATTGTGATGCCGTGCGATGCAGATTGTTCCTCTTATTTGCACGCTTTCTTCCCTTGGAACTCCAAGCAGTTTCATGTTGGCGGCTGCAGCTTGTTCCTGTATAGGACACCAATGGCTGCTCATCTTCCATTCCTTCTCTGGTAATTCTTTCTGACCTTAGATTTTGAGCGGACACTTTCACGGAGCCACCCCAAGTAGCTTGCAGCTAACGTGGAAACGAACGTGTGTTGGTTTTGGGGTGGAAGCTGGGTGTGGTGGATTTCTTAACCACCATTCTTGTCTTTCCATGCAGACCACAAGAATGGGCATTACATCATTCCGCAGATGGCAGACAGGTGAGGAGCCCCCTCTACTGCCCTTCAAATAGGCTCGCTTCTGCTTGAGGAAATTTAATGCTGCCATCTTGTGGGCATTGTCAGGACTACGCCTGCTCGGATTCCGGCAGGGGGGGGGCGGCGGCGGCGCTGTTAAAAAGTTGAGATGTGGGGACCCTGTAAGCCAAGGTTGCAAAGAGGGACTTTTGATTGATGGGGCTGAACAAAGTGCATACTTTTGAGGGGGCGGAGGTGCCTCTGTGTCCACGGAAAAGGGATTGGAAGAGGATGTTACAAGTAGCCTTTCCTCCGAATTTTGAATGTGCAGCTGCCTTATACAGAGTCTGCCTAAATCAGTGTTCTGTGCACCAACAACTCTGCAGGGTTTTAGCCAGGGGTCTCTCCCTACCCTACCTGGAGATGCTGCCAGGGACTGAATCTTTTTTTGTATTCAAAGCAAATGCTCTACCAGGTCCTTCTTGCCTTTTGATAGTGTTTCCAAAAAGGCATCTGTGTTGAGGCTTTGATGGCCTACACTACAGATGTGTTTTAAAACTATTTCTGTCCACGGGTGCGTGTATACGCAACAGGAGTTAAATGTGTACACCTGTGGGCCCGGAAGAAATGGGTTAAATTTGATTGCTCGTGGAGGTATGGAGCAATCGGGACTAGAGCACCCCACCTCGGTTAGGAAGCAGGGCTTCTGGGCAAGAGATGTGGCTGTTGGGAAGACTGAGCTCCAGTACGGCTTTCTTTAGAAGATGGACAGCTATCTGGGCGCCTCCCTGCAGCCCACATTTTAGCAGAGACCAGAATGTATCTCTTGGGGGTTCAGCAGGGAGGGGTGAAGAGCCCAGGTGCTGGTATTTGCATCTGTCAAAACAAAGGAAGCAGGTTTGACTATAGGGACGTGATCTGCCCTTTGTGTATGTGTGTATTTAATATCCTCGTCTGTCCTCTTCTTTCCCTGCTGCCTGCCTGGAGTTCAGAGTGCGTCCAAAATGCATGTCTCAAAGGTACCGACGGTTCAGCTCTTGTCTGCATGTAGCCGCCGTTGCCTCCCCCGCCCCCCCCCCACAAACACGCGCCCTTTGTGACATCTTGTTGGTGCATCGGGAATATAATCTGTATGTTTGTGTGTATTGAAAAGGAGAGGTATTTGGGTGGAAAGAAAAGGGATCGGTGAACCTGTTGCGGCCACTATCATTCTCATCTGACCTGAACGTTTCCTCCCCTCTACCTGGCTGGAAAATGTCCAGGCTCCTGTGTTGCAGAGGACTTGAACTAGGAAATGGAAAGACCTAGGATTTTTAAAACCTTTTTTTCCCCAACCCGTTCATTCAGTGTTGGTGTCCTTTCCCTTTATCTCTAGGTAGGTGTGTGTGTCTGTGTGTGTCCTCTCCATTTGCCAATGATGCTACCACCACCACCACCACCACCACCCAATTTGCTTGTTGCATTTCCTGCACTAGGGTACTCTGCAGATTTGAATGGAGTCTCGTGTTTTGGAAGCTGAGGTTGGGGAAAGTAGGGAGGTAGAAGAATGGTTGTGGCTCTCACCCCCCCATATAACTTCCTATGGAATGATGGTTGGTTCTTCTTGCTTCCCTAGCCTGGACCTCTCTGAGCTGGCGAAGGCAGCAAAGAAGAAATTGCAAGCGGTAAGTTGGGCTTGAGGGACAACTTTGAGGCACAGAATACAAGTCTTTGCACTGGGATCTGCCCCCCCCCCGAAATGAGGGGGACCCTTCTTGAGTTACTGGACTCTCTCGGGGAGGGGGGCACAGAGATTCGACCACCAGCTCCACCCTGGCTTTCTTCGCATGTCATTTTCTACATGCGGGGACGAGTTGACCGTGGATTGAACCTTCAAAAATGTCCTCCCCTCACCTGCTGACATGGTACAGTCAGGAAACGTTCCACCCCTTGATTCTGCAGATTGTATAATTCGGCCCACAAGGAGGGAGAGATACAGGGGTGAGGGCATGGGAAAGGAAGGTATGTGTATGCCAGATGCAAGGGAGTGGCAACAGGATACAGGTATCTCGTTGTCTTATGTGCTCCCTGAGGCATCTGGTGAGGCCCCTGTGAGATACAGGAAGCTGGACTAGAGGGGCCTTTGGCCTGATCCAGCAGGGCTCTTCTTATGTTCTTACGCACTGCACCAAAACGTTCAAATCGGCACCCACACCAGAATTCTGTCACAAGAGGCGTCGGATTGTACAATGTGTATACAAGAATTTAAATCTGCTTAACTAATACCATATCTTGCAAACCTTCGTCTGGATTTGCCAGTCATGGGGAAGGGCTAGTAATTCTGCAGAGCCTGAAGTCCTCCCTTCCTCTCTGTCCCTGGAAATCCTCTTCTGCCCTGTCTTGGGCTTTTGGCAGGCCCATTTTGCCCCCCTCACTTTCAAAAATATCCCTGCTGCCTTAAAGATGAAGGACTTGTTTTTGGTTTTGAATGCAAGCTGAACTTCTCAGTTGCAGCAGCATGCTTGTGACTGCAGAATAGAAGAGCACGGTTCTGGGTGTAGAATCTCCTTCAGTCTCACGAGATCAGCTTCTGACTGGCTCTAATGTAGTTAAGTCGTTCATTCTACTTATATCCCGCCTTTCTCCCCAAAGGGCACCCAAGGCGGCGAATCATTAAGTCACACTTGGCTCAAGAACACCCAATCACCGTTCCTTGCCTGCTACCCCTACCCCCCCCCAAATTGTGTGGAATCCTGTTACTGAGCAGAATTCTCTCTTTCTCTTCCCCTTTGCCCCCCCCCCCCCATAGCTTAGCAACCGTCTCTTTGAAGAGCTCGCCATGGATGTATATGATGAAGTGGATCGCCGGGAAAATGATGCAGGTGAAGGAGGGGAAGGCTCTCTCTCTCTCTCTCTCTCTCTCTCTGTGTATTGGGTACACAAGTACAAGCTGTGTTGGGTCCCTTTACTAAGGTGGTGGGTAGGGTTGGACTTTTCTGCAGTGTTGTTGCAGTTCCACTGGTGGTCCTCTGGGTGGCACTGCCCACCCTGTCGCTTGTGGTACCTGTGCAAAGCCTCCACATTTGGTTGGGTGATCCAGAGTTACCCCTGTTTCCATCTTCAAAATTGATAGTGCAGATCCAGTTCTGTGCTTTGAAAACTCCATAATGCTGGGGAACTGGGCAGGATCCGTCTTGGTTTTTCGATCAGCCCACTTGTGAGTTCTAAATGGGGCGTTTTGCTGGCCTGAGGTCTTGGCACTGTGTAGTTCAAGATCTCCGGATGTGTGTGAGAGTTCTTGGGACTGCAGGTATGGGATGCTGGGTCACTGGCTCCCCTCCAAGGATTGCTGCCCCAGGCAACTTCTGCCAGGCTGGGCCTAAGTAGGGGCAAGTGAGATCCAAGTGCAAGTAGCTGCTTTGATTGTTGTTACCCGTGCCTGGACCTTTCCCCTGCTGCGTTAACCCTTTCTCTTGCCCTGCTGTCGGTCAGAATCCTGCTTAGCCTTTGCCTCTGGCTTCTGAGACATTAGCAAGTATCCCCATCTGTACTTTCAGACCTGTGTTCAAACCCATGAGAGCCAGAAACTTACTGAGAATTAGGTTGTTTTTAAATACTGTATCGAATATGCAGTCTGGGTTGTGGATTTGCATTCCCAAATTCGTGGGTTTTGTTTTTTAAAGTATGGTATTGGTTTACCGCCCAGAGGAGCAAGAATTGAGGGGGGGTGGGAGATTCAGTCAGTGTGCCTGGGCTCCCCTGCATGAGTCGCTTAGAGCAGTTTCCTCCGCAGTGTCCCTGTATGCTGTGCATGACAATACTATTCTATACTTTATAAAATTGTGCAGCAGCAGCAGCAGCAGCAGCATCCTCACCTGGGCCAGGTGATTTATTCCAGTTTCCTTCAGATTTTCATTTCTTGAAGTGGGAGTTTTCCTGCATTGGCTACGCGCCTAAAACAGGGCTGGCCCAAGACCTCCCAGCTCCAGAGGTAGCATCCCAAACAGAAGCGTTGTCGGGGTAGGGACGGGGGGGGGGGGCGGACGTGGAGGCGGAGGGGCGCACTTTCCTCCGGGATGCGTCTCCTCCGCCGCTCCCGTTGTCGTCTTCGGCTGGCTCAGCCTGGCGTTGGGCCCTCCCGCCCGCCCTGGAGCCCGTTTGGCTCCAAAATAGTAAGCAAAACTGTGGGGGGGAGCATGATTGGAGCCGCTCCACGCACACACGTGAAGCTGATGTCACGCCCGGGTCACGTGGGGGCGTTGCACTGCCCCCCCAGAATCGCCACTGATCCCAAATACCCGCTCCCTCCTTACCCAGCAGCATGAAGACTGGTGAGCTAGAGTGTCTCTGAAGCTTTGTCTTCCCCCCCCCCATACACACACTCACACTCACACTCACACTCACACTCTTCCACTCTGTTCTCTTTCTTTTCAAATCCAGGAAACGGTAGACCAAGGTGGGTAAACAACCCCACCACCACCAGTTCATCACCCAAGTGCCTCAGCTGGCCCTGGCCTGAGAGATTTTGGGACAGGGAGTTCAACTGTATTAAGCAACCCCAATCAAATGTAATATATCATGCTTTAAAACGTTTTAATCTGTGTTAGTCCAGTTGTTCCTAAAGTAGACAAAGCCTCCTCTGCTGGGGCTGCTTCCAGCTTCCCAGGCCTGCTTGTGGCCCTACTGGTGTGGTTCAGATACTGCTCTGCAGAACAATTAGAATCGCCGATAATCTTGGCCTCCGTCATGCAGCCAATGAAGAGAAGGTATTAAAGGGGCTCCCTTAAAACGGATCAGCTGCGAAGTGCAAAAGTTCGGAGGGGGCTAATCAGATGCCAAAGGAAGAAAACCCCGAGCAGCAAGAATCCCTGGATAACAGAGACTTTATTTGCAACTGGAATTAATAGCAGATCTAAGCAAAGTGTAATCTTGGATGTCTGTCCTTTCTTTCATCTTCTAGTTCTTTCATATTTTCTTCTAAGAGGGCGAGCCGGGACTGAAATTCATTATTTGATTTATAAGCTCATGCAATGTAGATATCCCACTTCTTTTCTTTCAAGGCTAGTGTACGTGCCCAGAAGTTGAGGATGAATGTGTAGCCTTTGAATGCAAGCCTTACCCAGAACATCCTACAGCAAAGCCCTGTAATGGTGCCCTGGATGCACCAGCATGCAAACCTCTGGCTATATAGCCAGATGGAAATGGGCACCTGCTGCCTCGGCTGTGGGCCCTTCCTGCCCTCCTTCACTCTCCCCTGTTGGGAGACGGCAGCGCTGTGCGGAGTGGTGGCGGCGATGACAGCTCTGGATGATCTGGAAGCAATGCTGGAAATTCACCCCTTCAGGTGTTCTCCCATAGAGTTGGGGGCAGGGGGGCTTAAGGGCCATCTAGCCCAGCATTTCTCAAACTGTGGGTCGGGACCTGATTTCTGGTAGGTCCTACAGAGCAGTGGCATCACTGGGTGGCGTGTCACCCCTGGCGGGAGGCCGGGCCACATCAACGCGTTGCCCCCCTCACCTCCCCGCTGACGCGTCACCCCCTGTAACGAACCGCTCGCCGTCTTTTTCGGTGGTTCGGCCGCTTCTAACAAAGCCAAAAGCAGCATTCTTCACGCATGCGCACAACGCCACTTGAAGCCTTGCCCTCAGAAGGGCCGCATGAAGACGCGATTGGGTCTTCGTTCGGCCCTTCTAAGGGCACGGCTTCAAACGGTGTTGTGCACATGCGCGAAGAATGCTCCTTTTGACCTTGTTAGAAGCGGCCGAACCTCCGAAGAAGACGGTGAGTGGCGCATCACTGGCTGAACCTCCGAAGAAGACACTGAGTGACGCATCACCCCGATGGGGTGTGTTGCCCCCTCCCTCCGTGTCACCCCCGGTGGCCCCCCCCGCCACGCGCTAGCAATGCCAGTGCTACAGAGCCTCCGATGAAAACATGGGTAATGGCACTGGCGTTGCTATAGCGAAGCGACTATAGCGGGCCGCTGGGAGTGACGCGCGCACGCATGCGTGTGACGCGCGTCACCTCCCCAGGACCCCAGCCCTAAGTAGGGTTGCCGCCTGTCCTTCAACAGTGCCTGGGGGGCAGACGTGCCCTATAGAAACCAAGCGGGAACTCCTCATGCAGCTCCCAAGCACCCTGAAGCACATCCTGGTTGCGGAGGCAACCGGGATGCTTCACCTGGGATGACAGAGGGGGCTCAGGCACCCATGTAAAATCTTCCCCAGCCCCACCTAACCTCTCTGCAGCCCTTAACTTCCCTGCTGTTGCCTGGACCAGTGGTCTTCAACCTTTTTCGTTCCATGACCCCAATAAATAAATAAATAAAATATGGGGCTGGGAACCCACCATTGATCTTCCCCCCCCTCCCGGAACCCGATCCGCTCACCTCCCACCCCTGTCGCCGGCACCGGCAGCTTCATCCTGCCGAGCTCACCTGGCCCACACCGCCAGTGGCGGGGTCATTCCGGAACAGGAGTGCTGAGCCGCAGTTCCCCACCGCCTCCTCAGCAAATCAAGAGGGAGGGGGGGTTAAATCCCTGTGGAAGCCCCCCTAGCAGGTTCCCCACCACCACCCCAGCATTACCCCCCCCCAGCAGCCATTTTGGTTCCCATAAGTTGCCGCAATCCCACAAATGAGGCTGTGCGACCCCAAGGTTGAAGAACAGTTGCCTAGACAATCCTGCCTTGGTGCTGCTGGGGCGCTGGGGGACAAGTGTCCAGAGGCCATCTGGGAAAGTAAAGGGCCACATCCTGCTCTGGGCATTCTTAGCTCAGTGTCCTGACACCTCCGAGGGAGGAGCGTCCTGTTCCGCTCCTACCCTGTTTACCTTTCTGGTGGGCGGGAGGCTGAGTGTGTGCATGTGCACAAGTACATGGGGGGCTTTGTCCTAGACTAGAGCCTGGGGCTATGGATTTTCTGGGGGTGGGTTGGTGTTTGTAAATGATCTGCAGCAGGTCTTAAGTTCCAAAAGCACCTCAAACTTCTACCAATAGAAAAATTGAGAGCCAGTGCCGTTTAGCAAGACAATGTGCTGGGGAGAGACGAGGATTCAGATTCCTGTTCAGCCATTCACTTTGGGTTCGTTTTTTTTCCCCATCTCGGGCTGCCTGACCTTGCCAGTGGTTGTGAGGCAAAAATGGGGAGACCCCAAGTTGGCTGCCCTGAAGTCCTTGTTGGAAGACTGAGATGGAAACGGGATGGATAGAGCCAGGTTTGAAACGTGTTCGGCCATAACTTCTTCTGGTATGAAATGTTTGTAAAAGGAGCAAACCGTTTGCTTCCTGTCGCTGCAAATCTTCCTTGGCAACTCCGGCAAAATTAGACACTGATGTGCTGCCCAGGGCTGGTCCGTTCATCTGCTTGGCAGAAGTCCAGCAAGGCCGAACCAGGCTGAGTCATGCCAAGCCAGCCCCTTTGCTGCCTGCGAGGTTAGTGGTGGTATTGATGGGGAGGTGCCACAGTGAGGAGGGGTTCAGGAAGCTGGGGGGGGGGAACCTGTCTTGTGCCAGGATGCCAAGGCTGATGCACATCCACCCCTGTTACCCCGGGAGGGAGGAGAGCCAGCTCAGCAGTGGTTCTGTGGGAACGCAGCCACTTCCCTCCCTCCCTCCCTCTCGGCCCCCCTGGAGAGGCCCTCACTCCCCATCCCTTCCCTTCATTCCTGGCTGTCCGCATTCACTGCCTCTTGCCAGTTCCACAGCCCAGCAGGAATAAATCTCCTTGTGAGGGAATGCGCTGCTTCAAACTCCAGTTTTCTGGAAGTTGCATTGGAGTCTGGTTGTGCAGGGGCTTGGTAAGAAGTTGCAGGGGGGGGAGGGAGGATTGGAGTGGGGGCGGGGGGGAGCCAGAGTCAGCTGGATGTTGCCAAGTGCAGGGTAGGGCTGCCAGGAACAGCGCCCAGTGCTTTGAGCGGCTTTTGGTGGCTGGTGAGAGGTTTGCCAGTAGACCCAGCTCTGTTTGGGCTTGTCTCTATGGCCACATCTGCAAGCTTGTTCCGTTCCGCCTCTGGGTTAGTCTGGAGAGTCTGGCTTCCTGCTTGCCGCGTCCCGATACGACTCGCTCACAAGGGGATGGTTCATCTGTGTTGAGTGCTTCTGAGTGTGTGTGCAGAGAGATCTGGGGATGGGGCGGGTCAGGTACTTGTCCGTTGATGGGAAAAATAGAGAAATCTGCTGTATTCCAGCTTAATCACTCTGGTCTTCTAGAGTTGGCTGGAGCTTAACTTCCTCCTAGCAGCATTTGTCTTCCTCGTCAAATTACAATTTGTGTGTGTGTTGTGTTAAAACAAACTCTGCAAGGCGGCTCATAGCACAGGGTACTAATGTCATGAGCATGAGTGATTCCCCCAAGGCTATATGAAGAGTAAGAGGCAGAGGCTGGGGGTCTGGAACTCTGGTCAAAGTATCCTATTTCCCCCTATACCGGCGATCTGTGTATCCGAAAGGCAGAATTGTTTGCA
Organism: Plestiodon gilberti rubricaudatus; assembly: GCA_026170595.1. Taxonomy (NCBI): domain Eukaryota; kingdom Metazoa; phylum Chordata; class Lepidosauria; order Squamata; family Scincidae; genus Plestiodon; species Plestiodon gilberti. The sequence goes on from JANXHW010000007.1 coordinate 43,022,826, forward strand.
AAATAGTGATTTGGAAACTAATAGGTTTGGGGGTGTGGGGAAAGTGTATTTATTTCAGAAACTAGACTGACAGTGCAACCCTATCCAACTTATACCACCGGTGTAACCAGTGGGGAGAGCAGGGCGGGGGGCTCTGAAGTGGAGGGGAGATTTAAATCCTTTTGAATCCCCTTTCCGTTCTGGGGCCTCCCGTTCTCGCTGCACCACTGGTTACACCGGTGGTATAAGTTGGATAGGATTGCGCTGTCACAGTACAAAACTCTTCTGTGGGTATAATCAGAGGCGTAGCTAGCACCCCCCGAGGTTGGGGCGGACCCCCCCAAACGAATTTGCATAATTAAGTTTCGTTTTTGTTTTTTTGGGGGGGTTAAAGGTTTTTAGGGGTTTGTTAGCACTAACGGGGCTTCTAACCGTGTGTCACGGTGTGTGTATGCTTTGCGCCCACTTACCTTGTTTCTAGGAGCCTCCAGCGACTATCTCTTCCGGGGGCGCAGATCGTTCCTCTGCTCTGCCGCCCCTGGCGCGAACTCTGTAAAGCGCCCAGCAGCGCTTTACAGAGTTCACGCATGCGCAGAACTTCGATTGGAAACATTGTCCTGCGCATGCGTGAACTCTGTAAAGCGCTGCTGGGCGCTTTACAGAGTTTGCGCCCGGAGCAGAGGAACGATCTGCGCCCCCGGAAGAGATCGTCGCTGGAGGCTCCTAGAAACAAGATAAGTTGGCGCAAAGCATACACATACGGTTAGAAGCCCCGTTAGCACTACAAAACCCCTAAAAACCTTTAAAAAAACCTGAAAAAACTAAATCAAAACCGAAACTTAAGGAGGCCTGCGCCCCCCCCCCCAGAGCCACTGCGCCCCTACGCCCTGGGGCCCACCGCCCCATATCAGCCAACGCCATTGGGTGTGGTGGTCTTGTACAACATGAGGCACTTTGCACACACACACAAAAGATCCCTGTCCCAAGGAGGTTGCAACTGAAATTCTGACCGTGGTGCAGATTACCGAAAGAGAAAGGGAAAGATGTGAGCAAAGGCTCCTGTTTATGCTGTCTTTAAATTGGGGATAAAGGCTCAAGGATTAAGTCAAACGTTTTCGGGGAAGGAGAATGGGTAGAATTGCTTGAGAGCAGAAATCCTTTTTTGGTTTCAAGTATTCTCCACTTTCCTTGTTTCTTCCGTACTGGAATTTGATGGAGAAGGCATTTTCCTAAAACCGTGCAGGGGTTTCTCATCTTATGTGGTGTTAATGGTGTGGGATTGTTCTTTTGTTCAAATGGGCGCTCTTCCTTTTGGAAAAATCTTCATTTCTGTGCTTGAGTTTGAGCCTCTGTTTCCACGCCTTAGGTTGGGGGGCTGGAATATTGCTACCCGAGCCTGTGCAAAGAAACATCCAGGATCAGGTGAATGAAACAGCTTGTGATCAATATTTTCTGTCCTTTCTCCCTTCCACCCCCCCCCCAAAAAAAAAGTCTGGCTCACAACACAGAACCACAGCACCTTGGTGACAGAGCGTAGTGCCGTTCCATTCCTGCCTGTAAACCCTGAATACTCGGCAACACGCAATCAGGTAAGGGGATGGTCCTGTGTCTATCTGATTTGCTTTTGTGTGGTTCAGGTCTACTTTGCCAACCATGCCCCCAACCAGTTGTTAATGGGGGGGAGGGAGGGCAGGGAAGATGTGTGCTAGGGCTTGCATCTTTTGAACCCATGCCTTCTGACCTGAAAGCCCCAGTACATAAATTCAGATTTTGTGGGGTATGGGACAGGAATATTCTGCATTTTCTCAGAGGAACTTTTTTTCTCCTTACTTTTGGTGTGTTTAGGGACTTGAACCTGAGAGTGTGACTTTATAGGCTGTCCCGTATCTTAAGGTGTGGAGGGGGGGGGCGGCAGCGGCCTGGGGTTCAGTAATACAGCATCTGTTTTGCATGCAGAAGGTCCCTGGGCTTGGATCTCAGAAGGGCAATGTAATAAACCAGGGGTTCTGAACCTGTGGTACGCATACCCCCAGGGGTACACGGATTGCAGGTTGGGGGTATGCGAGAGACTGCCCATTATCAGCTGCTGCGATCAGCAGCTGATGACGGGCAGCTGTAGCCAATTTTTCCAGGTTGCGCACGAGCGCCGCAACCCGGGAAAAATGGCTACAGCCCTCCTGATGTCCCCTGTAGCTTCCCTTACCTGGTCTCCCGGCCACGGGCATCTTGAATCTCGTGAATTCTCGTGAGATCCAAGATGGTGGCACCCAAATCTCGTGAGGCACATGAGGCAGTCTCATGCCTCGTGCCCTCATGAGATTTGGGCGCCGCCATCTTGGATCTCGCGAGAATTCATGAGATTCAAGATGGCTGTGGCCGGTAGACCAGGTAGGGGGAGCTACTGGAGACATTGGAAGGGCTGCATTTTTCCTGGGTTGCGGCGTGGGTGGGTCCTCCCGCCTGCGCCGCAGCCTGGAGGGAAAAGCTACAGCCCTGCCAAATCGACTCGCCCACACCGCAACCCAGGAAAAAAATTTTTAAGGGAGGATACGTAGGGAGTACTTGGGGGGTATGCGGGGGGGCTTACGTTAGGGGATACACGGGGAACCGGATGACCGCATGGGGGTATGCAGACCTTCAAAGGTTGATAACCCCTGTAATAAACTCATTTGAGCTGAGTGCTGTACCCGCGAGTCTGGCCTCCAGCACCTCCGCCTTAACCTGTGGGAGCGGCTCTCAGCACATTCTCAGAGGTTGTCTTGTCTTTAATACGTCGGAGGGCCCTCCGCTTGAGTTTTCAAACAAGTGCTGGAGCTGACTGAAAAGTACTGTCCCATTCTGAGCCTTTAAGCCACCTACCCCCCATTTCTCTCCGCTAGGGGCGGCAGAAACTCGCCCGCTTCAATGCCCGGGAATTTGCCACCCTCATCATTGATATCTTGAGCGAGGCAAAGCGTCGGCAGCAGGGCAAAGGCCTTGCCAGTCCTACAGGTGAGGAGTGAGGGAGTTGGGGGTGTGGCAGTGGCTTTTTCAGGGTGGTGTTGAGGTTTGGTGCCAGCCGCTTCCTCCTGTGTAACATCCCAGTCCTCTCTGCAGAGGCTCTCGACTCCTCTCTGCACGGCCCAAGCGACGTTGACGACCAGCACGATTACGACAGCGTCGCCTCCGACGAGGACACGGACCAGGAGCCGCTGCGTAGCGCCAACGCCGCACGCAATAACCGTGCTCGGGTAAGCGCTCCCAGAAAGCGGGGTAGTGGTGGTGGTGAAGGCTGCCATGGTGGCGGTGGCGGTAATGATTCGAAAGGTGTTAGTTCGCGTGAATGCAACCTTGCCCCGTCTTTTGGCTTCCCCAAGTTGTTAGCTTCCAAGTCCCCACGAGTCCATCTGTCTGCCGCGTGAAGTTTTCCAAACAAACCTTCCACTTCCGCCACCGAGTCCGCGCTGTTAACACTGTTTCTGGCGGTTTAGCCCCCTCGCCGTTGCTGCCTTTTTATGGGCCATCTGTGACCCCACTGGCTCTGGCTTCCTCCACTTTGTAAGGGTCTCTGTTGCCTCATGTCTGCACATGGCGGTGCCCCCATCTCACAGGCTTCCTCCTCCCTCCCCAAGAGCATGGACTCTTCAGACCTCTCGGACGGGCCCATCACGCTACGGGAGTACCTGGACGTGAAGAAGGCCCTGACCGCCTCCGAAGCCAAAGTGCAACAGCTCATGAAGGTCAACAACAGCCTTAGTGACGAGCTGAGGCGGCTGCAGAGGGAGGCAAGTCGCTTTGGGGGGGCGTGAGAGGGGAGGGTATGTGTGGAGTGCCTTGTTTTTGCCTTCTTGGTGTCTTTGCTGGGAGAGAGGGAAGATTGTCTTTGAAGTCCTTCATGACCTGGGCCCAGCTCATCATCATTAATATTATTAACAGTATTTATATACCGCTTTTCAACAAAAAGTTCACAAAGCGGTTTCCAGACAAAATCAAATGATTAAATGGCTCCCTGTCCCAAAAGGGCTCACAATCTGAAAAGAGGCAGAACACCACCAGCAAACAGCCACCAGAAAAGACACTGTGCTGGGGTGAAAGGGGGGCAGTTACTCTCCCCCTGCTAAATATAAGAGGAGCACCAATTGAAAAAGTGCCTCTTGCCCAGTTAGCAGGGGTAATATCTCCTCCCAGGCAAGGAGAGAAGTGAACTGTTAAAAAAAAATGTTTTAACTGGGTTTTGGGTTCAGATACAGTTTGACTTCCTGAATTTTTTTTTTTTTGCAGTCTAAGGAGGGGGGGGGCTTGTGAGTAATAAGAGGGAGGGGTCTGTGTGTGCTGGTTGTGTGGACACGCTCTGTATTCCTATGACTGCTGCTTGTGTTTTGTCTGTTCAGTTTCAGCTAGCTTTTTTTAAATGGTAAATTGCCTTGGGTGCAAAGAGGGGGTAGTTTATAAACTAATACGGGTATATTCTGGAGCTAGTTCCATTTGGAATTCCAGGCGTTGCTTTTTGGAGGGTGAGATGCAACAACGCTTGCTTGCATAGACCCAAATTTGGTCTATTTTGTTGTCGCCTGTGTGTTGTGGTGGTGGTTGCAATTGTTCAGTGCTGTGTGTTGTGGTGGTGGTGGTGGTGGTGGTGGTGTGTGTGTGTGTGTGTGTACTTCCTGCCAATCTGCTGCCTGAGGCAGCTGTTTCACCCAGCCTCATAAGTGGGCCGGCCCTGTTCTTTCCTCCTCCGTTCGTGGTTTCCCAGCTGGACTCAATTAAGTCCTTGGTTTGCTCCTAGCACAGATCAGAGCTTTTTACATCTTGAATTTCAGATTCATAAGCTGCAGTCGGAGAACATGCAGATCCGCCAGCAGACTGGACCTGCCCACCCAGTGGCGCCTCCTCCTAGTGAACGGCCTGACCACAGCCACGTGGCTCCCACAGCCACTGGAGCCCACAGGCGTGACCGCCACGCCTTCTCCATGTACGAGCCGGGCACAAGTGCACTCAAGCCCTTCGGGCAACAGCTGATGGATGACCTGGTCGGCCGCTTGCAGCCATTTCACCCCGGGGTAAGTGCCGGTGTGCGTCCGCTCTCATATTATGACTTCTCGGGGGGTGGGGGGTTGTCTTTTCATACTTGTATTATTAAGCGTATTTATGTACTGCTTTTCAATAAGTAAAAGACCAGCGGGTGGCGCAGTGGGTTAAACCGCTGAACCATGAGCTGTCGATCGAAAGGTCGGCAGTTCGATTCCCACGACGGGGTGAGCTCTCATTGCTTGGCCAGCTTCTGCCAGCCTAGCAGTTCCAAAGCATGTTAATGTGAGTAGATAAATAGGTACCGCTTGCAGGAAGGTAAACAGCGCTCCGTGTTCCAGCTGCATGCTACGTGCTGCGGCAAGGAGAGTCATGCCGGCCACATGACCACGGAGGCATCTTCGGACAACGCTGGCTCTTCGGCTTTGAAATGGGGATGAGCACCACACCCTAGAGTCGGACACGACTGGACTTAATTGTCAGGGGTCACCTTTACCTTTCAATAAGCAGTAGGCCACCAGAAGTAGCGGCAGGAGGGAATGGACGCGACACAGAGCTCCACCTAATCTTGGAGCCAATCCCAGCATGCTTTGCTGCCAAGGCACAACTTTGAACCAGTTCTGCCTGGTGGAGTGTGGTGGTTGGGGAGGAAGGGAGAGAGCCACAAGGTGGGAATTTGCAGCAGTCTGGGTGCTACTTTGGTGAGGAAGGTGGCAGAGTGTGCCAGTTATTTGCGCTCTCATGCATGTTCTTCCTGTGCCATCCAGGAAGTGGACGACGAGGCGATGTACTCAATGCACAATCCAACCAGCGTGTACCGGGTGAGTAGAGTTTCAGTGACCCTCACAGGGAGGGTCTGCATGGGGCGGGGGGCCAACAGCTTTCTCTCCTCCCTCTCCCTGTTTTCCCCTGGCTTCTGCCAAGTGACCCCTGGTTGACCCTGCCCCATTCCAACACTTCCCATGGAGTCTTGTGTGTGTGTGTTTTGTGTGTCTGTCTAATCCCTGACTTCCCACTACCCTGACCTTTCAGATCCGGAAGGGGGGCTCTGTCTCTTCTATGCCTTTTCCTCCATCTTCTCCGCTCCTGTCGTGCCCAACGGACAGCGGACGCCACATGGTGAATTGATGTGCTTCGGACCTTGGGTTGGAGGGTGTGGAGAGGGTTTTGTTTAGCTTCTTGAATGCTAGTGTCTTGTATATGGTGCTCAGCCAAGTGTCAGAGACGAGGCATCTGTTGAGCCCACTGCCCAGGGAAGAAGCCCTGATAGCCAGAGTGATTTGCTGGCCTTAATTTCTGAAAAAGGAATCTTAGAATGTGAAGAGTTGGAAGGGACCCTAGAGGTCATCTAGGGGCCCCCGTTCAGTACAGGAGAAGTGCTGGCAGTCCAGATTGTGTGGAATTTGCCCTAGCAGACCTAAAAATTCTTCTCCTTAACCCAGTAATTAAGAACAGTGTCCTGGGACTTGGGAGTGTTCCACAAGAATGTTTAAAAGCTCCAGTGAGCTCATCCACCGAGGGAGGCTGCCTGTTGCAGCTCTGTGTGATACCTTAACTTCTGCCCCCTTCTCTGCATCCTCTGTGAGTTGGCGCATTCAGTCACTGCCTGTGCAGAGAGATGGCAGAATTAGAGGTTATCTGTTGCATCCACAGGAAAGTCCCTAGCATGGGTTTGCCTTACCTAAAATGGGAACTCTTGTGGAAATAGGGGGTGGGGAGAGGGGTATGTGCATCTGAGAGTAGTTAATTGTTGCTCTTGCAGACCGTAAAAGTATACTTTTGGAAGTGTCAGAGTGTGCCTCCAATTTTAAGACCGGGGGGGGGGGGGGGAAGAGTGCCTTAGTTACCAGAGGTTTGAAAAATGCTGCTCTAACCCCAGAACTGTTGCTTGCTACGTTCTAGGGCTGTCCCTTGGCTTTTTAAGCCATCCCTGGGGATGGGGGGAGGTCTGCTCCCTTGTCAGGTATCCCCACTTGACTGTGGTTTTGTATTGCTGCTTTTAGAGTGGGAAACTGGACCGACACGGCAGTGGTACAGACAGCGACTACGACAATACGCAGGGAGGGGATCTGCCACTCAGGTGAGGGTCTACCTGCGGCCGGAACACCACTGCTGCTGCGGCAGGTTTGGACTGGGGCTGAGACAGGAGGGGTGGAGGACGGGCAAGGGCTGCGTGTGCTAATTCTCTCTCAAAATGATTAGGAAGCTGTCAGTGTCGCAGGGAAGCATTCGCTTTATGTGCAGGAAGCACCAGCTTCGATTCCTGGCATCTCCAGGATCTTGGGGAAAGGACCTCTGGCTGCACCCTAGGGATGTGAGGAAGCTGCCTTGTACTGCGTCAGATCCTTGGTCTCGCTCAGGACTGTCTTCACTGACTGGCAGCAGCTCTCCAGAGTTCCAGACAGGGAAGGATCTTTCCCCAGCCTTGTTTGGAGATGCTGCCGGCTGGGGCTTGAACCGGGGACCTCCTGCACACAAAGCAGATGCTCTGCCACAGAGCGGCAGTCCCTTGTTCCTCCGCCCCGCTGGACCGTTTCCCGACAGGCCATAGAGGGCCACTGCCAGTCAGAGGAGGCGCTTGGATGAATGGGCTGGTTTGAGACAAGGCAGCTTCAGAAATGCTCAAGACTCCACTCTAGGCAAGCCAAGAGAGTTCTGCACCCTGTGTACCTTTTGTGAAGACTGTGTGATGTCTCTTGTGTTTTACATAATTCTGGTTTTCCTCTTGGTCTTGGGAAGGGCCGTTGAGTTCTGCAGGCCACTGAATTTCTCTCACACTTGCACTCTCACACTCCCGCACTCACACACCCCATACCTCTGGGCAAACTTCCATTTCTTAGTGTCACACTTGGGCCAAAAGGTCTGCCCAGCCCTGGACTCGAACTTGCTTCCTGATTGCTCGGAGCAATGCTCGGCCTGCCCCCCCTACACTTGCGTCCGAATCCAGGGGCTAGTGCTGGGCCTTGTCTGTCTCTCGGACCCCAACCATCTCTGCTTCCCTTCTCCTAGCATGGATGGGAAGCGTCTCTTGGACCTAAGCAAGGATGAGGATTTCCACCCAGAACCTGAACCACTGGAAGGGGATCTGGATCCTGGGCTGCCCAGCACTGAGGACGTCATCCTCAAGACGGAGCAAGTCACCAAGAATATCCAGGAACTCCTCCGAGCCGCCCAGGAGTTCAAGCATGACAGGTCAGGATGGATCCCTCCTAGTGCCCCCAGAGGTGTCGCTACACCCCCCCCCCGGGGGCGTCGGCGCGACATCCTCACGTGATGCCACAAGCCCTGCCCCGGAAACCATCGAGGGGGTGTTTGCTCCTATTCACAGTTTCAAGTATCCACAGAGGAGCCTGGAACATATCCCCAGCGGATATAGGGGGAGTACTGTAGTGGGAAAGGGGTTTTGTGCTCTTCTGTGCACTCTCCCGGTCTCATTCTGTCTCTCTGACCCCAGCAGCTTCGTCCCCTGTTCGGAGAAGATTCACACTGCTGTCACAGAAATGGCATCACTTTTCCCCAAGGTAAAGGGGGGGGACGGGACAATGTTTTTCTCTGTGGAGCGTTTGGATGTAAGCAGGGCCAGCCCCCTCATGTGGACCACCTGCTTCAAGTGGCAGACTGGGGGAGGTGGCAAATTGGGGGAGCAAGCGAGAAAAGCATTGGAGCAGCAAGAGGTGTGCAACCTCCCCTCTTCCACTAGCACAAGCAAGCACTCGTGGGGCCCAGAGGCCGCTGCAATCCTGCTCCCAATTGCTCCCCTTCTGGAGCCTGGCAGCAGCTCTTCCGGGTTTCAGGCAGACGGGGGATCCCAGCCCCACCCAAAGTCGCTGCCAGAGCTTGAGCCTGGCATGTCCTGCATGGCAAGCAGGTGCTCTACCACTGCACTGTGGGTCCTCTGGAAGGGGAGACGGGCACTTGGCTGAAGCAAGGACGGGCACTTGCCACAGGATGTGGTGATGGCACCTGGCCTGGATGCCTTTACAAGGGGATTGGACAGATTTATGGAAGAAAAGTCCATCACAGCTTACAAGCCATGGTGGGGATAAGCAACCTCCTGGTTGTAGAAGTAGGTTTTCCCTGTATGCCAGGTGCAAGGGAGTGGCGACAGGATACAGGTATCTTGTTGTCTTGTGTGCTCCCTGAGGCTTCTGGTGGGGCCACTGTGTGATACAGGAAGCTGGACTAGAAGGGCCTTTGGCCTGATCCAGCAGGGCTCTTCTGATGTTCTTATGAAGCAGGTCTAGATCTGCTCAGTGCCTGGAGGGGAGGCCACCTGGGAATCCCACATACACCGCCTTGAGTTCCAGGATGGAAGAAAGGTGGGATAGCAATGGAACAAGCAAATCAAATGTAACCATCGAATTGTTCCCAATGAGGCAGTGTAGTGGCAACACCAGAACAGCACATTTCATGATTTAACGAATTTATCAGAGACTTGGGAAATGGTGTCTAGGTGTCAAACTCGTTTCATACAGTGGTCCAAATAGCATTCATGGTGCCTGCTGAGGGCCGGAAGTGACGTCATTAAGCTGGAAGTGATGTCACTAATCATGTGATTGACCAGAAATGAGCACTCTTTTTCATTAGAAACTCATTAGCTACTAATGACAAAAAAATATGCAAATCTTGATCATATTTTAAAGTTATGGGAGGGCCCAATTATCATGTGGGCTGCCCTTTCAGCAGCATTGCTTCTGCCGAGGCGTCACTTCACAGCTCAGCAGCTGAGAGGTGCTCTGCAAAGTAACACCTTGGCACTGCTGAAAGAGCGGCCTGCATGATAATTGGGCTCTCCCAGGGCATCCGCAACTTCTCCCTTTCTCACCACACTTGGTCTGCCTCCCCCCCCCCATATCATTCCTCACCTTCCGAGGCCTCCCTCTGTCTCTCCTTGCTAGCACCTTGCCAGAAGTGACGCTGCTGAAAGGGCAGTGCTGTTAGAGCCCAGTTATCATGCAGACCGTAAAGAGCTTCCGTGGGCTGCATCTGGCCTGTGCGCCTTACGTTTGACACCCCTGTCTTAGTGTCTCACTTCCTTATACAATGGTCTCTTGTCTGGGCTTTCTTTTTCTTTTTGCGTGATCTCTCCTGTTCCCCTGCAGAAGCCGGCCTTGGAGACAGTACGCAGCTCTTTGCGGCTGCTCAATGCCAGTGCCTACCGCCTGCAGAGCGAGTGCCGCAAGACTGTGCCCCCCGAGCCCGGCGCCCCTGTGGACTACCAGCTCCTGACGCAGCAGGTCATCCAGTGTGCCTACGACATCGCCAAGGCAGCCAAGCAACTGGTCACCATCACCACCCGGGAGAAGAAGCAGTGAACAGAGACCCCCCCTCTTCTCTCCCCCCCTCCCGGTGGGATTCTGCAGCCTCCTGGAAGTGTCCTTTGCCTGCCCGGCCCTGGCCGAAGGGCTGGCGACTTGTTGCACTTCGTAACTGTAAATAAGTGGGGCAGCGTTGGGCCCGCTGGGGGCGCACACTGTGGTGTTGGGTACCTGTGCAGTGAAGAGACGTTGTGGTTCTGTAAATAGTCCATCTCCTCCCTCTTAGGTGAGCCCCCTGGGGGGAGTTAAGCCTAGGCCCCTTTCCTGCTCATCTTCCTCCCAGCCCCCCTATATATAGTGTGTGGAACGGTATGTATGTGTACCCTCACCCATCCCCACCTGTGCGCATATATATATGTATAGAGATATATATAACACCAAATGTATTTATCTCACAATCCCTCCTCTCCCCAATAGTGTTAACACTGGAATAGCAACATCTAGGTGCTGCGGACGTCGACATAGCACCCTCCCTTGGGTGTGCCACTTCTTTCTCTTTTTCCCCCACCCACAAAAGATACCCCCCATCCTTCCCCCCCTTTGCTATGGGGGTAGGGGGTCTGCATTCAGCAACGGCACCCCTTGGCTGCGAAGAGCAGCTATTTCACCATCTTCAAGATCTGTGAAGCTGAGGCCAGCAAGGGAGATGGAAGGGGGGGGAGCACTGCTGAATGGGGTGGGGTGTTGTGTGCCAAGTCTAGGGAAGGGGTTGGCGGTGGCGGCATCTGGGCACTGTGCTGGAATCTTTTTTTGTCCTGTAAATTTGTATCAAATAAAGATGTGGGCATCAGAGATGGCGCTTGCCCCATTGCCATTCTTTTCGGCTGATCGGACCCACAGCTTGGAGGAGGCAGCTAAGCCCCTTACTCAGCACCTGGGTGAGCTGCTTAAATGCTATCATGTTGGTGCCCTCGTAACCCAGAGAGGATCTGGGGACATATATGGACTCCTTGTTTTCCTCTTCTAGCCCCCAGTCTCGCCCTATGCCCCTGTTGTTGCTTCCCCCTCCCATATGGAGACCAGGGCTGTGTGAATTGTGGCACTGTGTAAGCATACATACAAAAAAAGTCAAGTGGTGGGTGCAGAATTCAGTTTTCTTTAAATGCAGAATGCGTTCGAAACATTCTGGCTTCACAGTCGTGAGGCCTGTATTTGAATGGGGGAGGGGGCAATGCTAGTCTCAAACGCAACATCTCAAAAAGGGCAGAGACTGACAGCGCAATCCGAGCCAACTTTCCAGCGCTGGTGCAGTTGCAATGCAGAGGCCTCCATGACTGCCCCCGCACTGCGCGCCCTGTTGGTACGGCTACACCGGCGCTGCAAAGTTGGTTAGGGTTGCACTGTAAGCCTGTCCATGAGGTTGCCTTGGGCAGCGGAAAGCAACCCGCTTCTATTGTCCATTCCCTGGGCTCCAAACGTGTCTGACACTAGCCCACCCCTCGCCTCTCCTTGCCCTGCTTCCTCTTCGAGGCTAGAGAACAGGCAGTGGAGGTTGGTGGCTGGTGCGTGAGGTTGAGATGCATTCCTTGTGGCTGGAGAAGGGGGCGGGGCGGGGATGGGGACTGGCCTTGCATAGCTCCTTGCCCCCCTATCCAAATGTCTCTAGCAAAGCCTGAATTATGTACAATAACACATGTGCTTGACTTGCATAATTCATGCATGCCATACAGCAGTCAGCTATTTCTGATAATCATCATCATCAATATTATTATTATTACTATTATTGGCATTTGTGTGCCTAGCCCCAGTCTCTCTCTCTCTCTCACACACACGCACACACACACACACACACACACACACACACACACACACACACACGCACGCACCAGTATTGCTAGCTGCATAGCAACTGCTGCTGGATTTTTCCACAATCGCTTACCTTGCTTGTAGGAAAATATATTTTATTTGAGTAGGAAAAAAAGAAAAAGGCAAGGAGCCCGCTCCTCCCAGACGCAGACCAGCCCTTTGGTGTCGAGGCTATGCTACGCTCAGGTCGTATTCCCCCCCCCCCCCCGCCTGCCTCTTCTTGGCAAAGGCCATTGGCAAAGACCAGCCCAGCCAGGGCCCTGGAGGCAGCAGAAGCTTCCCAGGCAGGCGTCCAGGTCTTACGCAGAGCTGTCACTGGACGTTGTTGGGAGCAGGACCCTTAGCTGCTGCCGCGATCGTTTCTTGCGCCTACTCTGGGTTGACAGGAGACGGCGTTTGACGACAGCTGTCAAGAAGGAAGCGCGTGTCAGCAAGGAGAGGGTATGAAATGGTGCTGCATCGTACACAAGTGTTGGGAATGGGGGCCAGTTGAGTTTTCTGCAATTCTCCATTTTATTGAAGATTCTAGCGCTCCTTATGGAGGTCTTCAGCGTTCCCTTTAAGGTACGCAGCTGAGCATGCTACCCTCTAAGGCACGTTCCCTCTAAGGCAGGGGTCCCCAACCGCCGGTCCGCGGCCCAGTACCGGTCCGTGGCCCGTCCGGGACTGGGCCGCGGCGGTGGGAGGGCGGACTTGTCTGTTGGATGCGTCGCATCTCCTCCACCTGGCTTTAGGCCCTCCCGCCTGCCCTGGAGCCGGAACAGCTCCAAAATAGTAACAAAACCGCCGCGGGGGGGATTGGAGTTGCAGCTGACATCACACCTGGGTCACGTGGGGGCGTGGTGTCGGCGCCCCCCCCGGTCCGTGAAAGAAACATTTTCCTTGATGCCGCTCCCCGACACCACGAAGGTTGGGGGCCACTGCCCTAAAGCACGCTACACCTCTCGGCCAAGCTTGGCAACCTGGAAGTTCAGCCATGACGTTCTATCACATCATCGCTGAATGTCTGGAGGTGGCGTGGTGACCAGTTGGAACGCTGCCCAGCTACAGAAGGGTGCAGATCTCTTAGAGCAGTGTTTCTCAAACTGTGGGTTGGGACCCACTGGGTGGCTCGCGACCCTGATTTCTGGTGGGTCCCGGGTGATGAAAAGATCAGATAAGTAATTGCCACAAGCCTTGAGGCTATTCAAAAATCAGATATCTGCTAATTGCCCTGCAAACAGCTGAGCTCCTGTAGTATGCAAGCTTGTGTGAATATAGGGAGATAAATGTTGGAGCGTTGTTTTTCGGTGTGTGTTTTTCCCCAAGTCAGTCAATGACAGGTAGTGGGGGCAGGTGGGTCACATCATGAAAACCCTCAAGCCTTGAGGCTATTCATTAGGGCTGCCTCATTATGAGAAATGGATTGAGGGTTTTTTGCAAATAAATAAATACCGTATTGTCCCGAGTATAAGATGCACCTGATTATAAGACGCACCCTTAAAGTTTGGTGCTATTAATTTTTTTTAATTAAATCACTGGCATTATTGCAACAGCCTGATTATAAGATGCACCCCTAGTTTAAAAACTTAAATTAGGAGAAAAAGTGAGTCTTATACTCAGACCAATACGGTATTACTTGTAAGCAGTAGCGTTCTGAGGCTGTTGCAGAAGCGTAAGTGCACCAGGATGCCGCTTCATGTGTGAAAAGCCCTTCCCCCTCGCCGGTCGGAGCCATTTCCAGCGGGCAACGGCTACTGCGTGGGTGGAACGGCTGCCCGTGCAGTAGCAGTCACCCGCTGGGAATGGCTCTGACCGGCGAGGGGCGCTTTCACGCGCAAAGTGGCATCCTGCTACACGTATGCTTCCGCACCAGCCTCGGAACGCCACTGCTTGTAAGTAAAGGTAAATATTTATTTCTAAATCATCTTTTTTTTAATTCTCGTAGTGCTAGGTGGGTTCCGATGGAGTGTCATTTTAAAAAGTGGGTCTAAAAGGTTTGAGAACCACAGCCTTAGAGGGTACAGTGGTGGTCTTAGGTGGGGGCTGGGGAGAAGGAGGCAGAGACAGATCTTTCTTCCCACCCTCCAAGTTACAAAAACACTATTAAGTTTATCTAACCATAATCAAAACCAAGTGAAGGTACAAATATACAGAATCCTCTCGGATCAAACTTGATTCTTCGTGGACAGAACCTTTGCAGCACAGTTTTTAAAAACCTGAGACTGGCTCTGCAGGATCAGGCCAAGGGGCCATCTAGACCTGCGTTCTGTTTCCAATAGTGGCAATCCCAGATTCCCCAAAGAAGGGCACAGCTGCAACTGTCTTCCCCAGGGCAGGCCCAAGATCGGATGCCCGAGGCCGCATGCCAAATGCTGCCTCCCTTCACCTGACGATGCGCCAGCCTCTGCCACTCTCCAATGTTCTAGCTCAGCATTGTCCTCCTTTCCACATTTCCTCTCTCTCTTCCCTTTTCCAATCAAGGGCTTGGGAGAAAGAGCCAGTGGGGGACAGAGATAGGTGCCCGCCCCTGCCAATCTGCAGTTTGTCACCCAGCAACTGCTTTCAAAGGTAGCGTGCCCCCGAACATGCAGGCTGCAATTCAGCAAACCTGTCCTTCAGGATGCATGGTATCTAATTTGGGTTAAAGTCCTCTGCATCTACCGGCAATCGCCATATCCTGTAGCAGTGAGTTCCATAAGTTAATTATGCACAGATGCAGATACTACTTTGCACCTTGTGCTTTTACCTACCAGCGACAGTATCGTGCCCATCCTCGCCGCTTGTTGTCCAATAGAGACTCAGGCTGCGGCGGCAGTTCCGGTGGAGACGTGTGTACAGGACCGCTACGGTCAGCACCACCAGTAAGAAGGTCAGTGCGCTTGCAGCCCAGGCAGCTTCTTCGGTGCGTGGGGTGGGGACACGCGCCCTCACCTGCTGTCCCTTTACTTCCTTCCTTTGCTGCTGCCGGGCTGTGCCTTGTGCCTTTCTATCTAGGCACCAGCATTCAGACTTTGGGGCTGCTGCTTCTTTGGTGGGCAGGGCTGGGGGCGAGGGGCTGCTCCACTGCCCAGCCAAGGCTGTAGTGTTCAGTTGAGGGCCTCCTGCGGGCGGAGGAATGTCTTTCCCTTCCACCTGCACACTGTGAGCGACGGGGGGCAGGGTTACTATTCTGGCATCCACTAAATTGCTGCCGGGCGTGGCTGCGTGTGGATGAGGAAGCCACCCTGGGCCACGAAGGGCTCGCCGGTGCCTGCCTGATGCTTGCAGCTTGCTGGGAATTTTGTTGCTGCCCCAGGATTGGAAAAGCTTTTGCAAAACCTGCAGGGAGGAAGAAGGATTTGTCAGGAGATGGGGGGGTGAGGGGGCACAAAGCTTGGGTTGTACAGGTATTTGGAATTCCTACTTAGTTTTGGGGACACACTTCACGCTTAAAAACTGCCTTTTAAAGAAAAACACGCCTTCGTTTCAACTGATCAGAAGTAGTTTAGGGTAATGTACCTATCTTAAACCGGTCTTCTCCAGCCTGTGTGGTCAGTTATAGGATGGAAAGCACCCAGAGAACATTATGGCTGCATGCACAACTGGGTTTTCCTAGTCAAAATAGAGCAATGATACAAGGGAGGTCTTGTTCTTGTGGACATTTTTGTAGCCTCTTAGGATATAGAAATCGGGTGGGCCCTGGGGCAGGGAGAGTGCAGAACACGGACCAGGAATTGCAAAGGTCAGCCAAAGCTCTTGCCCCTCCCTGTAGCTAGCGGGGAAAGCTGTGCAAAAATCGAGCATTTAAGCGAGCTGCAGAATCCAGCTATTCCTTGGTGGGGAACACTGTTTTTTTTCATAGCACCAGCAGCACAGCACACTCCTGGCCACGTGCTAAGATTTCATTCTGCCTGCATAACCGCATTGCAAGATGGAACAGTTGCTCCCCTTGCTACCCCGGCTGCTCTTCCCTTTTATGCCCCACCCACCACTTCACCTGTACCCGATGCGCTGGGCACACGTCTCTGACCAGGGCTGGTGCCGTTTGGTGCTTCAGCAAGTGGCGGTAGCTCTGGCCTTTCTGGGGTTGGTCTGGTCTCCCTTGGGCAGCGTGCCTTTGCAGCCAAGCCACAGCCTGGTCCAGCTCCACTTTGCCCATCTGCAGGGTGGCACCCCATGCCACCAGTGCCAGGGGCTAGGAAATGAGAAAAGGGGCAGTAAATACCATCCCCTTTCTCCAGCAGCAGGGGTGGTGGTGGGGCTGCAGTAAGAGGAGGGTGAGAAGGACCAGTCCCTCCTCCACACACTCACCCGTTTCTGTGTGAGGCCGGGGTGTGGGGTTAGGATGTGATCAGACAGGCAGGATCTTGCAAGCAGAACCAGCTGGTCACGTAGGCGAGGGTGCACACAGGGATGGTAGAGGAAGGCAATGCCCCCATGCTGTCGAAGGAAAACCATGTTGAAAGGCCAAGTGCCCTGGATGCTTTTATTGGGAAGGCAACTATACTGGCATCTCTCTTGTTCAATTATGTATTTCTATCGCAGGCTCTAAGTTGAAGTGCTGCGTATCCATTCTTGGTCATGGTCACTACAGCCCTGTAAGGTGGGCCCAGTAGTTAGCCCTGTATTGCACCTGGGGTGTTGATGTGGAGACAGCGGCTTGACTAAAGGTGTCTGAATGGAAGACTTCCTAGTTCAGTTTCTTAGCAATTCTACTTAAAACACCATAATCCTAACCAACTTTCCAGTGCCAGTGTAGCTGTGCCAACAGGGCGCACACTGCATTTTGCAGTGCAGGGGCAGTCAGGGAGGCCCCTTTAAGGTGAGGGAACATTTGTTCCCTTGGGGCTGCATTGGTGAAGGAAAGCTGGTTAGGATTGCGCTGTAAGCTAGTACATAGCCTGGAAGGGAACAGTCACTGAGGGCTATTGCTTTAGGGATAATACTGGATTGTATTTTTTTTTCTCCAACTGCCACCCCAAAGTGAACATTGAACGTTTTGGAGGGGTGGAAACTTTCAGGAAAATTTCACCCCAAGAAAACCTTAATTGTGCAGGTTATGGTAGCAATGGCTGAAGTAGACTGCCTCTGAACATGGAGGTTCTCCCTCAAAATACCAGCTGCTGGGGACAAACACTAAAAGTAAGTCTCCTCTGTGTGACTTGCTTATGAGCTTCCTATGGAGCTGTGGTGCCAGGCTGTGCGGTCAGGAAACCTATCTTTATGGGAGAGGAAAATGCACACTGTGCATGTACAGAAGCAGCCTTTACTTCAAATGTTCCGGAGTCAAATGAAACTGGGAAATGGGGAGCGGGGGGGGGGGGAGGAAATCTGGTGACAAAAAGAGAAACAGAGGACAATTCTATAAAGCAGAGGTAGACTGGTCAAAGTTTAAGATTTTTGTCTACAAGGAAAAGAATATGCAGCCTCCTACCACTAGTTAACACTGCCCAAGTGGGCCTCTTAGTTCTGTATCTAGCATAGTGTGTTATATTAGCAGAGCTGGATCTTAGTTTCAGATAATACAGTACTACCACCTGTGTGTGTTTCCTGCCTTAGAAGGGATGTGGAAATTCCAATTAGCTCCAAGGAGAGATCTGACTAATAGCGGCATCTTATCTTTTCCTCAGCATTTCTTTTTCTTTTTCTCAGCATTTCCCTTTATGGGTAGTTTGAGACCTTTTTACACAAGGCAAAAGTCTAGCCTGATTTGCCTGCAGATGGTGCTAGCAATATTAGCAATATTGTTATGGTTAACATCTAATCTGAGAAAGAGTTCTATGCAACTCAAAAGCTCACATGCCATGTTGTGAATCTTGGTTAGTCCTAATAAAGAGAATTGGACTTGGGATGCAGCTAGACCAACTGGCATTCACATGCACTTTTTTTTTAAGCTGCAATCATCCATCTTCCCCCCCCCCCCCCAATAATCCACATCTCACCTTCAGATTGTGGAGCCAGCGTTGGGGAGGACAGTACTCATATTCTCCATACACTGCCCTGAACAGGCGATGTGGCCCACTGTGAAAAAAACAGAACAGGAATACTCGCCACGTGCCCCACTTTTTTCTTCCTCTCTCCCTCCCAAAATGTGTAGGGGTGAATAGCTGTTGTTGGGCTGGTCCCCAAAGCATAGATCAGGCAAACATGACCCAAAAAAATACATTGTATGGGACCAGACTCCATGACAGAGGTGTATGCAAGCTTTCAGGTGTCACAGAACGCATTGGCAGTGAGAAATCATTCTATGCAACGCAAAAGCTCCCCTGTTCCTATGACAATGTCACACTGACATTGAGCCACAAAATAAATTTCACCTGTGCAAGTGTCTTCTATCCCATAATGTTTGGCCGTCGGCCATCATCCACATACCTGTTAGGAATGCTTTGATTATAGACTATCTTAGTGTCCATACATATGATCTTGCTCTCCTGGCAGGGGGGGAGAGAAAATGGTTAGCACTGCTGAAACTCCCCCTGCCCCACATCCATTGTACAGCTTCCAAATTTGTGTGTGGGTGAAGCTAGCCTCCTTAGAGTTACTGCAGGTCTCTCCCCTGAATTTTTGGTGTGCGTTGGTCAAGTTTGTTTAAATATAGGTCTCTTCTCTTCCCCCTTACACAGAGGCACTAGGAAAAACCATGCAGGTAGTTTTCTACTCAGCTGCTCCTGCCTCCCATTGTTAGCGGAAGACGAATAAGCATTCAACACTTTGTTTTGTTAAAATACAGCCCCCCCCCCATCTGCTATCCGTGGATTCACTTATAACTGCAGTTGTTGGGGGCGGGCCTGCATGCCTCCCCTGCGCCCATCACTTTCATTATGTTTATATCATTGGTGCCAAGCAAGAGCATCTACTTCCTTTTTAAAAAAACATTATAAGCCAGCATGCTGCTTCCTGCTTCCTGTTGAACGTTCAGGAGCCTTAGTATTCAGGCTGCTTGCCTGCTCTGTGCTTATAAGCCAGCATGCTTGATGGAAGAGCTTGCTGGGGGGGGGGGGAGGCTGCGGGAGATAGCATTCCCAGTATCCACGGGGGGGCGGGGCCAGGAACCTATCCCCCATGGATACGGGGGTCATACTGAGAACAACTGAGACCGCAAGCTTATCCACACTTACTTGGGAATAAAGCCTATATTACCATAGTGCAACTTACTTCAGTAATTATTAAATATTTAGGACTGCACTGCATATACATAGATTATGGCCATTTTGCATTTATTTAAATCTCTCCCCATCTCTGCCACATGCTCGTGTACCCTTCAGTTCCCCACCCACCAAACATGGGGCTAAGGACAGAGGGGGGTAGGGAGGGTGGAAAGAGAATGTTCCGTCCCAAAAACAGAACAAAGTTGTGCTTCAGCATCTTACCTGTGCTTGATATGTCTCAGCGATGCTTGGAGACACCTGTGGAGGATCCGAAAAAGAGAAGAGGGGCTGGGAGGTTGGACTCACCAATTAAATAAATTTTGGGGAAGGCAGTAAAAACTGGATCTGCTTAAATTTAAACAGATCCTCATTGATCTTCTTCTTCATACATTTTACACAACCCCCCCCCCCATTCCACCATCAAATCACAGAATGCTTTTGGTATCCCCAGATGACAGTAAATGACACAGATCGTGGAGTCGCTGAGGCTCTCCACATACAGCAGCTGCCTTTTCTTGAGATACCAAATGGAAAAGAACCTGCAATGTGTTAATTGGACCACTCGTTTTTATATTTTCTAGTATGGTCATGCGCTAGGATAAAAACAGCCACGAAAACAAACAAGGGTGCCCTTAGCCTCACAGAGTGAAACTTTCCCCACTGTGTAATCAGCTAAAACTTCGGTCGATTCATCTGCCAACTGAACTTTGCAGCCTACGTAAGCATCGCTGACTCGCAGAGGCTTTGCACGTGACGTCACTCAGTCACTGCACATACGTTGCAAGTCTTTCTGTTGGTACATATTACGAGACGTAGCATGTGCAAGACGAGCGAGCAGGCTTTGGGCAATGTGAGCATATAGGTAGCAAGGGAGCCAGGATTGGCAGCAGTACGACGCCTGTGGGGGTTGAGGGTTAAGAGCTTCCAGGAAAGTGGGCGAGACTGCTAGGCTGGCAATGTCCCTGGATGCCTTTTAGGGTCGAAGTGCTGCAAAAGAGGCCCCGAGATCAGCTCAACGACTGGTCAGTTCTGCCTGCCAGCCCAAGGGAGCAAGGAAAGAGTATCTTCCACCAAAGATAGGGGAAGATAGCAATCCTCAGCAGCTGAAGCACATGGGGGCTAGCTGTGGCCTAACAAGCCCCCCCCCACCGCCCAGGCTCCCTGCCCTTCCCCCCAAGTTCCTACAGCACTCTCCAGAAGCATTCCATGTGCCAGCTGGGACAGGGCCTGCCACTTGGGCAATTTCTCATTGGCTCAGAGCAAGGAGGGAGGAGCTTGAGACTTTCAGGGGAAATGTGAAAGTGCGATCAGGCCTGCTAGAATCTCACAAGCCAAAGGAACAGACATTATATGATGAACTGGGTACAGGGGGGACCGGAGCATGCTGACTACTCCTGCCTGTCATCTGTCATCCCGTCCCGTTCCCCCGGCCGCTCCATAGGATGTGTCCTGTAGCCACATGCTGGCTCTCCCCCCAAGTACAGCGTTTTGTCTGCAGAGAGATCTGGAATGCGAGGCTGGAAAGTACCCAGCTTCAGTCATGTTTCAACATGTAGCATGCCCGTTTCCTTTTTTCAGAGCACAGTGCTGGAAGGGCCCTCTGTGCGGATGGCATAATAACCCCTCTTCTACCTGCTTGGGGATCAGCCAGGTGGCTCCAAGGCAGCGGTACTGCTCTTCAGGGGGAAGATCCTGCAGAAAGTTGAACTGCAAGGAAGGAGAACATAAGAATATAAGAAGAGCCCTGCTGGATCAGGCCAAAGGCCCATCTAGTCCAGCTTCCTGTATCACACAGTGGCCCCACCAGATGCCTCAGAGAGCACACAGCCAACAAGATAACCTGTTTCCTGCTGCCACTCCCCTGCACCTGGCACAGAGAAAACCCACTTCTAAAACTAGGAGGTTGCTTATGGCTTGTAACCTGTGATGGTCTTTTCCTCCATGAATCTGTCCAAACCCCTTTTAAAGGCATCTAGGCCAGGTGCCATCACCACATCCTGTGGCAAGGAGTTCCACAGATGAATTACACGCTGGGTATAAGAACATAAGACAAACAGATAGACAAGGCACTCTCCCCCAAATCCCCTTCCTCTTCTCTCTCCAGGCCCATTCAAAGGTATTTCCTTCTAGGTATGCTAAGGGCTTGGCTGTGCAAGATCTGCCAAAATCTCTCTGTACATGTGCCACAGGCTTAGCTCCCTGGTTTGAATTTCACCTCTGCCATTCCCTCTCAGACTCTGTCTTCCCCATCTGCAAAATGGGGATAATACTTCTCGCTTAACTTTGTTGTGTTGTAATCCTTACCGTATGAAGCACTTTGAACAACTGAAAACAATATACACATGCTAAGTATTATTAAATCACTCCCCCCCCCAAAAAAAGATTTCAAAGCAGCTTACAACCATTAAAAAGAACACACAGTATTTATTGTTTTATATTTCCCCCTGTACACCCAGAAGACAGACACAGGGTAAAGACTTTCCCAAAAGTATGGGGAATCACTACAAAGCTTCCCATATCTCCTGGACTGACTTACTGGTAATTTAAGATTTTTTTCCCCCATGGTGTGGGGTAGAGCCAGTCAATATTCAGCACTTTTAAGCTCGCTGGTCCCAGTGGGAGAGATTTTGGCATATACTTAATCCTTCCATTGAATTTAACAGGGGCTGAGAAGTGCTGAGCATTGGATGAATTCTACTATGATTTTTTTTCTTTTCTAATATTCAAGCAAAACACACACAAAAAGCTGATTTTTGCCCAAGGTGCTGTAACAGTGGTGTGTGTGTGTGTGTGTTTCTCTCTCTCTCTCGCTCCCTCACACACACACACACACACACACACAGGCACCAAGGGAGGAGAGAAGGAAGGACAAGGGTGCCCATCACCCAGCCAAGGGAAGCATGAGAGAGAGGGAGGGAGAGTTTACCAACCAAGAGTGGTTGTAAGTGAACCCCCCACCTCAGAGCTGCTGCCAAGCACAATTTGAGGCATTGCAGGACCCCGGAGTGCACCTCACAAATTGAGCATTCCTGGGTCTTCTTTGGGGAGCCTACTTGTGTGGAACTGCCTCTGTGGCCACCGGCTACGTTGTGTCTAGTTGTGTCAGCTGCTGATTGTGAGAGGATGCAAAAGTAACCATTAAGAAAGGAGGCTGCAGTTACTTTAAGAAATCTGAGACCCCCTTACAGTCTCTCTGTGACTTTCCCTTTCTCTACTGCTCACCCACCGAGCAACGGTGGTAGATCCTGCCAAAACAAAACCACTCCAGTCCTAATCTACTGACACAAAACTGAAGAAACGGGTGTTAAAATCCCCAGCATACTTTCCAACGGTTTCAAGAGTTGGAAAGTTCCCTTGGAAACCCTTCCAAGAGTTTCAAGGGAATTCTCCTTCAAGTCTGTTTTCACCTTCTGGTTCCTTAAGTTAGGCGGGTGATGTAGAGGTGTTCACAGGGTACAGGTTGGGGTGAGGCTTTTCAGCAGGCTCAACATTGTTTTTTTCTGGTCCAGTGGAGCCAAGTGGGTAGAGGGAAGCCCACCAAGGTTCTGCCAGCTCCAATCAATGCCCTCTGCTCTCCTGCTCACTTGCCAAACGCCTCATTCCGGGAGGAAACAAGGAAGACTGTAGGTATTCCCGGAGTCCAGGCCCAGTTGTGACAAGTCAAGCCTCTGACCATGTGCAAAGTGCATTATTTATTTAACCAACCAGGGAATAGTCGTCCACACTTCAACTTCCAAGACTGCCATCAGAGCTGCTGAAAAGGCCGCTAGGGCTGGGGGGGGGGAGCACTTAAATGTGCTTCTCCCCCCCCCCCAACACTAGTTCTACCGTTTCTCCGACGGAGATGCGTCTGGAACCCAGAAGTTCCTGGACCCCTCCCCTTGTTGGGGGCTAAAGCAATGCATCAGGGAAGATTGGAAGAACAACGTGAGCCAGCGCCGCCTCGGCTTCCTTTCTCTCTTTCTTCCCTTACCTTTTCCCCGTCGCAAGCCGCTCCGCTCCGCGCCAAGCTGAGTAAGAAGAGTAGGATCGGGGCCCCCGGAGGTAGCGGCCGTGGCGGTGGCAGCGGCTCCCCCATCCGGCCCTGCTCCGGCTCCTTGGCGGGGCACCGCCTCCCGAGTGCCCTGAGCGCAAAGCGCACCGCCTGGCGGCCGCCGGAACCAAACGCACCAACTGAACTTTCCTCGGGTGGCGCTGGGAGGCGGAGCAGCTGGGGAGGAGGGGGAGCGCCCCATTTCCCCAGAGAGGCGGAGGAGGGTTTTCACCAGCCGCTCAAACTGCAAAACACAACAAGGAGTTTGTCCCACCCACCGCCTTTCTAAGTATGCACAGAGTGCACGGGTCGCCGCTCTTAACTGAGCGGCTCTCCCCGCAGACTATAGCATGCCAAGAGCGCTGAGCGACTTCGTTCCGGAGCTCAGGGCAAGGCTGCAGGAGTGAAGAACGACCCCTACTACTACTACTACTACCTCGACGCCCTTTTTGGAGCAAAGAGTGGGAAACGCTTCTTGAAAATGTTTGCACCTCGCGGTCACAAATCGAGTCACTTTGGGGAAAATGGCTTTTTCCCCTGAAAATGGGGTGGGTCGGTGTCTGTGTGGGGTGTGTGTGGGGACCTCTGAGGCTTTTAAAGCACCCACTTGGCTTCCCCTATGACTTGGAAAATGACTTGGAAATGGCAAGTCGATACCCCCACGAGTGCGAGTCAAGTGCGAGTCCCGTGGGTCACGAGTACGAGTGCGAGTGTGAGTCAGTGGGTCACGAGTATGAGTACGAGTACGAGTCAGGGAAAAAGTGACTCAGTCGCACTTGCGAGTCGAGTCATTTGACTCGAGTCCCCATCCCTGCTAAAGTCCACGTTCAAGAGCTCCACCACCTCCTGCCTGCCTCAGCTCTGCTGTTTGCACCTGCCTCCCACTCAGCCCCCTAAGGGGAACAGGGCCAAGCAACGCACAAAGGAGGTTGTGATTGCTTCACCCCAATTTCACAAGAACATGTGAAAGCCAACCTCCTCTGGCAGTCCTTGCAAGTGCATCTCCCTCGAGGGCAAATTATCTGACCCACCAGCTGAATGCGGAAAAGAGACAGAAGCCAGAGAGAGAGAGAGAGAACGAGAACTTCTAAGTAACTACAGAGGAGAACCCCAGCTGGGCCTCATGCAGGAAAAGTGAGTCTGGTTGCGAACCGAAGGGTGGGACACTCTAGCAGGACCTGCCCTTCCCTGTTTTCCCAACACCCCTCCACCCACAGCAACCCTCAGACAAATAAATTATTTGCTAAGTAACCAAGCGACCAATCAGTGCTGGTGAAATGTTGGTGGGAGACTGGCAGGAGGGGAAGACACTCGGCTCTCGAAGAGTTCCGATGAGGTGCTTGGCGGCTGCCGCTGTACCAGCACAAGGAGATGGCCCTGTGCGTTCTTGTGGGCTTCGTTCTCCTCGGCTTCCTAGCCTGGTGGCTTCAGGGACATGGGGTGTTTCTCCGCAGCTTTGCTGTGGATGAAGGACGACGGCAGGGGCCCACCAGGGCGGAGGAACAGGATGGCAGGGTCAACTTTGCAGAGAAAAAAGCATCCCTAGTAGGGGATTGCCAGCTGATCTGCAAGCCCTCGGCCCTTGCCCAGGCCTTACTTAAGAGCTTCCGCAGGTCCGCCGACCTAGAGGCCAGGAGGTGGGCCTGGAAGAGCTGGCCAAACCTACAGACCATTGCCCAGCTCCTGTGGCCCCCAGCTCAGCCCCTGGAATTTGCCAGAGACCATCTCCAGCTGGCCGACAATGGCATCATCGCCCTGGACTGGGTGGTGGGACCTTGGCAGGGGGGCAGGAATGCCTCTGACACCAGGGATTCCGCCGTGCTTCTGGTGGTTCCCAGCTCTGCTGGCCAGATCACCAGGAACATCCAGCAGCTCTGCCTGCTAGCCCTGGAGCAAGGCTACTACCCAGTCATCTTCAACAGGCGTGGACACAACGGCTGCCCGCTCACTAGCCCAAGGCTGCAGCCCTTTGGCGACCCATCGGACCTGAAGGAGGCAGTGGCATACGTCCGGTTCCGACATCCCACCTCCCCGCTCTTTGCCGTGAGTGAAGGCTCGGGTTCGGGCTTGCTGCTTTCCTACCTGGGTGAATGTGGCTCGTCCAGCTACCTCGGAGGAGCGGCCTGCCTCTCGCCTTTGCTCAAGTGCCAGGAATGGTTCGAAGCAGGTGCCCCTTGGTTGTACGAATGGAGCCTGCTCCTGTTCCAGAAGAGAAGCATCAGCAGGTGGGTATTGCCCAGGTTGGAGAGGGGGAGGGAGACTAGCTGAAACCTCCTCTGGGCCACTGCCATATAAACATAGGATGCTGCTTCCTACTGGGCCAGACACTGGTTCTTATGGGTCAGTATTGTCTAACCCTGACTGGCAGCAGCTCCCTAAGAGTTTCAGACAGTGAACGGTCTTTTCCTAGCCCTGGGCACAGATACCAGGCGCAGACGTTGGGACCATCTGAATGTCGAGCAGGCACTCCACCACCACCGAGCTCTGGCTCCCTTTTGCAACTGGTTCCTACCCAATTTGCACCCGGCCCTCTAGCCAGTGTTGGCTCCCACTTTGGGGGGTCCTGCAAGGGCCCCACAGTGGTGCTCTCCTCCCCTGCTTTGAAAAACATGTGCATGCACCAGCTATCCTGCCCCAGTGCCTGGAGACCAGGCAATGGACAGGTCACAGTGGTGCTTCCTTCACCACTGCTGCTATAGGTGCAGGTGGCAATGCAAAGTAGGACTAGCATCTGCTGTTGCCACTGTTCCTCGCTGGCTCCTGGTAAGCCTCCCCCTTGAGCCCAAAGTGTCTGCCCGGCTTCCTAGGTGGTAGTGGGAAGAAATAGCAACTAGATTTATAAAATGGCATGGGGAGGGGGAGAGAGACTGTCTGCTGCTATCCCAAGTCCCCACCCTGATAGGCATCCTTCCTAAAGACCCCACTTGCCAGACAGTACTGGGGGGGGCCAGTGGCAGCATGATGCCCTCTCTATTGGAGGGGTTGACTGGGCACAGGTGTAGACCCTGTGTATGCATGGACCCCTTGGCACATGCCTTACCAGATGCCACCTATGGGGCCAACCCCACCTCTAGAACCTCTTAGCACTTGAGCTGCACAAACCCTCCTGGATAAGATTGTAGCGTTCAACCAGAATGGCTAGATGAAATTTGCTTCTCATAAAATTGAACACTAAGATATAGCCCGGACTGGGGCCCACCCCACAAGTAACCAAATTTGGCAGATGACACTGTCGGCTGATCTTCCTTTACATCAGTTTGTGCCCACAAGCCCCCTTTCTTCTCTCCCCCCCCCCCCACAACCTTTACACAGATGGATCGGACTAGCTCCATCCACAAGCTCACCGAA
Organism: Plestiodon gilberti rubricaudatus; assembly: GCA_026170595.1. Classification (NCBI taxonomy): domain Eukaryota; kingdom Metazoa; phylum Chordata; class Lepidosauria; order Squamata; family Scincidae; genus Plestiodon; species Plestiodon gilberti. Next base: position 43,049,426 of record JANXHW010000007.1, read on the forward strand.
AAACCACAGGTGTTGAATAAGCTGCTTAATGATCGCTAGACTGGGGTGAGAACTGCTTGCTCCAAGCTGGGATCAAAGTGGAAAATACAGACTGGAAGAGGGATTAATAAATCAGAGAGAAATGTTTAGGGAGGACTAAGCAGGAATCAGGCTCATGGGGGAAGGAGCGGAAGCCAAGGGTAGATGAGTGTGAATAATAAAGGGTTGTATGAATACTTCTAGCAATGTGAAGGTGATTCTCCCTTTTCTCTTCCCTCCCCCCCCCCCCCGGCAACAGTGCAAGCTGGGACTCACTGCCTCTTGCATGGGTCATGCATTACTAAAGGTGAAAAGACTCCACCAGGGAGGAAGATCTTAGCAGAAAACTAGGGGGGCCTCCACAGCAGGGCAAAGCTGAAGCCCCACTCCACAGATTTTGCACCCATGGAAGTTCAGGGACCGACGTCAAAGCCATGAACTCATTGCTTTTGGGTGGAGTCCCAAGTTTGAGAACTTTCTCCCTTCAAAGCAGCTTTGTATTCAAAACCTTGGTGTTCACACACAGATACAATTAAAGTGTGGGTTGAATATGCCCGGAGCATCGTCCTCCCCACCCTGCCGTGGCTCTGGTTTCACATGGCTGCCAAGGTACCACCCAGTGCTGTTGTCATGGGAACCTGAGAAAGCCATTCATTCCCAGGTGCCGTTTCCCATGGGGTTGCTATGACTAGAGACAAATTAAGAGATGGGCGGGAGAGATTTTTCTTCTACCACTAGCCCCACAAGTAGAATGACAGGGGAGCAAGCTCTGCACCCCACATTTTCCCAGAGGCGTCCAACTGACTGTGGTGGATGTGAGCTGGGGCAGCATTTGGGATTGGACAGCTCAAGCACTAACTGGGGACCTGGATTCATCATGGGGGGCCCACCTTGCCAGGCTGACCCTTGAGCCCTTTCAGTACTGGGGCCCGCAGTGGTGTGAGTCAGCCAAGAGTCTTGCACTGCCTTTGTCCTTGATACGACCATCCATAAACAGGAATGGCTCCCTGTCTCCATCATTGCTGGAGCTCTAGAGAAGGCTCCCCCTTAGCTAGTGGGGAGAGTGGAAGGAGCCATGAAGCCAAGGTTTCTGGAAACCCAGTATGCTACAGCAGGTCCACTGCAGGGCTTTTGCCCAGGGCCCTCCAGAAAGGTTTCTGGAGACCTAGTATGCTACAGCAGGTCCACTGCAGGGCTTTTGCCCAGGGCCCTCCAGAAACTAGTTGTTTCTGGTGGAGTTGTTGAACTTCAAAGATGGGCCAAACATTCCATTCATCTGTGGAACTCCTTGCCACAGGATGTGGTGATGGCACCTGGCCTAGATACCTTTAAAAGAAGATTGGACAGATTCATGGAGGAAAAGTCCATCACAAGTTACAAGCCATAAGCAACCTCCTGGTTTTAGAAGTAGGTTTTCTCTGTATGCCAGGTGCAAGGAAATGGCAACAGGATATAGGTATCCTGTTGTCTTGTGTGCTCCCTGAGGCAGGGCTCCTCTTATTTTCTTATTCCTGTCCATCAATAAATATGTGCTCCTGTTTCTAGGCATGCCAAGGCCCTAAGGGAAGTCGTGGAGCTGGATGGGGTCTTTGGAAGCCGCTCCTTGCAGGACTGTGAAGAAGCCCTCTTCTGCCACAGGAAGAGCCAGCCCACGACCTGGGAGGCCTACTGGGAGTGCAACGACCCACTGAGGGATGTGGATGAAGTGGCAGTCCCAGTGCTGTGCGTGTGCAGTGTGGATGACCCCATCCGGGGGCCTCCTGAAGACACCCTCCCTTGGGAACTCTTCCAGAGTAACCCTTATTTCTTCTTGCTGTTGACTCCATGCGGTGGGCACTGTGGCTTTCTCAGGAAGGGTCCCTCCCCTTCCTCCAGCTCCTGGGGGAACACGGTCATCCTGGAGTACTTCCATACCTTGGCGGAGTTTTTCCACATGGAGGAGAGGATGCAGGAGAGGCCATGCCGAAGGGGCTTGAGCATGCAACAGCGCCGTCGGTGGGGCCCTCTTCAACACAGAGAACTTCAGCTCCAAAAGAGCTTCAGCTGGCGAAGATCGTACACTCGGTAACGGTCTGCTGCAGAAATGCCAGAAGCAACAGGAACTAGGGTTGGGAAAGAGTTCTTGATGTCAGGGCAAAACAAAACCACCACCCCAAGGTCAAATTGGCTAGCATGGTGTGTAGTGGTTAGATTAGGAGTGGAGAGACTGGAGTTCAAATTCTCACCTGGTAACTTCAGGCTCGCGCTCTCTCTCTCTCTCTCTCTCTCAGCCTAAGCTACCACATAGGGGTGCTGCTAAATAAAGATAAAATGGATAGGTATATCTTTATCGTTAAATAAAGATAAAAATGGAAGGATGGGGTGAATCCATGTATGCCACCCTGAACTCCTGAGCTCTTTAATTGTGAAAACACCTCTGCTTGTAGCATACTGTGGTCTGAATTATGTGACGTGTATTATGTGGTGTGTGTGTGTGTGTGTGTGTGTGGTAAGATACGACAACTGAAACAGTTGCATATAATGAAAAATTTGGGATTTTCTCACAGGGAAGGGGTCATAGTACAGAAGAGAGCATCTGCTTAGCGCAGCTTCAGGTCCTAGGTCCAATCCCAGCATCTTCAGGTAAAGAATTATAGGTATGAGGCTGAAAAAGGCTTATGTCTGACACCCTAGAGGACAATCAGGATAGACGCCCAATGGCCTGGAGCTCCCTCAAAAGCAACTTCATATGCTCTTAATTTGGGGAAGGCTCTAAAGATGCAATCTGATGCATATTTGCCTGGGAGTAAGTTCCACTGAGTACAGCGAGACTTTCTTCAGAAGAAATACGCATAGGATTGCATTGCAAGTTTACTTCAAATCCGGAGAAGAGTGAACAATAGGAGATGAAGGGTGTTTTCATACACTACCTATGACAAACTATCATCAGAGGGTTACAGGCAATTCTGGGTCCCTAACGAACATATGTCAGGCATGTCTGCAAATCTATTTGTTCTCACCTATTCATACTTTACATTTTCAAGTATACTTAATATTATACCAGTATGTGTACTTTGGTGTACTTTTTGTACACCAAAAAATAAATCGTGCAAATTGGCCTTTGCTAAATCCAGCTTCCCGATTATTAAACATGGTACTTCAAATTATCAGAACATTACATACATAGATTTCCACTGACGTTGCGAGGATGAAACTGCTGCTGAAAGCTCGTTAAGGGAAAGCTACACATGCAATACTTAAACAGAGCATGTGCTCTGGGCCCATTCCAAACTCCCTAGCACAGTGGTTTTCAAACAGTGTTCTGAGGAATGCTATGCAATGTGTAGCTTCAGGAGCTGTTGGGTATGTTCCACAGGGCACCAATGAGGTACAGAAGAGAACATACCCCAGAATCTTCTGCAAGATATAATACAAAGTGATTAGGGTTCCTGGAATATATGGTGTTTGAACACCAGGAGCCTAGCAAAGTCCTGTGGGACTGATTCACACATTTTTCGGTGGCAGAGTCAACATGCGATTTAAATCGTTATGGGATAGAACAGCCTCATGAAACACTATATGGCAGGGGTGGCCAAACTTGCTTAATGCAAGAGCCACATAGATAAACTTCAGATGTTTGAGAGCCGAAATATTTAAGAAGCGTCTGAAACATCTGAAGTTTACTGTATGTGGCTCTTACATTACACACGTTTGGCCACCCCTGCTATATGGGGTAGCCTCCTTCAGTGCTGTGCTTCAACAGAACAGACAATCGCAACACCTCTTGACTTCAGAGAGAACTGAGTATTGATGCAAAGCTTAATTCTGGCCTTTTTCACCTTGTGACAAATCACAGCAGACATGCCGTCTACTAAAATTACTTTATTACAGCTCATTTTTTTTAAACATTTCCTTTGCTATGATACAAAGGATACTTACAAACAAAATATTACATATGACCTCTTTTCTCTTATTTTCCAACAACTTGGTAACAGCTTTAAATGCACAATCTATACAATTAATACAGGTTATATAAGAGAGCTATTATGTATGTCTGAACCAGAAGAATACCGGAATACTGACAAGAATATTGTACAATAGAAGCTCTACCATAAGCACTCATGGCACACTTTGCCTGTAAAGGGAAATGCACACCTGTAGTCTGGGGGGGGGGGAAGCAGCTCTTCCGGTGTCTTGGGGACCCCCCCCCCCGGGCAGTGGGGACACCTGTTCCTTCTTTACACCTGTAGGAGACCAACTTGCCCAGAAGAAAGCTTAAAAAAGAAACTCTCTGAAACCCACCCTAAAATAAGTGAAACCCACAATGCTGCCTTGCAGCCAACCTTATACACGTTCAAGTTGATCCTTTAAAATTGACCAACTCCCCCCCCCCCCCAAATCAAGAAAGATTCTGGGAAATAGCTCTTTCACTCTCACAACCAGGTGAATGGGGCTTTGAATGGTTCCTCTTCCTGCCTACCAGCCAGGACTAGAAGCTGCGCCTTCAATCTGCTTGAACTACAGACTGCTCTGTTGGCTCCAGAGAGGGACCTTTCCTAATGTTTTTAGTGAAAATATTTTGCAAACATCTAGGCAGCAGAGGGCCAGGATGCATACCACTAGGGCAGGCAACCCCTTAGTTGAGTCCAGATGTTCACAGATGTTCCTTCTACAAAAGCAGCAACCTATCAGACGTGCACGCAACACTGTGGGGGGTAGAAGGTACACTGATTCCCCCCCCCCTCCCGCTCCTCTCACTTTCAATTCTCAAACCCATCTCACTCACATCCTTTTTGGCAAGGTCTGTGTCCAAAATCAAGAGTCACTTCCAATTTGCCACAATTGGCAACAAAAGGCAGATGCGCTATATGTGGAGAATAGTGAAATAACTTGCTTTCATTTGACAGATTAAGCTCTAGACAGCTACAGGTGTGCATCTCCTTTTTAATAGTTCGGCTCCAACCAGCAAAGGCTGCCTTCATCACTTGGCTCCCTTCCTTTCAATAAACTGACAGTTTCAGTGTTTTTATAGTGGACTGCCCAAAAAACGACCAGGTGTTTGCAAGATAAACTGCAAACAGGGAACAAAACCGAAACACAGATTGGAAAGATGGAAGGGAAAACATATTTAAAACCATGTTGTAATTTTAAAGGTAAGCAACCCTTGTGCAAAATGGGGGAAAGAAAGTCAGACCCACACTAGAAAAATCATGAAGCCAAAAAAAAAAGGGGGGGGGATTAATTAATAAATAGAACATCCAGCTGGCTGGTAGAATAAGCCAACCTGGCTTACAAAAAAAGATTATACATTCAAGATGCTCTTTTACCCCAAATGAGATAAACTGACATTGAAGTTGTGTTAATAGTTCGTTAGAAATCAAGTCTCATCTTTTGTTTTTAAAATAATCTTCACAATACAAGCAAGCTTTATTATTTTTTTTTAATGTCAAATGTACACTATTCACATCTCACGCACTTGCCTCTCAGGCCTTAATTTTAAAAGGTGTGCAGGACGCCACCTGCCTTGATCATTAAAGCCAAGAGGAACCGGGCAGTTAAGGGAACCCACTGGACACAAAGCCATGACCACCTCGTGCTGCTAGCCTTGGCCTACATGGCCTTCTCCCTGGAAAGAAGGAAGGTCTTTCAGCAACACACCAAAAAGTGTTAATGAGAGAGATACCTTGAGCACTTGCAACCATTTCAGCCAATGCAGCTTCTTCATGTGTGTGGTATGCAATAGTTTTAAAACTATTTATTTACATCAAAATTCACTCCAACTCATTGGTGGTAACTGGACAGAGGCGCATTGTACGATCTGAGCTGGAGGAGTAAAAGGGCAAAAGCTGAAGCCAGGAAGAAATAAGAGGGCGATCAAATGTGCTAGAAAGCACATCTAGGTATATCACATCACCCTCATTGCTTGTGGCTCCCCTCTCCTCTCAGCCCAGCTCACGCACCAACATGGTCTTGGTTACACACACACACACACACACACACACACACACACACACACACACACACACACCTTTCCCCCAGTATGACACAAAGCAGTATAGGCGGTGTTCATGTCTTGAAAACACCCTTGCTAAGTAATGACTGCTGGAACTATATTCAGACAGTTGCCAGTGGCTTGCGACCCCCTGAAAGTGAGCAAATGCATATGTAGTGAGGGGGCCAGCTGGCCAAGTCTATATGAACAACTCCTGCATGGGATAACTGACAGGGTGGGGCAGGAGGGGAGACTTTTTTTATTCGACTTCAGATAAATGGACAGGCAAATGCCACATGTTGCAAAACTACACTTACAGGAAACTCATACGGCAGCTCACACACTCAGTAGCAGTTAAAACACAGCAACTCCTAGCTAGTCCAATTCTCCTTATGGCCATTCACACAATCAAGACAAAATGGTTGAAACAAACCAATGGTTGAAACAAAGCAAAGCTGGGATTTTCACCGGCAAAGGGCTCGCTTCCTTCTCACACAAGCCAAAAAAATGCATTGCAAACTACAGTTCACAAACTCCGGTCTCCTGATCCTGACATTTTGCTGAGCCAGGAGTGACCACAGAAGTGTACAATGCTGGAATTAAAAAGCAGGCAATTGGGTCAATCAAATTTCCCTTCACTACATAGGTTCCGCCACCCCATCCCACCCCCGCCGCAAAATCCAAGAACAAATGTCCTGGTCCCCTTGGAAGGTGCTAAGTGGGGGGGGGGGGAGACGCTTGGCAAAACACCTCCCCCCAAACACAGGAACAAAAAGCTCTCCCATTGGACACTCAGCCCCCTCAAGCCCACAGAACATTCGCTCAAATTTGGTTCAGAGTTTGCCACTTGGCACATACCAAAGATTTTATTTAAACTTTAGTATAAAAGGGGGAAAAGGCTTCAGGCTTCAAAGGAAAAATGCGCGCGCACACCCTGGTCAATTTGCTAGCTATACTATATACAGATAAATTACAGCATTTTCGAATGAGCTGTTTGTGAAATTCAGCACAGTACACATTCCAAGTTACCCGTAATTTTGAAAGGAAGAGGGCAGCGTGTGTATGGGGGGTGGTGAAGGGAAGCCTTTTTTGTTCGCACCGTTTCCTCTTGGCAGGGCACCAGTCCTCATGAGGATAGGGGCATTTAATTGGCAAACAGGTTACACTGCTAGGTTTTGGCTAGCCAAGAAAAAAAGAATTAGGAATAGTTCTCATGCCTTTTCCCCTCACTCTCACTAGAAATGGACTGGCGAGTGGAGTGAGGGAGGTGGCCAATTGCGATGAGGCACTCAGTGCTGTGAATTAAACACCCTGCTTGTTCATACAAGCCTTGTTTGCTTGATGCCCTCTCCTGCTGATGCAGCCTTTTCACCTCCAGAGCATGTTTATCTAAGGATGTGGAAGAGGGCTCATCGCAAGAGATGAAGGAAAGTGTCTTTCAAAAAGCACCAGATGTTGCATTCATGTTACACATGAATTACACAACTGGGTTCATGATTATCAGCACCAGAAAATCTCCTCTTTTTTTGGGGGGGGGAGAGAGAGAGAGAGAGAGAGAGAAGTAAACTAGTTTTTGTGCTCAGAGGCAGGTAGACCATTAAAACCAATTTATTCCAGATCAATTATTTTGAAAAGCTACCTGTAAAACGAACACACACATGCATGCAAAACAGCACAGCAGGCACCTATCAGTGACCCTGACTTGGAGGGTTCCTGCTGTCAGCTCCAATATGCTCTTCCTAAGCAATGTCAAAATAATCTCCTATGGCATGAACTCTTTAAAAGAGGACGTGGTGACATCTCGCTGACAGGAAGAGGTAGCACAGTGAAAAAACTAAAAACTGAGCCCTTTGCTGGGGCTGGGGGCTGAAGGCCAGAAAACATCCAAAGTCGGGCCCTTCTCACCTATCTGCTGTATGACTACCAGGGTAGTGACAGGGTAGGATGGAAGGTTGAACTACAAACCAACCAGCCTCACTTCTGTGTGCTGGGACAATCTCTCTCTCTCACCCCAGCTCTCTTCCAATGTTGCTTCAAGGGTACCTTTCCAAGCAGGAGATCCTGCCCTTCTTCCATGCACTGAGGGGGAGCTAACTACAAAAGAAACCTCCTTTGACATGCTTGGCCCTGAAATGCTGGTGCTTTGGGTCTGTTTCAGCGGTTAAGGTTTCACACAGGGGATTTTCCCCACCGAGTGCCTATGCGACTCAAGGTGTTTGGTAAATCCAGCAGATTAGAGTTCATCTGGGGTTTCACTTCTGGCAGGCACTACTCAGGCAAGCTTTCCCCAAACCTGCAGAAATGTACAAGCTGAAAGGCCCTGAACCTCCTCGCCTGTTGCACAGCTCCCGACAAAACGGCAGAAAGGGGGTGGCTTATAATCTCCCTGTTGCCCTGAACATGACACTTCCTAGTTACCCATATACTTGCCACTGGCAGTAGAAACTGAGAGACAGAGACTGATTGACAGAACAGTCACCATCTGCAAGCTTCAGAATAAAATCCGTGTTCCGCACCCAACACACTTGGTCTTCCCGACACACGATGCAAACTCACACTTCAGATTCCAGAGCAAGGTGAAGCAAGAAGGAACCTCCAGCTACTTTTCCACTGCCCTCATGTCAATTGACTCAGGCTGCCCTCCCCCTGCTCCAGGTACACAATGGGTTGCTAGCACCCCCTCGGAGACAAAGTACATGACCCAGCTTTGTTATGTCTTGACGCCACTGGCCAGAGAGAGTTCAGAAGTACATTGTATGTGGTAGGCACACAAGCATATAAATACACACACACAAATGAGAGTCATCTGTATAACACGGTCTCTTCTATAAATGTAATCCCAAGGGACATGTGCGTTTTAAGGTAGGCTGTGCAATCCTTGGACTCTCTAATCCAAGCGGAAGGCACTAGGTAACTCTGCACCTGAAAGGTGGGCCTACGGGCCTGTGGCTATGGGTCTATAGTGAAAGAAAATTCACCCACAGAAATATCTCCTGGTGGAGTAATTTCAAGCCCCATTTTGCAACTTCCCACCCTGTATCTCTTCAGTTGCAAGACGGCAGGAGCCTGCATGGTGATCTCTGCAAATGAGTCTACACGCCAACAAGAATTTCCTGGCGGATGCTGCAAGCAACAGAACAAACATAAAAGTGTTCCAGTGCTACCAGCTTCTAAACAGAAAAGGAAAAGGGCAGGGAAGCAATTTGTGCCACTTATCTCTTTCTCTCTCTCCTTCCACACTGAAAACAGATTTTGATACAGAGTCCAAAGCAGAAAAGGTTAAAATTTCCAGACACAAATGGCACTTGGGTGTCATGAGTCCTAGTGGCCACCAACAGCAATTTGATTCCCTCTGAAACTTCTGATGCAGTTGCCTGTTTGCCTGTCATAACCGGGCGCTGGCAGCTGCCTACCTGCACTCTCCTTTTATGGATTCCGCCTTGGAGGGAGCAGCATCACGCCCATGAAGATGACATTGTCATGTATCAAATTCAAGATGTACAGATCCTCTGAAGTCCTCTGCAGTTTCCTAGCAGAACCCCAAGCCTAGACTCAAAAAGGTTGTGCTTGTCTGGGAAGGAAGAGTACACTTCTAATGATCTAAAGCAGAGTTCCCCAACCTGTGGTTCGTGAACCACTAGTGGTACGCAGACCACAGACTGGTGGTGTGTGGGCCAGCGGCAGCCAAGATGGTGGCCACCATGATCCGCAAACCATCCTGCTGCACCGGAGCCCGACAGCTCGAGCTCTGTCGAGCCAGTAGAGCGCAAACGTGCGGGCTTCCCCACGCAGGGAACGGCCCTCCCACCCACCCTTGCTCCTTACTGTCGTCTTCTGGGCTCTGGCACAACCATGAACCCGGAAGAGCCGATGATGTCATCGGCACTTACTTCCGGTGGTATGCGGTGGGCCAGAGGCCCGCAAAGGTGATACATCAGACGAATCAGGAACCACTGATCTAAAGGGCGCTGAGATGAGATGGGGACATGGAAAGTAATTCCTGTTGCCAAATAACATGGGGGGCGGGGCGGGGAAGAGCACATACTTTCTGCAGTAGGTAGTTTAGATTTTGTCTGGGACTAAGGGAAATCATGTACTCTGAAGAGATTGATTTATGCATTCTTAATGGAAACTAAAAGGTTGCAAAACAGAAAACGCACTCCCAGAGATAAACACAAAATGAATGAAGAATGCAAAGGAACATGTAGGGGTTGGGGGTGCAAGCAGACTACAGCATGGTAAAGAAAGCCTGAAAAATCTCTCAAGTTTGCAAACTGATTCAGAACACACACACACCAATGCAAACCAAATGGCTGCTTCTTTTAGAGTTCCAATCAAGCAGAGGTTGATTGGAAGCACCACCACACACCACCCACATACTGCCGTCATTCACAGGCATACACAGCTCGATTATTAAAGAAAAATGAGGCCAGCAAAAACACTCAGCTGGCCCAGATCACTTGGTTCCTCTTAGTGCGTGCATGTACACACACACACACACACACACACACACACACACACACACACACACACACACACACACACTTTAGACTACATGCTCTGAATCAGTTTTTGCAAACTGTTTTAATTAAAATATTAGTTCACTGAATAGTCCAGGGTCCTGGCATGTAGTGGTATACATAGGGGGAAAAAAACTGGTTACCGTACATCATAATTCTCTCCAATTAAAAAAAAGCACTAATATTGAAATTGACATGAGGTTTAGGGGGAGATGGGGAGGGAGGCAGCAATTTAGCCTGTGCTTTTTACATCATATGAATAAAATAAAATTTAAAAGGAGTTCGATCAAAATTTCATCATAAATGCAAGCTGGAATGAAAAAAAAAAGAAAGCAATCAAGTAGATCTTTTCAAGTAGATCTTTTCATTGTTCTGCTGTGCGTGAAAACCCGGAAACAACCCCACCCAAAAAACACACCCCATTCTATGTTACCATCATATTCTGGATGGTACTATGCCCTAGAAAGGGAGACATACCATAGGGGATTAAATTAGGAGGAGCAGAGTGGGGGCTTTAGCGTTAAAATTCAGTGTTCATTTCTCCACTTCACCCACTCCCCTTTAAAAAATATAAATTGGTTTCGTTTCACTTGGAAGGTTTGACACCTGGCAGCTAAAAGGGATCTGAGTACTTTGAAATTTTCAGAGAGCACAAACATGGACTGGAATATAAAGCCAACAAATATTTGTTTTGATGTCATTTCCCCTTGCCTCCAGATCACAATCCTTAACAGAAATAACTGTGCACAGTTCAGCAATAGAAGGCTTTCTTCCCTCCTCCCCCCATCTTTTCAGGTTATGGTTTCATCTTTATGATCCCCAGTGATATGATCAATCTAAGATCTGGGGGGGGGGGGAGAGAGAGAGAGAGAGAGAGAGGCTGGCTGGCTGGCTGAAAGTTAAGGATCTGGAGTGGTTTTTAATTTTAAAAAAAGTTACGCTGATTAAAAAAAGAACTGAGCAGCAGTGTGACATATGTTAAGAGTATTTTCTATACAAATATGTCACAGGGACATAAACACATTCGGAAAAAAACCTCTTGCATTTCAGCCCTATAGATGTGTTAAAAGGCAAATCCTAGAGTTAGTAGCTAGTGTTTATTTTCTTAAGTGTGCAAGGAAATCAATTTACAAAGAAAGCCCAGTAGAGCAGCCTGTAGTGCGAGGAATTTTGCTCTCTCTTTTTCAAACTTCATGTGGGCCAAACGACTCTCAATTTAGCCCCTTCGGTTCTGAAGCCAATCCAAAGACCTCCTTTCACTGCCTTGGCACAAGAGAGGCCAAAGACTGCGTGCAAAGGGCTCTACCTCTCTGAAAACTTTGCTCTTAGGCTCCCCTGGAACCTGCATGCATGCAGACACAAAGCCTCTGGGGCCAAGTGGTCAACCCAGCAATCACAATGGCTATGGAGTTGTGAAGAATTCACAGCAACTGAGACTTCGTGCAGAGGACGGGTCGTGTGTAGCAAACGTCTACGGAGGCAGCGACAAGTTAGTCAGCAGCTGAGACAGCAACGGCTCTTGGCTCCCCTGTGGCAACTAAAGCACTCAAACAGTTGGCTACGGCTTTACATGTAAACGAGAAACTGTGGCGAACCCAAGAAGGGTCACAAAACTGGCAAATGTAGTGTCAGAAGGAAAAGCTCCTTGCCTACCAATGGCATGTGCACAACTTATGGCCTCTTTCACAACACCTCTGGAACGTTGGGTCGGTTGGTTGGCTGAGAGTCCTAAAGTTTTCGAAGGACAGAAACAGAGTGGCCAGGGCGATGAATGCGGGGCATCTTGCAAATTGTTCTGAAGCTTAACTAAGGTGAGATGTCACAGTATTAAGCCAGAAAATGAGCACTCCATCCTGGCCCCACTGCTTCCCCTCCCGCCACCACACGCAACACAACCTGTTGGGCTGAGCGGAGGGCAGGGTGCCTGGCAGGTGCGCTTTATTATTGCAGTGCTGTCCCAGCTATTGTGTGAAGAACACAACTGACTTTGCCTCCTAGTGCAAAAAAGAAAGCGAGCAATTGGGGCGTGAAGAGTCTGCGTTTCCCCTTTCCCCCAGCTAGCAAAGTCCTCACGCCCCGTTTTTGTGACCTGCTTCCATTTGGTCCCTTCTCGGCAAGAGGCCAACCCTATGAAGCACTGAGGAGCGGGTGGCGTTAAATACAGAGTGGGAACCAAGAGCGCGTAGGCTCACCCTCTGCTAGGTTAATTCGCCGCCAGCCTGTCAGGGGGCTTTGGCTGGGTAAGGAGATGCCTGCACTTCCTTTCTGAACTGCCCACAACTGTTGCAAAAAGAAGGACCTCACCCATCCCCACTGAAAAAGCTGCCCTCTTTCCCTCCCCAACTCTAAACTGCTTCTTGAAAATGAAAAGGGAAAAGATCTCTGCAACCAAATACTATGACATCCCAATTAGTAAACCCCAAATGCAACACTTTCCCAAGCGAACACGCTCGCCAAGAGGCACCCAGAGTCTGCACTGCCCAGCTTAGGCTCCTGGGGAGAGTTGTCTGTCGGCAGTTTCTGTTGGCAGATTGCTCCAGTGGAATTGCCACCCTTGGGTACAGGTTTGATGCTATTATGTATAAGACACGTGTGACCCATTGGATATTTGTGAAGTGACACTCGTGCTCCTGCTCATACCCTGCTCTGTCCGTCCCCCAGAAGCCGTTCGCCTCAGAGCCTGGGGGCTGTTGCGGACCCCTAGTGAACTACCTCGGGGTACCCCCTGCATGGGCCCCGAGGGGTGACCCCATGGCTGGGGGCCACCTTGCATCGGATGGCCCCAAGCTTGTGGCGGGCCACCCATGGGATGACCCCAGTGAGGTCCCGTGCCCCCAGAAGGATTGTGGGACCAGCTAGAAGCTCCCGGGTAGCTGTGGCTGAACGCCTCGGGGGAGAGATTGGAAAGAACCATGTTACTAAAGCCTAGCCTCATGCTTTCTGAGTCAAAAGCCTCGATTTCCCGGGCCTGGCGCTCCAGCAGGCTTCGGATTCGCTCGGTGCGCTCGTTCTGCAATGCCAACATCTCTTCCTCGATCTGGGCAGGAGAGAAGTGAGGGAGGGAAGGAAAGAGAGAGAAAATGTTAGAACTCGATTCCGCAAACTGTGAGCCCCGCGGGGCATGCTACTATGCAGCAATAATCAAACCATTACACAATTCAAGGCTCCGGTGACCCCAAAGCAGCTGCCCATTGGCTGCACCTCGGCATGATTCACTAGAGTAGGCTTGCCTCCTGCAACCGCTCCTGATGCAGACACACAGCACAACCGCCTGCCTTCGACAGAGGCTGTTTGCTGTCTCTCTCCATCTGTTACAGCTCTGGGCTTGCCTCCCTTCCGTCAGAAGCCTCAGCCAGCACTCATGCAGGTACACAGAGGGTGGGAGCTTCGGAACTTCTGCAGGTACTAAAAAGCAAACGCTTTCAGGTCTCAGAGCAAAGTGCTGCTTTGTTCATGCAGGAATAAACGTGCGCCTCAGCTATCAGAAACTTGGGCAATGCCGTCTTGGCTCTCCTAACTGTGAAAAGGCAACTGCTACATATTCTGAACATTCATTTTGAATTTGTCCATCCAGTACAACATCAGGACTTAAAACCAGAGGAGCAGGGACTAGCCAACAGCCATGGCGACACTCTAGGAGACCACTAGGTGGCAGTGGAGACCCAGCAGATGCAATGGAAGAGAACAAGCAACCTATGACATTCACATACTGTACTGTAAAAACTGAGGGCCAGAGATCCACGATTAGGGTCTTTGCTTAGCGGCCCACGTGGCTGCTTTAAAAATCTGGACGCAGAGCTGTGGAAGGAGGTGTTTAACCCTTTCCTCCCACATCCTTCCAGCTTATGTAAATCATCCAACAAAGTTGCTATAAGCCCAGGCGGGGGGGGGGGGTGAGGGGGGAAGAGATCAAAACAGCATAAATAAATTTGGCTTGAATAATGAAACTCTATCCTTGAGTTAAGCCAGTTGGATACAATAGGATTGTAGCTCAATTGTTTACACCAGGGATTCTCAACCAGTGGTACTAGTACCACCAGTAGTACTTCGGCTGACTGCTGGTGGTACTTGGACCACCAAAACTCCGCTCTGATGCGGTGCTTTTGGCAGCGCATTTTCACTCCCGAAAGGCTCCTGCCTTTGGCCGAGCCTCTCGGGAATGCTGAGAAGAATCCTCCTACCTGCCCAGAGCCTCCTAACTGCGTTTTCTGGCCTTTGAAAACCCAGCAGTAACTGGTGATGATGTAATCACGTTACTTCCAGTGGTACATAGCAGGAGAGTGGCGCCGGAGATGGTACTCTGCCGGGAAGGGGTTGTGAACCCCTGCTTTACACTGAAATCAACACCAGTGGACTTGAATGATACCGTTGTAACTTAAAGACAGTTTATCTGCAACACCATTTAACAACTTTAACCATAACAGGTTTGTGGGGGAGGGGAAAGGGGCAGAGCTGGGAAAGAACCGTCAGTTTGGGTAGAATCCTATTGCCCTGCAAGACCAGGTCCCCCTTTCACACTGACAAAACGCCACAACCACAGAATGGTGTACAGATGTTTCCTGGAGTCAACAGAGTGCCCACAACGATGCCCCCTTCTCCCAGACAGAGCCACATCAGGACAGGATACTGACTAACTCAGTAGCCAATGACTGCACAACCAGTAAGTCAGTTCCAGCTCACAAAGCTAGATGTTCAACATGGGGCAACATCCTTCGCTCAAAGTCTTTTGGAACAAGGCGCATACAAAGGGGATCTCTGTGATGGAGAGCACTTTGCAACAACAGCCAGAGAGCACCAATAAAACAGCAGACAGATAAACAGCAGTTTTGCTCTTAGAAGCCTTTATAAGTACACAACGGCCCTCAAAGCAAGACTCATGGAATACCTCCATCCATTCCCTTCATGGCCCACCCACAAAGAGGGATGGATGTACAGGACAGACCAGTCAAATAGTCAGGGCCAGAGTGCCTCCCTCTCCTCAGCCTGGAAGGTGGGGAAACACAACCAAAGAAAATGCACGGTGCAGAAATGGGGGCTTTGCTGGCCGACCATCCTCCAAGTCCAGGAAAGTTCCCCCTATGCAATGGGGTGCTCCGTCACCTTTGCTATGAACATCTATTTCCAGTGCTTGGCCTAACATTGTTTCTTGCAAGGTAAGAGAGTCAGAGCACACAGCAGAACAGAAACGGGAAGCAGAATTCAGTCGCAACACCCTGTGTTGGATGTGTCGGTACTCTGACACACCAGGGGGACTGCCAGTGAGTCAGGAGCTAGAGCAAGTCACGCAGAAAGGAAGAGCACTGAAGTAATGGCGCACTCTCTCTCTAGTACTCGCTCACCAATCCCTAATTCTAGTCTCCAGAACTCTGCTACTACTTACGACTATCCCACCGGGGAAAAAGGGTTACTCCACTGCTGGCTGGGTTTGGGCTGCTAGAAGAGTCAAATGCCTCTTAAGGAAAGTCCTGGAGTCTGAGGCTGCAAGCATGAGTTGCTGACTTCCTGACCACTGGCCTATGGCAGTAGCTGTTTTGAGGGAAGGCAGGCAGCCAGCACTGCTCTTCCGGGCTGTGTGCTTGTATACTGTGTCCAGGAGAGGGTGCAAAATGGGTTAAATGACATCAAGGCGTTTCCATCAGCAAGGCATGTTGTCTGATCCATGTTTGGCTAACATGCAGGCAACGTCAATAAAGGACTTTGTGACTGGTGCAACAGGATTAGCAACAGGGTTGCTAGGGACACTGTGGGAGTAGCTGTTCTGCTATATTGCCTCTTTGTCTAATGGCATTACTAGGTTTTTGATGATGTTGGGTTAGTATAGGATAGTACAGGGGTGTCAAACATGTTTCATACAGTAGGCTAAATAGCACCTGCTGGGCAGGAAGTGATGTCACTAAGCAGGAGATGATCAAAAATAAGCACATTTTTCTCACTTAGGAACTCATTAGCTGCGAGTGACAGAGGAGAAAATATGCAAACCTTGATCATATTTTCAAGATATGGGAAAGCCCAATTATCATGTGGGCTGCCCTTTCAGTGCCACTTCTGCTGAGGCATCACTTTGCAGCTCAGCAGCTTAGAAGTGCTCTGCAAAGTGGCGCCTTGGCAGAAGCTGCACTGCTGAAAGGGTAGCCCGCATGATAATTGGGCTCTCCCAACGCCTCGGCAGCTTCTCCCTTTTCCTTTTTCACCCGTCTTGGTCTGCCTCTTCCTCCTTACTGTTTCTTGCCTTCTGAGGCCTCCTTCCATCTCTCCTTCCCAGCGTCTCTGCAGAAGTGGTGCTGCTGAAAGGGCAGCCCGCATGATAATTGGGCTTTCCCAGTACCGCCCCTTTCAGCAGTATTGCTTCTGCCAATACGTCACTTCACAGTTCAGCAGCTGAGAGCAGCTGATGGTGGTGCTGGGAGAGCCCAATTATCATGGAGGGGGCAAGATAAAGAGCTTCCGGGGGCTGTCTTGTGTTTGACACCCCTGGTGTCTTAGCCAACTAGACCCTCTAATTGCTTTATGAAGGCAATCTTAGTTGCAACACAAGATTGCCCAAGAAACTTTCTAGTTCCACACAGATTTGTTTTGTTGTCAATGCCTTGCAAAGTTCCTCGTCACTTTCAATGACTAGCAAAACCACAATTATGCAAAACAGTAAATTGTGCCGAATTCATTGTGAAAACTAAGAGAAAATCTGCAACTTGCGTCCAGGTTTTGCAAAAGATGAGTAATTAACTCCGCTTTTCTTAATGAAGAGCCCAGACTGAGTGCAGAACCTGCACTGCTGGCTCCCGCCACCTTTTTCCCCCCTCTGTTCATACCTTCTGTTCCAGGAGAGCTCTGCGCAAGGACACCCGCTGCTCCAATTCACGCAATTCCCGGTCGTGCTGGGCCTCTGCCTGCATCTTGATTTTACTCTGATAGGCATTTAGCAGCTCCAGTTCCTGCTGCAGCTGCATCTTTAAGACCTGGCACTCTGCTTCCTGTGCCTCGTCCAATCGCAGCTGAGGAGGGATATACATTTTTATGAATAAATTACATGGAAATAACTGTTCATGACAGCTTCTGGGAAGGGTGTGAGATGGGCGAGAGGCAGCAACCACCGCCATTCATCTATTCGCAGGGAACCCACAGTGGCAGACCCTAGTATAGCAGTGCTAAGGCTCAGCAACCACTATCACGACCACTTTCTAAAGAGCAATCCCTGTGCTTCCACCCTGCCAAGGGAAAGAGACTTCAGATTTTGCAGATTCAGCAGCCCTGAGACACATTTGAATCCTGATTATGGGACTGTGTATCCCTAGACAGGATACAACCAGTCACACATCATTCGAAAATAAAGGCTTTGATGGGGAACTCACAGCTTGTGTGGAGAGCATTTCATTAATGCTGTGGTCATACTGCTCAGCAAGGATGGCCAGCTTCCGGGTCTGCTCTTCCTTAAGCCGCTTCAGGACCGCCTTGTGCTCACTCTTTGGTGTGGTCTCCAGCAGGTGATTCCGCAGCGCTTTGTACTGCCGGGTCTGGATCTTGCAAGTGTCCTGGAACTGCTTCTTTATTTGAAGCTCTTTAGACTAGATGGGAGAGAAGGCAACAACAACACATCAAATTGTGAGGGAGGCTTTTCCAAAGGCACCAAGCGTTTCTAGAGCAGAGAATTGTGTGCACATGTTACAGTTTGAATCACACTACAGGTGGGCCCCCATATCCGCTGGGGATATGTTCCAGGCCCCTCCGTGGATACTTGAAACCGTGGATAATAGCAAACACCCTCTCCATGGTTTCCTGAGGGCCCCCCTACCCTGCCTCCCCTGCAGGCAGGCATGCGTGCCCCTCCCAGCTCTTATTTTTCTTTCAGCAAGCTTTGTTTCTTCCTTAAAACAAACAGCGAAGCAGCCTTCATTGCAGGCAAGTAGAACGAGACTAAGTCCTAGAGAGGCTCTGCAAGGTTTCTGTTAACCTTGCAAAGTCTCTCTAGTACTTAGTCCCGTTCTACTTGCTTGTAATAAGCAGCCAGAGGCTGCTTCTCCTGTTTCTTTAAAGAAGAAACAAAGCTTACTGGGAAAAAGGTAAAAGCCTGGGGGGGGGGGGGGGTTCCCCACAATCCGTGGATAACTGAAACCGTGGATAGCGAATCAGTGGATATGGGGGCCCACCTGTACATCTGACCCGGTAGCCTCCACGGCCCCTGAAATGTGTGGTTATTCAACAGGTTTCAAATCAAAATCAAAAATGTACCAAAACAACATTCAAAAATCAGTGGGAGAACATTTCAACCTCCCAAACACTCTGGGCGATCTGAAAGTCAATATTCTTCAATAAAGAATGTTCAAAAGAAGACTCTGGCATGGAACTGCTGAAGTAGACTATCATCAAGATATTTCATGGCCTTTTGGCTCCACTGGTTAGGTTCCCTTCCCCCCCCCCCCTTTCTCTGTATCCATATACTTGGCAACCTGTCACAGGGGGCATGGCTTCAGGGCCCTGCAGAGCTAATTGCCAAATTTCCCACCTTTTGTTCAGACAACAGAGGAAGAAAGCAAGGGTACATACTCTCAGCTTCCTGTCTCTGAGAGGGCAATGCAGCTGAAAAATGGGCATCTTTCAACCTTGCCTCAAAAAGCGGCATGCCCTGGGGCTATCTGGCTTGCCACCATGCGTTTATGCTTGAGGTTTCCCAGCAGACCGGTCTAGCTCAGCCAACACATTGCCAGGCTTAGGGGGGGCCCACTTATACTTTGTGGTTTGCTTGAGCCAGGAAAGAAGGGATCTAAGTGACATTAGAATGACATTAATCCCAGCAGGCATTCCCATCCTAAAGGCAGCCTGGGAACAGCACCAGAGGATCTCAAGCTGCCAAGAGCTCCTGGTTGAGGACATCTGACTGGCAGGCTGGCCAGCCAGCCAAGTTCACCAGGGAGCTGGGTGGAACAAGCACCAACTCCAATAAGAGGCCCCCACTGGCAGCCCCACAGTAACCCCCACTGGCCACAGAGGATACCTGCCACTCGAAATGTAGGATCTATTTTCCTCTGTCCTCTCACAATCTAAAGGGAAGGCCAACAGACCATTAAACTCTCTCGAGGCACTTCAATGCCAATGAATGGACACAGGTGCTGTTAAAGGGGAAGACCATCACACCTTCCTCCTCAATAAGCAGGAAGCAAAATTACCTACACAGAACCATAGTGATCAGGCATCACCCTCCACTCTGCCACCATCTGAAGAGTCAGCTTTGCAGTCCTCTCTCATCAATTATAACCATTTAGATTTGGCCTCATTCAGTAGCAGGATCAACTTGCTATACTGGGTCTGGCTGCTGTCAGTTTTTGTTTGGGTGCCAGGGTCTATTGGCAACTTTGGAGCCCACAGACATTTAACGGGGGGGGGGGGGGGGGCAAGCTCCCGGCCAGATTACGCTGCCTTTATTCTCAGCAACAAGAGCTCATGTACATGACAATTAAGACCCTCAAAATAGCTATAAAATGCAAAGATCTTTCTCTGAAGGGAAACTCAGTATGGTGGGGGGGGGGGGGAAGAGGAGAGCAGCCAAAGCCTGAAGCAGCACAACAAAAGCATCCAAGTTGACTGACAGAAGCAATTCTAAGGACTTGCTAGTGCAGGTGACCAGCTGGGACAACTGAAAACTGGTCCACAGGCCACAGCAAGGGAAGAGGTAAGGTAAAGAACAGTCTCCGTTATTCAGCTGTTACACAGTTAACTGGCTACTGCCTTGATATATAGCATCTATAATCAGATCTACAAAGGTCCAGGCTTAGGACTGCTGTGAATGCGGTGGCCAATCACCCTCTCCTTAGACATATCACAAGATGCAGCATTGGCTCAGGCCTGGACAGCATCCCAGAAAGGCTCTTTGCATGCAAATCTCTCCCAGGGTCCTTGCACTGTCAACAAGGGCAGGGTTAACTTTTAATGATGCACTGAGAGAGGAATGACTGTTGGACATTGTCTGGGTCAAATCCTGGAATGCAGGAGCCTCAGGCAGTTTCTCCAAGCACTGCATCACCAGGGAGACTCTGTGGCCAATGGAAGGAGTGAATGCTGAAGCCTTCAATCCTTGAGATTGAAGGATCTACAGCAATAGAGTGATTGTATCAAATGGCACACTGAGTCAGTCAGAAGGCGGCAAGCGCCAAATGTGTTGATCCTTACCTCATCTGCAAATCCTTGACCCTTCTGCTGCCCTTAATAGTGGCACAAAACACATTCTAGGGGCAGAGGCAGCACATTAAGTCCAACATAAGATGGTGAGCTTCTGAGGGGGCCTTTTTATGGTCAGCAAACAGGACATCCTATGCACAGCCCAAACATGCTACTTCAGAGGTTCCCAACCTGTGGTACATGCACCACTAGTGGTACGCGGACCATAGGCTGGTGGTACGTGGGCTGCTGGCGGCCAAGATGGCGGCTGCCATCTTGGCCACGGCTTGAGCTCTCCCAAACCAGCAGAGCTCAAGCGCGTGGGCTCTAAGCCCTCCCACCCTTCCTTGTGCCTTACCTTTCTGAGGTCTGGCGCGGCTGTGAACCAGGAAGTGCCAAAGATGTCATCATCAGCACTTACTTCCGGTGGTACACGGCAGGCTGGAGGCCTGCGACGGTGGTACGCGGACCAAAAAGGTTGGGAGCCTCTGTGCTACATCACTGTCTCAAATTAACATGGGCTATTTGCCCTCTGCCTGCAAAACTTGCTTTCTCCAAATTTATACCAACCTGCTATAATAAATTATGGCTTTCCTACGGAAGTCCAAAAACAACATGGAGCACTGGAATGCCACAGGCATTCTCTAACCGGGGCCTAAGACATACCTTGAGACTCTTGGGCTGCTGCCGGACCTCCATGACGTGTTTGCGCCTTAGTTCGCGCTCACGCCGCTTGTTATACTCCAGCTGGTTGGTGAGCTCTGTCTGGTGCTGCAGCCTGATCAGCTCACAGCGCATCTTCTGGATGGTGTTGAGGTGTCGGAACTCCAGCTCTTGCATGGACTCGTGCTGACGCAGCAACATTGCATGCTCCAGGTCCTTCTGGGTCTGCCTCTTGTTTAGCTCCTGGACCACAAGCAAGACACTATTAGTCCTTCCCATTCTGTGCAGAAGGGAAAACAGGCTTCTAGAAGGAATTTGCCTTGCTGGCAGACGCGTAACTACGGTGGAGCGCGTGGTTCAGTTGAACCAGGCGCCCACCGCTGCGGGGGCGGCGCCGGACTCGAGTCCGACTTGAGAGACTCGATTCGGACTCGAGGCGGCGCACACACCACTCACTCACCCGAGCGCTGCTGCTGTCTTCCTTCCTCCAGAGAGGTCAGTTGGGGTAAGCCATCCGGCGGCGCGATCTTCCGCTGAAGGAGTCCGGCGGCGGCGGGGAATTGAAGGCACACACACACTCACTTCCGCGGAAGTGAGTGTGTGTGTGCCTTCAATTCCCCGCCGCCGCCGGACTCCTTCAGCAGAAGATCGCGCCGCCGGACAGCGGAAGATCGTGCCGCCGGATGGCTTACCCCAATGGACCTCTCTGGAGGAAGGAAGACAGCAGCAGCGCTCGGGAAAGGAGGTAAGCCGGCCGGGGCGCTGGGGGGGTGCCCGGTGCAGGGTCCCGCCGGGTCGCCCCCCCTCCCGGAGGTCGCCCTCCCTCAGGGAGCGCGGTGCCCCCTTCCCGGAGCGCGATGCGGCCTACTGGCCACGGCGATCTTTACTGGTTCAGGGGGGAAATTGTCGCCCCCATACTGTATGGGGGCGACAATTTCCCCCCTGAACCGGGCGCCAACGAGGCAAGTGACGCCTCTGCTTGCTGGATCAGATCAAAAGGTTCATCTAGTCCACCAACATTCTGCTTGTAACAGCACCCAACCAGGTGCCTCTGAAAGCAACAAGGGAAATGGACCCCTCCCCGCCATTTGCCTGCAGCACCTTGTATTTAATTAAGAGCGTGCCACTGATCATTTCACCTATCTATCTTGGTTAATAGCGGTCAACCCATTAATTTGCCCATTTTCTAAAGCTTTCCTAAAGACCATCAAACAGGATGGCCATCTCCCCATCTTGTGAAAGTAAATTAACAATTTTTTCAAGAACTATCTTTTGTCTATCCCAAGTCTACTGCTAAACAATTTCCCTGGCTAACCACTAATATTATGAGAAATGTTTCTCTATCTACTCTCCACATATTTATATAACCCTCTTGCGCGCTCTTCCCCTTTAGCAGTCTGATTTGTTGCTGCTGTTGTTTCAATTAAAAAGCTTTAGCCTTTACTTTTAGGAAAGGTGCTCCAAACCTTGGTGATTTTGGCTGTCTTTTCAGTACTATTTCTGCTGCAGGGGATTCCAGACACACCTCACACCCAGACAAGTTCTCTGGCATGCCACTCAGGCAATGGGTATAGAAAGGGCAAAACCAGGAAACATTACTTTCTGCTCAGATTACTGAATAAATCCCACAGAGTACAAGAGGCGTGTGCATTTTTGTTTTAATACTGGCTTTCAAAATACATCCTTGTGCTACTTTCTGTAGCATGTCTAGGAGTACAGACAGTCTGGAACGGGCAAGTCATCCTTGTCTGCCTGTGGAAGTTAAACGTATAGTGAAATACACCAAAGCCAAGACCCACACTAAACCCACAACTTCAGGTCTACTTGTACTACTGGCCGCAACCCAGACTAAACGTCCTTAACAGTTTACACTCTGAGCTACTCAAAGCAATACAGGCCAGCAATACAGGCCATGGCCAAAAGAACTGTGAAACATTAGAAAGCACCCCATAAATATAAGGGGGCTGTGAAAGCCTGTACCTGTATCCTGGAGGAGTGCTTAGCCAGAAGAGCTGGCACTGGCCTTTCCAGTCAGAGTCCTTAGTGGGCAGGTGACAAAGAGCAAACTCTTTCCTGCTTCTACGCTCAACTTCCATTTGATAAAAGGAATGACAGGAATAGAACGAATGGGAAGAACTCAACCAAGAGCGGAAGACTTGTGGGACCACCACAAGTCTAGCTCAGACGCACAGTGGCAAATGCTTGGTTTCTGTCAAGTAGTCTAGAATCCCCACCACCACAGTACTGCCCTCCCCCCCCCCCATCTCCATACACACCTCACGGACAAGATCTTGCTCCAAGTTGTGGCGCCCAAGCAGCATTCTTCTCTTAAAGCGGCGGCACTCCAACTCCAAGTACTGCCTCTGGCGTCGGAGCAGGTTTGCCTCCTCTTCTGCCTGGAAGTGCTGGATGTTCTCTTTCTGCTTGGACAGCCACTCTTGCTTCTCCTTCTTGGGAGTGCTCTGGTTCTCATTCAGCTCCTGAAAGTAACAGAGTTCAATTTTCATCACGGTAAGTTCCTTGGTGCTAGACCAGCCAGGTGGCATGGCTCACAAATAGGCGCCTCCTTTCTGAACCTTTTAGCATTGCACAGATCGGAAACATTTAGCGTTGCATGTGAACAGAAGTTTATAGAAACTAGGAGACGCATCCTACCAACTGGGACACATTGCCAGGTGCAGGAGTGTTATACACCCAGGAGAAATACTTCTACAGGAACAGAGAAGGTTCTTGTTGAGAAAGAAGATGTTTTCCATTCAGTGGCGTCACGAGCCGGCGCATCACCCCTGGTGGAAGGCCGGCCACTTGGCGCGTCACTAGGGGCGGGAGGTCAGCCACGTCACACACCCTACTGCTGCGTCGCCCTCCCCGGTACAAATGCTCACACACACCCCGCCGCGTCAAACCGCTCGCGCCAGGAGGGGGTGACGTGCCCGAGGCCCGCTTGCGTGCTGCATCTTCTTCGGCGGCTCGGCAGCTTCTAACTAGTTCAAAAAGCGACGTTCATGCACACAACGCCGCTTGAAGCCTTGCCCTCAGAAAGGTCGAACGAAGACACGATTGGGTCTTCGTTCAGCCCTTCTGAGGGCAAGGCTTCAAGCGGCGTTGTGCACATGCCACTTTCAGCCTTTCCCTAGCCTAGTCAGTAGCAGCCGAGTCACTGAAGAAGACACGGCACGCGAGCGGTCCTCAAGCACATCACCCCCTCCCGGCGGCCCGCCCCCCCCGCCAGTGGCGTTGCTATCGTGAAGCCAGGATAGCGGGACGCCATGAGGTGATGCGCGCACAGAGGTGATGCACGCACGCACGCACATAACGTGCGTCACCTCCTCTGCGTGCGTCACCTCCGATTCCGAAGACGTCCCTGGAGCCGGCTCCTGGCCTTGGAGGGGACTTCCGAGGCCGGGAGCCGGCTCCGGAGATGTCTTCCCTGGCCGACGCGCCACAACGAAGGCTCTGCGTCACAACGGAATTTATACCGTTTTTCGCGCATGCGCAGACCGTTCCTGAGGGAACTTTTTGTCGAAAAGTGGTATATAAATACTGTTAATTAATCATCCTCATAATGGGAAAAATTAGAACATCGCTTTCTGCTATCTCATTTTGGTTAAACACCAAAATATGCGAAAAAATAAAACCATTTTCAAACATCCCTACTTATGACACAAAAAAGACAACTTCACTAGACTGTCAGTGAGATCAGCTAAGTGTGTTCTTACTCCTCGAGGCACTCGCTCTCTAGGAGGTGGAGTTACCTCTTTGAGTTGCTCCTTGCGCAGTTTGTACTCTCTTTTCTGAGATTCCAGGAAGCTGTTTAGTTCTTTCTTTTGTTGGGCTTGAATGTGTTGCTGGAACTTCTTCTCTTCATTGGTCATTACTTTGGCCTACCCCCAGGCCGAGAAAGAGAAGAGCAAGTTCAAGAGGACGCAACAACTACGTATCAAAATGTCTGTACCAAACACATGCAAAGACACCAGTACGGCACAATGCACAGCAACCCTTCCTTCCATCCAAGTTCAAACACCCCTTAAGGATACAGAGAACCTGTTCAGCTTTTCAAGAGAGTCACATCAGAGGCTCAAGCACCATCCGGTCCCCTT
This sequence comes from Plestiodon gilberti rubricaudatus, assembly GCA_026170595.1. NCBI lineage: Eukaryota > Metazoa > Chordata > Lepidosauria > Squamata > Scincidae > Plestiodon > Plestiodon gilberti. Next base: position 43,074,847 of record JANXHW010000007.1, read on the forward strand.
CAAAAGGGAGCCTGACAATTCGGTGTAAACCAACCCTGCCAGAACAAACACTAAGAGGATCCCTACCTCCTTCTCCATAGCGGCCTGGTGCTTTTTAATGAGCTTCTCCATTTCCGCTGCAAAGTTGTTGCGTTGAGTTTCGAGGTCCTTGTCCAGCCGGAGGCGATGCTCATCCATCTCAGCCTTCAGCTTGTTCTCCAGGGCCATGAGTTGTTTCTGGTGCTGCCGCCGCATGCGCTTGTAGCCCGACATCTGCTCTCGGAGCTCCGAGTCTTGCTCATGTTCCTGCATTTGCCTCGTCACCTGAAGGGAGACAGGGTAACTCACAGATGCTCATGTACTCTGATCGGGTGACACTATTCACATACCTACGCCACAGAATACACTGTTATTGGGAACTTTAGGGGAATCCGCATAATTGTAGTAGTTGCTTGCTGACAAATAGAGGTGCAGGTTTCTGTTCTCACTGCAAGCAACCATGAGTTGTAGAACAGCATTCATGGGAGAGGGAAAGACGCAGATATCTTTATTACATCAGATGTCCAGAGAGGAAAATCTTCTTTGCATAAAAGATGAAGGCAGGCCCTTGCTACCAACAAGAAGTCGGCCTTTGTTTTTAAGATCAAGGCAGCCGACTCCAGCGCACCCCTAAATGGTCCATATAATCCCCCCATCTAGGTTTAAAAAAATAATAATTTCAGTGGCCTCCAAGTACGGACTCAGTAAAAACAAACATTAAAGAAACACTTTTAAAAATCTGCCTCTTAAGTGCTGCTATTAATGTTTCCTGATATTAGTGTCTGACGGCCCAAGATGAAAAAACATGCTGGACACAGTGAATAGTCTGTGAATAACACGCCACCTGGTTATTTTAAGGACCATCTACTTCTGTATGAACACACCTGCCCATTAAGATAATCTAGAAAGGCTCTTCTCTCTTGCTCACCATTAATAGAAATACTGCCAGTCTCAACAAGAAAAAGTGCCTTCTCAGTGGCAGCACCCCATCTCTGGAATGCCCTCACAAGTGAAATCAATCTAGCTCCTTTCTTGCCATATTTTAGATGCAGGTTGAAGAAACTCATGCTTGAGAAGGGATCTTTAACGTACCGTCGTTCAAATTTGATTTATTATTTGTCTCTTAAACTGTATTATATTACTTTGTAAGCTGCCTTGGTTGTCTTACATGAAAAAGTGGAATATACATTATGTTTGATATACATAAAACAAATAAATTCAGAGCTGTGCCATGTTTGAATCAAAGTGAGTGTGGGCATGAGCCGTGATTGAATCAGAGACTGCGAAGAGCCCCACACAAGCCACATCTGAACTCTCTAAGGAAGAGCAAGAGACAAGAATAAAACGGTAATTCTAAATAAATGCTCATGTTAGCTTCAAAGAGGTCAAAGTTGGTGAAACATGAGGCCATGTATCGTTTGGTGCTAGGCACAGATTTATAGGAAGAACTTTTGATTTTTGGAGAAATGGCAGTACTTTGCACAAATCTCTTCATTTCTGCTTGAAAAAGAGCCTTACTCTTTTTCTCTGCAAGCAATTCAGACGCACAGTGGTCACCTTAGACTAGTCTCTCACTGAAGACTGCAGCTAACTACCAAAATCACTCCAGAATAGGGAGGTGGGAAAGGAGGTACACCTACCAGCGATGCTGTGCGTATGGTAGCAAAGTGCTCTCGGTTGCGGTAATGGGACCTGTGGCGAGACACCTGGGGTGGAGACTGTGGCTCTGAGGCTCTCGACCTAGGGTCTGAATCTTCTCGGTAATTTTCTTCCTCCTGGACAGCAATGGAAATATGACACCATTTTAAAAGAAACCTCTGTTTGCATCATGACCATTCCAGTTCCAGGTGTTCCACATTCACACAGCTTTTGAAGCGTCAACTGCTGTCAACCAGCTGAATGTGCAGGACTGTATAAAAGGCCCTGCTGGCTACAGCGCTTGGCATTTCATTAACAGGCTCACAGTTACGAAAGGAGGAGGGCAAGTGCACACCAGACACACATCAACAATGAAAAAAGATTCTGAAATGGTCAGTGGGCTCCAGTCACACAACTTATGTGTCACCTAAATGGTCGCACCACCTGTGCTCTCTCTGTGCTGCATCAAACAACATCCAACAAACCTCAGAAACATAGTCAGATACACTTCACCTTCTGAACTTGAACTTCATCAACAAAAGTCATATTGCACCCCTCCAGAACATCACTTGGCAAGCAATTCAGAGAAAGTTACCGTATTTATTGGCGTATAAGACACACTTTGTCTACATTTGTGACCCAAAATAGTAGGGTGCGTTTTATACGCCAATACTAAAAAAATCATTAAAGCATTTTCGGGCGTTTTTCTGGAGCCGGAGAGCTCCCTTGTGCTTTCTTCCCTAACTAATCTATCCGATCTACAGCTGTTTGTCGGGTTTAATTTATGCACGTGCATGAGTTGAGCTTCTCAGCAGCCAGCAGAGGGCGCTGTGCTCCTCAGTTCAGTTCAGCTGAGCTGCAGAGGGCCTAGTCTTTCCCAGCTCTCCTCGGAAGGGTAAGCTTCTGAATTGGGCCTAGTTGGGGAGGCTTTGGAAACTGCATTAGGTGGGGTGGGGTAAGAGTTGAGTCTGGTGTTTTTTTTTTATACTTTTATGTTGTTTACTTTGGAAACTGTGCATGGGTGGGGTGGGGTGGGGTGGGGTGGGGTGGGGTGGGGTGGGGGAAAAGAGTTGAGTCTGGTGTTTTTTTTACTTGGGGTAAATGTTTTTTACTTTGGAAACTGTGCATGGGTGGGTTGGGGGGAAAAAGAGTCGAGTCTGGGGTTTTTTTGTACTTGGGATTTATCTTCTGGTGCATTTTGTTCATGTGTCTTATTGCTGTGTGTTTTAAAAGAGATCCTGGTATTTTTGTGCAATTTATGTAAATTAGCTAATTAAGCAGCCAAGCAGTAAGTGGCCTAGTGGCCCAAAAATGCTTTAAATCTTTTTTTCTTGAAACCCAGGGCCAAAAGGAAGGTGCGTCTTACACGTCGGTGCGTTTTATACGCCGATAAATACGGTACATCTGCTCTTGCCATTCGCAGTGAAAAAGGAATTCAGAAGACCTGTGCTGTACAAGAAGACAACTGTTGCCAATCCTTCCACTGTTTGAAGTAGACACAGCCTGCCTAGGTGGCTGCAGGGGATGATAAACTTGAAGCACCCTTCAGAAAAGCAGAGAGATCTGATCCACCAGGGCACAATACAGTGGGAAATTTCTCCTGCATGAAATCCCTGATGGAGACAAGGGCGCGGTTGAGGTCAATCCAATTTTGGGGGAGAATATATTATAAATAATCTAGATTGTGATAGCCTGTTATTCCAACTCCTATCGGATTTGGATCCACCTATCGGGACTACAGACTTGGTAAAGAAAATTAGATTGATAGGAATTGATCTTGATCTATTGGGTTTATTAACTCAAGCAGAAGCCTTTCGACTGATCAAGGGTAGAATATTGGATATGGAACGTCAGGAGCTGTGGAGTGCAGCAAAGAAGACATGCTCTCCGTTGCACTCCCATATCGCCATGAAGTTTAGCCAACTGGCTACATTTTTCTACCATTTAAAAGAACATTGGGCATTTTCCCTTGCTAGATGTAATGTTATGCCTTTAGCGATATTGTACGGCAGATTTAAAGGGACTCCTTATTCCAAAGTGTGAGCTGGGTGGTGTAAGCTGGGTGGTGCGGAAATACTCGCGCATATGTTTCTACACTGTCCATTTCATAAGGATCTTCGTATGAAATATCTAGACCCGATACGGACAAAAAAATGAAGGGCTGGCCACATCAGGACATAATGCGGTCTATTCTATCTACGGAGGTGGCTGCTACATTAGAGAGAGTAGCAGTTTTTCTAAACTTGATTGCTAAGAGCCAGAGAGTGAGATTTATTGAATCTGTATCTTAGGGACAGTTAATAGGCTCTATATTATAATGTATTTATTATGCCAATAAAAGTTTCTGTCTGTCTCCTGCATGAATCCCATTAAAAAGAAAGCGAGTTGGCCCAAGAGCACACTTTGGGGCTCTTGCACAGTCCCATTCATTTCAATGGGGCTTATGCAAGAGAAATTTCTGTGAATAGGAACATTAGACTCATACTTGGGTGCAAATACTTGGTGGCCAGTGGCCTTTGCTCTGCTGCAGCTTTCCATTGGTTACAACCTCCAACAAATAGGAAGAAGGCCTGTTGACCACCACCCCATTCTTCTATCTTACTCTATAGACGTGTATCTGACATTTTCTATCCAAGTTCTTTGTTCTCTTCCTTCAACGGGAGCAATACCCACTTGTGTCAAGCCTGCTCAGTCCACTAAAATGTGTTCACCAGGCCCAAATCCCTTCTTTAATTCCAGACAGAAGGTTTACTGTTAAGATTCCCCCCTCAATGAATCCCTCCCCACTTTCTCGCCCAGCTTTTACATCCTGCATCCACACCCACAGTTTGTACATTTTGTGACGCCTGAATTAAAATAGCACATAGGTTTATCTTTAACGCTGCCTACGATCATTTCTGCATTGCTGCTTCAAACAAGTTATGTTGCAAATCTCTCTCTCTCTCTCCCCCCCCCCCCCTCTCAGCCCAAAAGCTAAAACTCACAAATCCCCATTGAGTTTCCCAGGCACCTGTGTAAATTACCGGCTTCAGGTGGATGACTGAGCTGTTGGACATCACTGTGTGGTCCCCCTCCATTATATCCAGCTCGCTCTTGTCGTCCGAGGCATCTGGAAGACTATTAACACTACTACTTTGGCTACTGGCACTAATGGACATGCTAGGAATGGACTGATTGCTGCCAACACTGTTCACCGTTCCCGTCCGGCCTACGCCATGGTCTTGCTCCTAAAGGAAGATGAAATGGCTTGAAGATTAGCAGCACAATCCATGGCAGTGGTTAGAAAACAAGGGCCTTTTCCATGCTGGCCTATTGTTTTTAGGGCTCTTCAGAGCTCAATGATCATTTAGGTCTATAAGTGATTAAGAAAGCTTCCATGCAAGTCTTTCGGGGATGGAAAACGCTGCTTTGGTTGACAAATTATTTCTGTGAATAGGAACATTAGACTCATACATGGGTGCAAATGCTTGGTTTACAGCATAATCCTATATATGTCTTCTCAGACATAAGTTCCATTGAGTTCAAAGGAACCAACGCTCAGGTAAGTGCATATAGGATTGCAGCCTTAGTCCCAAGCTTACTGGCTGGCCTAGTATAGACCACCCAGTTCTTGAGCTTTACCTTACAGGGCTGGATTAAAGAAAGACATTTCTACTGTCTGTCAGCCATTGTATCATATTGGAAGCGTCACTTACGCTTATAATCCGTAAGTGAATTATACAATATTGAACACTCTTGTGACAGAAGCACTTCCACCTGTGAATTCTTTTTCATAGAGTCCCTTGCCCTAAGTGAGAACTCAGATGGCTTAAAATTCAGCATATCTTTGCTTCCAACAGGGTACAAAAAAATGGAGGAGTATGTTTTGTCACAAGACCCTCTTCACCAGGATATGATTCTTCCAAACGAATTTTCAGGGTTGCTATTTCAACCGCTGGCATCTGAGGCAACATGCTTATACAATCCTGGGAGGAAGGGCGTGTTTGATGGCAGTTGCCGTTCGCCCATGGTTTTAAGGGTGCAGGGTACACAGTCTCTTGCGCGTATGGTGAAATACAGGCCAATTATGGATGGAGACATGGGTCCCCAGGAGCAGTGGCTTGGGATGGTCTGAGCAAACATTCTGCACAGTGACTGGCAAAAACCCAGGAACTGTTAACCCTGCCTTCTTCCTGCCCTTATCTACCCTCTGCTTTTACCTCCTCCTCCTCCTGGGCTTCAGCTGCAGGTCCATTGTGCGCTTCCTGGAAGAGGAGTTTCTTCATTTTGCGATACTGCAGATTGTCCAGTTCTCTGACTGCATCCTTTGTTCTCTGGATCAGGTCTATTAACACTGTTTCGGGGCGCTCCCGGAGGACAAATACATGCTGCAGAAGAACACACAAGCAAATGGTTGATGCTCCTAAATCTCAGGTTGTATATGCTGTCCTCCACCCAGCTCATAATAGCTACGGGCACAAAGATAGCACCCTTCTCTCTTGGGGGTATGGTAAGGTATGGATGTCAATGAACTGTATGATCTTCTGGCAAAGCCCTCATCAGGCAGAAGTCAATAAAATATCTGGTAATAGCCTGCAGAAAGCTGCAAATGGAAAGTGGCAGAAGCTGCTCAGCTGGAAGGGACCAGACAGAGCCTTGGGATTTAAGATCAACTATTTTTATTCTTCATTTAAACAAGGTCCACTTTAGCAGTAAATCTAATGTCCAGGATGGCTGGAGGTACAAACACTCCCTGCTTATGCCTGAATCTATTAAAACCATGATCCTCAAAGCTTAAGGGGGAGGAGGGTGAACCTGCCACAGATGTAACCACCTACCTGGAAGGCTGACCACCATACAAGAGGAGAACAAATTCAATGATGTTAGAGTTGATATTCGGAGGGGGGGGGGGGAAGCACATTCCAAATTTAAGAATGAACGGGCATGCACAGGGTTATTCAAAAAGGATGGTGCAAAAACAAAGCTGATTTTATCCTTAAATGAACTGATATACCACAACTGTCATGACATGAGAAGACAGAAAAACTGTCCCAATTTCACATGCACATTACAAATGTTCGATGTGGGCACTTGCGTAGTTACAATGAGGGCAGGGGGGAATGCCCCAGATGACAGCCGCAGTCTCCTCGCAAAGAGACTGCAGCTGTTCCCCCCCCCCCTTTGCCTCATTGTACATCAAACATTTGTAATATGCATGTGAAATTGGGACAGCTTTTCTGACTTTACTTTTGCAACATCCTTTTTGAATAACCCTGTAAATCAAGTTACTGATAGTAATGTCATCACTGTACAGGTGGGCCCCCATATCCACGGCTTCACTATCCACGGATTGTGGGGGGACCCCCAGGCTTTTACTTTTTCCCCCCAGTAAGCTTCATTTCTTCCTTAAACAAGCAGGAGAAGCAGCCTCTGGCTGCTTATTTCAGGCAAGTAGAACAAGAGTAAGTCCTAGAGAGGCTCTGCAAGGTTAACAGAAACCTTGCAGAGCCTCTCTAGGACTTAGTCTCATTCTACTTGCCTGCAGTGGAGGCTGCTTCTCTGTTTGTTTAAAGGAAGAAACAAAGCTTGCTGAAAGAAAAATAAGAGCTGGAGAGGCAGGGCGAGGGACCCTCAGGAAACCATGGAGGGGGTGTTATCCATGGTTTTCAAGTTTTATCCTAAAATGAATGGAGAGGCCTGGAACATATCCCCAGCGGATATGGGGGGAGTACTGTACATTTAAAATGGCACATGAAGTCCATCAGTCACCCCTGATGGGCGATGATAACCAAAGCTCTAAATCAGTATCTGAAGTTCTGGCTTCACTCAAACAGGAGCTTCCAATTCTTACACATGGAAGTTCCTACTGAGTAATTTTTTAAACATCACAACAGAAGGCAAAACACATCTGGAGAGGAATCCATCCGAAGCTGGATGGACAACATGGCTACATTGCGCAACACTTGCACGCACGCACACATGTTGGGAGGGACTACAGCTCAGTGGTACATGCTTTGCATGCAGGGCCTCCAGGCACAATGCCTAGCATTTTAAGTAAAAAAAAAAGATCTCGGGAAGCAGGGTTGGGAAAGACCCTCTGGGCCCTCTGCCTCCTGGAGAGCCACTTCCACTGAGAGCAGCTGGCACTGGACTGGACAGATCAACGGTCTGGGCTCGGATGAGGCAGCGTCATGTTTGGTTTGGTTTAATAGAGAAAGTATCTTTACCGTGAGAAGAGGAACCATTAACAGAGTAGCATTTTTACCATTTACTAGTTGTTGCTGCTTTCTGTCAGTAGAGCAAAGGAAATTAAATCTATAGGACACAAGGAAGATGAGAAAGAGAAACAGCAAGGCATTTTAAAAGCAGCAAACAACGTGTAAAGCAATCTATGCCAGAGAAAGAAGTTGGGAATAAAACCAGTTATCTCCCCCCCCTCAATTATACTGAAATCAAATCCCACAGGGGTGTGCGTATGTATAAGTGCATGCGCGCACACACACACACACACACACACACACACACACACACACACACACACACACACACACACACCCACACACACCCACCCACCCCTAGAATAAAAAGATAACTAAATAGTGACAGGCCGACTTACATCAGCCAAAGGCCAGGCAACAAGAGAAGATGGCTACTGATTGATATCTTGAATTGCCCCTCTAACGATCTCTGTAACAATTTCAAGCCTGACAGCAATTTCTACCTATATGAGGTACATGACATGAACTTGGAGTAAGAGAAACTCAGATAGATATCATCAGCACACTGGCTTGGATATCATTTTCCAAAATGGACACTAGTTATCCTCCTTTATCACACCTCTCTCATGACCTACGTAAAGATCCTTCATCCACACAATTTGTCAGATTACAGGGTTTGTGGTACAACAAAGCAAATTACAACATCCCCAGAGCTCTATTGAGAAACTATGTGAAGTGACACAGAAAGATATTAATACATTTTTAAGTTCAAAAAATATATATCAAAATTTGTTAACAAATGCTCAATCCCAGGCACCTTGAGAAGAACAGATATCAAGTAACAGGGTTATCAGTGTACAAAATGCAACGATAGCAGCTAACCAGGATTATAAACAGTAATAATGGAAATGTAAATGGTTGGAAATACATGGATTGCAATGTATCCTGTCTACAAATTTGCAGAATGACATGCAAATGCCCATTCTGACAGGTACATCTTATTGTCCATTGTTTTATGGAGTCACAAAGTACTATCAGTTCAGTGGGAAGATGCAGTAAATTTCTGAGAGCCACTGCATGCCATCTAGTTCATACCAAGCAGAAAACATGTGGGTCGACTAGCTGAAAGGGTGTGGGTGTGTGTGGGTGTGTGTATGAGAGAGAGTTACTGTAGTAAAACACAAATAAGCAATGACCTTGCAGTAATTGTTTATGTTAAAGGCAAGTCAGTGAGAAAGGTCTTTCTGTTTGCATACCAAAACATTGAAGTTTAACAGAAGTCTTGTGTTGTGTATTTGGTTGCGGCACTAGTAAAAGATCGCGCTCTCTCCACCTCTCTCAATCCTAAATATGAAGAACTGGCATCTTCTCCAAAGCACTGGGTTAGCCTCCAATTTTCATACTAATTCTACTGGTCACATCACAGCCACTGAAAACATGAGCCTTCAAGAGCTATGGAGCATTTAAAAGGATCCAGTCTCCTGGCAACAGATACAGAGAAGGGCAATACCTGCCAGTGTTACATGTTGGGCCAACTCAGCCGCAGTTCAAGTCCTCTTTTTATGATGAGAAGCACTAAAGCATCAGTACTACTACAGCTGTGTCATTAGAAAGTTTATGCCTGAAAGCACATGTGAACATGAGGAACTATTAGAATATCTGCTTCTCCTAAATAGTTTTGTAGGTCTTTGACAGCGCAATCCGACTTAACTTTTGTGCCGGTTTAACCAGCGGCACAGCGAGAACGGGAGGCCCCAGAACGGAAAAGGGATTCAAATCCCCTTTGAATTCCTCTTTTGGAGGGGATTTGAATCCCTTTTCCATTCTGGGGCCTCCCGTTCTTGCTGCACCGCTGGTTAAACCGGCACAAAAGTTAAATCGGATTGCGCTGTGAGTCTTCTAAATACTCACAGGAATGTCCAATGTTTCAGCCACCTCATCCTTCTCAGTAACACACCCAATGGTGATTATTCTTATGTCCATTTCTGCAGTTGCTTGCATAAATTTTGTTGTTTTTACAGGTACCACTGAAATGCAGGACAGGACTGACTGTTGCATTCAATGGTTTTTACTTCTAGGAGATTGGATATAGACTTTCTCTACCACATTCTTCGATGACGCTTTAAAAGTAGCTATCAAGCATGAAGAGAATCTGCTGCATATTGCACATGTGGGTAGTTGATGGGATTGCCTGCCTCTTATCCACCTCATCAGAAACATAAAATCAACAATGTGTGCTGTAAGTAGAGATGTGCTTATGGGTGATAAGTGAGAAATCTCGAACGCCCTCTCTAGTTCTGAAAACAGAACATGTTCAGCTGGGCTTTACTGCAAAGTCATCACAGTTGAACCAATTGCTGGTTGGCAACCAATCAACCCTGAGGATGTTTGCAAGTGACTCTCTTCTTGCTGCTGCAATGCCAGTCATTTTCTGAGCACTGTTGATGTTTCTCACGTCAGTCTTGCTTGAAGCTTTCTTGGCAGTCTCGCTGATTGGCCGATGAAGTATAAAAGTCAAAGTGGGTAAACGTTGCTTTCTTGCCTGGGTCAGTGAGCTTTATTCTTTTGTTGATCAGTCTGTTTTGGAATTCAATATAGCCTGCAGTGCCATTTTCCATGAAATGCAAGCGTCTCAAAGCTGCATCTGAATGGACTTGTTGCCATCAGTGATGAAACTGTGCTGTTTTTGTTACACTACATGCAGAGTAAGGTTCCCTCGTTGTACTATGGATTCATGAAACCTGACTATACACGAATGAGACTCTTGGTTGGTATTTCAAATCACTTCATAGTGTACTGCAGTATCAAAGCAGACTGATTCAGAATCCGTGACTGTTTTTTTATTTATATCCCACTATCATATCAAACTGTGCCTAGAATTGTGCAGAATTTCTTTTCTTAAATAGCATCTTCATATGCCTTACTGGAACAAGAACATCCAAATATTTACTACTGTTCCTCACCATCCAAAATGTGTCCCATTTCATGCATTGTATTGCTTCAGCAAGGATTAGTATTCCACAGAGAAACTTCACATAATGTGCACCATTCATTACTGACTCCATTACACTGATGCCAAAGGCTCCCATTTTCACAAAGGCATCAGTAATTCCAGTTTCTTGGAGGTACTTGCCTATGCAGTGCTGCAAAAACTGGGCTGTATGAAAACTGCCTACCATCAGAGTCAAGCCTTCAAACTCATTTGGACATCTTAACACAATAACAATATGAAAGCACATAGTGACAGAGGAACAGACTGTTTGAGCAGCAACAAAATACTGAGGATGTTATGCATAACAGTATACACTGGAGCTGGCTGTGTGATGGGGCAAGGAATATATATGTATTATTGTCATACTTGCATGTGAAATTAGTGTACAGCATCCATTCCATAAAGATACATGGCTAACATCATCCTCTTAGTTGAAGCCTGCATTCATTAAACACAAACTCTTACTAATTCTACACCTTATTTTATGTCCGAGTCAAAAGCAAGAGATTGCCTTGAACTCTAGTGGTAGATTGAAAGATATTACAGGCATGATAAGTGGCCTGATCATTTGGCATGGTGATTTCATCATCGACCTGTGGAGTCTGCTTTGAACAGCAGTGCACAATACAGGTAGCTTTAAATGCAACAGACGTACTGTAGGTCATGTTGGAATTTGGATGCAACGCCACCTGCAGGACTCTGGAGGGCAGTGTACTGTCCAGTCACCCGAGACCATCTACCTGTCCCTCTCTGTGGTTCCCATAGGAGGTACGGTCCTTAACACTATTTCGTTCCTCCCCTCCTTCTCACACTCTCTTCCTCTCCAGACATCTAAGGAGAAGGATGTGCTCGTTGGAGCTCCCTGCTCACAGGCCATCCTCACCACACTTGCATTCAAAGGGGACAGCTATCTAAAGTTCCCTGTTCTAAAGTATTAGGGCCTCTGATCCAAACCATCAGAAGATGCATGTAATCAACTATGAACTGTGAGTAAAGTGTTTTCTATGAAACTTTAACCAAAGTCTCCGCTTCTATGTATGTTTTATTGATAGCAACTAGCCTCGGGTGGGATATCTTACCATAGGAAGGGGGGTCCTTTCGCCGATTACTCTGCCACCACCTCCTCCCTTCCAACAGGTCACACTTGGAAAACGTTTGAATAGTGTTATGAGCACGCAGTATTCCAGAAAGCAATGAGCAGCCTGCCTGGTCAAACTTGTCTAGTGCAGTCAAAGTAATTTCATCCTCGGAAACGCGACTCGGTAATGGGGGAAGCACCTATGTGCACTAGACTGCACTATGTATTTTGCTAGTTAGATGTGGACTTCCAAGATGTCTATGTTATTCAATATCATAAGTAACAATGCTCTTATGCTGTCAAGTAATGCAAAGGTTTTCTTCTGGATTCTGTGCATGCTGCAGTACATTTTTTTTTGGGGGGGGGGGTTGAAGCAGCCACATGTGAAGACTCCTGCTTATCTTTGGGGATTTGTTAGCTCACTGCTGTCACATTCACTTTCAGAATGCCTCAGTGTCCACATAACAGAAGTGGCCATTATTAACTGCAAGCAGAGTTCCTAGGAATGTCAGCCACACCATCCTATGAGAGCATTCTTCCATGAAGCTTCCAATTCCTGTGCAGCACAATATTTGTCTTCCAACCAAAGTTTGAGAGAGAGATCAAATAGTCTCAGCTGCACTCTCCACTCCTTCAATAGAAAATACAAGGCTCATTACTATGTCAGCTCCAAGTATTGAAGAGACTACCATCAGAGATTTGTTTTTCTGTTATGAAACATAAAACTGAACTGTATCCATAAAAGATGCAAGAAGCCAAAGCTTGACCTTTATGTTTGACTGTATTTTTCTCCCAAGAACAGCCCTGCTAGATCAGGCCAAAGGCCCATCTAGTCCAGCTTCCTGTATCACACAGTGGCCCCACCAGATGCCTCAGGGAGCACACAGCCAACAAGATAACCTGTTTCCTGCTGCCACTCCCCTGCACCTGGCACAGAGAAAACCTACTTCTAAAACCAGGAGGTTGCTTATGGCTTGTAACCTGTGATGGTTTTTTCCTCTATGAATCTGTCCAAATCCCTTTTAAAGGCATCTAGGCCAGGTGCCATCACCACATCCTGTGGCAAGGAGTTCCACAGATGAATTGCACGCTGGGTAAAGAAATATTTTCACAGCTGACAGTTCTGACTTCATTGAGCGGAATTGGACTGCACACAACACGCTGCAGCTGGTCTGAATTCAATCACTTGGAGGTGGCCATACCACAGAACTGGATTTCATTCTTACCATGTTGCTGCTTCTAGTACCATCAGTTTCTATAGAATAGCTGTCAGCCTCCACACATACCGCATCTGTAAGCTTCTCCAAAGTCTTTTTCATGGTGGACATTTTCAGACTACCAAGACATTTTACCACCAGACTGGTAAACGGTGTGATAGACAACCTGTCAACAACCTACCAATGTAACCTACTTGGCAACAACATCCTTCTGAATTTCTGGAGCTGCTTGAATTCTTTTCCTACCACGTTCAGAATATACTGTTTCCACATCTGACAGGTTTCATGCAGACGGAAATACTGGAGGTAGTGTCCTCACTGCAACTTTCACAAACAGCTGCTTTCCCCAAATGAATTACCACTCAGTTGCTGTGTCATAGCCGGGCAATGCACCTGAAATGAGAAAAACACACAATCATAAATAACTCATCAATACATTGCCCTTCTTGTCTTGGGGGCAATTATGGGACCTGGATTCTTAAATGAGGTAAGAGGGTGACCTCTGGGCAATAGTACGCTGTGCCTCCATCAGCCTCACATCTCCTAGCACAGGTGTTCTCAACCTCTCTCTCTCTCTCTCTCTCACACACACACAGACACACACGGTTAAAAAAGACATTTTTTCACATTTAAAATTGTTTTAGTACTTTTTATTTAACAATTACCTAATTAATTAATTGATTAATCCAATTAGTTGGCAATTAATTAGCAAGGGGTACTTCAAAACATTGGACCGTGATAGGGGGTACCCGGGCCTCCAAAGGTTGAGAACCCCTGTCCTAGCAAGATGTACGGGGAAACTAGTAGACAAACATAACATAAGAAGGAAGAAAGCCCAATGGGATTTATTTAGCAGAGAGGGGGCAGGGGAGAAAGGAAGGAATCGAGAAGAACTAGTAACAGGAGGGGCAGAGCCCACTGAGGAAATGATCAGGTCAGCAATCAGTCACTCTTACCTGGGACTGCTGCTGCAGAGTCCTGGGCTGAAATGCAGTCATGGGCCTCAGTCACTACTTGGCTATGGAGCTGTTCTGGAAGTCGGCTGTATGAAGGCAGAAGGCCACAGTCCTCTCTGAGTGGCTCTTCAGATTCTCTTCCTGTATTTTCCTCAGACTGTTTCAATTTCCAAATTCTCTTAAAAATGTACTCTTACAGGATTAAATCTTGGAAAGCAAAACGCAGTGTCTGTCATACAATATCACATTTGATAGCAGTTTTTGGAGTCCATATTTGTTGTTTCATACAGAGTGCCAGAAAATGAGTGACCATGTGAAGATGCTGAGTAATCAGACTGAAATATGCTTGTTTCACAATATTTCAATACCTTGCTGCATATGTGCCAAAGATTCACTGACATGTTACCACTGGGTATGTTACACCCCAAAATCAATAATTTGACATAAATGTTATGGCTGCAGGAACCTCATGTACGTTCACGAGACAGGTGCTGGAGGAAGATTACCAGTGGCCATTTTTGAAAACAACACCTGCAGACTTACGCCAACCTGCTTGTGATGTCTGCCCACGTTTTTCTCTCATTCCAAACCACGTCTTTCATCTCAAACTAGTAGAACTTGCTGTCAAGCATGAAATTGTAATGAAGGCCTATTACAGAGACTGTATTAATCCAAGTACGCAGTGGCAGTTGTGAGATGAGAGCATACGAATAAAACGCTCAGCAAATCTGCTGCCAGGAGGGAGGAAGTTACCAGTTACTTATAAACAGAACTGACCCATCAGGCCTTACAAAGCACCAAAGCACTATCTGGCCTTGGCAAAAAGCAGCAAGCAAGAGTTTCAAAAGCTGGGATTGACAAAGTAACCAACATGTGAGTGGTGGGGGAAAAGTAGAAAAGTAGAGATGAATAAACAGAAAAGTCAAGCTAACCTTCAGGAGTTCCTCTGACGTAGGCCTGTCTTGAGGGATTTTCTGGAGGCAGGAATCTACAAAGTTTCGAAAATAATCAGACCTACGAGGATTGGGGGGGAAAAAAGCAATTTTAAGTGATTAAAACCAAGGTAAACACTGATCAAGGTTTTGTTTTGTCAGAACCATTTCCCAGGTTTGGCTTAAGAATGCAAGGCTACAATAGAACAGCTGTGATTGAGCTTTTTGGCCAGAGTTACACATCACTCATGAAGAATCACAAGGAAAACACAGCAGCTGGGGCCATGGCACCAGCAGCCACCGCAAGCATCAGGCATACAGAAGAAGTGACAGGAACAAGGCTTGCCTCCACACACACACACACACACACACACACACACACACACACGACTTAAAAAAAATCACCAGAGTATTTCTCTTGGTATGCATTGTCCTGTACACACACCAGATACTTTAAGAACCCCAAGTGACAAAAATCAAACATGTTGCAACATTGTCTCTCTTGGCTGGTAACTCACCATTCATTGGACTGGAGTGTAGGGGATTCATTCTGCGCTATGTGATATAAGGCACTCATTGCATTCATATTAAACAAAGGAGGCTTCCTTTCCGCTGCACAGAAAGAAAAAGTGTTTGCTTAATGGAGGGGGAAGCAACTGGCGGTTTCTCCATCAGCTCATGTCTGCTTCTTTACAGAACCCCACAAGACAGGGTCACTAGCAGCCACCCATCCAGCATTGATGAGAAATAGGAGAACGTCTACATGTTCAACATGGCTTAATCTACCAAGATGATGCCATATTGGCTCCTTTGCAAAATAGGCCCATTCTCCACCAAAACTTCAAGTTGCTGGGATTCTTACCCTAAAGCAAGGGTTCCCCACCCATGGTTCGCAAGACCCTTCCAAGTGATCCACGAAGCCTCCAGGGGCCGCACGTGCACAGCAGTGACTTTTGAGCCGCCTCTGGCTTTCGTGTGAGGCGAGGCTGGCTGGAGGCAAACAGGGCCTTGAGCGAGGGGGGAGGCTGACAGAAGTGCTGCCTGAGTCTTTGGCCCCTGCCGCAAGGCTGCCAACAAGACCCAGAACACAGCAAGCGCCGCTGGAACAGCCCACCCACCCTTGGCATGAATCACTTGGAAATCTCAGCAATCCAGAAGTATTTTCGCAGTGACGCGTCACTGCCAGACTACTTCCAGGTTGCCATGGTCCACGGCGTCTCAGCGTGTCGCCGCAGTGGCCTGCGTTCTGACCATTGGGAACCACTGCCCTAAAGCATGGAAAAACACTTGAACAGCCTTAAGTTGTCAGCTACGCTACAAAATGATTAGCAGAGTATGACCATTTCAAGGCCACTGTCCCAGTGAAAAGCAAATCCCAGTGGTCAAAGGGTAATGAAGAATTATTTAACTGAAGGCAAACCATCATGACTCTACATCCATCCACACCAAGAGCAGAAAGAAGTTATATTGTACAACGAAGAATTAAGCCAGGATTTATAAGGCAAGTTTGAATTCGTTCCTTCCTGTGAAACAAAAGGACTTTCACTAGAAAATTTAGCACACTGAAGACCCTTTTCCAGTTAAAAGACTCTTCAATGTGTTAAACCTGTATTCAAACTGTATGTCTAATGAAAGAAGCTGGGTGGGTGGGTGGGTGGGTGTGTGTGTGTGTGTGTGTCTGAACTCTGACAAGAGAAGGCTACAGACAAATGTGGCTTACCCAATTCAATGCACGTTATCCCAAGAGACCAAACGTCAACTTTACCATCGTACTGCCCTTCATCCATGGCTAAAATAACTTCTGGGGCCATCCTAGAAAACAAGATGATGATGCTTAGCAGATCTACTTACTCTCACCAGACATTTCACTGTCACTGCTCAGCAGTTTACCTGAGGCCCGACTGCTTCACCTGCCTCCTCCCTCTTTGTCTTGGATAGCGACAAGACCAGTTACTTTGAGTGATAGCTAATGTTGAAGCATTTCCTTACCAATATGGCGTCCCCACAAATGAATTGGCAGGAGATGCTATGGAAGCAGATCCAAAGTCAGCTAGTTTCACTTGGCCTGGTTCTGTCAGTAGGATGTTTCCTGCCTTGATATCTCTGGGAAATACAAGAATGTTAGCATGCCACACCTTGAAACAAGCAAGCAGGAACCACCAGGCCCCAATAGATGAGGGGCAAGCACAATTATATCAATGCAATGTCACAAACTATAGTAGTGCGAGTGAAAAGGTAGAGCGCTCCACTTACCATAGTTCTATTAATCTCAACAGGGCCTGGACACCCATCTACCCACACAACATTTTGGAGTCAATCATCACCAGGATTAACTAACAACATCTGAATTCCAAGCAACAAGGGCCAGAGCCCAAAGAGGCCACAGGATGTTAACTAGTTTGTGCTGATATTGTGGCAGCCCTTCATAGTCAGCATAGGATTAGGACAGCGGTAAAACCGACTATGTAGTTTATTTCCTAACAAATGAATTGGTATGTTCCATTTTAATGTAATAATCCATCAATTTAAGCCCTCGAAAGTCATACAGTAATTGCAACTCTCAAATCTGCCTAGATTTGCTTTGGAAAGGTTTCCAAAAACTGAGTCATTTTATTAACCCAGAAGTCTAACAGCTTTCTGAAATAAAGTAAAAATTGCCAGAGTTCAAAATGCCCCATGATCCCTGGAGGCTACAGGCATGCATTAGAACACTGTGATCTATAAAATGCTGAGTGATCTGTATATTGGGGGAGGGGGTTCCCTTATTAACTCAGTTCACCACTATAAGCTCCTCTGCACTTTAAGAAACCAAAATACACAGCCCATTAACAAAAGCACAAAGCTAGCTGATTCAAGAAAGCCATGAAGTCCAACATGTAAGTTGTTATATAACTGGGTAATTTAAACTCCCACAGTTGGAGATGATGCATGGAAGCACTTACCTATGGATCATGTTGTGGGAATGCAAATAGGCTAATCCTTGGAGAGCACCATGGGTAATTGCAGCTATTTCCATCTCTTGCAATGGCTTTTTATGGACTTGAGAGAAAAGAAAACTCAGTTAACAAAGAGGCAGAGAATGCACACATGCATAGTGTTGACTTGACAAGGTGTTTAATGTAGTAGGGGCAAGGCTCAGACGATGCACGGAGGGTGCAATGTTATAAATCCGGTAATCAGATGGTTTGCAAATCTGACCTGTCAGAATGACTCAAAGCCAGTGCAACTCTTTGTTACCAAATGATTTAATACTTGCCTTACCCAAATATCAGTGAAGCTCAACTTTCAATCCAATAAACCAATCACATCTCAAGCCTTGGGAAATGGTCACGTGTTACCATATAATAAAAAGGGGGGTTCAAAAAGTTTAAACCTCTCCTTCCTTCCCCTGCCCATAGAGGGGGCTCCAAAGCTACTTTCAGGTCCACAAATGAGAGCTCATCAGCTTCCAACCGCAGGCATCCAATCACAAATATTTACAGCAATACCTTGCATTTTCGTCTGGTTAGGGACCAGAGCATGTATATAAAAGTCAAAAATGGATGAATGTCAAAGCATAGCCTTATTTAGCTTGCAAATTTATTTTGGCCAGTTAAAAACGTAGAGCTTGTGTGGAAGAAGGGGAGACAGACTTCCAGGCATTGGGGGAGTTTGTTCCCAGTCTTCATCCTGAAGGCTTTCAGAGCAGCTCAAAATAATTAAAAGCACAACAAGACAAGCACAGCAACGACGACAAACGCCGTGAAATCAGATGAAAGAGGAAAGCACGTGGACGAAATCTGAAACGTACTTATAATTGAAAATGGTTGAGAGAGCAAAGTGATGACAGTCAAGTGGATGAAAGTCAAGGTATTGCTGCATCAGCCAGACTGATGGCAAGTCTTGCACCATGAAACCATTTTGTGGATTTATTCTTCTCATGCTGAGCTACACACAGCACAAGCCACCAAAAGTATTTTACAGTAATAGCGAAAGGTGCCTAGCTACTGATATAAGGGTGATAATTATAAAAATAATGCAGCAACAAATATATTTGTCAAGCTCTGGAAGTTGGATTGTACCATCTCTGTAAAATATGCAAATGGCACATTCTAGAGAACACGGGCACCTCCCTCCCTCCCTCTTTCATGCATGTACACAAAAATACAAACTCCAGCCAAGCAAAGTCACGGAGATGACATACCTTCTAATAAATCCGATGCTGATCCTAGACAGTATTCCATAACAAGCTGCATGGGGTAGAGGTGAAAACCAAGTTGTAAGTGAAAACTGCAAGTGTCGACACACCTAAAACTCTCACTACTGTATTCCTCAGAAGGAGAAACTTATTCTTCAACAGGCAGCTCAGAAAGTTTCAGGATGACCAGGACAGAGTGCTGACAACAGGATGCTGCAGGCCCTGGACCCCAGGCCACATGGCAGCACAAGACTCTCAACTGACTCACACAGCCACTGGGTGGGGGTGGGGGGTTCAGGGGTCAACCCTCTGATGGGCATGGGCCCACCTTGGCCAGCCACATATGCCACCCCGCCATACTTCTTTATTCTGTACCTAGTGGCCATGCAAATGCAGTCTGACTCTGCTGCTATATTTTCTTCAGATGCTTTGCATGCTTATGTGCGCACACAGTATCCCAAAGGAAGTGTGTTGGCTGGGACTGGAGTGCCACCATCAAGAGATTCACGGAATAGGCAATGACCACAAGGAAGCAGATCAAGGAGCAGGACTCACTCACCCAACAACTCAGTTGAGAAACCCCACTGTCACTCTTTTGAAATAGCTAACCCAAAGTACAGTATATTCACTCTGAAGTTTTGAGATCTAGCTCTCACATGGTCTGTTCGTTATTTGTCCTCTATTAGTCAGATGAGGCTGCC
Organism: Plestiodon gilberti rubricaudatus; assembly: GCA_026170595.1. Lineage (NCBI taxonomy): Eukaryota > Metazoa > Chordata > Lepidosauria > Squamata > Scincidae > Plestiodon > Plestiodon gilberti. Next base: position 43,094,753 of record JANXHW010000007.1, read on the forward strand.
TTATACCTTTCAGATGTATTTCCCAGCAATGTAAGGTTTTTGTTTGTTTTTGGGAAATTTTGAATTGGAACATTTTCTTGAAGCTCTTAACTGATTTAAATTTAATTGTGCGTGTTTGACTCATATTTAGTTTAAAAAAGAACCACATAAAACTGTATGCCACATTTTTTATACTGCATGTGAATTTATCTCATGAGTTTTCCCAATAGCCAAATTATTTGAACAGACATAGTAAAAAAAAAATCAATAAAATGGACTTACGGCGCAATCCTATCAATCCTTTTGGCTGGTGCAGTGCTGATGTGCTGGCCCAGGGTCTCACAAATGTGCTGTAGAGCATATTTGTGCTACCCAGCGAGTGGCGGGAAGGCCAGTGCCATCCCGCCGCCATTTCAGGAGCTCCACACGCCAGAGCAGGTACATTCTGCTCCGGGTGGCGCAGGGGCTGGGGAGGGGGCGTAATGGGGTGGGAGGATCAGGCCCGGGAAGGGGGCAGGATTGGCAATGTCGGTGCGTGCCAAATCCTATCCTCCTTCCCAGGTCCTTTCTGCTGACACGGGGCCTCTCAATTCTCAACCAGCTAAAGAGCTGGTGACGAACTGAGTAGCCTTATTGCAGAAGCTGCTAGGTAGTTCACCTGTGGTAAAAGGACGAACGTCTCCTTATCACAAGAAGACCTCTAGCCACCTCCTTCCCCGGTTAGGATTCGGCGTAGGCCACGCGGCCCATGCCGCATGATCCACACCGGGGGAGGATAGGATTGGGCTGTCCATGTAGTGTAAATGTTACATTCAGATGAATTCAAGAAAGCTTAGTTATACATTATTTTTGTTGGGCCACTTGTAAGTATTTTCCGATACGACAATTCAACAGCACACACTTCCTTTACATTGTTTAAATTTTAAGAGAATAAAAACACAAAAAGGCAAAAACTCCAGCATGTCAAAAGAGCTACGTCTCAGATATATATTAGCTGTTTCCTAGTTACAAGTCTCACGTTCTGTCCACACACTCAAGCAACGCACACAGAAGGAGTGGGGTCATGCCCACTGACTCTGCCCCCAATCTCCACGAGTTCAGCAGAAGGCAAGAACAGGTTTTACATGTGTAAACAGGAAAACTCATTTTCACCTTCTGTTGCAGACACAGAGGTCAGGGTCAGGGGCTTCTACCCTACCCAGCTCTCCCCATGTTGACTGAATATGTGGATGAGAATGCAAGAAAAGGACTATAGTCACCTGAAAAAAGTTTGCAGTTTCAAGTAATTTTGAAACTGCCCAATTTGACTGGTATTATATCCATTCATTGATTACTGGTTGTATGAAACGAGGCACTCTTATAAATGGAAAAAATTTCCAGGGAAACAAATAGCAGTGAAAAATCTCTATGCATCACCACTGCTGCTACCTGATATCCTTTTCAATTGGAGGTGCTAGGGATTGAACCTGGGAGTTTCTGAATGCAAAGCACAGGTCCTAGCCCCGGGTTACGGCTCCTTTCCCTCACAAAGCAAGGACCAACTATAGCATAGCAGAACTAGAACCTATGACGCTCAGAGTTACTTAGGAATTCCACATCCACTGAAATGTCCACATCGTCAGGGAGTTTTGCTCCCAGAAAGAGAAGTCCACAGCCACAGGCCTGCAATTTGAATTTTGCACAAATAGTCCCTTTTCACTAAAATCTAGAGAACATTTTCATATACTTGTATTTAGATATTATAATGTTCCAAAGGAATTTATAAATCTCATATCACATAGGCAGGGAATTAGTATTCAAATTTAAGCCAACTGGAACAGAACCAACTCCCTCAAGGTTCTTTGGCTTAAGAGGGCAAAAACTGGGCTGAAAGTTTGGTATACTTATTTACGTCAAGTGGGATTTAGTCAATCACCCAGAAAGCGCATTCATGTGCAGGTCACTCCCATTTATATTTAGGTCTTCAAATACCTGAAGGGTTATTGCATAAAAGAAGGAAAATATTTGTTCTCTGCAGTCCTGGAGGGCAGGGCAAGATCTAATGGACTTAAGCTACAGCAGGATAGATTTTGGTTGAACATTAGAACATAAGAACATAAGAAGAGCCCTGCTGGATCAGGCCAAAAGCCCGTCTAGTCCAGCTTCCTGTATCACACAGTGGCCCCACCAGATGCCTCAGGGAGCACAAGACAACAAGATAACCTGTTTCCCGTTGACACTCCCTTGCACCTGGCACAGAGAAAACCCACTTCTAAAAGCAGGAGGTTGCTTATGGCTTGTAACCTGTGATGGTCTTTTCCTCCATGAATCTGTCCAAACCTGTTTCCCGTTGACACTCCCTTGGCACCTGGCACAGAGAAAACCCACTTCTAAAAGCAGGAGGTTGCTTATGGCTTGTAACCTGTGATGGTCTTTTCCTCCATGAATCTGTCCAAACCCCTTTTAAAGGCATCTAGGCCAGGTGCCATCACCACATCCTGTGGCAAGGAGTTCCACAGAAAACAAAAACAACATTAGGAGAAGCTTCTTAATTATTACAGCAGCTTGACAGCTGAAGACCTCATTGGAGGTCTTCAAGCAGAGGTTAGATGCTCACTGTTGAGAATGCACCAGCTCTGGATTTCTTGCACGGAGCAGAGGTTTGGCGGGCCTACAAGGCCTTCTCTAGGACTATGATTTTAACATAGATTCAAGCCCCATCTATTTCAGTGGTATTTACCGGTACTTCCAAGGACTGCAACTTTGACAGACTTGTTGAAGAAGACTTAAAAGTGATTTCACTGCTTGCTTCTGTTTGAGTGATGTTTGAAGGGGAACTAGAAACACCTCTGTCTCATGGTGCTAGCATCTGAGGGGCAGGAGAGTTGGAATGTGAAGCTAGTAAGTGGCCCATTCATGGGCACTGGGCAGGACAAACAGAGAGGGGTCGTAGTTCAGTGGAAGAGCATCTGCTTTGCTTGCAGAAGGCCCCAGGTTCAAATCTCGAAAGTCACTGGCAATATTGAGCTAGAATACCAAGAATCTAACTCAATACAAAGGCAGCTTCCTACGTTCCTAAAGGAAAAAGCACAAGGTTCTTCCAATCCCACAGTTGTTTTTTACTTCATATTTATTGAGAATATTTTTAAACAGTGGCCAAGAACTGGCCTAGGTTAAACAAAACAACATATAAAAGAAAACAAAAATATTATGCAGTTTCAGGTACGTAAAAGTTTCACTCATCCCTTCCTTAAGAGTGTTTTGATGATGTATTTCCAACAGATGAGCAGAACGTTTGTGACCTAGCATAGGTTTTGAGCATTAACCAAGAGTAGCAGCAGATAATGGAGCTAATGAAACTGTGAAACGATAAAAAGTGCCCAGAGAAAAAACATACTGTACTTGCAAGTCTTTATTTTAACATACAGGTTTCACATTTTCATGAACCTAGAATACAAAATGAAGGTTTATTTCAAAACTCCAGAACTGTCTGCTGCAAGAGTTTATAAGTGCATTGTAAAGGAATGGACAAGATTATGGATGCCCAACAGATCACTGGAGCTCAGGCTACAACCTTGAGAAGACAACTGGGAAAATGCAGGTGCTGAAATGCATTAATTCTAATTCAATATTAGAGATATATTTACTTTATACTACTCAAAGCCACACACAGTATATTCTTACCCATGCTGTATGCTCCCGCAAATAGCAGCCTTTGTATTCTATACTGTTTGGATGTTTAATTCTTTGTAGGAACTTGACTTCTTTAATGATATCCTGCCATTTCTGTGAAAGAGAAAAAAAAACTAGAGGCTTTACAAAGAAAGAATGTGCTCTTGGGGAGTAAGGAAAGGGGGAGGGGGGAAGTGACCTACCAGTAATCAAGACAAAGCATAGGATACCAATGTTAGGACAGATATGACACATTAAGCAACATGCCAGAGCAAAGACCATTCTCTCCTTTTGCTACCATATGCTATCTGTCAGACTGGGAAATGTGGAGGCCTCTCTACTGAAATGGTTCTTCAAGACCAGACTTCACTGTATATTCTCTCTACTGCTTAGCCTTTATCAACTTTTCTTTTCATATTACACACATCAGAATTTTTTTTAACATATGAACCACTAGAACAGGGGTGTCATACTCATTTCATACAGTGGGCCGAATAGCATTCATGGCACACTTGCTGAGGACCAAAACTGATGTCATTAAGCAGGAAGTGGCATCATTAAGCAGATGATGGAAAGAAATAAGCACTTTTTTTCTCACATAGGAACTCATTAGCTGCAAATGATAGAAGAGAAAATATGCAAATCTTGATCATATTTTCAAGATATGGGAGAGCCCAATTATCATACGGGTCACCCTTTCAGCAGCGCAGCTTCTGCTGAAGCGTCACTTTGCAGCTCAACAGCTGAGAAGTGCTCTGTAAAGTGAAATCTTGGCAGAAGCGGCGCTGCTGAAAGGGCGGACCGTGTGATAATGGCGCTCTCCCAGTGTATTGACAGCGTCTCCCTCTCTCATCCCTATTGGTCTGCACCCCTTCTCCCATAGTGTTCCTTGCTTTCTGAGGTCTCTTTCTTTCTCTCCCTTCCAGAGCCTTGGCAAAAGTGGCGCTGCTGAAAGGGTGGCACTGGGAGAGTCCAATTATCACATGGGCCGCATAAAGTGCTTCCGGACTGCAGGCCTTACGTTTGACACCCCTGCACTAGAACTTCCTGTTGCAAGTTGCCCCTAAAGTAATAAAGAATGGAAAAACAATGATTTGTCAAATGGACAAACCACTTGGAAACTGATGGGTCTGTTGAGAACTCACCTAAGTGAAGTATTATAGTTGTTACAGAAGGAGCCGAAACCTCTGATCCAGCTACCTACCTGCCAGGGCCTTTACAAGGAAGAATAAGAGGAAGGCTGCATTTCATAAACTTGTGGTGCTAATGGAATGATTAATCATAACTGCAACTGAAGCTGCCTTCTCTTTTAGCAATGGAGGAGTAATATGAAAAGAGTTTTTTTAACTGAGCTTTTCCAAACAGATACACAGCCAGCCACCCACTGGAGACAATCCGGACCTATTTCTGAAGAAGACACCACGTGCTTCATTCATGTGAACAGAATATTTATAGCTCCATAGTAATTAAAACAGCAGGACAAGGAGCAGGTACGAATTATACTTTCACCACCACACGGTTAAACAAGATGCATAAAGCTGATCTAACAGAATAAAAATTGAGTGTACAAGGTCAGAGGACAGTGTGGAAAACAAAGTGCAATGATGTTTCATTCTTGCCGCCTTGAAAAGCCTTTCTTTCACAAATATCCTTCAGTGCCTCAAAATACTAGGAGTAGAGCCAGAACTCATCATTTTTATACCCAAGGCCTGTGTCCAGGTTCTATACCCACTCCACTCTTTGATCCCTGGCAACAGGTTGAGTTCAGAATGGTTTTCTACATTTATGGATGCTACTTAACGCCAAGTTTTAACTGCTCAGGTAGACTGCTCCTGCTCAAAGCTGTTCTGTAAAAACCTTACTGGCTGCTAATGCCCTATATTGGATGTCTTCCCATTTCTTTTTCCCCTTCTTGCTTCCCTCACCAGGTTTCTGAGGAGTACTTAATGGTTGGAACTGACCCCATTGTGTTAGGCTGCAGGCACAGCAGTAAAAGAAGATACAACAGGGTCACTCTGCATGCCCTGCTGCCCACACTAAGCCTCCTGAGTAGGTAGATATGTGACTTTTCCTATTCATCTTGAAAAACAAGTTTAAACGGTGAAAACAAAACATTTTAACAATACTCGCTCTTTTAGGAACATTTTGTGCCCCTCCTCAGGAAGCACCCCAGGCAGGAGCCCAAGTTAACACTACTGGTTAGAAGCCGGGGTGGTCCTATGTATGGAAAGTCCTAAGTGGTGAGAGATGTATTTCTACAAAACCCAAACTATGCTGGCATTTTTGAAATACTGCAAATTAAAACCTTCAAGCATCTTTTGTTGTTGTTCAGTCATTAAGTCGTGTCCGACCCTTCGTGATCCCATGAACCATATCCCGCCAGGCCTTCCTGTCCTCCACTATCTTCCTGAGTTCGCTCATTTTCATGTTCGTTGCATCAGTGATGCTGTCTAACCATCTCATCCTTTGCCTTCCCCTTCTCCTTTTGCCTTCAATCTTTCCCAGCATCAGAGTCTTCTCCAGAGAGTCCTCTCTTCGCATTAGGTGGCCAAAATATTTGAGTTTCAGCCTCAGTATCTGTCCTTCCAGGGAACAGTCAGGGTTGATTTAATTTAGGATTGACTGATTTGATCTTCTAGCAGTCCAAGGGACTCTCAGGACTCTCAGGAGTCAAGCATCTTTATCAAGTATGAAACTAATAGCCTTGCCCAACGTTCTAGAACTTAGACAGATCTTGGGTTACCATGAGAATGCATGACATTCCTAGCCTCCAAGGCTTGCTCTTGCTACTGGCGCTCAAAGCCGACCTTAATCTGCCAGGCCTGCAATTTTCCCACGCTTGCAATGCTGCTTCACTGAATCTTTGCAAAGTTCCTCAGGACGAATTTGTTCAGAGTGAAAGGTTAGGAAAAAGGGATGAGCTCCTGCTTGATCTGCCTTTTATTAAATTCTGTAGACAAGTCCTCTGTCTAAGCCTGTGTCTGTGATGTGTTCATGTCTATCATTCCTAGAAAGATTTCTTTAGCTAGGCAGTGGGGGGTGGTGAATTTTTTTTTAAACATAATTTAGAATGGAATGTTGAAGACTAAAAAAGGAAAGTCAACTTGCATCTAAGACTAAATCCCACAGAAACGGGTCCATTTTGCATTTCTGTTATATGCTGCTTGTACAAAAGAACCGTTTTTTTTGTATGTGTGTGTGTGTGTTTTTTTTGCAGGGCAGTATGACAGTCCTGTGCACGCCGCAATAGGGAGGAGCAACGAAAAATACAGACATTCCCCTGGGGTCTCTCACAGCATCCCTTTCACTAGTAGGGGCACAATAATCAAATGTTCTGTATGGATATTTTTATACACCCAAATTGCAAAATTCAGCTTCCCTGTACAGTAAGCAGAAGACTCCTGAGAATCCAAGCCTCCATTTTGATTTTTACAAAATCCTCACAATTGCAGATATAATAACCCTAAAGAGGGGGAAAAACAGGGCCTACTAAAGGCTCTACTGAAGGCTTAGGAAATGTTTTTGATGTTCAGAGGAAGGACAATCATTTCCACCACTCACAGCCCCTTTTCTCCCCACAGGTAGAGGTTTTTGAAAATGGTCCTATTTACCTTACTCAAAACTAAGTCCATTGTGTTCAGTAAGACTCAGGCTGTAATCCTATCCTACTCACTGGAAACAAACACCTCTACCCATAGGATTCTAGTCCAAACACCATAGCTCTTACCTACCAAGATTCCTTATGCCCCCTTTCTTCTGTCCCTTCTACTTAATCTTCCAGAGTACCTAGTTTACAGCAAATGCCATTGTCTCAAAGAAGTCATTGCCACTTCAGTTTATCCTTGCTATCAATGTACACGTTTAACATGCATTAGTAATTTTAATAAACTCTGCCTGTGGTTCAGCCAGAAGAACCTGCGTTAAAAAATTCTGCATTAAAAATCTGCACGTTCCTACCCCCAAACTGGGCAAAAGCTTTTCTCTTGACAAAGTTTGGATTAATTCAAGTTTAGTGAGCCAGCACACTACTGACTATGATCTTGAGCCTATAGAATACAAAAGGATTTCACATACCTCATTGGATTGCTTTCCACTGTAAGACATTTTCTTGATGGCCACCACTTCATTGGTGCGCACATCACGTGCCTGCAACAGTAACACACACTCATCAGTGTTCTGCTATCACAGGATCCCATCAACTGAAGTTCAACCATGTTAGGATTTAAGCCCAAGGATGCCTGGCAGGAATCAAGCTGCTACTCAACTATCAAACAGGGAAAGTGGTGGGAGAACAATCACACTTAACCAAGAAGCCTTTCAACAATATATCAGAGCAGGCCAGGTGAAACCTTCTGGCACCTGAAGAAGTCTATATAGGTCAAGCTTGCTTGTTAGTCTACTGGTTCTTGCTGCTTCTTGTGGTAGCCACAGACTACCTTTACTTCTTCCCCAACTTGACAAGAGCAACTCTGACAAGTGGTCATTTGGGAATCCTGTCTTGAATGCCATAATGGTTCAATATTATGACTCCCCCACCACAACATGGCCACAGATCCCTACAAGTGTGGTGGGGTCCCTTCTACACAATTATACGCTTCAAGTCATTGGCAATAGTGGATCTGAATAAGGATTGTTCCAAGGATATGCACTGCAGGGCTTGGCCAGCAATCAGTAGGGAGGAAAACGTGAAATGTTCTTACTGCAGACTGGGCTCAGTAAGCCAAAAAGCTGCATTACTGGCAGGCTCCATGAAGCCTCATGTGTAGCGCTAATGTGATGTAATGGCTAGGAAATACCATGTATATCAGCAGGGCTGGGGAGTGAGAAAAACAACTGTTCAGTGGAGGGAGAATGTGACAGTCAGTGGGAGCAATTCAGGTTGCTGAAATGGGTCATTGCCACAAAGCAAAAAACTCTTCAACCTGATTTGTCAGGTCAAGCATTTGAAAATGCAATTTTTTTCTCTCGAAGTCTCACAGCCCTGCAAGGTGAGAAAACATCCCTCCTTGAGGAAGGGCAGTAAAAAATAAAATGAACAAATAAGAACTTCTGCGGCCATGGGCTTGGGTGGACAGTCTGCCAAAAGTGAGTCTAGAAGACAGTGCCAGCGACATCTTGCTTAGGTAGGTGCCAGTTTTTCTCCCCCTCCCCATGTCTAATCTTTAACTCTATCCATTTTGCTCTGACCCCAAGAACAATCCTCCTTCTAGAAAACACTCCGAAGAGAACAAATCGAATCCTTCAAAGGCTGGAAGGGCCTTTGGTGTCCTTAACTGCATTTTTGCTCCTCTCAAGCGTCCTCCTCAAGGAGGAGGTGGGGAGTGAGCTTTGCCTTTCAAGTTCTCACATTTCGGGAAATGGTGCTCTCTCTCTCATCCAATGAGTAATCCTTCATTTCACAGTCTCCATTGTGGGGAAGATCCTGGCTTTTGAGGCATGTTCTACACCCTTAAGATTCTTTTTTTCCCTATTCTCTATCTATTAGAGACTTCTCTAACTGGTTTCTTCTCCATATATACAACCCTCACTGACACACATCATTAGTCTCCTCCCACCTTCAGAGGAAACCAACCATTCAATGGCTCCTCAACTTTTCCAAGCTTGAAAAGTGACAACCTAGGTAAGATGCTACAAATTCAAGAAAAGATAAGGTTCGGCTTTCTTTGCCAACTCAACCTGGAGTCTAAAGAACAACGAAAGTTAGAATTCCAGGTTTTCACAGCGTGAAGCATACACCACTTTCCTCAGAACCTGGCACGACACTGCCCAAGCAGGTACGAGGCACTTGCTAGAAGGGGTACAAGTCTCAACTGTATTCTATTAATACCATGCTGACAATGGATGTTAGTATGCTGCTTTGCAAGCATCTCCACTTTCACACAATGATGTGCTTTTGTTAGGTCTGCTATTGTTCCAGGGAACCACTCCTCATTCTTGATGAAGATACTGGAGCAGAGTACTAAAAGCCTCAATCACAAACCCCCAATTCAAGGCCAACCAGAAACAAAGCAATGTTCTCGCTATCCATGTTCACTCCTTGGGAGGAGTTTCATATGGGTCACAAGGAAGCGCACCCATCACCAACTCTCATGGCTTGAGCCAGATGTGGGTGTTCCTTCCCTCACTCCCAGGCAGATCTGCTATGGGGCATTTTTGTTTTTTTAGAGCACAGTGCACTGAAAACCCTGCCTTATTAAAAGATTAGATTGGCCTGAATTATCTTCAGTGGCCTTCTAGGTTTTATACAAAGCAAGTCCTCCAAACAACTGAAAATACAGCAGTAATCGGTAAGTACAAGGACTGAAAAGATATCTAAGGCACTAGGCTAAAGGAAACTTTACTTGCACAAGGCCCCACAGAAATGAACTGGAGGTGTGAGCATGGAAGCAAGCATAATTCAACTGTTGAGTACAGCGACTACAGAACTCAGCCTTTACATTTAGATTCAGGACAAGAGGTCAATGGATCATTTATAGTCAATGGAAAGGGTCCAAGAGGACATGAGCAGTAGAAGGTCATGACAGAAAAATCAACACAGACCACTGGTTCTGACCCAATCAAGATACAAATTGGAAGGGGATAAAAAAGAGCATGTCTCCCCCACAGGAGCACGTCACACTATGAAGAAGTATGACCACTACTCTGGGGTGTCTCAGGGTAGGGGCATCAGAAGGAAACACAAGGAAGAGCCCAAGATTCTATTTATATCTGGGCACGTGATAATAAGTACGTTTTTATGAAGGGGGAAACTGTGGCCAAGACTTAGGACAAAGTTACTTGTTAATGCTGTGATCAAAGTGGCAACTTGAGATGGCCAAATGCTAGCCATTTGTTTATTCTTCTTCACATGCCCCCAAATAGCTTGCTGTCATTCGTGCTCCACAGCCCACTCACAAAATAAACAGCTCCAAAGCTTCCATGGCCAATCTCTCGGAGATCTGTGAAGAGCTTCTCTGGATCTTCTTTGAAGAAGAGCTCTGCAATTTCTGGGTCCTTCAGGCTGCCCGCTCGGCTGGTGGATGGCATCCTGTTGGGCAGTTAGTCAACCGACTATCTGGGTAGAAAGTGACACCTCGATCCGGGGCTCATCTGTGTGAATTGAGCCTCGTCAGCATGGATCTCTGAAAGGGAGCAAGAGAAAGAAAAGAGAAGCTGTTAGAGAGTGAAAGCAAAATACAAGTAACTCCAACCCCACGCTAGTTGTTCCAGCCATACCAAGCCTGTGTTTGCACAATGCAATGGCTCCACATAACAAAGGTTTCTGTGATGCACAGCAAGCTTCTGTCAAGGACAGGAAACCTGGGATGTTGCTAGATTGTAGTGTTAATGCAAGATTCCAAGTCAGGCAATCAATCATTGAGAGGCTGTCCTAGAAGACGTTGGGTCTACTTAGAATGGGCTCTGGGGGTCCCACGATGCACAGCAGCAACACAGGTTACTTCCACTCTTGGACAGGGTTTTAGGGCCAAATCACACTTCCCGTTAAATATGCAATCAGGATCATGATGGTGGCGCATGGAGAGGGAGTATAACTGTTTCCACTGCGGGCCTGATGAAAATCAAGCCTCAAAGCTACCCGGGAAGAAAACATCGTTCAGCACCAATGTGCAATTTTGCCCTTCGTTGTGGTAGATAACACACTTTGTATGCAAAAATATCCCCAGTTCATTCCCTGGCACCACCTGCAAAAAGTACCTCTGGTAGGAGGGCTGAAAAGGACCTCAGTCAGAGATCTTTGAGAGCTGCTGCCAGTTGGATGAGATAGTCCTCAGCTAGAAGGACCAAAGTTCTGTATAGGCAGCAGCTGACCTTCACCTTAAAGTGCACATTGTCTTCCCCCAAATGCCAGCAAACCGGGTAACAAGGCAAATATGTACAGTATATGATCACAGAGACCAACCTTGACTAAGAATAGGTATGTCTCAGTCTATCTAGCCTAAATATTCAATTACACCTATACTCAGATTATTAATACTATAATTGTATCGCTGGTACCACGTCAGAGAATCCAGCAAGTTCTGTTTCTATAGCAATAGAGCAGAAATTTAGGCTTTGCAGTCAGATCTGACAGAACACTGAGATCTCCAAATCCACCCGTCCTTTCATGTACATATTCACATCCTTGATAAAAATCAAGAAAATGCCAGACCCTCTCAGAGAGTCATCCCATAGTTAGAGCATAAGGAAAAAATATTCCTAATATAAAATACATTGGCTTTCAAGGGCTTCTGCGACAGAGGTGCTAGCTCCCCCAAACGAAAATGTGAATCCTTCTGGTCTAAAGACAGAGACACTAGGGGTCTTTGAACTGGGGCTTTCTGCACTCAGGCGCCTTTGTACCACCAAGGCAGCTTGCACAGAGGAGGATAGGCTGGTCTGAGCCCTGCTGCCCCACAGCACCCTCAGCAGTGGTCAGAAGGGAAGCCAACGAGCCTAGGAAGGACCTTGTGACCTGGGGAGGCAGTAGGTTCTCTGCTGGCCCTGTATAAGAGCTCCTCTAGGCCCAGTTTCCCAAATCTGAGCTTCTCATCTCAAGGAAAAGTTGCCAGAAAGAATGCCTTGCCTCACCTCGCCCTCTTGTCTGACTGCTCCAGAACCTGACCAACATACCGACCACACCTATACGCCACTAGCCCTTAGATCCCTGACTGCCCACTCTGGAACCTGACCACCAGTATGCCTCTGGATCGTTCCCTGCCCATGCTGGAATCTGACCCCCGGTTGACTTGACCACATAACCTGGCTCAAACCATACCAGGCCTTGGCAGCCAGTTGGTCAGTCTGGAAGGCTTAGGTAAGTGCAGAAATTGGTCTTTTACTCTTTCTTGTGTGTTGTAGGACATCTTAGAACACCGCTGTTTCTCAGCACAATACCTTGATGCGTATTATTGCCAGCCTCTCTTTCAGTCAGACACCCCAGGTGAGATTTTCTGCTGAATACTAGGCGCTCAGTGTAAATGCTTGGGGTAGTTGCAAGCTCCTTTCCTTCTCCATTGCAATTGTGCATATGGTCTAGATCAGTAGGTCATGGCCCCATTCCGAGCTTCACTTACTGCTGTGCCCCCCCCACCCCAAGTCACTGTTAGTTGAAAAAAGGTACTTTATCATCTGTGCTGATAAAGTATTTATTAGAATAATCGGTACTTTATTTCTAAGTACTGTAACAAAGTACGGCGTGACCCCCAGGGTGGCCATATGATACGGCCCATGTTGAAAACTACTGGTCCAGATCATACACTTACCATGTTTCCCCGTTTGCATGTATGCTAACAAGACTGACAGTGGTAAGGAATATACTACAAGGAGGAATTAGAAGCAATTCAGTCTATATACTCTGGAAGCATGCTATCTGCAACATTCCTAACATGAGAGGAAAAATCAACAATGCTACAGCTTAATCCTCACTCCTAAAAGGAGCTTAACATTACAGAACAAGTGTTTTTGCATTTACAGCCCATTGCTGAAACAATAGACAAAAATCATCAAGCGGAAAGACAGGAGCAGGAGTGTTGATTGGGGAGGGGAGCCAATGACAGACAGCACATTCTGTATTATTGGAGAAATTCTTCTCTGCTCTAAACAGTAATGAGGTCATGTTCCATCTTTAAGAAGCATCAGATTCTTACAAAAGACATTATTGTTCAAAAAGCAACTGCTGCAATTCCATCAGCAGCAGCACCAGGAAAAAAAATTATTGGGGAGGGCACAGAAAGGGCCAAATGCATTTCTGGGGATGGAACAAACTTAATCCCTCATGTTAGATATCGGAAAGAAAAACAACAGTGTATTTCACATCAGTGTTTTTATCCTAAAAACACAAGCAGAAATGAGCCCATGAGGAACTGCTCTTTATTGGTTATTATATATGTGAAAATGAAAAACGCTCAAGTGTCTCTCAAGTTGGCACAGGAGCCCAGCAATGGGGGGAGGGTAGTTTGTCAGGGAGAACATCTGTCTCCCTTGACCAACTCGGTCTATGAATTCCACAATGTCCTCTCCCCGAAATCTGTTAATCAGAGGGATGAAGATTCAAACAAACCTGCCAATGGCCAAGGCAATGTATTCCTGGTTATGAAAGGTAACAACACTACTACTGGGATGAGACTAACGCACATGTCTGCAAAATGTAGCCAAAAGGCAGGGCGTATTATTCAAGAGAAGTCCCCAAAGTTAGCCTACCCATTCCAGCAGGAACGGCTGTTTATTTGAGCAGTGCCCTCACAAAAGCACCATCAATGAATGGCAAAGGCAATGACTAGCTCGTTGCCTTACAAAATATGGATTGGGCTTTGACACAGCTGACTAATCTGTGAGAGAAGAACTACAGTTTGTTGATCACCTATTTATTACTAAAATTTGTACACCGCCTCTCTACAACAGAATTGTACTCAAGCAAGCTAACAATTCAGTCATATAACAGAAATTACAGATATGCAAGATGAACGCAATAAACATTATATGCCAATCACAATCCTGAAACATAAAAGGGCAGAGGCAGTTCAAAACCACTAGCGCAGGAAGACAGATCCAAGCAAAAGCATGCTGGACAACAGGAGCATCTTCACACCTGCCGAAAGGCTGACCGGAGTCCGGACATACCTCCATGCAGAAGATTACGATCTCTGAAGTTTCAATGCTCAAATGATTCGTTCGTTGCCTATCCTTAAACTTAAATAAGACTCAGCAGTGACGACACCAACAAATATGTTCAAACCAAACTTATGACCCTCTTTTCACCCTTCCTTACTCTTCTTGTTGCCCTTCAGCTATGAAGTTATGGAGAATTCGGTTTGTTTCTAGAGTTGCCTTTCATCGGATTTGCACTTAAACAGCAAAGAATTGCATCATACTGCATCAAAAACACCAGAAATCATTTGGGGAAGAGGAAAAGAGGCACAGAACAAAGCCATATTTGGCTTTTAGATTGTGAGCCCTTTTGGGACCAGGAGTCATTTAGTTATTTGATTTTCTCTGTAAACTGCTTTGTGAATTTTTTTTATTGAAAAGTGGTACATAAATATTCTTAATATTATTGAATTCTGTACAAAAGAAAAAGTGAGGCTGGAACTACACTACACGAATCCCGGCGCGTTGCAGAGATTCTGACAGCATTTCGGAAGCAAGCAGAGCAACTGCCATCTCCCGAATGCCGGCGCGTACATAAAGCTGGAAAGATGGTCTCCCCTCATCTTTTGAGGGGGCGGGCTTCGCGCAGCTGGGGCGGGTTCGCGGAGCTACTGCAGCCTACCAATCAGACGAGAGGGGGAGGAGAGTTGTTGCATGCCAATCAGAACTACCTCCAATCACCGTGGAGGTTTTATTTCAAGGCTTATTCCCAGAGGAAAACACAGGACGAGGAGAGAGAAAACCAGATACGGGGCTCTGTAGATGACTTGAGACACCTTTATTAATTCATGCCCCCTTGTTTACAGTCAATTTATTACCTATGTGCATGGACGGAGTGATGGACACATGGACAGAGTGCTTTTCATAACCCCCCCCCAAAAAAAACAGCAAACAGGAGACCCCTGGTGAGGGGCATCCCATCAAATCCATCAACAGCATACCACACAGATGGGTGATAAGTTGCTATATTCTGGCTAAACATAACTCTCATGTTTTGGTTTTTTTACATCCTCTTTCCTCATCCTTATTAAACAAGCACACAAACAAAAAATCTAAAAATTGTGCAGGTTTTTTTTGCCTGCTGTCTGGGATGGGTCAAGATTTGGTACCAGACATCACTGCCGAGACGCTTCATTTGGGGGGCTCAAATCACATCTCATTCACTGAAGTTATCCCATTGGCAAAAACTCCTGTGGATTCTAACGATTATGAGCAGTACATCCTACCCCCCCACTCGACACGTTTTGACCGCTTTCATTTCAAATATCAGCCCGCGGCACCACAGTTCTTTGAACGAGCACCCCCTCATTCCACTGCTTCCAGTTGTGTGGAACTGGGATCCATTTCTCCTCCGAAAAGAACCGATGTACGTTGTATGCTAGGAGAGCGAGGAGGGCACTGAACTTCCAAAATTAGAAATTTGAGAGAGGAAAAGGCGCTGGGGTCACAGATGAGGCTGCAAGGTTTTCGGCCAATCGGAGCGCACTTGTGTTTAACCAATCACAGCTGCGCTTTCTTAAGAAGGCGGGACAGTAGGAGGGACAACAGGCGGGAAGACACTCCTCCCGACCAGCTCTGCGCGCGGAGGAAGAGGCAGGGGCAGACGCCTCCGCGCCGGGATTCGTGTAGTGTAGTTCCGGCCTGAGAACTTGTATAATGTGCGTGGTTCTGGTTTTAGACATGTTAATCTTGCTTTAAAATACAATACAAGGAAGAACTGTAGTAGTAACAAACCCGCTATAATGAAGAACCTTTTGTAGTAGATCAATAAGTAACAATTGACTAACACCTTCTGATCAACATTTACATTTAAGATAACTTATGTTTACCAGCTGCGCTTTCCAGAAGAGGATTTGATGCAAGAGGCATAGTTGCCTCTTGGACATTTTTGGAGCGATGAAGTATAAATCTATTACATAAAAACACTCTCTAGCCCCGTGATGGCGAACCTATGACACGCGTGTCACAAGTGACACGCGAGGTCATTTTGGGTGGCACGCCAGCATTTCCCCCAGGGCCCGACATGCCTTAAATTTTCACAGAAGTTTTACATTTTTCAAGCTTATCTTGAGGGCAGGGATTGCTGCAGACGTTTTAAAAATCCTGCAGGGGGCTTCTGTTGCTATCGCAAAGACTTCTGGGGAGAGAGCGAGCGATACTGAATGCAGTGGGAAGCAGGGAAAGAGCGCGTGCGTGTGAAAATGAATGCAGCGGGAAACAGAGAGAGAGAGAACTAACTAACTAACTCATACACGTGGAAGCAGGAGCTGATAGTGAAGGAGGAAGAAAGAGGGAGCGTTGGTGAGTTGGAAGGAGGGGGTCGTTAGGGTGGGCACTAGCCCGTAGCGAGAAAAGAAAGAAATCTCTCTTTAAGATTTGGTGTTATGGGGCTGATGCAATGCTGCAGAGTAACTGGATGGATGGGTGGTGCGGGGGTTACATTCGGCAATCTGTGCTTCCAGCTTCCCCACCCCCCACTCAGCGGTTTTCACCCCCACCCCCAATTCAATCCAGTCTCTTCCCCCACACCACACCACACGCAGCCCTTGCCTCATTTAAGTGTGAAAAATGCCTCAAAACGAGGGTGGGAAAGCACGAGGGGAGCACAGACAAGTCGAGCAAGAGGCTGTGAAACGAACTAACAAAAAGCATACACACACCCCTCCAGAGTTTCTTCTGCAATGCTTCCCTGGCTCCTGCTCCTCCCTCACCGTGGTGCTCAAAATCACTTGCAAGAGTCCGGAGTGTATGTGTGTCAGTGTGTGTGTGGGGGGGGGGGGGGAGAGAGTAGAGAGATCGTTTGGAAAGAAAGGGATGCAAAGGTAGCCCTGGGTAGACACTAATTTTCGTTGTACATTTGGTAATCTCTGCTTCCAGCTTTCCCCCCTCTCTCTGTGTAGTACCCACCATCCACAACCCCTTTAAAATGCCATCCATGTTAAATACAATGCAATATTAACTAAAATACCATGTTAAATAAAATGTAATGTGTTCTATATGTTTTCAGTTCAATTCAAAATTACTATTAAAAGTAGCAATAGTAAAGGTACTATTAAAAGTTCGGGGGGGGGGACACACCAGCAGAGTCAAGTTAGGCATTTTCAAAAATGTTGACACACCAAGCCCAAAAGGTTCACCATCACTGCTCTAGCCCTTCCAGAGCCAGGAGATCATCAACCTCATCAACAAAGCACGCAGGGCTACAATCACCAGCCCATCTCAAGTTATCTCTGTCGTTTACAGGAATCCGGTGAATTGAGAAAAATGCAACCAATGAAGACTTGCAAAATATATGGCTATTGATGAACTCCACAAAAGAAGAACCCAGGAATACTCCTGCAAATGGATGCATGGAAGAACTTCACAGACGTTTTCCAGCTTCTCTGCCTCGGCTCTTACCACCACCACAACCACCACCCAAGAGGTTGGAAACACAACCCCTATGGCTCTTGCATTGCTTGACAATGATGGAAGGAACCTTTTTGCTTTTTATTGTATTAGTATAACATTGATTTTTCAAATAGAAACAAATAATAAAACTGGCATTTAAAGTTGATAGATTGCGAACATTAACTTGCCATTCTTGCTATTAATTTGCTAACATTGAAAGCCTGGATGGTGGCTTGGGAGTTGGACTTAGACCTGGAAGATCCAGGTTCAAATCCCCGCTCAGTCATGAAGCTTCCGAATCCTGGGTGACCTTGGGTCAGTCACCATCTCGCAGCCTTACCTACCTCACAAGTTTGTTGAGAGGACAAAAGGAGAGGAGGAACCTTGGAATTCCTTGGAGGAAGGGCGGTATAAAAACATGAATAATAAATATTCTGCTTAACACTAAAATAAAAGTTGCCATTTTGGGGTATATTTATTGGTAAGTGCGGCTCCCGCAGACACCCACCTTGTGTCATGGAGGTGGTGTGAGTCTATAAACGTGGGTAGGAGGCTTGACTCAGCAGTGGATAGTGATTATTTTGCAGAGGCCCAAAATTACCAGTTTATTTGAACTGGCAGGTCCATAGCTGGGGTGTATGCAAACTAACGTAACTCAAGAGATCTAAACATCGTATTGTTCTTATACAGTATAATTCAGATACACAACCTGACAAATGAACACTACCATAAAGTTGCAAAGAAAGGAGAGAAAGGGAGTAGAACAAGTTTGAAACAGCTGTTTCCCATCAGTTACTAAAATCTGTTGCTCAGGCAAGGCCCTGCCCCAAGAGAAGATCCACAGGTTTTCAACAGAGCCCAGCATTTAATCAACAATTTCTGGAATTTGAGATATTTTGTTCTCACAACATAGACATGCCTTGCTTAGGCTATTATATTATATAGCATTAAATTCCACACCATCTTTAAAATACAGACATATCACCCCCATCACAGAGAACCTATGCACATCATCTTCAGCTATAAAAATGTACTTTGCACAAGCAGTCACGTTTGGTCTAAACCCAGTGAACAGACACCTGGATACTGGATACTCAACATCCTTCTTAGATTCTCTCAGGTGCCACTTTACAAGTCAATTATCCTCCATAAGCCAGCAGACTACATCAACGCTTGATTGGAGACTCCCTCTAGAACAGTGGTTCCCAACCCGTGGTCCGCAGGACCCTGCAAAGTGGTCCATGGGGTGTCCGGGCTTCACTTGCTGCCAATGCCTTCCGGGTCACCTGGCCTTCGCAGAAGTTTGGGTGCCCCAGAGGCAAATGAGTCTGTGTCCACTCGGGTCTGTGGCCCTTGCTGCGGGGCTGCCGACGAGGCCCAGAGTGTGGCAAGCAAAGCTGGAAGGGCCAACTCGATTTGGTCTGAAATCCCGGGAATCCGGAAGCAATTAGCGGTGACGCACAGAGTCATCACGTCACCGCCAAACTACTTCTGGGTTGCCAGGCTCCACGCCTCCAGTGGTCCATGGCGTCTCAATGTTTTGCCTCACTGGTCCGCAGTCCCCTGAGGGTTGGGAACCAGTGATCTAGAAACATCACATCCCTTTCCTGTGTAGCCTCCTAGATGAGTTCTTCCTTTTTTTATATATATATATTTATACTTTATTAATATATTAAAACATAAAAACAATACATATTTCATAAAGTTATAGCAAGCACGAAGCAATACATTCTACTAGCATACTATTCACCATTTTCTACATATAATACCCAACTAAGCCAAAATAACACCCACATTCTATTCATTAAATCCGCATATCATCACATCATTCTCTCTCTCTCTCTCTCTTAAAAAAAATCGATAAATGGTTTCCAGTTATTCTCGAAAAGGTTAATAGAGGAGTTCTTCCAAAGCAGTAACCATTAATTCCTGATTAACATACCTTGAAGAAACCAATACAAACATTGTGAAGAAGGAAATGCAGAAATTGCAGATAAGCGCTCCTCTCTCCATACAATTCTGACCCCTCTCTCCTGGACAAACAGATCCAGAGCAAGGAATACCAGAAAACATATCATTTTAAAGTCCAGAAAATGTACTGCTGAGAGGTGCAC
Source organism: Plestiodon gilberti rubricaudatus (assembly GCA_026170595.1). Taxonomy (NCBI): domain Eukaryota; kingdom Metazoa; phylum Chordata; class Lepidosauria; order Squamata; family Scincidae; genus Plestiodon; species Plestiodon gilberti. Next base: position 43,114,513 of record JANXHW010000007.1, read on the forward strand.
ATTGCTTAAGAAACACTCCAATTACTCCAACACTCCTATGAGCTAAGTCCCAATTAGCCCAAACTCCTCATGATCCATGTAACTTTTTCCCCTTCTACTTGCCGTTTTTGCAAGTGGGTGGGTTTGGAGGGGCACCTGAAAGAACCCAAGGCTGACAACTCATAGGCATGTTGCGCCTTATTCTCCAAACTGTCTCCAAACTGTCCACAAGATCAGTTGTACCAGAGCAGTCCACCCTTACAAGATAAATTGCACAGAAGAAAAATAACTGAATCAATTAAGGTTCCATGATGGACTCCCAAATGGAACAAATCAAACGAGTTTAAACAGGCTGTGCCCAACACACAGCCTCAGATATATATAATAATAATATAATAATAATATACAGTATTTATATACCGCCTTTCTTGGTCATTGGATTTCTCCTCCGACTTTAATCCAAGGTGTACACGGTGTACATGGGCAGGCTGTCCTAACCCCCCTTGGGTTTTTTTTTACAATATACTGTATATAAATGTCCAATCTCTCATGAAGGGCTACTTTCCAGGTGGTATCCTTTTTACAGTCTGACAATTCGATGAAGAAATGAAGGTAAGTAGCAGCTTGTGCACCTCTCCCCAGGAAGGCAGCCCTTATAGAAGGTCATAATCCACCAAGGGGAGAAGTCCTACAGCTTATAGACTTCCCTAGCACATGCCTTATCCACTGACACAGAGGCCATCAGAGCTACTCTGCTTATATTTACCATATGACAGATTCAACAGGAGCTGAAAATCTTAACCTCCTACCAACTACCTTGCCACACTTCCTCATATTGTTTAGGGGTAGAAACAGAACTGGATGAAACAGAAAAATAATCTTGGGCTTCAGGTCTGATCAAAGGACATTACCATGCATATGCATTGGCCACAAACTGAAGTAGAGAGGAAATCCTGCCAACTCTAGAGAATAAGGAGGGAGTCCCAATCTTCGAGCTACAGGAGCAGATGAAGATACCCTCCAAGTTGCGCTGTAAAGCCCACTCTCTTCATAGCTCAGAGCCCCTGGAAAGGCTAGAGCCAAGGTGTCATGTGGGCCCCTGCCCCTTCTGCCATTGTTTCTACCTCCAAATTTGGAGTTGAGGAGAAGAGCAGGGGATTGTCCCTCATGCAGTGAGAGGTGAGGATCAAGGGGAGGGACAGGCTCCTGGCAACCACAATTTTTGGTTCGGTTACCAAAACCAGTTGAAAAATGTGGACCCCTGCAGGTGCACATTTTGCTCAAAATCCATGCAATCAACCAGAATGAAGTGTCAGTGCCTGCACTAGAAGTTACAGGAATGTTTCCATCTTAAGAGGAGATTTCATTTCATATCTTGAGTGTTTGGGAAACTACAGTAGGAGACACCTCAACTGCTCAATGTTTCCTGTTGTGTCTGAAGACAAAAAACTATCACCGGAGTCCCAACATGAGGTTAAGGTGTTCTTGTTAATGACCTGCTGAATCCCACCTTCATGGGGCTGCCCCCACCCCCTCAGACTGGCATTCATCTTCAAAACCATCCTGATTTATTCCCACTGGTCTTCCCCTTCAGGCAATGGCTTTGTCCTCTCACTAGGTCAAGATGATACAGTATCTTGGCATAAGTACAAATACTTTCCGCTTTCACAAGAGGACAGAGATGGAGGTTTGCCTGTGGTATGATTCTGATATTTGAAACCATGGATCCTTAAGGCCAATGACTATCTTGATGGTAACAGACTGCTGGTCAAGGACATCAGTCTGGATTCCCTGTCAGGAGGCAGAAAAAGACTTGTGCAGCACTAAGCAGAGGATCACCCTCAGCTGTTGTGTGAGTTGGATTGGTTGCAGAGGACTCTTTGTCCAGCTAATCAGGAAGCCGTGGCAAGTGGCAATTACAGTACTATTATGAATGTCTCTTTCTTGCCCCCTACATGGCCTGGATGAGCAGGTAAGCAAGATCCAGATAAGTACACAGCCCTATTGCTGGTGCAGGGAGCATCACTGTAACAAACAGTCCAATTCTGTCTAGGACCACCGCAGTGTGCAAAAGCACGGTGTGCCAGATCCTAGGCAGGATCAGGCCAGCACCAGTGCAGCTGGAGGCCCCAGCTGCCCTTATGGCTCTCCTCGGATGCACGCTAGCAAAATGGCCAGCACAAATCCAAGGCGCCTGTGTAGGGCTTGCCAGGCCCAGGACAGGGGATAAGATTCGGCAGAGAGCGCTGCCAAGGATCCCTTCTGGGCCCAGCGAGCCAATCATCCCTTCCCATTCCGCCATCCCCACGCGCCCCCCCCCATGCCTCCCTGTGCAGGACTTGCCTGCATCCACTGGCGACGTCCTCTCTCGGCGGAGAGTGAGCTGCACCGGCCTCGCTGCCAGCGCCGCTTACTCTCCGGGTGTCGGAAATGTGCCTTACAGCACGTTTACAACACCTAGGAGCAGTGGAGCGGCTGGTGGCCAGAGACAGGATTGCGCTGTAAACATCCCCATGAGATGGAAAGTTTAAAAAGGAAACATTAGGTGCTGCTAATGCTGCTCCGTGAGAGAAAACCAACCTCTTATATGGTGAGGTTTTAGTGGTACAAGGAAATAGGCATGCCTCAGATTTATTCACACCATGAACAAATCTACTGCAGTGACTGTGGAAGTTAAGATCTTTATGCAAGAGAAGCTCAGGCTCACACCTATGCCTGTCTTGGGAACAAAGATGACTGCATCATGCTTCTAATGGGACTGTTCATATGACTTGTGGGCACAACAACTGAATGCTGGTCTTTGGCATGAAGTCTCTTCTGAGATAAGGGATACTGCAAATCCCCACACCAAGAACTCCACAAAGATTGTGGTATAACCCTTGAAGAAGAAGTATTAATTACCCACTTGTCCTTGGATAATGATCTCCACTCAAGAGAAATGAGTCAGCTTCCATTCTACTGGACCCAACGGTAGGGTGGCAAGCCCCAAGACCCTTATTTGTTTTGGGGTACTGGCGTTGCTGGGGGTGTAGTGCCTAGAACCTCCCCTCTGAGCCTGTGTCTCCTTTAGGCTGGTAAAGAGTCTGGTTTGGGGTTGAGAGTGTTGATTTGGCTGGGAACTGGGTCTAAAAAACAAATCTTGGTTTTCCTGATATTTTTGGATCCAGATAAAAATGAGATTTTGGTACAACTGAGGGCAGAGATCTCTTCTTTAAGGCCTATGAGGAGCTGGTTAATCAGTTCAAAAGAGGAAGTCTCCCTCCTTCATAAGTCAGGGATATCCCATAGCTGTAATCAGTGTGGTGTAGTGGTTAGAGTGTCAGAATAGGATCAGAGAGACCCAGATTCAAAACCACACTCAACTCTGAAGTTAAAGGGTGATTTTAGGCCAGTCATGCTCTCCCAGTCTAACATGCCTCACAAGACTGTTGTGAAGATTAAATAGAGGCTGCCCTGAGCTCCCTGGAGGAAGTGCGGAACAAAAACAAACCAGTTAAAAAAAACAGTGGCCATGGCTTGGGCGCAAAGCCTGCCAAAAGCGAAGCTGGTCAGTGCCTCTGACACCTTGCTTAAGGTAGGTGCCACATTATTGTCTCCTTATGTCTGCTCTTCATCTCTTTGCTCTGACCCCAAGAGTTGGCCTCTTTCCAGAAAACACTCAGAAGAAAGCACATTTAATCCTTCAAAGGCTGGAATAGCAGAGTCTCTGGTGTTCTTAACAGGAGTTTTGCTCATCTTGGATCCTACTGGGAGAAGGTGGGGAGTGTGTTTTATCTTCCAGGTTCTCACATTTGGGGGGGAAATGATGTGCCTTCTCTCTCTCTGAGTAATCCTTTATTTCATAGTCTCCATCACTGGGGAGACCCTGGCTTTTGAGTCTAATTCACAGGGTCTTTTCACATAGAACTCTGCACAATATTTTGGAAACAATACAAGGCCTGATCATGCTTTGATGTGCCCAATTCCTGAAACAACTCCTACCATCAGCCTGAAAGCTGTGACACGCTGGCTGTGGCGCAGCGAAAGAGTAGCCATCGTGTTGCATCGCACCACAACGCACCCTGTCTACACCGGAGCGCTTCCGCACATCAACGTCCCCAATGATTGGTCGCTTGCAGTGGAGGAAGAGCAATGCTGAAGAGGATTGGTTAGAAAAAAAACTCAATTCCGATTAGCCAACGTGGCGGTTCACATCCTGCCCTCACTGCACCGAACGCAGCCTCTTATTGGCCGAAGTTGAATTTGTTCAACTTTGCTCGCACGGTATCGCAGCTCTCCTGTGTTGCCGTGCGATCTTACAAAATGCAAGACAGACTGAGATCTTCAAGCCGCATGCAGACGCTGGCCCACACACTGCGCTGCAGCACGGCCAGTGTGTCACAGCCTTGAGTCTGCATAGCCTGCAGTTTTATCCTCTGTGTGGGGTCGAGAACTATAGGGGGAAGAAGAGGAATTATCTGGGCCTCCGCAACCCTATGCATGAATCAGCTACCATGACAGTTGCCTGAGTGTACTGCACTGATCAACAGGATTGGGCTCCAAGTGGTGGGAACAGTTGGCAGCATGTAATACGTGGGAGAAGGGGTAGCTGCAGGAAGGCTGTACAATGCCGCCTTCCCTATCATCAGATCAAGTAAGCACCGGCTCAGTCTCCACAAGTGCCCCTGAGATTATCTGGATGAGTCTTCCCTGGCCACCACTAGTCAGTCACCAGCGTATTGCTAGGCCTTGAGGCTTACTGGAACAAACCAAACAAGGGGTGGGGTATGAACAACAGGAAAGTGGCAAAGCCAGTACAGTGCAACTATTTAATTCCAGACATATACTGCAGTTATCTTCACAAAGGAAATTTACAGAACAAATGCAAAACACATACATTTTTGCCATGTCATCAAATCACTGAAAAGGGCTCCACCATAAACCAACAGAAAATCCTACAAGAGTTACTCATGCAATACTATTACAATTCGAGGCCATTTCCCTCGAATTCTCTCTTATATATTTAGATGTAATCGGGTTTTCATCCACTCTCTTTTTTAGCATAAGACATTCAAAAAATTCAGCTGCTACAACAATCCAATTCAAATTATTGTCTCTAGGGTCAACTGAAATATAGAAAGCAGAAGCACAGCCAATATCCCTGGATCCTCCAAAGTAGAAACAAATCTACTAATGTGCAGAAACCCACTAACAGAGCAATCCTAAGTTTACCTTGTGCCAACGCTGCAGTCTCAACGCCGGCACTGGGTGTCACAAATGTGTCGTAAAACATGCTGCGACACCCAGCAAGTAGGCAGCGTCAGTGCCGAGGCCTGCCAAACAATGCAGGACCAAGCGTGTGGAGCAGGTAAGTCACGCTCTGAGCAGCACAGGAGCTGGGGGAGGGCGGATCGGACCTGGGAAGGGGTGGGACCACTGTCCTCATCAGATGCCATATCCTATCCTCCCTCCTAGGCCTGGAGCCCCGACACGGGACTTCTTGATTATCTAGTGGCCAAAGAGCCGGCAGAGATTTGTGTAGCCCCATTGTAGCGGCTGAGGGTATACCAAAGGGTAAGCAGGCAAATGCGGGCTACCCCGAGTAGACCGCCAGCTGCCTCCTTCCCCAGATAGGATACAGCGTGAGCCGCGTGGTCCACGCTGCACAGCCTACGCTGGGGAAGTATAGGATTGGGCTGTAAGTGATCTTGGGCACCACCCAATAGGGGGGAAGGCGAGATATAAATATATCCAAGACACAAGTTTTATGGGTGAAGTAGCCATGTAATTAAATATAAAATACAAAGAACTCCAGGCACACACGTGTAAGATCTTCAAAAAGCGCCACTTATAACAAGCAGCAAAACAATGAGTGCGGAGAACTCCGATGTTTACAGGAACCGACGTTTCGTCTTATTTCCTAAGACATTATCTAGGTCAAGACAGCTTGGCTGTTGGGATGGCACAAGCTTTTGTTCCGTGATAAATATATCCCAGCCTAACACCTCCTGCTAAGGTGGAAGATGACAACTTCTGGGAAGCTATAGTAAGGGGTATGGCATTCCCAGAGGCATTCTCTACTGGATTTGTTATAGAATCTGCCTTCTGCTGGCCTGCGGAACATATAAGCCATCCTGCAGAGTAGTGTCTGAAACCATCTGGAGAAAATAGAACAAATTGGCACTAAAATATGCTAACATGTAATCACAATACAGACTGTTTGCACACAGCTGCAAGGTCTTTATGCATGTAGCCTGTATGTACCTATCTGGTGAGTAAAGACAGAGCTACACTACAGGCAGAGGCTCTGCCGCCGCCTCCACCTCCGCGCTTGGAGCGGGGGAGTGTCTTCTCGCCTGTTGTCCCTCCTGTTGTCCCACCTTCTTAAGAAGGTGATTGGCGGAAGTACTGATTGGCATGCAGCCACTCTCCTACGATTAGTAGGCTGCAGTAGCTCCGCAAACCGCCCCCTAGCTCTGCCCGCCCCCTGAAAAATAGGATTCCAGCTTGAGGTACGCGCCGGCCATGCGGAGGTCGCAGCGGCTCCACCTGCTTCAAAAATCAGGTCAGAAGCTCCGCGACGCGTGTAATGTAGCTCCGGCTTAACATGTACAGTAAAGTTTCTGGCTTTTATAAGCATTAAAAACAGGATGGATAAAATAAATACAAACTGGATTTTAAAGTTTTAAATCAGTTTATTTTTAATTGTCAGCGACAAGTTTCTCTTTGAAAAATAATGTATCTTAAAATTGAATCTGAACTTAATGCAAACATATAATCACTTAAAACTGAACTTATGACCCACATGAAAGACTGTTTTCCTATGTAAGAAGAGAACTGAGGGGAAACGTTTTGCTAATCATATAGCAAAGTAGTTCATGTACTGGTATTATGGCTTGATATCAGGGCCAGGGACCGGCAGGTCACTACAGGTATCTCCCAGATGAATCAGTTGATGATCTTTTACTTGTGTTACGCCTAGTAACTTCCCGATCTCTGCAACTGGCTTAGAGTTAGTACTTTATTTCTGACTCTTTCAAGGAACATGGACATTTCGAGGACACTGATCTACCCAGTAACTACTGTTTTTTTTTTTGGGGGGGGGGGGGTCAGGGAACAGGCACTTGTAAGATGAAGGTAAAGACCAAAACAGAAAGGAGCATTGGAAAGCACCACTTTCTAGTGTTGATTCCAATTACCATCTGTCTCTAGAAAAACCTGTCATGGCTGCAGACAGTATGTGAGATCCTATCTGGAAATATTTTAAAGAAATCCTCCACTAGGTACAAAGAGAACATGTATTAAATGTAAACTATGCAACAAAGAGATGCAAGGCCCGATTGTCAGAATGAAGCAAAAATAATAGTTACAGCAGCCATTTCGCACAGTTTTATTTTGGAAGGATCTAAATGATAAAAAGATTTTGATTTGAGATCAGACTTTTCTTCCTTAGTGATTTAAATCAATCCATCTTGATGAAAACACAGTACAGTGAACCCGTTATCTGCTGATCTGGAATCCACGGATTTTTTTTTTTAACACAGATACGGGGGTCCACTGTAAAACCTGTAAAAAGGGGGGGAAACAGTAAAAAAGAGCTTTTTAAAAGTAAAAAAAGGGAGGAGAAACAATTTCTTACCTTTTAGATGGAAACCGCTGCATGTTCTTGCTTTTACTAACTTAAATCGCACTCAGGAAGCCTCTTCCAGAGCGTAAGTTAAGCTTACATGCAGCGGTTTCCATCTAAAAGGTAAGAAATTGTGTCCCCCCCTTTTTTATATAGGTTTTACGGTTGGCCCCAGTATCCGCGAGGGTTCCAGGAACAGGTTCCTGCGGATACTGAGGGGCCAACTATAATACCAGACAAGGGGTTCAAAATTGGAAGCAAGGAAAGGCAAACAGATCTCACAAGAAGATGCTGTGTTTGTTGAGATAATTTGAAGATTCCCCATTCCCTGACACTGGACTCGACTTCAAAGCCCTCCGGAAACACCGGAGGAACTCGGATGTTTCCGGAGGACTTGCAGTCGCGTTCAGCGTCAGGGAAGTTAGCGCAGGCACCGGGCGCGACCAGGAGCCCTGCGCAAACATTGCAGCTGCTGAAATGTTTGCGCAGAGCTTCCTGGTCGCGTCCAGCGCCTGGGAACTTAGCGCAAGCACCAGACACGACCAGGAGCCCTGCGCAAACATCGCAGTAGCTGCGATGTTTGCGCAGGGCTTCCTGGTCGCGTCCAGCACCTGGGAACTTAGCCCAGGCGCCAAACGCGACTGGGAGCTGGCTGGGGCACCCGAAGACTGGAGCTGAAGATCAAGAACCAGGTAAGTAAAACTGTTAAAAGCAAGACATTTTTTACAGTATTTTTAGCTCCAAAATACACATGCGTCCTATGGTCCGGTGCGTCTTATGGAGCGAAAAATACGGTAACGAGAGTTTGACCACGTTTTTACTTTACTGTTTCTAAAATAGTTATACACCTGAAAGCAAATTTAAATGGAAAATATACTTGAAAGATTGCCGTGCTGCAGTCTCTACTCATTCCAAGTGACAAACTGAAGCTTTGGATCAGCAAATTAAGCCTTGATAGACCAATCCACAGTGGACTTTGTTGTCTGGGGACTTGAGCAGCCCCTACTCATTTCAATGGGACCCACGAACCGCAGAACACAAATCTGCAATTCTTTTTATGCGATAATGGGTTACAGAAGGATTCCACACAAAGCCAAGCCATTCAGAATCCATCCAGAAGTTGCAGAATTGTCCCCACTGCACAACTACAAAGCAGTGGGTATTTCACAGCTCTCTGAAGACAGATCAAGGGCCAAAAGTGACCAAGTGCTCTGGTCTTTGCCAAAGAGTCTATGCAACTTTCACCAAGTTCTTTATTAGTTGTTTTATCTTGTGTGGTATTTGGATTTCAGTCTCAGTTTTCCCTCTCACTTTTATAACACCCAAGGGTACAATCCACTCCCTACTGAAGTCAATGGCAAAAGTCCAACTGATTTCATGTGCACTGGATTGGACCCCAAGTTTCACATGTTTTCTCTCAGATACAAAACTACATATTTAGGTAAAACCTCCAAAAGACAGCAACGTTCAGGAGAACTTTCGTGCCTCACAAGCCTGACTGACTCACCACACACAGCCTCTCCCTACCTCACATTAATACCATAGAGCAAAAACCGCTAAATGGCGATATGTCCGGTTCAGGATACAAACTGAGCAGTCTATTGTCCAAACAAAATTCAGCACACAATACCAGTTTGCAAAAATTATTCTGACCCCATAATTTGAATTTGTTTAGGACAGAATAAAAAAGCTGTAGCTATACTGATATAGCACTCGTTGTTCAAAACATTGGCACACATTCTCAGTATTCTTACGACGCTAACCTTGTAAGATTGGCAAGCAACATTATTCCCCCCCCCCCAATTACAGACTGGGCAAGCTAAATAACGGGTATCTCTCTCACTTTCGCCAAGCTGGACAATTTAGAAAGTCCTTCTATTTAATTCCTCAGCAGGAGTTGGCATGTCACCTTCTCGTTTGAGAAGCCAGGACTCCATTTACTTCTCGTACCAGAACAGGGGATGGCGATGGCCATTTCCCCACAGCAGAACTTCACAGCTACATTCCAGTTACCTGCTCTCTGCAATGACAGGCTGTAATCCCAACAATGAGTAGACACAAAAAGAGAACTCTTCATAAAACTCTGAACTCTAGTTACAGCTGACCTATTACATTTTGGTACGGCTGGCCAGAGTGCTGTGGATGCTGCAAGATGGCAAATTTAACATAACTGTCCTTGAAAGAAAGGAAGTTTCAATGACGGACCTACTGCCCAGCAAGAAAGACCATGAGGTAACTTAGCATCTCTTCTTTCACCTTGATCCCTAAAATTCTAAAGTATTACAACAAGCACTCCCCCCCTCGAAATCTTTCAACAATTAGAAAGTAGCATTCTGAAGAACAGTTACAGAAGCAGCTTTATGACTCCAGAGACTTTCCCTCTAGGTCAGGGGTGGCCAACCTTCCACCGTTACGGCCTCTGCGTTCTTAAGAGTTGTGTAGAAGACAAAATCTGCTGAAATGCCCTCACCTATGCAACCATTAAAGGTCCAGCAGCATTCATGTTGAAAGGTTGGCCACCCCTGCTCTAGGTCATGCCACATGATCCTACAGAAACTTGGAAACTTTAAAAGGCAGCAAAAGTCAGACTATAGTTAGTGAAACAGGTAGTACGGGTAACACAGCCATATCCATGTAAAAAACACAGCAATCCGACCGAAGTTAAAAACAATGACGATTTAATACGGGTTTTACCATGTATTCCTGGTCAAACAGAAATTGTTAGAAACCATGGCTGGACAAAACCCGTATTAAATCGTCATTGTTTTTAACTTCGGTCGGATTGCTGTGTTTTTTACATGGATATGGCTGCGTTACCCGTACTACCTGTTTCACTAACTATATCTGCTGGCCATGAAAGCTTTCGAATGAAAATAAAAAAGTCAGACTAATAGGCACATGGGTAAAGTAACTATACTAGTAGTGATTCAGTGTAGATTGTCACAAAAACTATGATGAAGTGAGGGGCTTCCTGCAGGGTCTAATTCTAGAAGATGGCGATGGGGGAACGGAATCAGGAAGACAGATGCTGGTTCCTCTGGGTATTCAGGGCCTGTTCTGCAGAACAAAAGAAGAGGAAACTCCTGCAGAACAGCTCTTTCGGGGAATAGAAAGGCTACAAGTCTACTGCAATGATTTCTGCATCTAGATAGATGCCTTCCAAAGCCTGCAGAAGAGATGAACTGATGTGTCATCATTAACCAGCTAGGAGAGATAAGAGTGATAACCTACAACACCCACACAAACACTACACTTTAAAAATGAGGACTCTTTTGGTGGTTCACTTGCACACCATCATAAAGAGGAGATAAAGAGCAGCTATGAAATTGCATTTCTAACTTGAAAAACACAGGAGGTGCAAGGACTGAGGCCAAGATACAGAGGTAAGCAGCACGTCCAATGTACTGTAAGCAACTTGTGGGTAACAGGAGCTGACTTTTCAAGCAGACCTTATACGTTATACCCCGAAAAATGTTTTTAAACACACTGTGGATAACGTTTTACTTTCTGATATACAGTAGTAGACTTGCGCTGCAATCTTATGCACACTTTGCTGGAGTAAATCTCATTGAATACTTCTGAGTAAGCATGTCTAGAATATGTTGGGGTCATTCAATTTGCAGTCCAACCCAAATCATGTCTGGTCAAAAGCAAGCCCTATCAATCTCACTGAGACTGCTAAAAATGCATGTTTAGGATTGCAGTCTTAAGTAAAGCCATTTTGAAGGAGAAAATTTCAGCAGCAACTCTAACACGCTTGACTGTGCCTGAAAGCTTGAACAAAGATTATGTTTGATGCTAGCGATGATCCAGACCAGAGGCGTAGCAGGGCCAGGGGGGATGCAATGCCCCCGGTTGATAACGGCAGTCTCCTCGTGAGGAGGAGCCGCGGCAGGAGTTTTGTGGTACGTGGCTGTTTTTTTTCCAGCCGGAGGGCCTTGAGAGTAGTGCCCACATCCTGATATCTGACAGTTTAAGTCCACAGAATGCTGTCAGTACGAAGCACTGAACTAGCTAACCCAGTTCTAATGGTCTGTCAAGCTAAGGTGACCACTATTCTAATAAACTGAGGACATCCAGTAACCTACAATGAATGTGATCAAAAACCACAACAGGATGCAAATTCAGAAAGTCAGCTTTTTACACAAGCAACTCTTGAAACAGGCTAAAATTAGGATATACCAGAAGACAAGCTATTAATGGCTTAGAACTAAGTAATGTGGGACTCCAAGTGAAACGCTGTTTGAGCAGCCAAGTAAGAGAAATACTGCATAATTAAAACAAACATCTTTGAAAAATGTACTGAAGAAGTTGTCTGAATGTTAGCACCACAGCAGAAAGAGAAAGAGTCAACGAGATGGCAGAAATTCAACCTGCACTGCAAACACTTCATGCCTACTTAAGTTGCCCAACAGAAGTCAAATATGACATACAAACTCCTCAGTCTGGCAAGGAAAGACAAGCTAGGGAGATTCTTGAAATGGCAGTGTTCAAAACATTATTCATAGCAAATGCCCTTCAGGAAACAACTTCAGCCAGTCAAAAGGAGTACAAAGGAAAAACAGCGTCAACTTCAAGATCAAGTATGCCACATAACAAAAATTAAAGGAGATTGTGAAGTCAGTTTTCTGGACTATTCGGGTGGGGAAAGAGGAACCTGGGAGAAAGGCAAGTTATAAAAGACATCTAAATATTGTAGATACCATCCAGGATGTGAGAAAATGCTTAGAAATGGACACACGCTTTTTGTCATTTGCTGCAGTCTCCATTCAGGAGCTGTGAAAGCCACTTTCTGAAATGCTAAATTTTGCAGAAAGAACAAACTGAGCAAATTAAAAGAAACTATGCTTGCTGCTACTTCACATATTTCTGGATGCAGAATTAGCTTTGTTGCCTTGCCATGATACTACATTTACTGTTTTAAAGAAAATGTATCCCAAATTCCAAGCCTTAGCGTGAATGGAATGCTTTTGTTTAGCCTTCTTGGGCACCTCTTTGAGTGGAAAAAAATATTACTTGTAAATAAATAAATATTTTATTTCTTTCTAGATCACTTTATTTAAAGTCTCGTAAAACTATGTGGGTCCCGATAGTGTGTCATTTTAAAAAGTGGGTCCCGATGCAAAAAAGTTTGAGAACCACTGAGCTAAACGATTACAGTTTTGTGTTTCTGTAACAACTAACACTATCCCAGTGCTGACTCCCAAGAGAGGAAACAACTGGTTCACCTCCAGGCTAGTTCAACTTGAGTATTTATCCCTCCTATCTTCACGTGATTGAACAGAACAATTTGTTAATTAACTACACACACACACACACACACACACAGTGGATGAGCCGAAAAACAAACACAAACAAACCTTGCCCTTTCTGGGTATGGAAAGTAGTACAGTATTAGTTTGGCCTAAAAGCAACTTTCTTCTTACCCCCATTGTCCCCATTTTAGAAAATGTCAAGGTGGCCAAAAAAAACAAAAAAAAAACTATTTTTCAAGTAATTCTATTTTAGTAGCGTATGTGCCAATTTTACACCAAGATTGCTCTTTTTGTAAAACAACCATGAAACGTGGTGGGATTGTACCTGACAACATTACAAACAAACAATCTCAAACATGAAGCCATCTCCAACCTTTAATTGTAACGGCCATTTTTCAATATATGGCTGCCCAAAAACGAACATGATACATAATCCCATGCAATTGACCCGAAAACTAATTCTTATGCTTTATGCACTCAAATTGGCAAGATTACTTAAACACATTCAGAACAGTACCCTGTGCATGGGAATAGCTATTCTTTCACTATGGAATGTGTACAACATCATTGTGAAGACCACTGCTAATCCAAAATAAGATTTCAGTATCTGCGACTTTTACTACAACAGTATTGTATCAAAACAGCCACCAATGAAGTACACTACACTCTGCATTACAACCTTCTTCAAGACACTGTCATCACTTATGAATAATAAACAGATTTATTACAGTCACTAGTACACCAACATAAGCCAGTACACAGCCAGTAATCCGTTTTTGGCACAATCACGCATTTTCACTGACCTGCCCTCCTGGTCACAACTCTCTTACAATCACAACACAGGACTGCATCACTGAAGTCATTGCTTCTAGAAATTCTGTCCATACAGGTTATTAGCTACCACTCTGTCATGCACAAGCCCCATGTACTGGGACACTGAAAGTGTAGACAGGTGACCAGTGCTTGTTCTCAGATATGAACGTAAGAACATAAGAGCCCGGCTGGATCAGGCCAAAGGCCCATCTAGTCCAGCTTCCTGTATCTCAGAGTGACCCAACAGATGTCTCAGGGAGCACACAAGACAACAAGATATCTGTATCCTGTCGCCACTCCCTTGCATCTGGCATTAAGAGATAAGACCAAGAGGTTGCTTATCCCCATCATGGCTTGTAACCTGTGATGGACTTTTCCTCCATAAATCTGTCCAATCCCCTTTTTAAAGGCATCTAGGCCAGGTGCCATCACCACATCCTGTGGCAAGGAGTTCCACAAATTAATTACACGCTGGGTAAAGAAATATTTTCTTTTGACTGTTCTAACTCTCCCTCCACTCAATTTGAGTGGTTGTCCCCTAGTTCTAGTGTTGTGTGAGAGGCAAAAGAACTTCTCTCTATTCACTCTCTCCATCCCATGCATAATTTTATACGTCTCAATCATGTCCCCCCTCAGGCTCCTTTTTTCTAGACTTGAAGAGCACCAAATGCTGTAGCCTTTTCTCATAAGGGAGATGCACCAGCCCACTAATCATTTTGGTCGCTCTCTTCTGCACCTTTTCCAGTTCCACTATATCCTTCGGAATGACATGGAATGACAAGTAAGGGAATGGACTTGAACACTGTCTTCCCATCTGCTTTATGGCATTTCTGCACTGATTTTGTTATCTTTCTAAACCCAGTAGCTGATCCTGATCCTTCTCCCTTGGCTGCTACTAGCTCTACCTCATGTTATAAGTAGCCTTACCAGCGTCCCAGAATCAAGGCTGGCTTCGGCCTAGAGCTGGCCACGAGCCGCTCCCAAGTGTGCACCGCGTCATTGACCGGAAGTTCCAGAAGCCGGAACCCCATTGGGCAGCCGCAGTGCACTCTTGGGAGCGGCTCGGGTCCACTCTAGGCCGAAGCCAGCCTCGATTCCGGGATGCTGATAGTGATAAGGCTTGTTATAAGCATTCTCAAGTGTAGAAATAGCCTACTAATAGTAAGGCATGCAAAAGAAAGCAGCCAAAGTGATACTTGCTGTTATGTTCTTTCATGGTCTGACAAGCATGAGAACACTGAAACGGCAAAATTGGCCTACATAACTTAACTACCTTGAATAATTGTATTACAACACATATAGTTAGGGGTTCCAAAAACATATTGTTAGGGGTTCCAAAATGCAGGGAGATGGCAGATGACATTTTATGGTAGTAAGTATATAGGCAGGCACCCCAGCAATAGCCCCTGGCTTGCACAAAAGAATGGATTAATTTCCTGCAGTCTTTTACAGTCAAAGGATTCAGCAAAGTACAAAATATGTCAATGCCCAAATGAAGACCAGCAACATATCTGTACCATAAACACTGTGAAGTTTGATCAATCCTGAAGGAAGGATATAGTCAGGGCTGTGATCCTGTGAGCATGGAAAAAGCAAAGTGTGGATTCAGAATTTAGCTTTCTGAAAATATTTTTTTAATTAAAGCATACATACTGTACCTGAAAATTTCTAGCCTTTATTAACACAATAGGCTTGAAAGCACACGTATAATGCTTGCTGTAATCTCAGAAGCCACAGAGATGACTGAATAAGATTTTCAGTGGTTGCTAAATTTGCATAATTTATACACATCCCAGCTTTTTTTAGCAGATTGTTTTTTAAATACAAGTACACACAGCCTTACATACAATACTACAAAAGAGGTCAACAAGGAGATGAAGGACTATTTCACACATGCATGTGCATCACTTAAGGACTTGTGGCTTAATGCAAGAACTAATACCACTGTGCTTAATTAAGGTGGTATCAGTATAGGAGCTGTGGTGGCTTAGTGGTTAAGACGCTGAACTGCAGACCAGAAGGTCGGTAGGACAGCAGTTCGAGACCCGAGTGCCACGTGACAGAGTGAGCTCCCGTCTTCATCCCCAGCTCCTGCCAACCAAGCAGTTCGAAAGCAAGAAATTGCAAGTAGATTAATAGGTACCGCTTTGGTGGGAAGGTAACAGCGTTCCATGCACCGCGGCATTTTCATGCTGGCCACATGACCACGGAAGCGTCTTCAGACAGCGCTGGCTCTGGCCTGAAGCCTGATTCACATATGACAGCGTTTTCCCTGCTGTGCGCTTCACGGACCCGCTCTGCCCTGTATTTGCATATTCATAATGTAAAAGGACACCATTACGGGGCACCAACGCTAGAATCGCTGGAGATGGCTCGGTTCAACTTTGGCAAAGCGTGTCTCGTGGAGCTTGTGGGCGGGTTCAAAGCGCAACAACAGCCACCAATCGCGCGAGAGGGGGGGGGAGAGTGGTTGCATGCCAATCACAAGTTGCTCCAATCACCGCGAATGTTACAAGTCCACTGCTCTTCAGAGAGGGAAACCCCGAGGAGAGAGCAAGCCTCGTTATTGCAAAATGTCATTGCAAAACTCTCAAAATGTTCCCAGTTCATGCTGGGATAATGATATAAAATTTGTGGTTGAAGTAAGGGCAAGAACTTCCGAGAGGAAAAGGCAAGCAGAACAAGAGTTCACAAGACTTCGGCCAATCAGAGCGCGGCTGTGTTTAACCAATCACAGCTGCGCTCTCTTAAGAAGGCGGGACAGAAGGAGGGACGACAACCAGTGCGTACGCTGGACAGGGACGTCCGCAGTCATATGTGAATCAGGCCTTAGAAACTGAGATGAGCACCGCACCCTAGAGTTGGACACTAATGCAGGAATAGGTCCTGTGATGGCTCATTCACACATGCAAAACACAACTTGATGCTGCAGTTAGTGAGTGATGACCATGCATGCAAAAGCCAGCCTTTTAGAGGATAAAAATAGCAGAGGGATCATCACCTATGTAAACAAACTTTTGGATGGTTTAAGAAAATAAAACTCAAATCTGCAAGAGGAAGGAGCTTTTTTCCTCCTTCCCAACTGCCCCTACCTTTATGTTGCAATTTGTTTCTCTTTTCAACAGAGAGCCACCCTGTGGAAAGGGATGGAGTCAACTGTAAGTAAACTATGTTTTTATCCCCTTCTCTACCTCATTACTACCTTCTCTAGAAGGTCTGATTCATAACCCTAATACAGGCAGGGGGAAAGAGGACATTTTTCAAACACCTGCTAAAAACTGTGTATAGTGCACTTTTGAAGAAGGGCCTATAGAATACAAAAAGATGACAAAATTATTACTGAGTGTGCAGATTAAACCTTGCACACTATCCAAGTAGGTTTTCCTAAAATAAGACAGCATTTGTCTGTGCTCATTAGAACAGAACAATGATTATGCACATTGATTACTCAGTGCCACAAGCACATTTGCATTTCATGCAACTATTTGCAAGTAATGCAAGTAAAAAGTGGACAGATAACAAATTCTATCTACTGAATTGTTAACATTTCTTCTGCACAGCCGAGAGACCCCTTATAAGGGAGCCCCACTTCAAGATAATGTTTAAAAGGACCCTGACCCTCCAGCACATCTTTCCAATGCTTTTCTAGACTTGGGCCTAGTGATGGGGAAATTTCAGCTCATAAAAGCCATGACAGAGTAGTGACCTCCCAGGCACACAAGCACCTTCATGTTATGGTTGGGTTTGTGTTCTACAGCAGGGGTTCCCAACCAGTGGTACTTCGGCCGACTGCTGGTGGTACTTGGACAGCTGGACCACCAGAACCCTGCTCCGACATGGCACTTTCGGCAGTGTGTTTTTGCTCCCCACAGGCTCCTACCTTTGGCCAAGCCTCTCAGGAACTCTGAGAAAGGCCCTGCCACCCACCCAGAGTCTCCTACCTGCATTTTCTGGCCTTCAAAAACCTGAAGACCCAGAAGTAACTGGCAATGATGTCATCGCCAGTCACTTCCAGTGGTACGCAAGCAGGAGAGTGGCGCCAGAGGTGGTACTCGGCCAAGAAGGGGTTGAGAACCCGTTCTACAGTTTTGAAGCAAGGAACTGAGCCCAGATTCAGATCCTGATCTGCCAGTTATACTCACTGCTTAAAATTATAAGGTAAAGGTATCCCCTGACAATTAAGTCCAGTCGTGTCCGACTCTAGGGTGTGGTGCTCATCTCCATTTCAAAGCCGAAGAGCCAACGTTGTCCAAAGACGCCTCCGTGATCATGTGGCCGGCATAACTCTCCTTGCCACAGCGCGTAGCATGCAGCTGGAACACGGAGCGCTGTTTACCTTCCCGCAAGCGGTACCTATTTATCTACTCGCATTAACATGCTTTGGAACTGCTAGGTTGGCAGGAGCTGGCCAAGCAACGAGCGCTCACCCCCTCGCGGGAATTGAACTGTCGACCTTTCGATCGACAGCTTATGGTTCAGCGGTTAATCCGCTGCGCCACCCGCTGGCCGCTTAAAAATTATACACTGCTTAGAAATAAAGATCAGTGATACCCAGCATTTGTATAGTACTTTTTTATGTATTCAAAGCCTTTCACATGTACTATCTTGTAGCAGTCCTTACAACAACCATGTGAGCTGAGGAACTGAGGCAGAGCAGTAGTGGCTTGCCTAAGACTACCTACGGAGCAATCCTGCCTAAAGATACACGGCGGCCTAAAGGGCCAGCCACTGTACCCTAGGCCAGGGGTTCTCAACCTTTGGAGGCCCGGGTACCCCCTATCACGGCCCAATTTTCTGAAGTACCCCCTGCTAATTAACTGCTAATTAATTGGATCAATCAATTAATTAGGTAATTAATCGTTAAATAAAAAGTACTAAAACAATTTTAAATGTGAAAAAATGTCTTTTTTAACTCTGTGAGTGTGAGAGTGTGCGAGAGAGAGAGACATGCAAGGATCTCTTTTTTTTCTCCAAGTCACACTTCCCAAAATCAGCTCCTCCCTCCCCCACCCCACCATTTTCCAAAGTACAAAAATAAGCCCAAAACCAATACCAGAGAGACAGAAGGGCCCAAAAATAATTACAATTTAAAATCCATGTTAAATAACACTTAGTTAGCTGCTGATGGGGCAGATAAGGGGCAGGGCTTGGCGTACCCCCAGCAAGAGGACCGTGTACCCCTAGGGGTACCCGTACCACAGGTTGAGACCCCCTGTCCTAGGCTGTTCCTGGGCGGCCCGGGAGCACCTCCGGAGAAGGGGACGGTCGTCCACTTCCCCAGGTGTAAGCCGGCCAGGGCCCTAACGGTCTCCTTGGATGTACGCCAGCTATGAAGTTGACGTACATCTGAGGTCATTGGGTAAGGCCGAACTGGGCTGGGAACGAGCCTAAGATATCGGCGGAGGATCCATGCTCAGGATCATTAAAAAAAAGAGAATAAAACGGCCAATATTATTGTGCTATTGTACAAATCGATACTAAGGCCACATCTGGAGTATTGCGTACCTTTCTGGTTGCCACATCTGAAAAACAATATAGTGGAACTGGTAAAGGTGCACAAGAGAACAGCCAAAATTATTAGTGGGCTGGGGCACCTCTCTTATGAGGAAAGGCTATAGCGTTTGGGGCTCTACAGTCTAAAAAAAGGTTCTGAGGGGGACACATTATTGAGACGTATAAAATTATGCATGGGATGGATAGAGGGATGCTCTTTTCCCTCTTGCACAACATCAGAACTAGGGGACATGCACTAAAATTGAGTGGTGGGAGAGTTAAAACATACAAAAGAAAATATTTCTTCACCCAGCATGTAATTAATCTGTGGAACTCCTTGCCACAGGATGTGGTGATGGCACCTGGTCTAGATGCCTTTAAAGGGGGATTGGGCAGACTTATGGAGGAAAAGTCCAGCACAGGTTACAAGTCATGATGGGTATACGCAACCTCCTGGTTTTGGAAGTAGGCGATCTCTGAATGCCAGGTGCAAGGGAGTGGCAATAGGATATAGGTATCTTGTTGTCTTGTGTACTCCCTGAGTTATCTGGTGGGTCATTGTGAGATACCCATCTAATCCAGCTTTCTGTCTTTGTCCTGATCCAGAAGGGCTCTTTTTATGTTCTTATAATTAGGTAACTATTAAAGAAACTAAATTGAAGTGTGTTAACCCTAAAGTAAATATCTAAACTGATCAGTGGCCTCTACCAGATACACCAAATTAAAATGAGGTTTTCTATGTAAATGAGGAACTGTTTATCATTTCTCAAATATGAATTTTTCCACTGCACCTATCGATAAAGCACTTCATTTTCACCTCATGAAAATACTGGTCTACCCAGTAACAATCAGACCTTGCTCTTACCCATCACTGAGCATTTCATTTTTGCTTGCTACTTTATTTTTGTTAGGTTGAGCCTGGGTCAAGCAGAAAGGAACAGGACAAGAAAGAATGTAAGATGAAATGTCCAGTGTGCAGGTTTCCTATATTCCCTTCCCATGTTTAACCTCAAAAACTAACATGGTTGCTGGTCATAAGAAAGACCCTATATGATAATATTTTTTCAAATCAAGTTATCTTTAAAAAGTTACACAAAGTATAAAAACCATACAGAGTATCCCCTCCTATACAGTATAAACAAAACTCTAATTATAAATTAACATGGTTTGCACCATTGTTTGGAAAATATATCAAGAAGCATCAATGGAAAACTTCATTTAAGTTTGCTTTTCTCCTTTTTTCTGATTTAAATCATGATTTAAGTTACCTCAATTTAAATCCATTCACCCATGTCTTCTGCCATGAAGCCTCTGTAAGTTGCAGAAGATTCTGGGAGCATAATTTTCACAGGGCATCTCCCTGTGGAAATACAATTCATGCAAGGTGATGATGACAAGGCCCAATAGGATGGGAAAGCATCCTCCATACCAATTACTCCCTAGAGTGCCTATTGCTGTGGGGGGCAAGCTGCACTTCAGGGAAGTCTGGTAACCGTGAGCAACCTTCTCACTGAAGAACCCCAAGATTCCCTGAAACAGTTTTATCAACCACTGCTCTAGTGTGTTATCTAAAGCTAGAGTCAGACAATGCCCTATATACCTTATTGATCTGAGTATAAGACTCACCTTTTTCCCCTAAGGTAAGTCTTTAAAGTAGGGGTGTGGCAGCCTACAATCAAAGTCTAGTGTTTTCTGCCTAGAGTTTTCTGCAAAGCCTCCCTTTTTCAAGCCTCTCCAAGTCTCTTTCAAAGGTAAAACGCTTTTTCTTTGTTTTAAACTGCAAAAGCTTTTCAGCTCTTAATCACGTGCTAAATGGCCAGGATCTCCCTAGCAGGCTCTAGCCTCAGGAAGCATTTGAAAAAAAATAACCCTTAGTTTCCAGAGTCCTGGGGCTGGAACTTAAGATATTTATTGATCCTGCAGTTTGAAAGTTGAGAGTGCAGTTTGAAAGTTGAGAGAAGAGCTCCTGCATAGGCTTACCATATCCAAAGGGGGACAGAGTGCCAACCTTTAGGCTGCAATCCTATGCACACTTTCCTGGGAGTAAGCCCCATTGAATGCAATTGGACTTACTTCTGAGTAGACATGCAAAGGATTGTGCTGTTAACCATTGAAATTTGGGCAGGTGCAGCTCATCATCATGGAAGGGTGCAACAAGCTGCACCTGCCCAAATTCCAAAGGTTAAAAGGTAGGCCCTTTGGATCTGGGAAGGTTACTTATACTACGGTGCCCAGATTCAATAAGGGACAGGGTGCCTATGCCTTTAACTGTACTGTTTTACTGTTCTACTAATGTGTATATTTTAAGTTAAAAAAGTTAAATGTATTTTTAAAAAAATAGCACCAAACTTTAAGGTGCGGCTTATAATCAGGAGCGTCCTATACTTGGGGCAATACGGTAAATAGCAGTGTACTGCATTTAAAAAAAAGACAAGAAAAGGTGTGGCCCTTGTGCTCTTTCAGTGCTATGATGAAAGACCACAAATATGTATGAAACGATCAGATGTGTCTCTGCCCATGATCAGGAAGTAACTGACCTGAAACCAAATGCCAACTCAACTCATGCCCTCTTATCAAAAAAGCCATGAACAAACAGGCAGACTTCATAAATATGCACCAAAGTTCAGTGCATCTCAACTGCTTCAAAACTAAGACCAAGGAGTCTACCACTACTGATAAGAAAACAGTCTGCCAGTCTACCACTAAGCATCAGTAGCTAGAGTACACTCACACTAACGCTGTATACGCAGAGGGGCAAGGATCTCGATGGGCACCCGGAGCAGGGGCGTGCTGTGGCGCCGAGGGTGCGCCCTGTGTAGCCAATAGGAGGGTGGAGGGAGGCAGCTGCGCGCGCAGCGCGGCTCCAAACACACGCACCACCGGTTTCATAAGCATTTTGAAGCCGTTCAGGCTCCAGGAAGGGCGGGCGGGCCGAAAAGAAGACGGCTGAAGCGGATCACGGAAAGGAAGATGAGGCGGCGGGCGAGAGACACAGCGGGTGCGGGCCGTGCGCCCCCGCTCCTGGAGCAGCTGCTCCGCGCACTCCGCCCTAGTTGCGCCGCTGCTGTATAGCACTGATGCAGAACAGGGGAAAAGATTTCTTCAAAGGATATTGTCCCATGAATCAAGAGCCTGAACACAACCAACTGAATTGTCAAGATGGAAGAAACAGTTCCAATTGCTACCGCTGCCACAAATAGATAAGCAAAATAAGTACCGTATTTATTGGCGTATAAGACGCACTTTTTTGTCTACATTTGTGACCCAAAATAGTAGGGTGCGTTTTATACGCCAATACTAAAAAATCCCTTTCCCCCCCTTGCCCGTTTTAAAGCATTTTCGGGCTTACCGCATTTTTCCGGAGCCACAGAGCTCCCTTGTGCTTTCTTCCCTAACTAATCTATCTGATCTACAGCTGTTTGTTGGGTTTAATTTATGCACGTGCATGAGTTGAGCTTCTCAGCAGCCAGCAGAGGGTGCTGTGCTCCTCAGTTCAGTTCAGCTGAGCTGCAGAGGGCCTAGTCTTTCCCAGCTCTCCTCGGAAGGGTAAGCTTCTGAATTGGGCCTAGTTGGGGAGGCTTTGGAAACTGCATTAGGTGGGGTGGGGTAAGAGTTGAGTCTGGTGTTTTTTTTTTGTACTTTTATGTTGTTTACTTTGGACACTGTGCATGGGTGGGTTGGGGGAAAAAGAGTTGAGTCTGGGGTTTTTTTGTACTTGGGATTTATGTTCTGGTGCATTTTGTTCATGTGTCTTATTGCTGTGTGTTTTAAAAGAGATCCTGGTATTTTTGTGCAATTTATGTAAATTAGCTAATTAAGCAGCCAAGCAGTAAGTGGCCAAGTGGCCCAAAAATGCTTTAAATCTTTTTTTCTTGAAACCCAGGGCCAAAAGGAAGGTGCGTCTTATACGCCGGTGCGTTTTATACGCCGATAAATATGGTACATCAAAGTACCTCTATCTGAGGTGTTCGCCAGGTACTAGAATTTGAACAGAAACAGACTCCAAGTAGTGTTAAGAGAGAAAACTCCAGTTTTATATACGGTATACGCAGAGGAAAACGGCAAGGGTAGATGCCAGCTTTGAACGGGTTCACAAAATAATTCACCATTAGCCAAAGGGGGCTTCTTCCCATGACCGAGTACATGGAAGCACACGGAGGACTGCTTGGTACTCTCAGGCTACACCCCCTGCCAGGTATGAAGTTTTCTACTACATAGTTGGAAAGGCTTGTTGGAAAGGCTTGAATTGTACGGACCATGTCTCTTACAAGTTAAAGAAAATTATGGTCTCCCTTCAGCTGCACTCAGGCCTATATGAAGCAAAATAAAAATAAAATCCTGCACTGTCATTTTTGGGCCTTGTAAGAAGCTGCCAAGCTGAAATCCTTGGATGGGCTGAGATTTGGTGGGATGGAAACCTCTCTCTTCTGGCACTTCCAGATTAGGATCTAAAGTCAATGCTAAAAGAAAAAAAAAAGACAAATTCCTAACATCAATGGCAATGGATCCTGGCACAATCCACCAGAGTCATCAGGCAGTGGAACGAGCGCTCCGCCATTGGAAGCCGTCGCGAATGTGCCCTAAAGCACGACTCGGGAGTAAGGACAGCAGGCGTGGAAGCCGGCCGCCCTCACTCCACCACCGGACTGCCCCTGCAGCTGCCCCGGAGGAGGTAAGTAATCCCCCAGCAGGGAGCGGTAAGGGAGGGGGGCCATTGGCCATGCCGGTTCGGGAAGGGGTGGGGATGGTGGCCACCACATCTGTCCCATTCCTGGGCTGGTGTGGCCATTACATGGCCTCCTCAGACGTACACCAGCTCGAGAGCTGGCGGAAATCCGAGGAAGCCCATTGGGGCCTCCGGGCTGATCAGGTCGGCCCAGAATGGGGATAGGATCCAGCGGGTGGCCCTAGGGCCGCCCGTGGCTCCTAACGGTGGATTGCGCTGTAAAACTCATTTTGTTCAGGAAAGGTGAACGATCAAGGCCATGCTGTTTACCAGGGCAAAACTTAAGGCAATGTTATGTACTGATTGGGGGGTGGGGTGGGGGGTTAACATAGCACTAACTTATGTGCAGTAGTGAAGCTGCAGGGTTCAGTCTAAACAAACAAAATCTACATGATTTTAAAAAATATGAATATTAGTGACAAGCAAACAATCAAGTTCAATGTCATTTGCAACCATCTTTACGGGAATACTAGCTTGAAAAAAAACTAACAATGTATTGTGCAAGTTCTTCAGGCAAAGCTCTCTCCCAGCACTGAGGACAAATGAAACAAGAAAAAGCTTCACTCTGCACACCATATCTTAAGAGCATAACAAAAATCTCCACAGCTGTGAGTTATAAAACCAGGGTCTGTGGAAAATCACAAGCTGAAAAAAAATTGCAGATCCCACATCACTGCACTGAGTTTAGGGGTCTTTTTTTCCCTTTGCTTCTTCACAATAATCCTTTAAAAAAATAAGATTGCTTCCTATACATTAAACAGGGGTTTACTGCTAATGTTATGTACCATAAGAGTAGATTTGGTAAGTAGTTTGGCATTACATGAATGAGCCTGGCTGGATCCTTAAGCCTGCAAACTCTTTTCCCCGATTTGAAGCAAACTATAGTTTGCTGCATCAAATGAAATCAAAAGTTATAATTTGCCTCAAACTAGGAAAGGAAGAAGGGAATCACAAGGCTAAGGGGTGCACAATCTCAGAGCTCGGACATGTAACACTAAACCATGGTTTGGCATAATGCCCACTTGTCAAAAACCTCTCTCTTTTAAGACACCCTACTATTTCCAAAATGCTAAAAATGTATGCACCAGTTTCTTAAAAAAAAAAGAGAAAGAACAAAAAAGTAGACACTGCTAACTTATCCTACTTCAATAAGAAGATAAAAGGAGGCAAACTTTTATGTACACTTCCTTGAATTCCTTGGAGGAAGAGTGGGATGCGAACTGTAAGAAAAAGGTACAACATGAAAATTCCTTTTTTGCTTTAAAAACCAATCTAGATATTATGGTGTTTCCTTGCAAAGACTATTATAGCATGTGAAGAACCTGATGTCTGAATTTTAGATAATGAAATTAAGACTGAAATCCAAAACATGCTCAACAGAAAGAAGCCCTACAGAACACAGTGGGTTTATTTCTGAGTAAATATGCACAAAATTGCATCATAAAATTATTAATCCATCAACCTATTTTAAGTATATATATGAAAGTAACACAGAAGAACATCAGCACAAACTAGTACAACACTGCAAAGAATTTGACCTGCAGGGTCAAACCCATTATCAGCTGTTGCCCTTAGGCACAAGTAACCAACTTATCATTAAAGTCTCAGTATAAGAAGAGACACAACAGGAATGAGGCCTGATGTTATAAGCACCAACTTGTTTTGAAAAAGTACGTTAATGGCTTATATCACTACAGAAAAAGTTACACATGACCTGTAGGATATGTAAAGAAATTCACATCCCTGGAACGACCTTGCACATCGATAGTTTCAATGACATGCTTCCCAATGCGCTACACAGCAACCTTGCAAATTGTTACTAGCCCATGAAAAGTTTTACTACCTAAAAGAATGACCCAATTTCAAAAAGCTTCACTACCTGCTCATCTGGAAGAAATTCTTACTAGTCACACATGACAAAGCAAATAGCTTTTTACAAACCTAAACAGCAGCATGCAATGAGAATAATAGCTACTCACTAGTGCTAGACTTCTGCAAACATTTCATCCAAAACTTTTGACGGCAACAACCCTTTATGTAAATACATAACACAGTCAGGGAAGCATAAAGGTTATAATCATTAATAAAAGGAGAGGCATACTCTTAGCAAGCAAGATTTCAGAATTTAGTCAAGAGTGAAAGGCTTTAT
Source organism: Plestiodon gilberti rubricaudatus (assembly GCA_026170595.1). Lineage (NCBI taxonomy): Eukaryota > Metazoa > Chordata > Lepidosauria > Squamata > Scincidae > Plestiodon > Plestiodon gilberti. Next base: position 43,140,534 of record JANXHW010000007.1, read on the forward strand.
TTGCTCAATTTAGAAGTAGCTAAGTACCTAATGAACCCCTAAAAACACCACAAAAGACACCAATCAATAGAAGATACAGAAACAATTCCTTGAAGATACAGAAATCACAAACAGCACAATGCTATGCACCTCTACTCAGAAGTCCCACTGCATTTAATAGGGCTTATTCCCAGGAAAGCATAGCATTTCAGCCTAGATGATTTTAACTTCACTCATTGTCTTCCACTACCCCACACTGAGATGTCAATACACCGAAATGTGTTAATATCCACTAGGAATATTGTCAGCCAAACTTCCAAACAGCAGTGAATAAGATACTTGAATAAAATAATATCATAAAGGAATAAACACACAAAAGATGACTTAGATCCCAAAGGACACTTTGATCTGATGCATTAAAATGGGATTTTGCTGTCAGGGAAAGCCACCACTGAAGGGAATCAACGCAAGGTCTTTTAACAATTTAGGTCACTGTCATCAATTAGCAATATACATTATATGGGTACAGTCAAAGAGTGGCTTTCTGACAAACTAAAAACATCTCATCAAACTGAAAGAAGCAGGCTTCCAACACATACAACTGTGCTTTTTAGATAAAATGTAGGGGAAACGTGTAGCTTTATATACATATATTCCCCATAAGATCATATTTCTATCTCCATCAAGTCAACAAAACCATTAAAAAAGAAAGAAAAAGCAACAGTTTTCTCTATAGCCTTGCTCAGAATATGAGGCCAAATCAATGAAGAGAAGCCCTGCCCCATGCACCCTTTGCCGCCACCACCACCCCCATCACAGGTCCTTGAAAAAAAAAAAAAACAGTGTCAGCCTGGCCACTTTTTTTTTATTAAAAAGAGAAGAAAATGAGTAACCTTTCCAAGGGAAGTGACATTATGCCTCTGGCTCTTCTCCCCTTCCACATCTCCATTTCCCTCACACACACACAGGGTTGTAGATGAGGAAGAAGCTTGGACTTCTGCAGCACTGCAGAAAGCAAGGGGGAGGGGAGCATGGGGAAATATTTCTGTTCCCCACTCCTGCTGAAGGGATACTTTTGTGTCCAACAATAAGAGCAGGCTGCTGTCAGCAACGCGAACACATCTGGCTACTGCTGACTACCAGCTGACAGTGCATGTGGAGGGAAGGGAATGGGCTTTCTACTCCCTGAAGAGGAAAGAACTTTCTCCCCAATCCTATCCAAACCGACACCTCAGTCAGGAAAAGCCAGTGCATCTTTTGCAGCCACTCAGGGCAAGATATAGCAAGTGGAAGGAAATCACTAATCTCTCCCTTGCCTACAAGTCCTATTGCAGTAGGCCAGATTAATCCATCATTCCACTTTCTGTTCAGCCCAAGTACAAGGCCAGATCTCTGCCCCATAAAGACATACACAATGTAAATCCTAGCACAGACCCCCCCAATGGCCAGAAATCTGTCCCCTGTCCATGCAAACTTTTTTTAAACACACAAATGTTTACTAATTCACACCTTACGCAAGTTTCCTTTCCACACTCTCAATGAAGATGAGAGAGTCCCAACCATTTCTCTTTTATGAAAACCTGGTAAACTCACATACCTCATATCCTGGGGTTGTTTGTTTGTTTATCCTAACTCAACAGAGAGGCTCACTTTCAGGCATAGTCCCTCCTAATAATAAACTGTGCCTTTCAGGAGGAAGAAAACCACAGTATACCCACTATCAACCTTCCCTCTCCTGCAAATAACACACCTCTACCATCCCAAAATACAGATCCGGAGAACCCTAGAAAGATATGAAAATCTAGGGAGCTGGCTTTCCTCAGTCTCCTCCTCCTCCCTCTCAATCAGAGGAGGGGATGTTTCTTATGAAATCCTACCCTCATAAAGGAAACCATGTGCCCCCCTCCATTAGGTCACTGTCCATCCATCCCAAAGCACCATGGTTGGAGAGGATGTCATATAACAACCTCTTGCTCCCACCAATAGGATGCCTTTGCGCCCCCCCCCCATTACACCATTATTCCTTAAGTGGGGAAGCCACCTTCTAATTTCTCGAATCCCCAAAATAAAGATGCCACACCCCCCTTGTCATTTCAAAAAGGGAGAAGAAAGAAAAAGTTCCCCAATAAAGACACCACCAGCGCCCATTATAGCTTGATCTCTTTTTTCCTCTCTCCACGACAAAAATGTCACATCCCACTTCGGAGGGGAGGGGTGTAGAGAAAGAGAAGGAAAAGATGTATTTCTGTCTTCCAGGCCCCCACCCCAAACCTTGACATCTTCCCAAGGCCGCTTGTTTGTTGTCGTCCCCCCAGCGAGATCGCCCCCCCTCGTTGCCCTGCCCAGGCCCAGCTCCTCCAGGGCGGTACGACTCACCCTCCTGGTCCCTGGAGCGCCTGCGGCTGCTGTTGTTGTCGTGGTGGTGGTGGTGGTGGTAGAGCCAGGCCAGCCCCCTCCCAATCGCCACCAAGGCCAGGGCCGGGCCTGCGCCTGTCTGCCCGCCCGGCCGCCTGGTATGATCCGGTCCGGGAGGGGCTGGGGGAGGGAGGGAGCGGAGAGCCGGGCGGGCCGGTCGGAGGCCGCTTTTGCTCCTTCCCGGGCGGGGTCGCGTCGCGTCACGCCGCCCTCCTCCTTCGTTCGTTCCCTCCCTCCGCTCCCGTCTCTTCAGCGATGACGACACCCCCTTCCTTCGGTCACTCGCTCCTTCCTTCTTCTTTTGCCGCTCCGGGCCCGGCAGCTCCTCCGCCACCGCCTCCTTCTGCCTCGCCGCCGCCCGCCCGCCTTCACTCGCCCTTCTTCCTCTGCCTCAGCAGCCCACTGGGCCTCTCGCGAGATTTGGCCGCGCTCGAGCCTCCCTTTCCCAGCGCGAGAACCGACGGACGGAATGACGGGCGCGCGCGAGGCGAGCGGCTACACTCGGGATAATGGAGGCGGCAACTGTCGCCTTTCGCTCGCGAAGAGGAGGAGGAGGGGGGGTCGCATCGCATCGCATCGCATGTGGAAAGGGGTGTGTGTGTATATATATATATCAAGAAGGGATGAGTGGGAATCATGGGGGGAGGAAAAGAGAGTGTACCGAGGACGGAGTCACGAAGGGGAGAGATGTGCACCGAAGGGGAAATCGAGGCTAGAAGGAGGAGGGGGGAATGTACCAAATGACAGGAGAATAATAGGAGGGAGTGTACGAAAGGGAGAGGGGTTTGAGGCGTAGTTGGAGGGAGTGTAACTAACAACAAGAGGGAGAGGAAGGGGAGTGAGAAAATAGGAAGCAAGAGGAGTGGGGTAGAACAGAGAGCAGGCAACAATCATGATTCATGCTGCACTTTTCCCGATTATCTCTAAGCACAGTAACATAGAACAAACCACCAGCGCTTCTCAAACTGTGGATCACGTCGCCAGTTGGGCCCACGCACCTGCCCTCCAAATTGGAGCCAAACAGACGCAACCAGAAACTACCCACCTCTGGAAACCGATCCCGTGTCACGCTGGGCCCAGGACAGCCTCCGGAGTCCGGAGGCCTCCACGGGCCTCAGAACAGCTCTCAGTCACCTCCAGTTTACTTCCAGTTTTGCCAATGCGACTTCCATTCTGAGGCCCTCGGAGGTCGTCCCAGGTCCAGCATGATGTGGGAGCGGCTTCCAGAGGTGAGTCATGACCCACCGCCAGAGGACGAGGTGGGTCACAGCTCAGGTAAGTTTGAGAACCGGTTGGTATAAACTATACAGTAAACACTACCTGAGGACTCAAGCTTGCCCATCAGAAGGCCCACCTGGCTGGGCCCTGAACCCTCCATGGTAGTACTGTGCACCAACGAGGTGAGCACCATGCAGGCTTAGTGCAGGGCTTTTATTCAGCAACCTGGACCAGTCCAGCACTGGTGAGACTCTGGTTAATTTGGTGGAGGAATGCTGATTAGTTTTGGTGGGGGAGTGCTGCCATTGAGCACTCAGGGAACATTTAGCTAGTCCCCCCACCACCATCTGTTCTGTCTTTCCCCCCCCCCCAGCCTGGTCTAGCTGTGTCCAGAATCATATTTACAAGACCATGAGATCACAGTTCACTTCAAAATTCATTTAAGACCCTCAAACGTCACCATGTGACTGTAGATTTTCTTCACTCTATGCATGTCACACATAGAGTGAAGAAAATCTAGAGACACAGCAAGACTAGATTTTTCTAAGTGAATTTTGAGGCTCCCTTGACTCCTGTAGCAGCTAGTGGGATTCTTCCAGGATGCCTTTCAGGGCCTTGGGAGCATCCCTATTAGCCTCTGATGACGGGGGAGGAAGAGTCTGGCCAGCCTTCTTCCCCACCTCCTGAGGCCAATGTGGTTGGGCTGGTCCAAGAGATGACGAGACTTCTGCTACATGTGAGGAAGGAACTGCCTGCCTGTTGCCACCACTGCCAACCCTGCCCATCACTACTAAGCCCACCACCCTGTCTGCCTCTCTGCCTACTCAGTAAGCAAGGAGAGAGGCAGGGGGCAGCACACACTCGCAGGGGCCCACTGGACCCTGGTGCTGACCCTGCTCTACCTCTTTAGAAGTAATGACATCAGGCCTCTGCTTCATTGGGAAATTCGGTAATTGTGGCATATGAAGCACAGCACTTTACAGTAGGTGTGCAAAATGTCCTTCAAATCTTAAGAACCCAATTGGTGAGAGGAAGAAAAAGAAACATGAACGTGCTCTTGAGCGGAAATCCATTCCCTGCTAGCACGTTCTCATATCTCCCTTTCTTTCCTGTCACCAAGCCCAGTACACCCAAGTCCCCAACCTATGTTCCGGTTCCATTCTGGAGGTCTCTCTGGGGGTACATACCTCAAAACAGCTGGCTCTTGCTGGTTCACCACTATCACACCTGCACAAAAGCACCACAAAGGACATACTGCTCCTGCATAAACGTTCCAATGCAGCCATCTGTAGCTCAGATGTCCATAAGTCGGATGTCCATCACTCAGGGAGCCAGTATATTCCCAGTGTTCCAGTTGGTGGCTAGGAGTACAGTAGTTTTTTACACCCCTGTTCTATATAACAGAATGAGAAAAGGGTGTCCTTGCTCCCTTGTCTGTCTATTTATCTATCTGATAGGCCAGGGGTTCTCAAAGTGGTGGGTTGCGACCCACCACTTTTTCCAGAACATGTCTGATTTACCTTTAAGGAGGGTGGCCAGCCCAAACATTGTCGGCAATGCTCCAGTCGCGCCCGCCACCGACCCAAAAAAATCTTTTTCAACATACCTCATCCTGCCAGCTCCCTGAAGGGTGGGTGGGGAGCTGCAATCACCTCTGCAGACCTCCCCAAGACTCTAAACAGTGCTGATCATGTTCCGAAGCCCACTTCTGGTTTTCGGCGAAAACCGGAAGTGGGCTTTTCGACTGTTAGAGTGTCGGGGAGGCCTGCAGAGGTGCCTGCAACCCGCCTGGACCCTTTGGGGAGCTGGCAGGACAACCAGGTATGTTTAAAACAGTGTTTTTGGGTCAGGGCGGGCATGATCCTGGAGTACCGCCGCCAATATCGCCCTGCCACCACTGTACTTCCCTGTAGGACTTTGAGAAATGCTGTGATTGGTCACCTCTGCCAAAACTTGAAGCAGGTAGCAAAACAGTATTTCAGAACTTATCACTTTTCTATTTTGGGTAACTGCATGACAACATGAGAGACAATTGTCCACTTCGCAAATGGACAGGAATTCCAAGAGAATGTGTTTTTTTGTACTCTGAAATTCCCTCGCATCTGGCTGGCTGATTCTCCAGGCTGTGTTGATATAACTCTTTGCTTATCAAGGAAGGCCCATACGTTCACATCCAGCTACACTGGCTGTGTTTTAAGGAGACAAACATCAAGAGCTCTTTGTGTGTTGGTGAAGATTCAGGTCTTGCCCTTAAATGCACAAACATGCACATATAGGTGCTACTGACATCACTAAGGCCTTGTGTGACAGCCTTGCAAACACTGACTTGGAAGTCAGACAAGAGTTCTGTTTGGGTTCTCACTTCGTAAGCATCCAGCTAAGCAAAGTAAAGATTAACCAACTCTAAGATAAAGACGAAATGTATGAAACCTATCTATCTCAATTCAAATATGTTGACCTTTTTAATGATTGCAGGCTAGTTGTGAAAATCTAGAAATAAAATAAAAATTAACAGCGCAATCCTAACTATGGTTACTCACAAGCAAATTCTATTTATTAATTTATTTCCAAAGAAGCAAGTTAAAATTACAACAATACCAATGTTGCCAGTGACCTCATTTTCCAAAATGTGCACATTCTCCTAACTTCATCTTTGTTCCTTAGCTGACATTTCTGAGAGTCTCACCTGGTGTTGCCCTGGAGGGGGTGAGGCAAGGCTCCCTCTAATCAAGTTCATGCTAGTAAAGGGCCATCCTCTAAGGCAGGGTTCTCAACTGGTGGTGCACATACCACTAGTGGTATGCGGACCTCCGTTTGGTGGTACTCGAACCCCCGGCCGGCAAAATGGCAGCCGCCATTGCAGCCACACTGTGCTGGAGCCCTGAAAATGGCAGCTTGAGCTCTGCCAAGTTGGCAGAGCTCGAGCGTGTGGGCTTTCGGTGATGGGAAGGGCCCTCCCACCTGCCCTTGCCCACTTACCACTTGATTTCTGGGCTCCAGCACAGTGAAAACCTGGAAGTGGCGATGAGGTCATCGCCACATACTTCCGGTAGTACTCGGTGCGGCGGCAGCCCAAGAGGTGGTACGCCGTGCTGAGAGGGTTGAGAACCCCTGCTCTAAATTTGGGCTCTCTGCCTGGGCATAGTCTCGCTTGCAAGCACAAGTCTTCCAGAATAATAAATTAAGCTTAACTACCCAGTGAGCAGGCCACCTGGACAGTTGTTTCAGCCTCCTTCTCCAGGAAGCCTCTCCGACTCCCACCAATAACCTAAGCATGGGCGCCACCTGCCATACCTTTTGTCCCTTCAAGAACCTCTCCAATTGGGGTGCAATTAAGCCTGTGTGCCCTTCTGGAAGGATACACCTTAACTCAATCAAGCTCAAGAAACTCCTGACTGTACACATCCAGGAAATGTTCCAGATACCATTTTTCACCCAGAAATGTCATTGTATTCTTTGTTCAGATCCCTGTAACTATAACTTCCATCCACCACAACCAACCCCATTCTCGAAGCAGAATTTTGGGCATTTTCTTCCCCACTAAAGGTGTCCACACTGTCCATTTGGTAGTCTGTCCATCTTTCAACAGATTTCCACTCTGTTTTTGGTGAGATTTTTACTTGCTTGGAGAGCTTCTGGCCTTGGTAGTCGCCCTCACCTCTGGAGGAGCTACTTTCCCTGCCCACAGCTGACATGCCTCACGCTTCTAGCAATGAGGATGCAGCAGTGGTTGTTAATGTGGTGCACAGAATACATGGTAGTCACAGTCTGGCCCACAAAAGCTGATGTCCTGTGTCACAGTTCAGCTAAGCCACGTCTCTAATTACGGGTTACCTATAAAAGAAAAACAAACAAAAAATCTGACTGTAATGGAAATGGTATAATAAGCTATCTCACTATCTCCTGTGTTGCTCTGATAAGGGAGCAATTGAAATTATTATTTTATATTTTTATTTATAAAGCACTCAAAATTGTCCATGGACGACGTAATGGAAAGATCGGCAGCCTTTGTTAATACAATTATTATAGCACGTAAAGCTGACAGTATTCCCTGTGATGTTTAAGCCGTAATTTTGTTGTCATGTGTTACGTAAGTGTTATATGTTATGTTTGTTTTTGTTTTGTTTTTATGCTAATAAAGGTTCCTATATCTATATCTATAAAATTGTCCATGTCAGGGGTGTCAAACTTGTTTCATACAGCGGGCCAAATAGCATTCATGGAGCCTGCTGAGGGCCAGAAGTGACGTCATTGAGCAGGAAGTGATGTCATTAAGCAGTTAATGGCCAGAAATAAGCACTTTGTTCTCACTTATGAACTCATTAGTTGCAAAGGATAGAAGATAAAATATGCAAATCTTGATCATATTTTAAAGTTACGGGAGGGCCCAATTATCATGTGGGCTGCCCTTTCAGCAGCATTGCTTCTGCCGAGGCGTCACTTCACAGCTCAGCAGCTGAGAGGTGCTCTGCAAAGTAACACCTTGGCACTGCTGAAAGGGTGGCCTGCGTGATAATTGAGCTCTCCGAGCACCTCGGCAGTGTTTCCCTCTCTCACCCCACCCCCTTGGTCTGCCCATTCCCTTGTAGCATTCCTTGCCTTCTAAGGCCTCCTTCTGTCTCTCCCAAAGCCTCAGCAGAAGTGGCGCTGCTGAAAGGGCGGTGCTGGGAGAGCCCAATTATCACACGGGCTGGATAAAGAGCTTCAGTGGGTCACATCTGGCCTGCGGGCCTTATGTTTGACACCCCTGGTCTTCTAGGTGTGATACAAAAGTTAAGAAACCACACAGCCCCAGCCAAGGGCTACAATCTAATAGGCATAACACAAAAGGAAAAAAAAGGGAATGGGGAAGAAAAGAGGAAAGCAAGCAAATTCAAAGAATTAAAGTGATATTACAGGTAGTTCTATTAATCAACTTGTTTTGTTCATTACACAGGTGTGTCTTTACCTAGGGAGGTTAATCAGAAAGGAGGCAGCAACATCCTGTAGGCCCCCAAGGCAGTTTTGTATGTCCCTCCAGTCTGCTGAGAACCTATGCTTTCCTGAGAGGAAAGTATATGTAGTTCTCACGACTGCCAAGGTAAGCTTGACAGTGTGGTGTCAAAAATGTGAGATAAAGTCCTCCTTATATTGCAAGTTCTAACAATCTCTGTGTATCTTTTTCCCCTCAGTATCTTCTGGGTTGGTTCATTCATGAGATGGACTGAGGGTGGTCACCTCAGGCGGCAGTTGGCACGAGGCATCTGCTTCAGTCTACATGCCTCCACTGCTCCTCTCCTCCCCCCACTCTCTGGTTTCAAAAAGGAAAAGGTGAATGGAGAGGAAGTGTGGAGGAGAGGAGCGTGATTAGAGACGCTCTAGCCTGCCACTCAGTGCTGGTGCTAGGTTGCTATGGGCCCCTATGACAGCTTAGGCCCACCCCAGAATGATATACTGGATATACTACCACTGCCACCAGTACTGAGGGCTCAGGAGTGGGGTGAGCCCTTTGATGGGCATGAGCTCTTAGCCAGTGCCCAACCTGGCCAACCTCTGTTGCCACCCCAGCCACCGCTCAGCTCTCCTCAACATTTCTTCCACTCCATTTTTCTTTTTCAGTCTAGTAGGGAGCAATAGGGCAGAGGTGGCATCTCTCCACACCAATCTGCCAACTGAGGCAAGGCAACTGTTGCCTCAGTTGGTCTCTCATGGACAGACAGGTTATTCTTTCTTTAAGCAAGCATGGGCAGCCTGGCTGGCCTTGCTTTTGGTGTCCCTGTCCAGGCCTGCTTTCAGTGTATGTACTTTGGGGAAAGCCTCCAGAATTCCTCCGAAACTTAAGCCTGCTGCATCTTGAGCTACCTCTCTGTTGCTAGCAGCCTTAGCTGCAGCAAAATGAGTCACTCACTGCCACTGCCTCTCCTCAACTGCTGCGACCTTATGGAGCTTCAGCAATCACAGTTCTGAGCGACATGGAGTTGGCTGTGGGCCCATGCTGCTGACACCCTCAGCAGCAGCAAAAAGGGGTCCGGAATCCCTTTGCTTTGGATCATCTCCATCCATCACATATTTAGAGGTTGCTGTGTCTTCCCTTTTAACAATCTGAACCCTCGCTTCACACGCTTAACATTTTGTACAAGATGCTTCTGATGCAGGAAAAGACTGTTACATGTTGTTTATCTAAAAACATTAAATCCCACCTTTCTGGGAATGTCCAAGGCATTCATTTTCAATCTACATACATAGAAACGCCGGCTCCCAACATTCTGCCTCTCTAGACCAAGAAGGAAGAACCAAGGCAGACCTACCTCAAAGGTTGGCATAATCAGAGGCAGGGGAAAAGTTTTACTTGTATACCAGTGGTACCCTTGTACTTTTCTCCCATTTATTTATTTCGAAGATTTATACCCTGCCTTTTGATCAAATTATCCTCAAGGCAGTTTGCAATCATTTTCAAAAATGTAGTAATAATTTTCAAACACACAAATATACACACACAAACACAACCTAGCAGCCCTTAATCTTAACCTGCAATCCCCAGCAACTGGCAGTTGGAGCAGGGCAGGATTCTTTCTGACAGGAAGGGGGAAAGCAAACTCCTTGCAGCTGCTCCTTCTTTGGCCAATGGGGGGGGGGCGTACGCAGGTCTTCCCTTGGCCAAGATGTTCTTGGCAATCTGGGCAGGGGTCCTTACTTAGTACTCTGGCCAGGGGCGGTGTGACCTGGAACACAGACTGATGCTGCCTCGGCCCTCAGGTCTGCCTCTGTGCTACCCCCCCCAAAAAGAGAAAGCCCCTTACCATGCTTCTCATGCAGTTTTTGCAAACTCAGAAGTGCAGGACTTCCGGCCTTCTTTAAAAGTACTCCATGAATGAAGACGCTCGCTCCTTCATTTGCACAGTCCCTGTAAATAACACTGGAAGTCCCACAGTTCCATGTTTGAGGAAACAGTACATAAGTTCTTTTAGACTGCCCCTCAGCCACTGAGTTCAAGACAAGGTATCCCAGCAACCCTGTGAAGTAGGTTAAGATGAAAGATAATGATTGGCCCAGGATCACCTACTAGAATTCATCATGGCTGACTGGGGATTTGAACCCAAGTCTCTTCCTTTCAAGTTGAAGTTCCTGTCCCTAAAAGGCTGGACAGCTGCCACAGGATGGTAACCAGCCATAGTAATGATGCTTCTCTAAGCAAAACACACTTATACACACAAAAACAGTTTTCCCACAAAGGTTGTTTCCAAAGGGTACTGAAAGATGAATAAAAAATCATCACAGTGCAATCCTGTGTATGCCTACTTGGATGTAGGTCTCACTGAGTAATGTGCTTAGTATTACAAATCAAATTAAAAAAAAAACCTTTATTGGTTAGTATTAGTATTAGCTTAGTATTACAACTGAAGTGCAGAAGTGAAGTAGCCAGAGTGTTGTGTTTGAATGTGGGAGCCCTTGCTTCAAATCCCTACACTGAAATTCATTGGATGGGTTTGGCAAATTGTTCTCTTGACCAAACCCAGCATTTTTCAAATTGTATATCTTCTTCGAAGGACCCTTTTAACTTCAGCTTATTTGCTGAGGAACCCCTGAGTGTTTCAGAGAATTCTGGGGTACTTTCCAGGCTGCACACTCAGTACACACACAATGCTGGCCAGTCCTGTTGGCCCTCACAATTGTTATGCCTGGATTAAGTGTGTTGTACAATCAGGATGAGCAGAAGGTAGATTGAAATCTCCCAATTGCTCTCTGAGTGATTTACAGTAGATGGACAAAGATTTCCAACTCCCTGATAGCAAGTACATTTGCAAGTCAAACAAAACGCCTCTGCCATAGAGGCTTTGTGGTAATCATCACTTACATCTCAGCCTCAGTGTTCCTTGCCTGTTAAAGAAGAGCATTGCTTGGTTGCCTCTAGCAAGAATCTTGGGCTGCTCTTTTGGCCAGTTAGTAACTCAGGTGGAGATCTGTAGGTGTATATAATATAGTCATCTCAGTATATAAGTTGTGGAGTGCAGCATTTATTGACTCTGCTCCTTGAGCCACCATTTTGCACCAGAGTCCACCCCGCTATTTTGTACCTGGCTCTGATTGGGGGACCTCAGAGTTCTAGTAAAACAAACAAAGCAGATCTCACAACCCGGAGGCCTCACCATACCTGCCCTAGAACATACCCAGCACTACCTGTGGGGATACATTGCAAGGTCAGATGAACAGTGCTCCTGGGCTAGCTGTCCAGGAACTTTGGAGTTTCTCAAAACACCGTTTGAAAACTACAGGCCTGTCCTATCCTACCTCAGACAGGGCCAACTCAAGATTTCCTGGTACCTGAGGCAGTATGCCAAATGCCACTCCCTTACTTGGTGATATATGCCAGCCTCTCCTTCTCCCACTCCCTGGACTGGAAAAGGAGCATCCTTTATCCAATCTGGGAGGGGGGGAGCAGTGGAGGCAAGCGGGCAGACAGAGGTGGGTTCCCCCCACTAAACGCAATGCCCCCCAGCAGCATCATAGGTGGGCCAGCCCTGCTCACAGAGTTGTTGTGAGGCTAGAAGCTGTTCTGAGCTTGTTGGAGGACAAGTAGGATGCAACTGTAACAAATGGCATACAAAAAAGCATATTGTATGGACGATCTGAGTCACCAACAGTCATCTATACACCCCTTCCCCCCCCCCAAAGGCTTGCACAGGTCAGTGAGACAGAACGATTCACAGGATCACCTACTGAGAACATCTGAATTGGTCCTTGGCATCATAAATATCAGAGGAGGAGCTATAGCTCTATGGTCAAGTACATCCTGTGGATGAAGAGGGTCCTAGGTTCAAAGCCTGGTGCCTCTAGTCAAAAGGATCGTTTCAGGTACTCTGTCTGGGAAGGAGTGCCTGAGATTTCAGAAAGCTAGATCAACCAATGATTTGAATCAAGAGAAAAGCAGCTTCATGTGTTCATTTATGCTCTGGGGAGTAAGTGTCCACGCCTGTTTTCCTTACGATTTCTTTTTTTCCTTGTCTATGTGCCAGCCTCTACATGTTCTGCCAAATGTGCAGCTCCAGCCACAAGCAGTGACAGGCTCTCCATCACCAGCATCCCAATCTCTAGCCTCCTTCAAAGATGTCCACTTCTCATTGGCTCTGGGCTGACGTACCAATAAGAAGTCTGCTGCCTGGCTGCCTTGTTTCCTAGAGAACAGGAAGCTCAGGAGAAGAGATGCTGAGATGAATTGGCATACAGACAAAAACAAAATAGAGAAATAGCCTAGAAACCACAGCAGAAGCAACTGATTATCCAGGGATCTGGTGAAGAAGCAATACAGAGACCTGGGAAGGAAGCTGAGCATTCCTTGGGGGAATTTCGCATCTAGGTGTGGGGCTGTTGGGAGGCTGGAGGCAGTCAGTATTTTTTAAAGAGAGCTTAAAGTGATTTGAGAGGAGCATCTCTTTCCTGGTCTACACACATATTTATTTTGTCCCCTTTTCACCACTGATTCGATTGTTGGAACTATAGGAAAATCTGCAAAACCTCTTTGACAAACGGTGAAAGTAGGATGATTGTCAGAGTGACCCAAGATCTCCCAGGGCCTGAGGCAGCACACCAAATGCTAGTCCCATCACTGCTCCTCTCTCTCTCAATTTGAAAAGGAAGAAGGGAATGGAAAGGAAGAGGAAATGCAGAGGTGAGGAAAGTAGTGGCTAGGAGTCCTCCGCTCTCTTCTCCTCTTCCTCTTCTGCTCCATTCTCTTTCTCTTTCAAATCCAGGGAGTGGGGGCACTGGGGGGAGGAAGAGAGGCAGAGATGAGCAGGAGGGCAGCAAGATGCAGATGCCTCATCAGTCTGTAGGCAAGAACTGCTTCACTCACTTTCATAAATGGGCTGGCCCTGGGCTGCATACACCAAGAGCAGAAGCTCTTCCTTCAACCACCTTCAACTCTCTGAAAAAACACTACCATCTGTCTTCAGTCTGAGTCGCTCCCTTGTAGTCATGGGAACATATGAGAGTCTTGCAGATTCAGGGGCTGAAGATAGATGACGATTTTTGATAGTCAAAGGGGTACAATAGAGGCATCATTTTCCATTGTATTTACACACACACTTTTGTCCTATTGTCGTCTCTGGTCAAACAGGTTTTGTAGGGCTAAGAGGCACTACAAAAACATGAAAGATCTGTTTGTCCAGAAAGAATAGTGAGATGGGCGTGTGTATTCCAAATGCAACCATGCTTCTATCATGCCACTTTCAAATCTCTTTGAAAAAAATAGTGTGTGTGACTGGAATTACACATATGAGAACCAGGATAGGATTCTCAATACATGCAAACCAGAGGCAGGAGGGGAGCAGGCATTTTCAGCAGATAAGTGGAGGGTTGGAGGTTCCTAGATGCATTTCCTGGGCAAAGGGGGGGGGACGGTCTAGCAGAGGAAAATCAGTGGATGGGGGAGGGTTAAGCAGCCCCTCTAGCCCACTATTTCTCTCCTGCAAATACCTTGCCCATCACTTTGCACATTGGTGCAAAGTCGAGAATCTTGAGTTTCCCATTCACTGTATTGTTCTGTTCTGTCTCCAGCTTTGGTTTCTCTTCTCTTCCTCTGACCACATCAAGTTTCTGGCCTATCCCAGTATTCCAAGACTCTGCTCTCTTTCCAGTCCTTCTTTCCCATTGCCACCAGAGTATATTTCCGCCTCTCTGTCTTTTATCTGTTTCCCAGAAAGTATGGATTGATAGAATAGAATGGATGCCTCTACCCTGGAGGCTTAGTACCCTTGCAAAGTCCATCACCAGCCCCTTCCCATACCCACGGAAGTGTCAGCATCAACTCCAGTGGTCTTCTTCTTGCCCCTGGGATCAGTGGGATTAAAGGTTGCCAACTCCTGAACTAGGTCCTTTAAAATAACGTTTGATCTGCAGCAATTAGCAAGTGAAAAGAAAAGAACTTGCTAATTCTTGCATCTCAGGCTGCTGTTACTACAGGCACAAGTGCAGGTCCAACTACGTTTTCTGACCAGTTGATAACCCTACTGGTTATCAGATAACAATAGGGTGCTGTAAAAGGCTATGGCTATTTGGGGGCTCTATGGAATTATTATGGGAAAGCTCTTTGGTTCACACACACACACCCCTTCATATCTGAAGGCGCTGATGATAACAGGCAAATGTTACCTCACCTGTTGTGAGTCAGGAAACAGCAGCTGAAATGAGTGGTTTCTGATTGTGCGATTGTGCTCTCTGCAGGTTACAAGGGAGAACTGCATGTCCTTCCTTCTGGCTGAAGTCTACACAGATGACTTCAAAGCTCTTGTTCTTCCAAAGTAAGCTGCCAAAGCAGGGCCAGCAGCCCAAGGCCTCCTGACACCTGAGGGAGCATACCACATGCTGCCCCTCTTTAGCTCGTGATGTGCCAGCCTCTGCTCCTCCTACTTCCTGGATTAGAAAAGGAAGAGGGGGATGGAGTGAAAGAGGAAGTATGGAGGAGAGGAGAGTGATGGGCTAGGGTGTCTTGCATGGGGGAGGAGAAGGAATATTGGAGGCAAGTGGGCAGATGGAGGTTGGTGCCCCCTGCCAATCTGCTGCCTGAGGCGACTGCCTTAGTCAGCCTAATGGATGGGCCGGCCCTGTTTGAAAATGAAGGGAATACAGTAGCAGGTGAGAGTGGTCAATAGAATTCAGTTCATAGCCAGGCTGGGGGAGACCAGCAACGTCCCCAGACTGGCCACTGCCCGGGGTGGAGGTGACATCATGAAGCCTTGTGTCACCCCCTGTGTCACAACGTCACCCCCTGCACCTGTGTGTTACCCCCACCTCTGGAGTGGCTCCATTTGGAGCCAAACGGACCCAGGGGCGGGCAGCAGGGCACTCGCTACTTCAAGCAGCAAGCGCAGCATGCCCCCCTCCCCAAGCAGAGATGGTGGGAAACTGCCGGAACAACGCAGGGGGGTGACCCGCCCCCCTGCCTCACACCAGCTATGCTACTGGGGGAGACTCTCCTGTTGCAGACCTGTAGAACGTGGCAACCCACCAACTGAACACAGCCCACCAGGGGCTTGGAAAACGTCCTGCTGCCCCTGCCTTCCTATGACTGCAAAAACTAAACAAAAGTGTGTGTGTGTGTGTGTGTGTGTGTGTGTGTGTGTGTGTGAGAGAGAGAGAGAGAGAGAGAGAGAGAGTACAAAATACAGAAACAAAACACAGAGTGGGCAAAGTACACTTCTGCAGGGCACAAACTTTGTTTCACATGTTAGATGTCTGAAAGAAAAATAATGGTACATTTCACATTAATGTTACCATACAAAACATAATTGGAAGTGAGCCTCTAGGGACCTACTTACATTCATTATATTTTTCTCATATACATTTTCTCATATCCTGCTACCAGGGATGTGGATCGAGTCTCTGACTCCAAGTCTCGAGTCAAGTCCCAAGTCTTTGCCCCCAAGTCCTGAGTCTTTGGTTGCGAGTCCCTATCTATGGAATGGGGAAAATGGGTTTAAATCTGAATAAAATTCAACTTGTCATAAAAGGTTCCAAGTCTCAAGTCGAGTCTTTCGACCCCTTGCCAAGTCAAGTCTGAGTCAAGTCATTGATGCAACTTGAGTCAGACTCAAGTCCAAGTCGTCACTGCCTGCTACTCTCTTCCTTTCCAAATCCAGGGAGCAGGAGGAGAGGAGGAGACACATGATGATGGCACCACCCCAACATCCCACCACTTGAGGTACAAACACCACTTGTACAGGCCAGTACTGACTCTTTCCCTTGACTGAAAGAAATCAGCTGACCCTAGTCAGAATCCTCCTGCTGCTGCCTCCATCGCTCCTCTTCCCACTCTCTGGATTGAAAAAGGGGAGTGGAAGATGTATGGAGGAGAAAAGACACTCTAGCCCACTCCACACTTCCTGTCCTCCACACTTCCTCTTGATCCAAAGAGAGGAGGAAGTGGGCTCCCCCCCTGCCAATGCATTACCTGTGGTTTCCCTGTGCTTAAACTGAAATGTATTAATGCATAAAATTGTCAGCCTTGTGCCTGGACTGGGAGAGCAATGGTTGGCTACTGAGCAAGCAGGCGACAGCTGCTCCTCTTTCTCCCAACCATTGCTATGTCTCTGTTCTCTTGAGTGAGTGAGGTAGCCTCTCAACAAGCAAGTACTGCAAGTAGTGAGGAGAGAGAAAAGCAGCCCCCCCCCCACCTTCTTGCCCTCTCCCTCTCAACTGGACCTAGGCTGGGGCCAATCTCCTTGCCACCCAGAGGACAAGACAAGCAAGAGGCAGCAGTAGCTGCTGCTTTTTCTCCTTGCCATCATCACTGCTCACTCACCCACTATCTCCCTGTGAGCCAGAGGAAGATGGCCAAATGACTGAGCAGGTAGGGATGGCAAGGAAGGAGGAGGAAGACAAAGTGATAGGAGAGGGTTAAATTGGTGGGGTGCCCTGTGCCAGTATGTGCCTGACTGTATATGGCCCTTGGCCTTGGTCCTGGTTTCACTTTTCTCTCTTCCAGTGTAACCTCTCAGTCCTCATCCCACCCTTAACTGAAATGAAATCTCAGTATGTGTAACTACATTTCATTACAATCATCCCTCCTGATTCTTGTCCCACTCACTCTCCCGTTCTTTCCCTCTGCTTCATTCCTCTTCCCTTGATCTGCTGTCTCCCTTACTGTGGAAATGAAGAATCTAAGCGTCTTGGGGCAGAGACTCTCTTTGTTTTGCTTATGATTCTCTGCAAGGTTGCACGTACAGTATATTGATGGTGCTGTATAGATGGATAATGACACGCCCAAGTGAACCTGGACAATCTCCAGAAGCCGATCTGGAAAATGACATTAGTTAATATCCAAGACCAAAAGGGCAGCGCAATCCACCGGAACTATCCGGCGGTGGAGTGAGCGCTCCACTGCCGGAAGCCATTGCAAACATGCCATAAAGCACGTTCCACTCAGGCCATTGGCTGTGCCGGCCTGGGAGGGTGCGGGGATGGTGTCTGCCATATCCCCGTCCCCGTTCTGGCCGACGTGACCATTACAAGTCCTCCTCCTACTTCCGCCAGCTAAATAGCTGGCAGAAATCCGAGGAGGCCTATTGGGCCTTCCCCGGTTTACACCGGGGGAAGGGAACGAAATCCCCTTCCCCTGAGTAGACCTCCGGGCCGCTCTGGAGCGGCCCGGAACGGAGATAGGATCCAGCAGGCGACCCTTGGCTGCCCGCCAGATAGTTAGTAGGATTGCGCTGTAAGACATGCAGTTCTCTTCCTGAAAGATCACATACCAAGACTATAATGAACTTATCCTTGTCTCAGGCCCCACAACTGTTGTCACTCAGTTAATCTTAGTTGATAAGTTGTATGAGTTTTAATAGATTCTGTATCTGCATAAATGTGCATATATTTATGAAATAATCAATCTGAAGAAAACGAGTCTTTCCCCCTCCAATGATACACACATGACATAGGGTCACTATCTTTTGGGAATTTCCTGATGGGGAAATCCTGTGTTGTCTAGGATTGTCACACTTTGTTCACTCACTCTTTGCAGGTGTGTGTTCCATACAATACCCTCATCCTTTCGTTGTCCACCTGTGTTTTCCCTGTGCTTAAACTGAAATGCCAACAAAAGTTCGTATAGTCAGGGCGATGGTGTTCCCAGTAGCAATGTATGGTTGCGAGAGTTGGACCATAAGGAAGGCTGAGCGCCGAAGAATAGATGCTTTCGAACTGTGGTGCTGGAGAAGACTCCTGAGAGTCCCTTGGACTGCTAGGAGATCAAATCAGTCAATCCTAAAGGAAATCAACCCTGACTGTTCCCTGGAAGGACAGGTACTGAGGCTGAAGCTCACATATCTTGGCCACCTAATGCGAAGAGAGGACTCTCTGGAGAAGACTCTGATGCTGGGAAAGATTGAAGGCAAAAGGAGAAGGGGAAGGCCAAGGATGAGATGGTTAGACAGCATCACCGATGCAACGAACATGAAAATGAGCGAACTCAGGAAGATAGTGGAGGACAGGAAGGCCTGGCAGGATGTGGTTCATGGGATCATGAAGGGTTGGACACGACTTAACGACTGAACAACAACAACAACATTAATGCATTAAATTCAGCTGTTGAGATCCACAGTACAGTTGGGGGGGGGGTTGTCAATGGCCACAGCACAAGTGTGTTGTTACAACTTTGTTACACTTTTTTTTTAAGGCACATGCCTAAATAAATGCAACAAAACAGAAAAACAGGAGGGAGTAAAAGAGGAAAGATTAGGTGTCCCCAAAACACGCTATATCTACTGTGACTTGAAAGGTACATTACAATTCCACATGACTGCAAGCAGAAAAGCAATGACTACATGGAGCTTTTGTAGAAGCGCCCTTGGAAAAGGCATTGCCTCCTGTGGGGGGGGGGGGCAGGCGTACCAAACACAGCTTTGGTAAGTACTAACACTCCATGAGGTTTCCTGAGGTTATTGCATGGGTTGGTGCTCACTTCCATGAGCCCACCACTCACCTCCACTGCTGCTGCTCCTCCCACTCCCTGGATTGGAAAAAGAAGAGGGAGTGGAAGAGGATGTCTGGAGGAGAAGCAGAGGCTGGCACATCACCAGATAAGGTGAGGCAGATTTGGCACCCTTGGGCCAGCTCTGACTGTTGACCATGTTCAAAAAACAATCTGTTGTCTCATTAATGAAGGGTATCGTTTTAATCAATCCAAAGATTTGTACTGTAATTGAGACCAGCTCCTGCCAACCTAGCAGTTCCAAAGCATGTTAATGCGAGCAGATAAATAGGTACCACTTGCGGGAAGGTAAACAGCGCTCCGTGTTCCAGCCGCATGCTACGCGCTGCGGCAAGGAGAGTCATGGCGGCCACAAGACCACGGAGGCGTCTTCGGACAACGCTGGCTCTTCGGCTTTGAAATGGGGATGAGCACCACACCCTAGAGTCGGACACGACTGGACTTAAGTGTCAGGGGTCACCTTTACCTTACTAATTGACGTGCAGCACAATTCTACGCATGTTTACTCAGAAGTAAGTGGGACTAGCTCCCCCATAGTTGTTTTAAGGGTTGCAGCCTTAGGCAGACACTGCATGCCACACAACCAGAGTCTATTTCATGTGGAAGATTCCTGCCAAGTAGAGATAGAAGATGTCAGCATCCTGCAGCTTACAGTACAGAGATGGGCCCAAAATACCTTGACAACTTTGCAAACGTGCCTAAAAATAGCTCACAGGTCAGGCTCCTTCTTAAAGTAATAGCAACACCAGCCGAGCACAGACTCAGCGCTACCCGGCACGGTTCACTGGAAAGCCGAGTAAACAAAGGAGATGGGAACAGAGCCAAACTAACTGGTCAGGACTGAACATTGAGCTATCCATCTCTTGCAGTGTTTCCCAAGCTTATCTTAGTAGAGGTACACTTTTTTTCTGAACTTAAAACTGAAGGCATTCTTCAGATCTCACATCCAAAAAAGCTTTGTTTAAAATGGAAAAGAATGAGAATTACCTGTCCTCAGAGAAGTGTCCCTCCCATGTTTCTGCATGAGCCAGTGTTCTGTATATACCGTATGCCTCCTGACAGGAGAAGCTATGCTACATGCTGAACATGCATTCTCTGAGGACGGGTAATTCTCATGCATCTCCATACCAAGAATGATTAAATGATCCAGTCCTACTGGATGGAGATTAATAAACACGGAAAAGGCTGACTGGAAGAAAGTAAGGGCAGAACAGTGACTCAGGCAGAGATGCAACAGGCAGCCTCTTTTACAGATATGTGAGCTCATAGAAGCCTTTAATCATTTAATTTACCTATATCTCATGGTACATTCTCTTTCCATCTGCATCAGATGTGACTGGATAATTCAGTCACTCTCTGGACTTCAGTTCTTCTTCTTAGCTTCTACTTGGGGTTGGTAATTCTGCTACATCAGATGTTGGGGTCAGCCAATCACACCACCTCTGCAGATGAAGATTCATCTACTCTCAGAGGAAGTTGCCAGCCTCCTCTCTGCATGAGTCACTGCTCTGACCTGGTTTCCTTCCAGTCTTACTCTTTCATGCATTTTTCTGGCAGAAGAATGAATTGTTTAGCCATCAATATTTTTTTTTGGGGGGGGGGGAGATTGTGTCTCCACAGAAGTCTGAGAAGCAATGAACTATGCAAGGGGATTTGGTGGTAGTAGGTCCTCTGGTAGCAATTGGCTTTTCTACTCTAATATCACAGAGGGGTAGGGCAGGCAGAATAATCTGTTTGCCCTTAGCTGTACTGCTATGTTCCTAGGGAGGGAAAGAAGGGCCTAGGAAGAAGAGAGAGCAGAATCAAGAGAACGGGAAAAGGGGAAAGCTTGGAAAGGAACAGGCCTAAGGAAGCTAGCACAGGAGAGCTGGAGGTGACCTAGGGGAATGAGGGGAGGAGGCTGGCCTGAGAGGAAAAGGAAATCCAGGAAGAGGAATGGGCTAAAAGCTGCAGAGGCAGAGCTAAAGAAGTGGCTGAAGTTCACATATTGATTTGAAATCTCCAGCCACACCTTGGGCTGCAGGTTCTCCACTATTTCTTTTTTCTTTAAAGCAGCTGCCACTGGACAATTTTCCCCTGATGGAAAATTTTCAGGGGATAAGTTAACTAAGTGGTTATATATATATAACCTTTCTTGCTCGGAAAGGCAATATGGAGATTCCACAGGTGTGGGGAAACATGCTGAGATTTTCCAAGGACACGTGCCTTGTTTAGATAAGTAGACTGGGTTACTGAGGGATTGGTTTCACTTTTGGAATTTATAGGTGATAAGGGTTGCTTGGAAAACAATAAAACTTGTTAATTGTTGCCTTGAGTTCAGGAGTTTGTTTCTGCACACAGCATTTTAACTATTTAAGAGGGAAAGTGCTAATTTTAGCCCAAAGTAAACTTTAGAAAGGGAATATAGTGACTCAGAGGAGCCTGGGACACCACAATCTATCAAGGTAACAAATGACTCCAAGCAGAAAAGTATGGTTTCAGTCTGACGTTGCTTTCATCGTCTGTCGTCTCCATATGATTGTTCTTCAGTGATTTTCTATTGGCAACCTGGGCTCTGAACAACTACAGCAGAAAATGGAAGCAGCCCATTTTCAATACCCGAGCCTAGCCATGGGTCATGCATGCAAAATGATGATCAAGAGGATGGTGCCTTTGAGTAAGTGTATTTCTTGCTACTAGTGAGCAGGGATGTATCTAAGTAACTAGGTCACGAGTGCGAGTGCGAGTACGAGTCATTTTTGCATGAGTGCGAGTCCGAGTGCGAGTTAGTGTCAAAATTTTTGGGCAAGTATGAGTCAAGTGCAAGTCATTTTTGCACGAGTGCGAGTCGAGTACGAGTAAGGCCAAAAACCACGAGTCACAAGTCACAAGTCGAGTCACTTTGGGGAAAATGGCTTTTTCCCCTGAAAATGGGGTGGGTGGGTATCTGTGTGTGGGGGTGGTGGTGGACCTCTGAGACTTTTAAAGCACCCACTTGGCTCCCCCTATGCCCTTTCCCTCACCTCTCAGTCTTGTCACCACCCATCTGGTTTGGGAAAAACAAGCGTGTCTACATTCAAACCATTTATTATTCCTTCCCTTCCCCTTCCCCTTACTGAGCCGAGCATCCCTTGGGCTTGGAGTTTTGGTCAATGAGGAGGAACTGCTGCGGCAGCTTCGCCTTTCCTCACTCCTCCCCACCCCTCGCGCTCGGAGTTGTGGCCAATGGCAAACAGACGGCAACAAAAGGGGGGGACTCAGACCCAGGCTTGCTTTCTCACCCCCTTGAAAACCCTTCCTCCCTGCTGCCCTCCTCCTCCGAGGTCTCCACTGCGCTTGCCTGCCTGCCTGCCTGTGTTGATGCCGACCATTAAAGGAAAATGACTTGGAAATGGCAAGTCATTACCCCCACGAGTGCGAGTCATGTGCGAGTCCCGTGGTTCACGAGTACGAGTGCGAGTGAGAGTCAGTGGGTCACGAGTACGAGTACAAGTACGAGTCAGGGAAAAGTGGCTAAGTCACACTTGCGAGTCGAGTCATTTGACTCGAGTCCCCATCCCTGCTAGTGAGTAACTACAGCCTGCTGCTACAGCTTGATGGCAAGACGAGCAACACAGCCCTCAAATACACATCATTAAGCCTTGCAACAACCCTGTAAAGTAGGCTTACTGTATTGTGCCCATATTGCAGGTGGGGGATTGAGAGCAGTACACACACTAGTGTGTGTGTGCATGTTGGCTTACCTAAGGCCACCTAATAAGGAAATAACTTTAAGGTGGGGTTCAGGTGAATCCACTGTGAACCCTCCATACCTTTAAGTTGTTTCCTTATTAGGTGGTCGTCGGTAAGCCACCATATACATGTGTGTGTGTGTGTGTGTGTGTGTGTGTGTGTGTGTGTGTGTGTGCGCGTGCATGTGCTCTCAATCCCCCATCTGCAATATGGGCACAATACTATCAGCCTACTTTACAGGATTGTTGCAAAGATTACTGAGAACTATTTATTTGTAACACTTTCGACTCACCTTTCTAACCACAAGCATTTGAGTCCATGTAAAGGTGATACAACCTACATTAAAATCGCAGTAAAAACATAGCTAAGAATATTACACAGCAGTAAAAACAGCAGAGAGTCCAGCTAGACTAGAGGAACATAGGAAACAATAAGGCTTGGAGGTCTTGGGTTGGCCCTGGGAACACCTGAAGAGTGTGTATGCACTGTTTCTGCGTGCTCTACACATGCAGATGCATTTCATCCTTGGCGGGATCCCTGTCGGTGAGAGCCAGGCAGAGGGCAGGTTGGCTGAAAGATCTTCTCACGGGGCAGGTGCTTCCAGGAAGGGGTTGCTCTTTGCCCTACTGCCGGGCAAGGCAGCCTTAATTGTAACTTCATTCAAACTCTCCTCTTGCTATGTAAACCTCTTTGAGAACTTGCAATGCTGGACTGCATTAAAGCCGGCCGCGTTGCGGAGAAGACATACCAGCTGCGTTGCGGTACGTTGCATCCACACGCAGCTCAAAAATCTCGGTGTGTCTTCTCTTTTGTCAGATCGCACGGCAATGCAGGAGAGCTGTGCTTTCCTGCGTTGCGGTGCAAGCAAAGTTGGAAAAATTGAACTTTGGCCAATCAGGGGCTGCGTTCGGTGGTGTGGGGGCAGGATGCGAAGCAAGCAACACATTGGCCAATCAGAATTGAGTCTGAAAACAGAGTTCTGCAACAGAGAGCAGGGGGCGGAACAGGACATCTTACACTTCTCAGGCATTCTTCACTGTAGACAGGGTGTGTTGTGGTGCAACATGTCGGCTACTCTCGCACCGCACCGGGACACAACCAGAGGCATAGCTACCCCCCGTGGTGTCACTCGCCCCGCCCCCCCCCCGAGTGACATCACATGGCGTAAAAATGTTCCTGGAGGCCAGACTGGTCTGCACAAAGGCTTCTGCAGTCGCCAGAAGAGATAACTCGCCACCACCGCTGCCATTTTGCCACCGATGCGGGGGCTTTGACACCCCCTGCCATGCACCCGGAGTTTGTCTGCCCCCCATTCCAGTGACGCCACTGGACACAGTGCACCCCAACGCAGGCGGTGTGTCCCAGGCACAGTCCAGATAGCAAGAAGTAATAGTTCTACTTGTTCTGTGCTAGTCAGACCTCACCGTGTCCAGTTTTGGGCCCCCTTTTTTAAGGACATCAATAAGCTGGATTCAGAGGAGGGCAAGAAAGATGGTGATGGGCCTGGAAACAAAATCCTATGAGGAATGGTTAAAAGAGCTTCATATGTTCAGTCTGGAGAAGAGAAAACTGAGGGGAAGTACAACAGCGGCCTTGAAATAACTGAAGGGTCGTCAAATGGAAGGGCAGGACGTACCGTACTTTCTGTGGCTCCTGAGCGCAGGACTAGAACCAAAGGGTCAAAACCACAGGGAAGTAGATTTAGGTTAGACGTGAATTTTCTACTGGTAAGAGCCAGAGCCGGCCTTAGGAGCTGCGGGGCCCAATTGGAAACACTTTTTGTGGGGCCCCCCAGGTTCACAGTCAAAGTCTAGAATCTTAGAGATATAAATAAAATTTATTTTATACTTTATATCTCTATGGTAGAATGGAAAGCAATCAAAATATGCGCTTAAGAAGTGCATGTGAGTTAATGGATCAAATGGATCGAAACACATTTTAATATAAAATTGCATACATGTAAGGCTACAAGTAAACAAACAGAATGTGTAGATTATATTTGAAAAGTAAATAGTTACAAAACCACTTGTTTTAGTAACTGTGAAATGACTTAGTAAAAATATATTTTTTTTTGTTGAGAAAAAAAATTCAAAATGCAAGTGAACAAAATTGTTGGGAGCGAATTATCTTTTTTGGATTAGCACAGGGCCCCCTTAAGCATGGAGACCAATTGGGAGAAATTGGTCCAATTGGCTTAAAGCCGGCCCTGGTAAGAGCTGTCCAGCACTGGATCAGTCTGCCATGTGTAGTAGTGGGCTCTCCCTTGTTAGAGGTTTTCAAGCAGAGGCTGGATGGCCACCAGCCAGGGATGCTGTAGTACTAGCCTGCGTTTAGCCGGGGTACCTCTAAGCTCCCTTCCAATTCTAACATTCTAACGATTCTATTAAAGTGGTAAATATTCTAAATATTGTGCTTTACTTCTCTTCGCAGGAGGTAATGGCAACTGTTGCCCAATATGGGATAACTTAAAACGGTGCACTCAGGGCAGAGATAAATCCATTCCCTCTGGCTGGTGACCAGTCATCAACCCTCCCATCCTCTATTTATTTACAATATTTTTATCCCGCCTTTCTCCCCGAAGGGACTCAAGGTGGCTTACAACAGAAAATACAATACAAAAAAAAGTACATAAATAATTACTTTTTAAAACACTAAAAACAGTTAGCAAAAACTAATAAAAACAACATCTAAAAATTTATTTAAAAGATTACTATAATTAAAACAAGATCATAAAAAACAGCAGCGCCAAACCTGTACCAGCAGGATGTTAAAAAATGCAAGGACTCAGAAGGCTTCTTTGAACAAGAAGGTTTTTAGGCCTCGGTGGAAAGTGTCCAAGGAGGTTTTTAGGCCTCGGTGGAAAGTGTCCAAGGAGGGAGCAGTTCATAAGTCAAAGGGGAGGGAATTCCATAAGGTTGGTGCCACTACTGAGAAGGCCCTGTTTCTGGCCGCCGCCCCTCGCACCTCCCTGGGCGACGGCACCCGCAAAAGGTTTAGCTTATTGGTGTGTGACAGAGTGATGGAAACTGGTATAGATAGTCAGGCAACCAGCCAGATTCTGGTTTTAGCCTCTTGAAGAAATCAACGACGACGAAATATTTTGTAGTAGCTTAAAGACAAATACATTTATTGTGACATGCTGGGGTGACATCAAGGGGTTGGCCAGGGTTGTTTCAGATATATGAAATGGTCACTTCAGTGAGTAGATATATTATATCCTGAACATACAGAGAGACTTTAATATTTTTACAAATTGAAGGCAAAAGGTCTGACCGTCAAGCAATGCAAGAGATAATAGTGGGTTTGTCACATTACTATGCAGAGCACAAATTAATTCAGAATTCAATCCAATTAATGAGCGAGGGTCTGCAACTGGGAATCAATGAATTTATTAGATCAGGGTCCCCAAACCTTCAGCAAGCAGGGCCACCTTACACAGCCTTGCTCTTTGGGTGAGCTGGACTGGCAGCACAATCCACCATAAGTATCCGGGGGCAGCCCCAGGGCCACCCACCAAATCCTATCCCCGTTCTGGGCTGATTGTGATCGGCCCGGAGGTCTACTCAGGGGAAGGGGACGTTTGTCCCCTTCCCCTGGTGTAGCGTGGGGAGGCCCCAATGGACCTCCTTGAATTTCCGCCAGCTATTTACTTGGCGTAAGTCCGAGGAGGTCATGTAAAGGTCGCGCCAGCCCGACGGGGATATGGCGGCTGCCATCCCCACCCCTGGGCCGGCTTGGCCAATGGCCACCCTCCCTCTCCGCCCGGACCGCCCCCGCTGGGGGATCCCTTACCTTCTCCTGTGGCTGCAGGGACGATTCGGCGCCGGAGTGAGGGCTGCCTGCCTCCACGCTGGCAGCCCTTACTTGTGAGTTGTCGCAAACGTGCTTTATGGCACGTTTGCAACGGCTTAGAGCAGCAGAGCGCTTGCTCCGCCGCTTTAAAGTTGCGCTGGATTGCGCCTTGGGTCAATTATAGAAAATGATATATACATTTTGTACATCACTCTAAGAATGTTTACACCGAGAGAAAAATATTTGCAGCTGCAGGGCAGTTTGCTGTGTGTGTGTTATTCTCTCAGCTGAGCTCTCAGCGGGAGCGACTCAGCCCAGCTGATCCTTCATCCAACAGAAGGAAAAAAGTGAACCAGGCAAAATGTGTTGGTGAGCTGGATGTGGCCCTGTAGCTGTAGTTTGATCAACTAAAAAGACACCCCAATTAATTGGTAGCAGATTATGGTTTTTAATGTATTTTTAAAAACAGCAGAGGACATGAACGCCGTAGAAGAAGAATTCTGCCTGAACACACACAGAAGGGAATGCCTCCTCTGAGATGCTGCTTGCTATATGGGAGCTGGGCAGCACTGAAAAAGAGAGGAATATTTTTCTTCTTCAGTGCTGTTGTTTCAGTCAGATGCAAATGTCTGCAGGATTGATTATTATTTAAAACTTGTAAGATTACTTGGCCAAGCTTTTTAAAACCAGGCAATTGCCTGAATAAGAACCAGTTGGCATAGGAGGTGTTACCCATTTTTCACTATAATAAGCCTAGTGACCAGGCTTCATAAAATCCTTAGCGTGCCTAATGATGGGCAAGAACTCCCCATGAGTGAGCCACTCCCAATCTCTATTGATCCTGAGTGTCGCCATGCCAAGGTAGCTACCTCTGCCCCTGGGTTGAGATTCTGCTTTCAAAAGCAGTGTTTGGATTGCATGTAAGAACATAAGAAGAGCCCTGTTGGATCAGACCAAAGTTCAGTCTAGCCCAGCGTCCTGTTTTTCACAATGGCCAACAAGCTGGTGCAGCCAAGAAGTCTACCACAGGGCATGGAGGCTGTTGCACCATTGCTCTTGTACCAACCCTGTTGCATCTGTTGCACCAACCCTCTTGCACCACTGCTCCCCAGCAGCTGATATTCAGAGGCACTTCTGAATCAGGAGTTTCAATTAATAGCCCTTGATAGAGCTCTTCTCCTCTATGAATTTGTTTAATCCCCTTCTAAAGTCATCTAAGTCAGTGGTCATATTAATATATCTTGTGGCAGTGAGTTCCACAAGTTGATTACGTCTTATGTAAAGAAGTACCTACCGTTGTCTATCCTGAATATTTTGCCCATCAAATTCATTAGGTGATCCCAAGGTCTAGTATTATGAGAGATGAATAAAACTTTTTCTCTCTCACTTTGTCCACACCATGGATAATTTTATAAACTCCTGTCATGCCCCCGTCTCAGTCCCTTCCCCCCCTCCAACTAAAATGCCTTTCACACTATAGTCAGGGCTGGCCCACCCCTGGGGCTGACCATTGGCCATCTCCATCCACTGGGCTAGCCCATCCATGAAGCCCAGGCAGTTGCTCCAGGTGGCAAATTGGTGAGGGGTACCCACTTCCACCCAGCCACTTGTCTCCACCACTCTTCCTCCTTCTGGATCTGAAAGGAAGTGCAGAGGAGAAGACAATGGTGGGATAGAACGTTTCTTTTTTGAATCTAGAGAGCAGGAAGAGGAAGAGTGGGGGTGATGGCAGGTGCACCTCTTCAGCCATTGGGAGATCCTGGGCTAGCCCAGCCCTGCGCCACCCCTCTGCTCCCACCCCTCTCTTCCTTCAAGGAATGGAGGGGGGGGAGCAGG
This sequence comes from Plestiodon gilberti rubricaudatus, assembly GCA_026170595.1. Lineage (NCBI taxonomy): Eukaryota > Metazoa > Chordata > Lepidosauria > Squamata > Scincidae > Plestiodon > Plestiodon gilberti. Next base: position 43,168,945 of record JANXHW010000007.1, read on the forward strand.
GGCTACCTATCAGCAAATAAGGGGGTAGGGTTTGGGATGCTGCCAAGAAGTCTTAGGCCAGCCCTGAGCGTAGCCTTTCCCCTTAGGTGCTGCAGCTTCCTACTCATTTTGATTTCTCCCTTCTTCTGCAGTAGGTGGAAAAGATCGGGCCTGGACTCGATGATCTCGTCTTTTCCAGCTCTTGCGGGCGCCATCCCGCCGCGTGGGGCATATAGAGGCGGAGCCGAGACACGTTTCCGTGAAGTGTCGCTTCTCTCGATCCTGCAATGAAGTCATCGCCCGGATTTAGGGCATGACATGACATCCATTTCCAGGAGGCGCGGGGAGCGAGAAACTCCCGCACAACGAACACGGAATTATTGCGAGAGGCGCAAAAAGGGCCCCGATCTTCAGAGCAAGGAAACGCGATCGGACGACGGTTATTTTGTTGGAGAAATAAGCGCCGGATATACACTGTCTTCTTCCCTCTCGCTACAAGAAGGAACCGCTCTTTCTGCCTCGCCTTACTTTCCCCAAGAGGGGTAGCTGCCTCTTGGAAACTTTGTTTCTTCTTTGAAAACCAAAAAAATGCCTCCGCCCCCAGCTTTCTTCCTCCCTGGTAAGAAACACTTATTTTAAGCTTGCTTACTCCCTTTTAACAAGTGATTAAAAATAATAATACCGGAATAAAATGTAAATTAAGCACTGTCGCGCACATACACAGTGGCTGTAGAGGTTTATAATCTAATCTCGCTCTGTAATAAAGAGATTACCACTATTAAACTTTCTTTTCTATTTAAACCTGTAACAAGGGGCTGCTTGAATGCATTTCCCACGCTCTGTACTCCTGGGAGTAAATCCCAGGGTAGAATTTACTTCCAAGTAAACAGACAGAGGAGCGGCCTGCTGCAGGGCTACACTCCAAGACACGCTTCCCAGTGGGAATAAATCTCCGAGGAATTTCGAGTAAACGTGCATACTTAGGATGGATCGGGGTGCACCACCGCACGTGGAATTATTTTGGACCTTTCCGGGGGTCGTTGCGTCTCCTCCTCCGGCGGAAAAATAGGAAATGTGTTTGTTGTGTGTTCCTCCGCTAAGGGAAATCAGTAAAATTTCGATATCGTCATCATCATCCTACTAGCAGATTACAATGCTGTGGCGAAAGAAAAGCTTCTGGATTCTTTCGCTAGGATTGATCGGAAGTTGGGGAAAAAGCTGAAAAGAAAATCGTGTACAAGCTCCAGCAAAACCCCGAAGACTCCAGAAAGGGGGTGGGGGGGAATAAATGGCTGTGCTGCCCCGTCCGTGCTTTCCACGTCTCCCTTTGACGGGGGGGGGGTGGAGAGGAGGAGGAGGAGGAGAAAGCAAGCAAGCGCGCGCTCTCGTGTCTGTTTGTGAAAGCGCCTTTTGCAAGGAGATCTGGCGCACCATCAGGAATCGCCGGGAAGTGCTGACGTTGAATCGCCCGGCCCTTGTGAGGTTGCAGAGCAGAGTGGAAAGAAGAGGAGGAGGAAGAGGAGAAAAGGAAAGAAAAATGATGGTGTTTGCTGGAGGAGGACGCAGTTTTGCTCTTGGGAAGTAACGCGGAGAGAAGGGGAAGGGGGGAGTTCTTTAGGGCGGGGCAACGAGGCCCGGAAGCTTCTTGATTGCTGGAGATTGGCTGTCTGCTTCGATCTCACTCCCCCCCCTCCCGGGCCGGGACCGAAAACGGGTTGACGCGTGCTCCCTCCCCCAGCATTGCAAGACTGCGAGGCGGCACTGCTGCTGCTGGTGCGCGTGTCCGGGAAGCGGCCCTTTCCCTTCCCCCACCCTCCCCGCGCCGGCCGGTGCAACAAGCGAGCGAGCCAGCGGGATCAGAGCAGCAAGAAGAGGCGAAGGAAACGGGTGGTGGGGAGAGGAGCCGCCGCCGCCGCCATCAGGAGGCCCAGTGGCTTTTCAATGGAGGAGCAGCCCGGCCAGCCTCAGCACCAGCCTCCTCAGCAGCCGCCACAGCAGCAGCACCCGCCGCCGCCACCTCACCACCACCACCACCACCATCACCACCACCATTACTACTACTACAACCACAACCATCATCAACACCACCACCAGTACCTGGTCGACGGTAGCCCCAGTAAGGCCCAGCAGCAGAAGCCGCCTTTACAAGCCCTGAAATATGAGCCCAAGCACGGAGGAGGAGGTAGCGGAGGCGGCGGCAGCCTCCAGCAACAGCAAGAAGCGCCCAGGAAGAAAGCAGGTCCGCGGCTTGGTGGGAAAGACTAAGGGGACACGAAGGAAGCTGGAGAGGGGCTGGGAAGGCGGGCGGCGGCGGCGCCTGGGTGGGGCGATTGATCGACCCGGGATTCTGGCGTGGCTAAGGACGGGGAGAGGGTAGGAAGAGGGGCCTGGTGATCCAGGGGCGACCTGGGCGGGGGATGAACTGGGGCCAAAGGAGAGGAGGCGATTGCGCGCTTGTGAATCGGGCTTTGGAACCCCCTTCTTAATAGGACACGGCAAACGTTTGAAAAAGGGAGGATTCGGCATGGCATGTAGGCCTTTGGACCCAGTCTCGGTGCTTAGCTAGGGGGAAGTGAGCTCCGGGATTGACCAAATGAGGCCGGGAATCGCATGCTTCGGAGAGGGAAAGAAAACCTCTTTGCAAAATTGTTTACTTAAGTAAATAGGGGCCCGGAGGGGAGGGGAGCACGAGGAGCCTCCCATGGTGTGTGTGGGAGAAGACCGGAGGTGGATCCAGGTCAGCTCAAAACCCAGGAGGGGCTCTCCATTATGGATTCTTGGGGGGGGGGGCTGGGGTGTGTGTGGGGGATTTGGTATACAGGACAGAACCTGAAAAGAGATCCTGAAATTGAGATGATGGGGGGGGGGGAGAGAAGAGAAGATTGGGATCCGATTCAGAACCAAGAGGGGGATCCTGCGAGAGAGGGGGGGGGGTCTGAAATCCAGGTCAGAGTCTCCAAGAAGAGGCCCTGTAATGGGTCGCAAAACGTTTTTTGGGGTGGGGAAGGAGTTGAGATCCAGTCTCTGGGGAAGGAGACGTGGATCCGGAATATGGTATTAGTGGCGGCGGCTGGAGTAGCTGGGAGGAGGGCGAGGCTGGCACCGACTGATCGCAATGATCCTGGGCGGTGGAGGGAGAAGCGATGGGGGGGGAGGATGGATCCGGCCTAGGTCGGGGAGGCGGCAGCGGCCCAGGCCAGCCGGGCGACCGCCTGCCAGCTAGGCTGTAGTGTGCAGTGACCTTCCTCCCTCTGTGTTTTTGGCCGGGGCGGGCCTGGCCTAGCTCTGCTTCGGGCCGGGCCATCCGCGTCCTTCCCGAGGCCCCGCTGGAACATTCTCCGTGGCCGCTTCCTCCTCCTCCCGCCGCCATGTTGGGCGGGAGACGAAGCAGCCGGGCCCGGCGGTGGCTGAGGCGGCCTCACGGCCGGCCACCGCCCCGGCCTGGGCCCGCTTTTTTCTTCTTTCTCGCCTGAAGCTGAGCAAGGCTTCAGGCCTGCCGGGAGAGCGACGAAGAGAAGGGGAGGATAAAAGTGAGGGCCAGGTATCGGCAGCGGGGAGGTAGAGAAGCGAGAGGTTTTTTGGGAGTGGAGGGTGGATGGAGAAGGGGGCTCCGTCTTAGGGTGTGGTCGAGGCGATTTGATGGGGGGGGGGCGCACTCTCATTTTCATTGGGGGTGAAGGGAGATATCTGGAGAGGAAAGCCGTTTAAGGGGTGGGAGGCAGGTCAAGGAGGCGGGGCTTTGTTCGAGGGGCGCAAGCCAGAGAGAAAAGTGGGGGGCTGGTTGAGGGGAAAGCCTTGTGGAGAGAGGTGTCTGGAGACGCAGTGTTCATAGAGGCTGAGGTCTGGGGACGGGGTGAGTTGGGTGGGACCCCAGTGGAAGTACTGTACTTCTGCCCTAGGCTATGAAGGTTTGGTGATGGGAAGGGGGCTATATTGGACAGTGGGGGGGCACTTGGAAATTGTGGAAGATTCTCAAATCTGGTCCTAGGTTGTGGGATTAGCTGACTTGTGGGGTGTGTGTGTATAAAAACTCCTGTGGTCTGTTAGTGACTAAACAGAAAAATTCAGACTGGAGGAGGAGGATTGTGTGTTTGGGGTGGTGGTCCACTGGGAAATGGAGGAGGGGCAGTATGGTAAAGCCCTTGGGATAGATAAGTGGTGTTGATGTTTGTGGGGAACTGAAAGCTATGTGATCGGACAGGTGAGGCAAGCAGGAAGGCGCTTATCCACCCTAGAGGCAAGCATGCTTTTCCCCCCTAGTGAGCTGTGTGGAGGGGCAAGGCGGGAAGGGGTGTAGCAGTAAGGTGGGTACTGTATTATCCCCCCATTTTGTTTTGCACTCTGTTTTCCAAGAAGCCTTCTGCCTATAAGACCCACAAACTCACTTGGCCACTGTATATAGGGCAATGGAACGTGTGTTGATATAGCAAGTGCATATTGCTGTGATTCCCTTGAACATAGCAGCCAACTGGTGATCAAGACCAGTTGTGGTAGGTCAAAGCAAGCTTGTCCGTCTTGTACAGGTCTGTACGTCAACAGATGGTACACCAATCAAGCCTTCGTTGCAAGAGGACTCCATGTGGGAACAAGATACCCTTATTTGTATGGTCAGGTGCTGTTTTAAATGGGGTGGAGGGGAGAGAAGCCGGTAGTGGAGCACATGCTTTGCATTTAGGTTCAATCCCTGTTAACTCAGCTGAAAAAAAAAATCTCTGGGTCCTTGGAGACCTATTGCCTTATTGAGCTTGATGGATCAGTGGTCTGGTTATTGTTGGGCAAATCCATAAAGTTGCCCCAGATATTTTGGGATATCTGAAGCACCCGTTTTTGTATAATCTATGAAGAATAGAATGCTGAATTATGCCCATTTTAAGATTTTTAAAGTCTTAATTTATTACCATGTGGAGCATTATCCATTAAAAATAATTAAGAAGACATTGGCCAACGGCCTTTGGATCTGGAGTGGCCCAGACATCTGTCCCGTAATTAGTGCAAAACCCTGGGTGATGCTTTCCCCCATACTTCTCATTGGCAGAGCAGTTTTCATAAACTGAATAATATTTCTTCAGAAAGATTAAAATGCCAGATCTGTGGAGTATGGAAGGAACATTTTGAGCCATAAATTGTAAGTTTTCTTACTTGGATGGTTGAAGCCCCTGTTGCATGTGAAAGCAAAAACACTTTTAGGCCAATAAAACCTAGCATCTGTCAGCAAAATCCTATGCATGTCTTCTCAAAAGTAAGTCCCATTGTGTTCAATGGGTCTAACAGGAAAGTGTGTATAGGATTGCAACCCAAGTCTCTGATAGTACACTCCTATGTATGTCTAGAGGTAAGCCTCATTGAAGTGAATGGGTCTTGCTCTTAGGTATGTGTGTATATAGGATTGCAGCCTGAGTTAAGTCTTCAGGTTTGAGGGGAAAGCTTTGATCCATTATGGTTGTCTGTGTGTCAGAAACCCTTGTTTGTGTGTGATTCTGTGTGATTTGGGGACTTCATAATATTGTACCAGAGCATTTAGAATATGGTGGTTTTCATATGGGTTCTATATAAGAAATCTAAAGTAGATAGGTACCATGATTCACAAAACTTATGGAATTGTATGATTCCATAAAACTCTGGATACTGCCCTACTAGCATGATGATCCAATAAGAGGTCATTTTACTGATGTCATAACTTCTTGGAATACATAAGGCACAGAGAGAAGCACATGCCATGAAATCATTGGAATTTGTGAAATTGGTGCATCAAAATTAGTAATGACCCTCACTAGAAGACTTTTATAATCTCCATTTTTTATTAGCTTGACTACATTGTTAGCAACATGGGACTTGTCCTGTATCGTTGTTTGACATGTGCTGACTTGCCATGTCATCCCTGAATCATTGCTGTCATTTTTTTTGCTGCATTGAAGATTCCCCCCTCATCCCCCCCCCGTGTAGACTTTGCCCAGCCTTTGCTTAAACAGAGTAGAGAGAAGGGACCTTGTTATGTATGTAATCAAGTAGCCTTATGGCTTTCAAGCTGTGTTCTAGGAAGACAACTATGGCAGACCAGCTTGCCCACCACTGCCTGTGGTCCCTTGCAGTGGTCCCTTGTAGTGTGCAGCTGCCAGAGAGTTTGGGTGTGTTCTAGGTTGGTATCCTCTGTTTGAAAATCACTGTGGTAGGCTAGTGCTTGTGAAAACCTGCAGTGTTCAGTGATGTCCTCCTGTTGGTGTTGTACTGTACATCCTTCAGTGTGCACTCTCCCTCTTTTTTTCCCCTTATTGTGCTTCATGTGCATTGGCAGGGATGTCAAGGGAAATTCGTTTGTTGGACATGGTACGGATGTCTCATTCAGCGCCCTTGAAGACTCCCCGTTTTGAAGTGTTTTCAGGCTTTCTGCTCCAGTGACCCTCTGAACTAAATGCCCTAATTCTTCTGAACAGAGTGTGGACCAAAGATGTATGGATGGCCCATCCTCCGTGAGGTGCCCCCTCTTCTAGAATATTGTGTCAATGTTGGGAGACAGCTCCTGATATGACCAATTATTCCATCATTTGTGTTTGATCTATATATAGAGGAGACCCAGGTTAAAATCTCCATGGTTGTGAAGCTCATTGGGTGACCTTGGGCCAGTTGGTGTGACTCCACTTAACCTACTTCACACGGTGGTGGGGGTAGGGTGGAGGAAGACCATGTATGCTATTTAGAATTCTTTGAAAATAGAGTGAAGGGGGGATCTGTTTAGATCTGGTATAGTGCCGTTAAAATAGTAGGACTTGACTAAGTTGGTGGCTGCCTTAATGGCTGCAGTCCTGTGCACATGTGCACTCACTGGGATTTACTTCTGAGTAAACATACATAGAATTGCATTATAAATCGTACCTGGCATACCAGGTACAAAGTATGTTACATGGTTGTTAAATAGAAAAGTGTCTCTGGTGTCACTCGAGCTATCGGGTGCTCGTCATGCCCAAAACTCATCCTTGTATAGTGGATTTTGGAACAAGGTTGTACTTTGGGGTCTCTGCATGTTGAAGGTCTTGCTTCTAAACTGGTGTTCATTTTGTAGTCAAAAAAGTGACAGGGCCTGCTGACTCTATAGTATTCATGACTATTTGAACTAGGCGTTTCTTGGTTGTAATGTCTGTCTGTTGACGTTGAAAGTTGACTGCTATACTGCTGGCAAACCTTTGCTTGCATCTTAATAGTTATTTTTCACATGAGCCAGAAAGATCTGAGCTGTTGTTTTTCCTTACCAGCCCACCAAACCCCTCTGCTTCCTCACAAGGAGTACCCAAGAAGGAAACAAGACAGTTTTTTGTGTGTGCTACAACCGGGCAAAAGAAAAAGTTGGAAACTCCTCTTCAGTCTTATGGTCTTGTTTATTTACAGGATTTATACCCTGCTCTTCCTCCTAAAATATGCTTAAGTTGGCTCAGTTGGTCAGCTACTCTGCAGCTGGTCTAGTGTCTCCTGAGTTCAGCTGCATTTTTGGTGGATGTTTAAAACACCAGAAAGAGGGGTCCTTTATGTGGGCTTTCTAAAATTCAATCATGGCAGAAGACGTTTTCCAAGAAGAAAATCCGTGCTAGGGAAAGATGCTGCGTATCTCGAATGGAGTTCTTACAGCTTAGTCTGGAGTGTCTGCAGATTTTTTTTTTCTGTCAAAATGACTGATGCAGTGCTGTAATCAAATTTATACCTGGACTTCAGAGCTGCTTCTGGTGCATTGAGGGGTTCTGCCTGTCGAGCCTTTTTTAGACTGGACTTCAGAAGTGTTTGGGGGGGGGGGTCATATGACTGGATGTTTCATTATAGCGCTTTCCCTACCCCAAAATTCCTATAGGTGTGTAGGCATACTTTTCTTGTGAGGGAACATCACATGAGTTCCCAGGTGCAGATTAAAGTGGTGGAACATAGACATGAGCTTTGCACCTCTATAAGATGTAGGTCTGTGTTCATTTGGCAGTGGTAGGGGGAAAAGCCAAGGTCTTAGTTGATTGAAAGTCCTAGACTGCAAGAATTGGTGAAAAGGCGATCACTGTTCAGATTGGGAGCGTTTGTAGCTCCATTTGGATTGAAATTGGTTGTCCTTGTTTAGACCTCTTTTTTGGAATGAGCTACTTCTGAGAAACAACCATTGTGAAGTTCTGGCTGGTAGGCCATGAGGGTGAAGGCAACTGGCAGGACTCCTTCAGTTAGGATGCAAGTACAGGTGGGCCCCCATATCCACTGATTCGCTATCCACGGTTTCAGTTATCCACGGATCGTGGGGACCCCCCCAGGCTTTTACTTTTTTCCCAGTAAGCTTCATTTCTTCCTTAAAGAAACAGGAGAAGCAGCCTCTGGCTGCTAATTACAGGCAAGTAGAACGAGACTAAGTACTAGAGAGGCTCTGCAAGGTTAACAGAAAGTAGGACTTAGACTAGGACTTAGTCTCGTTCTACGTGCCTGCAATGGAGGCTGCTTCTCTGTTTGTTTTAAGGAAGAAACAAAGCTTGCTGAAAGAAAAATAAGAGCTGGGGGGGCAAGCATGCCTGCCTGCAGGGGAGACAGGGTGGGGGGGCCCCTCAGGAAACCATGGAGGGGGTGTTCGCTCTTATCCACGGTTTCAAGTATCTACGGAGGGGCCTGGAACATATCCCCAGCGGATATGAGGGTCCACCTGTACACAATGCTTTTTAGCCTGTGAACATCCTGGCTGATCTGGGTCTCCTTGGGCTTGCTTCTAGAGCTTTTCGGAAGATCGAGATTGGTGGCGGCTGATGGGCTGCATGAGGATGTGACACTTGCGAGCTTGAGGTGGAAGGAGGCGAGATAATAAGGCGATATTTAGCTGTTTTTAGTACTAGGATATCTTGTATGAGAACTGTAGCTTTGAACGTGCATGAAGGATTTCAGGTGCAGGCCTGTAGGCTTCACCTATGCAAGCTACTGTATATGGGGAGGAAAAGATGTAACATGCATTTCATAGGGGTAGTTCTCTTGCGTGTCATGGAAGGAAAGCTCTGTTGCTGACGTTCATAGACCACTGCAATTGGAGAAAGGTTTATAGCTAATGGTTGGCTGCTAGGAACCTGCAGGTGGCATTTGACTCGTGGAAGATGGTTCCATGCTTGCCAGCCCAGGTTGCCTACTAGGAACAGCCTGCTTAGTCTGCTTCCATTGCTTGAAACAATTTGTAGCATGCACCTTGGTAATCCTTACAACAATCCTGTAAGGTAGGTCAGTGGTGGTATTCCAAGTTTTTTGCACTGCTTCTGCTGGTTCTAAAATTCAGTGCACCAGAGTCTTTCTGCTTCTTGCTTCCCCCGCCCTAGATCTCATGTTGCGCTGAGCACACAGAAGCCTCCACCTGCGTTGAGCACACAGAAGCCTCCACCTGCTCTGTAGCTTAGTATGGTGTAGGACCTCCCCCCCCCCCCAAGTTCTTACAAATTGCAAAGAACTTTGGGGGGGGGGGGACCTGTGTGCTCCTGAGAGTCCTGCCTCACCAGGGATAAGCATCCCTGGGAAGCTGGCAAGTGTATTTGTGGAGACTGCCCTCTCTCAGCAGGTTAAGGACATTAACCTGCCATAGACTTGTGCCAAATTCCTGTTCTGTTGCCTGGCAATCGGCAACATCCTGATTGTCATCTATACCACAGGTGAGACTTGTCTGAGTACTCAAAGGACATGCAGAGTAAGGGCTGGACCCATTGCTGCTGCTGGACCCATTGCTGCTGCTTGTATTTGTCCCACTTTGTAATAACAGACCCTTGCAAGGAGCTGTTTCTGCACACTTGCAAGAAGCGTGGGGGGGGGGGTGTCGTTTAAATCGAATCTCAGCATTTTTTTTCTCTGTAGTTGCTGCTGTTCAAGGTTGTCTTTCTCTGTACTGAAGCGCAGAACTAGAGCTGTTTTTATGGTTAAGAGCATGAAAACTCTGGTTCAAAGCCTTGGTCAGCCATGAAGGGCATTTAAGCAAGGTTGTCGTGATGAGGCCAGGCTGGGACTTGATGTAGTTGCAGCACTTGAATCTCGATCCTGTTTGCCTGGCTGTCTTTTCTCACTCATGGTCCTTGAGGTCAGTTGCTAGAACCAAAGTGACAGCTGGAACAGGAGTCTGAAAGCAGAAGGGCCTTGTTGTGTTGTCTAGGCAAAGGCAGTAGGCCATGCCCTGGGTATTTGTGCCAGCCTTGGCCAATCCAGAGGCTTTGTACTGCTCTTTAGTTGCAGAGATCATCATTGCATTTTCCTCCGAGGCCTGAGTTCAGATGGTCTTGCCTGTTCCCGGGCTCAGACTCTTGAGGTTCCTGGTTCAAGCCCCAGAGTCCTTGGGAGCCTTGTGTAATATGGGGACAATAAATACAGGCACATCTTCCTGGGTTGTTGTAAGGATTGTTGAATTAACACATGTGAAATACCGGTAGTTTGAACTCGTAAGGAAAGTTTTACTTATTCGGCAAAGACAGCACAAGCCAATGTTGGCATTTCTATGTGTAGAATTTAGAGGTGTTTAAGTGGAAGGCTTTTTTGAGATGACAGGTGTAACATGTATTGTGAGACACTGACCTTCTTGTTCCTTTTTCTAGGCTATGGTGAGCTCAACGGGAATGTCGGGGAAAGAGAAGCTTCTCTGAAGAGCCTGAATGCAGCTGAAACCGCCAGCCCTATTTCCAGGGTTCCCAATGGCAGCCAGCAACCTGGAGACACTAATCTTACCTTAAAACAGACTATTAAAGGTGGCACATTTGGGAAAGCTGGACTCAAACCCAAGAACTTCATTCCAAAAAGTGTTATGGACAAAAAGAACGAGAAATGTTATGAGAATAAAATGAGAGAGAGCCAATCCTCGGACAAGGCTGAGGTGCTCTCTATTCCAAACGGTGTTGTCACAAGCAGCTCTGGCTATATCACGAATGGTTACATAAGCAAAGGGGCCGCCGACAACGACGGGAGCGGGTCCGAGAGTGGCTACACCACTCCCAAGAAGCGAAAAGGCAGGCGCAACAGTGCGAAGGGCTGTGAGAACTTGAACTTGGTGCAGGAGAAAATCATGCAGCAAGAGTCGGTTCTTGCTGCCTCAGCCCTCAAGCCGGAGCTGGAAAGTTCCAAGGCGGACTGCAGCGAACCAAAGGGGGGGAGCCGCATTGACGGTGTGAAGCCCGCGTGGAAATGTGAGCCTGGGACTGTGGGGACAGGTCGCGGGAAGCCCGGAGCAGGAGATGTGCAGCGGAAGAACTCCGATGCCAAGATTGGGGTTGCCAGCAAAAAATTTGAGGAACGGCCCAAGGGGGGGAAGCACATGTCAGCCACTGCCTCAAAAGAGGATTCCTGGACCCTATTTAAGCCGCCCCCTGTTTTCCCTGTGGACAATAGCAGCGCGAAAATAGTTCCTAAGATAAGTTATGCAAGCAAAGTGAAAGAGAACCTCAACAAAGCTGCGCAAACCCCCTCTCCGTCTCTGTCGTCGTCGTCCTCCTCGTCTTCTTCCTCTTCCTCCTCTTCTTTGTGTTCGTCGTCTGCTGCTGAAGTGCAGGTCCAGACTTCCAGTCGCCACTCCCAGGTCCCCATGTCTGCTATGAAATCGGTCACTTCTGCTAACTTTTCCAATGGGCCTGTTTTAGCGGGGGCCGACCGCGGCATGTGTTCTGCAGGGACCCAGTCACTGCTCACGCCTGCTGCCAGCGCTGTTCTATCGGTTTCCTCTGAGTTGGTACCCCAGGACATTAATCCAACGTCGATGGCCGTGGAGCAGAAGAAGTCGAGTCTTTTTATCTACCCTTCGAATATGCAAGCTGTTCTCCTCAGTGCTGCTCAGGCAGAGCCACCGTTTCAGACAAATCAACAGAGCCTTGGTGACATCTTCCAAAACCAGTGGGGTTTATCGTTTATAAATGAGCCCAGCGCAGGCCCTGAGACTGCTCCTAGGAAGCCAATGGACACTAAGACTGCAGAAGTGACATTTCAAGGGGAATGCCCTACTGCTTTGGTTTCGCAGGGGGCTGAAATGGCTCCCTCGGTCCCTGACCAGCCTGTGTTCCCCAAGGCTTATGAGCTGGACAAACGGACTAGTCCGCAGCTCCTTGGCGGTATCTTAAAGCTGGGGACTACTGGTGAGGGGGGCGGCTTCTTGTTGGAGTCTCATCAGTCAAGTGGCTTGCGCCAGGCTGAGCTCAGTAGTCCAGGGGCATTTGTGTTTCTCTCCAAGGACTATAACTTAGAGAGTCGCCTGGCCTCTCCCACGAACAGTTTGTTAGCCTCCGCCAAAGAACAGAGGTACCAGAAAGGCCTAGAAAGGAAAGAGAGCTGGGGTGATTTTGACCTGAGGGCTGCAGTTCTATATCACACTCAAGGTAACCCTTTTGCTTGTTTCCTAGGCGCCTGCCTGAGCTTTGGATGACCGTCAAAAGTTATCCTCTTGCAGGGTTTCAGACTGAAGGCCCTGAGAGCCTTCTTGCCACCAGTGTCCACCTCCAGGAGTCTGCAGTTATTGGCTGGCCTCGATCACCAAGCTGGTTGTGGTCACCTGCCCTTTGTGGACAGAGCCCCAGCACTTTTCTCTCTTGCCTGTTGGATTGCTGCTTGGTGGAAGCACTCTGGTGGTGGCAACCAAGCAGGGCCCGAGAAAGCTCCCCGTCTCCCTTTCCTGCTTCGAAGCAGGAAAGGGAGGCATGGGGTTTGCTGATTTGGCCCCGTATGGTCATGATATGTTCCCTATGCCACGCAATGTAGTAGGTAGCTACCCTCAGCCTTCATTGCAATCTTGGAATGGGGGAGCAGGGATTACTGCAAATTCTGGAACTGTCTTCTCCGACCTCTCTGGTTCCAGGGGAAGCCTGAGCTCATTAAGAACATAAGAAGAGCCCTGCTGGATCAGGCCAAAAGCCCATCTAGTCCAGCTTCCTGTGTCACACAGTGGCCCCACCAGATGCCTCGGGGAGTACACGAGACAACAAGATACCTGTGTCCTGTCGCCACTCCCTTGCACCTGGCACAGAGAAAACCCACTTCTAAAAAAAAAACCAGGAGGTTGCTTATGGCTTGTAACCTGTGATGGTCTTTTCCTCCATGAATTTGTCCAAACCCCTTTTAAAGGCATCTAGGCCAGGTGCCATCACCACATCCTGTGGCAAGGAGTTCCACAGATGAATCACACGCTGGGTAAAGAAATGTTTTCTTTTGTCTGTTCTAACTCTCCCTCCACTCAATTTTAGTGCGTATCCCCTGGTTCTGGTGTTGTGCGAGAGGGAGAAGAATTTCCCTCTATCCACTCTCTCCATCCCATGCATAATTTTATAAGTCTCAATCATGTCCCCCCTCAGGCGCCTTTTTTCTAGGCTGAAAAGCCCCAGACGCTGTAGCCTTTCCTCGTAAGGGAGGTGCTCCAGCCCACAAATCATTCTGGTCGCTCTTTTCTGCACCTTTTCCAATTCAACTATATCCTTTTTGAGGTATGGTGACCAGAACTGGACACAATACTCCAGATGTGGCCTTACCATCGATTTGTACAAAGGCATAATGATATTGGCCGTTTTATTCTCAATCCCCTTTTTAATGATCCCGAGCATGGAATTGGCCTTCTGCACAGCCGCCGCACACTGGGTCGACACTTTCATCGACCTGTCCACCAGCACCCCAAGATCTCTCTCTTCATCCGTCACAGACAACTCAGAACCCATTAGCGTATATGTGAAATTTTGGTTTCTTGCCCCAATGTGCATCACTTTGCACTTACTCACATTGAAGCGCATCTGCCATTTTGCTGCCCATTCTCCCAGTTTGGAGAGATCCTTCTGGAGCTCTTCACAATCCCTGCTGGTCTTTACCACCCGGAAAAGTTTAGTGTCATCCGCAAACTTGGCCACCTCACTGCCTATCCCCAACTCCAGGTCATTTATGAATAAGTTGAAAAGCACCGGTCCCAAGACTGATCCTTGGGGCACACCGCTTTTCACCTCTCGCCATTGTGAAAATTGCCCATTGACTCCCACTCGCTGTTTCCTGGTCTTCAACCAGTTCCTAATCCACAAGAGGACCTGCCCTCTTATTCCCTGACTGTGGAGTTTTCGCAGGAGCCTTTCATGAGGGACCGTGTCAAACGCCTTCTGAAAATCCAGATATATAATATCCACGGGTTCGCTCGCATCCACATGCCTGTTGACCTTTTCAAAAAATTCTAACAGGTTTGTGAGGCAAGACTTCCCCTTGCAAAAGCCATGCTGACTCTCCCTCAGCAGAGCTTGTTCTTCTATGTATTTTAAGATTTTATCCTTAATGAGACTTTCCACCATCTTCCCTGGAACAGATGTTAGGCTGACTGGCCTGTAGTTTCCCGGGTCCCCCCATTCACCATCCTCGCTACAGAGCAGCAGCCTGTGTGCCATGGTGAGGGTAGTAACTGAAAATGTGGAAGCCCGTCCTTTTGTCTTCAACGGCTGGGTCAGGACCTGACTTCAGGCTTATTGCAGCAGTGCTGCTGCCATCTTGTTTTGAGGCTCGGGCCTGCCCAGTGGGAACAGTAGCTAAGACTTGGGGTCATGGGTGAGGTGAATCCCACCACAGACTTGGGTGGGGTTGCTTTGGCCAAGCCCTCCAGTCTTCAGCAGGCCCTTCCGTCTCCCTGCTGTCCCTTGCGGCAGCACTCCCTCCGCTCAGTGCCTTGCCTCACGACTTATTCCTCTCCCTCTGCTTTTCAAAATGGAGTGCATGCTGTTTCCATCTCCAGCTCAAGGATACTGGGTCGCTGGTGCTGGAAAAGACTGCTGGGCTCTTGAAGGTGGATCTTGGCAAGTTGGACCACTGCACTAGCAAAGGAAGGCAAGGCCTATAGCTTGGCAGCAAAGCACATGTCTTGCATGCCGGAGGTTCTGGGTTCAATTCCTACCGTTGCCAGTTAAAGGACCTCCAGTAACAGGAGCTCAGGAAAGCCTTAGAGTTGCTGCTAATGTTATAGGCCAGGGGTGGCCAACCTTTCAACATGAATGCCCCTGGACCTTTAACGGTTGTATAGGTGAGGGCATTTCAGCAGGTGCAGCTGCTTTAGCAGCACCATCAGCACTTGCAGCTGCCCAGATTCTGTCTTCTACACAACTCTTCAGAAGCCCTGATGGTGGATGCCACCCCTGTTATAGGTAATGCTGGTCTAGCTGGAACAATAGTTGGAAGTAGTATAAGGCTGCTTATGTGTGTAGAGGTTTGTGTTGCCTTCTCCAGCAGTTTTTCTGATTGCAGTCCTCTTCCCTTGGCTCACATACGTCAATGAAAGAGCTGAAATTGAAATAACTGTGGGGGAGGGTATTTCACCCATTCTCAGACCCTAAAAGTAAGTTGGGGGCTGCCTCTTGTGATTTTTTTTTCCTGTTTGCAGCTGTATAGAAAAACCCGTTGGATATTGTGGCTTGTTTAGCTGTGGCCTCTGAACAATTAGAGAACTGCGGTCATTGTAAATTGTGTTTGAGTTTCCACCTCCCTTGAGCTTCCCCTGTAAGCAGCAAAGCTTTCACTGAGAGCCTGAATTCTTTGCTCCAGAATCTTCTTTGAAGGGATGTTGATTTCATGCCCGCCTCGTTTATCTGTGTTTGTCTTTCTGCTGTATCGCCAAAAAGGCTCAGAAGCCTTCACTTCAGCTCCACAGTTCCACCGTGCTGTTTTGGGTTTCCGTTCAGAAAAGCTAAACTTTGCGTTGAAAATCCGAAGGTGGGATTCATGGTCATGTATCCAAAATCTGGAGTGCTGCATTGCCTCTTAGTGGCTTCCTGGCACGCCCTTTAGCAACCCTTGAGAACGATCTACCAAGCGGCTTCTTCAGCAAGCCAGCTTTTGTGCATAGCTGCCACCTCTGACCCGTACGTACCCTCCGGCTGGTATCTCCTGTCTGTGTGGTGCCCAAGTCCTGCTCATGGCATTTCTTTATGGCCCCTGGCACATGCAGAACCGCCATGTGGCATCTGGGACTGGGCCATTGGCAGTCTGTGCTGGAGCTTAATGTGGCTGGTGACCCTCCTAGGACCTCAGCTAAAGGAAGGGAGTGCACCCTGAGCAAGCAATCTGTCCAGCGCAGAGACGGTCACATTTCTCACCTTCAGGAAGCCCTTTCCCTATTGGCTCGTCTGCCAAGGACCCTCTGCCCATTGTAGAGAACTTGGGGATGCTTTTTGCAGCAGGCATGCAGCTCCTTGAGAGCAACCACCACCCTTGCAAGGAAGCCGCCTTATACCGAGTCAGACTACAAACACTCCTCGGGGGGGGGGGCTGTGCTTGGCAAGGAAAGATGGGTAGTGACAGCATTGGTGCCAACACTCTGAGTGCTCTTGGGTATAAGCCATGTGTGGACCTGCCCTTTTATATGCATGTGCCATCTGTCCCTGCATCTGCCCAGGAGCTGGGCAGACAAGAGGTTTCCTTCCACTGCCACTGCAGGGGTGGCACAAAGGGGAACTTGGTCTGTTGCGACTATAGCTTCACCCTTTAATCGTTTGGTAAGTGTCCCTGTGGCCGGGGTGGGGTGGGGATGGTTGGTGGGGATTGTTCTTGCCAGCTGCCTGCTTGAAATTCATAAGAACATAAGAAGAGCCTTGCTGGATCAGGCCAAAGGCCCATTTAGTCCAGCTTCCTGTATCTCACAGTGGCTCCACCAGATGCCTCAGGTTGTACACAGCCAACAAGATAGATAAAATTCTTTATATGGCCTGTAACCATCAGGTGACTGAGTCTGGTGTATTGGTGGCTGGGTTTGATGTGGCATACAAGTGACCTGTTGAGAGCAATTCAGCAATGCAAAATCCTAAATGCTCAAGTCAAGGAGATGGTGGTGGGCATATCACCATGCTGTTTGCTTGGGCACTTTGTGTTTGTGCGCTTTGGCTTGATGACTGCTCTGATGTTCGACGGCAGAAGGAACAGTCTGGGAAATTGAGTGAGCAGCCCAGCCTGGCATAGCTGTGCTTCAGTGGTCAGAAGGACTAGAGACGTTTTTGGCTCAGCGCTTTTTGTCAGCTGTCTTTTCCCTCTCACACAACACTAGAACTAGGGGACATCCACTAAAATTCAGTGGAGGGAGACTTAGAACAGACAAAAGAGAATATTTCTACACCCAGCGTGTTGTTAATCTGTGGAACTCCTTGCCACAGGATGTGGTGATGTTACCTGGCCTAGATGCCTTTAAAAAGGGGATTGGATAGATCCATGGAGTAAGTCCATCACAAGTAAGTAGGTTTTCTCTGTATGCCAGGTGCAAGGGAGTGGCAACAGGACACAGGTATCCTGTTGTCTCGTGTGCTCCCTGAGGCATCTGGTGGGGCCACTGAGATACAGGAAGCTGGACTAGATGGGCCTTTGGCCTGATCCAGCAGGGCTGTTCTTATGTCAACACTGAGTTCTGGGGGCTGGGCTTGGACATCGTGAGGGCTTTGCCTGTCCTCCTCATTTGGGTTAATTTCTCTGAATTTGCCAGCCAGCCTGCCTCCCTCGCTGCTGCAGGATGGAACTGGCAAGGAAACGATGCATCTGGATCCGTGAGTTCAGTCTGTGGGTCATTAGTTGCTTTCCCTCCTTAATCTAGCAGCTCCAGGAGAAGAGAGCAAAAACGAGGGTGGCTGGAATGTCCTCCGCAGCTGCCCGCAGTGAAGGAGAATAACTTCTTCCAGTGGCATCCCACAATAGGCATTGGAGTCCTCCTTTTCTGAAAAGGAGACGTTGTTTTCTTCCCGTCAGACCATTGATCCCAGTAGAAACAGTCAGCCCTCTCTGCTTCTCCCTGTGCTGGCGGCACACTGGCAAACATGGGGCTAGGTCTTCAGGATTCTGCAGCTCTGCTTTGATTTTTAAAAAGGTTTCTCCCCCCCCCCCCAAAGGTTACAGGGATAATTGTAAAAGTGTGACTGGCACTGAGTTGTGACACCTTCGGAGGCCAGAGTGGTCAGGGCCTCAGTAACCCTCCCTCTGTTGTTGTTGTTCTGTGTAACTCTTTAGAGTGTAAACCTGCAAGCAGGCCCCTATGCATTTAATGACTGTTTGTACGAGTGCTGTCTAGATATGTGCTGAAATATGTTGAACTGGACGCCTGGCTTGAGGGTTCCCTTGTCGCACGATCCCTTGAACTGAAGTCTTCTAAACCCAACGTCATTGCCTAGTTTGCTAAAAACAAAAGTCAGCTAAAATGAAAAACCAAATCCTGTGACTTGGAAGCTGTGCTCGGGTTTGGCTGGACGTGCTGTAAAGACTTAAAATGTTTACTTACTTTGTTTTTCTCTCCCTTTTCTCCCACAGAAATGGAATCTATTTGTAATTTACAAAAACAAGGTAAGGATCTTGACCTTTATGGGTTTTGTTTTTTGGGGGGCCATCTCTGCCTCCTGCCCAACACAAGGAATGAGTTAGTGCAGCGCTTCCCAAACTATGGATTGTGGCGGATCACAGAGTTGGGCCCACCCATGCGTCCGATTGGCTGAAAATTGGAGCCCTCCAGACGCAATTGGAGGCTGCTCCTGGGTTGCGCTATGCCCGGGACACACTCCCTGGGCCTCCTCGGGACTCGGAACACCTCCGGAAGCGACTGGAAGTTACTTCTGGTTGCTTCCAGAGGCATTCTGAGTCCAGAGGAGGCCTAGGGAGTGTGTCCCAGGCCCGGTGTGAGAGAATGAGGCGAGTTGCAGTGGGGGAGAGATTGGGGACCACTGAGTTAGTGCTTAGTTTGTGCACACAAGGTGATCTAAAATTTTTTGCTCTGCTTGTCCTTGCCACAGCCCTGTGAGGTGGATCAAGTTGAGGGTAATGGTCACCTATTGAGCTAATGGCTGAGCCAGGGTGCTTTCCAGTCCAACACATTGATTCACTAAATATCCTTGCAGCAGTGTATAATTTTTTTTTTTTTTTTTTGCTGGGAGGTCTTTGACCCTTTCATGGAACTATAGTCTGACTTTTGGGAATTGTGAAAGCAACAGGGATGTAGAACTAGCTTAAAGCTGTCGTGCAGTGTTACTCTGAGTTGTTACCTAGTGCCCTGCAAGTTTCAGCTGTAATAAGGGAAGTTGCTTGAAATGGCTTGCTGGTGGAATTTGAAGTTTTGGATTATTTATTTTAAAAGCTTCAGTGTTGCCTTGACAATTCCCGAAGAAGAAATGTTAAAATTACCATAAAATCCAATACCTAAAGCCAGTGTCCATGCTACCACGAGACAAGTAGGGGGTATTTTGCTCTAGCTGCAGCCTCTGAAGAACAGAGGCTCTTCAAGAGAACAGCCTCTTCAAGGAACAGCCCTGCACGGGAAGCGTAGTAGCAGTCCATCCTAGAGGCTACAAAAGCTTGGATCAGTGTAGCAGGATTGGCTTCCTTTGATCGGTGGGTTGGGAATCCTGCCATTTGCCCAAAGCCCCTGCAGATTTGGTTCTTTGTGCCAGGGAAGACATTCAAGAGAAAAGGACGATGGAGCAGTAGCTCTGTGGGGCAGGGAGAACTAAGTGTGGGGGTTGCAGTCACCCGAGACCAGTGGCTGATCCCAGCTGAGGCTGTTTGGCAGCAGGTTGTATGTGTACACCTTTATCCGCCCTCCTCTCTCTGCCTCTCCCACTCTCTGGATCTGGGGGAAAATGGGGGTGGAAGCACTCTACGCTTCCTATTCTGCTCATTTCTCTCTTTTTTTGAAGCTGGGGACAAGAGGAGGAGAGGTAGAAGCTGGCCTGCCACTGGGTGGTGGGGGCAGCGTTTGGTCTGCTGCCTGGTCTTAAGGCAGCCATCTGGTCACTCTGGTCCACTGTTTGACTTGTGGTTCAAGCCCGATTTCCCCCCTCTCTTTCTTTCAGACCCCAAAAGGATAATCACTTACGATGAAGCCATGGATCATCCTGACAAATGAAGGGAGCAGGGAGGCACCGCATCCACCCGCTGTCCCCAGGAGGCAGGCAGGCAGCAGTCGCTCTGACGCTCCTTCTGGCACAGCAGAAGAATCTGAACTACAATTGCAGGATAATATATACAAATATATATATAAATCTATATATATATATATATAGTTATTTTAAAAATTATAAAAGGGCCTGTGGGCATGATGAGACTCGACGAGGAATTGGCAGAGACTCACGTTATTGGGATTATTTAAACTTCTGGTTCTGAACTTTCACTCTCTCCCCACCCCACTTCTGCCGCCTCTTCTCTCCCTTCCCCCCCCCCACTTCATTTTCCGTTCCAAGTGTTGACGAGAGTTATGGCTATGGACTCTGCTTGCCTCAGTGATTCTGGACAACTATGGGAGAGGGCATTTCAGCTTTGCCCGGGACTCTGCAAGCATTGCTAACACACTAATCGCGAGGAAACTGGGACATCCACTGCCCTCTCATATCCCATCTTCCTTCCAGCCATGTTGCTTCTCTCCCCCCCCCCCCCCCGCCTCGGTTTTACTGGAATTCTGCAAAAGAAGGTTGGGAAGATGTGGAGCATTGCACGGTTTTCCCTCCCCCGGCAGAAGAGAAGGTGCTGGCAGGGGAAAAATGTCTGACAGCATCATGTGTATCTTTGTGCATCTTTTCCCTTCTACGGAGAACTATCGCCTATCGCCGCAGTTCTGGAATCCACACGATCAACAAAGCATTCAGTTATTCTTTTGGGAAGAATGTGTCATTTTGACAGCCACCGTCCAAAGCCCTGGATCATCATTTTTTGGTTTTATTAAGGCATTGGGGGGTGGGGGGTTAAAAAAAATAGCAAAACAAACAAAAGCCACCTCTGTTCCCATAACATGACATCAAATCTTTGGGAGCAAGCGTAAAAAAAAAATCAGTTCAGCCTGTAGGTACTCTGTATTTTTTTTGTCTCTTTTTAACACTTGACTGGCTGGTTTTTGTTTTTGTGCTGTTGCAAAGCTGGACCGTAAGGATTTTTTTTTTTTGCTGATTTTATATGTAATGTGTGTGCTCACATAAGGCACACATGTTATCTTTTGTTCTACTGGGAAATTAATTTTTAAAAAGAAAAAACAAATACGAATCACCCCACCACCAATCCATCCTCCATCTGGCCTGCCCTTCCCCTGTGGCAATAACCCTTTTTCTGGTCTAACCCTAAGAGGCTGCTCTAGATCACTTAGCGCTCTGTAAAGTTTTGTTCTGAGCTCTGCTGCTTTTTCAGAATAAATCAAATTGCAGGAGCAAAACTGAAAGAGGATTGTTTAGACCTGAAATTGGGGGGGGGGGGATTGGATGGAGAGGGCAGAAGTTCAAATTTGGGGCTAGGGGAGCAGGCCATGGAGCTTGACAAATCTGAAGCTGCAGCTAATTGTGTGGAGAGGGATTCTTTCATGTGAAAAAGCTGCAAACAATCTGGGGTGCCCTCTTAAGACCAGGGAAGGGGTTGCGAGTACTGCAGAGCTTAGCTCTGTGCTTTCTGATGATCTCTGGAGATGCCTGGGCCTGTGTCAATTGGGGGGGGGGGGGGAAGGGAGTGGTGTCATCCTGGTTGAATGTGCCTCTTTTGGGGGGGGTCCTCCTGAACTGTAGGAGGGAACTGACCCCATTCCTCTCTATCAATCCCCCCCCACTGCAGATCTGTACATTTTGTGTGTGTCCTTAACATGCCTTTTTAAAACCATCTTTGATGCTTCTATTAAAGTTGCTCCTGATGAAATCTTCACTTTGGAGCCCTTTTAAAGATTGCTAGTTTTTTTCCTTAGCAATGATTCTTCCCCCTCCCACCCAGCGGTCCTTGGTTGCTTCCTTCACCCTCTTGTTACTAACACCCCTACGCCCAGCTCTCTGATGTGCTTGCCCAGCTTTAGCAAGCTGGTGGTTTCGTAGATGTGCGGTTTCTCTGTCCCGTCTCTGCTGGAAGTCTGGCTTTAAAAACCACCACCAGCAGTTCTGTTGTTTCTTGCCACTACTTGTTGAAAATCAGAACGGTTGGAGTACTGAGCAAACGGGGGGGACAGGACCTTGAACAGAGGAGGCCAGGGTTGGTCTATCCGAGCCTTGTGCTGGCTTTCAGACTGTTGAAGCACCTCTCAATGTCCTTGTTGGCCTTGTCTCGTTTGCTGCCTTAAGGTGCTGCGTTTTTTTTAGTGCGCTTGGTTATTTTTGGTCCTTCCATCATGCCCTTTTGGGGTTTAGAGCTGAGTAGTCCTCATCTTGTGAGATGGTCTGCCTCTTGTTTTTCCAAATGAAAAAGTAATTTTAGCCTAGTCAGGATTCCTTTTCCTGGTGCTGGACAGGTTCTCAAGGAAAGCAGAAAACTTTCTTGTCCTCTTTCTTTCCCTAACTCTGGTAGCGACATGTGATTCTTGTTCACTTTGTCAGGTGGGGAGAGATGGCTTGGGATCTTCTAGCCAGTGTGTCTGAAGATTGCCTGATGCCAAAAGGGGGCAACATTTTTGTTACTGAGACCCCCATCCTGGTACATTAGCCAAGCGTCAGTATTGGGGGGGGGGGTCACGACTGAAACATTCTTGCCCCTGTCCCTGTTTTTACTTTTATAACCTCTTTTCTTGTAGGGAGTCTCTTCTTCTGAAGTCCTCACACAATTCTTCGTTAAGCACTTATGAAACACAAATCAGAAGAATGTAGGTTTTCTCCTAATTTTATGTTTGTGCAAACTTAAGGAGACGGGTGGAGGCAGTTAAGATGTGAATGACTTAGCATATGGAAATAATGCTGACAAATAGAGGTATATTTTTTTTCTTTTCACTCAAAGTACTAGTACTGTAGCGTAAACCAAATACCGTGTGTGTGTGTGTGTGTGAGTGAGTCATTTTCCAGTCCCTTCGTAGGAGGTGGGAATGAGCAGAGTTGAAGGCTCAAGTCATAGCATTTGAGTTTTGGGAAGTGAACTCTCATTGAGTTGCACCATTTTTAATGATGGGGTCAATATTTTGCAGTGGTTTTCCATGTGTGTGGAACCTCGACATGGGACGAAGTTTCCATCACCCCCAAAACCTAGACGTTAGAGAAAAGTGGTCCAGCTTCACCTTTTTCCTGGAGTTCTAGCCTTCTTTCTGCATGCTGGGAATTTCATGGATAAGCATTCAACCTCCACCTGCTGTTGGACAACCTGGAAATGGGTTTAGCGGGTGGGTGGTTCTGCTTTCTCTATTGAGATGTTTTTTTGCTAGTTTCCTGCGGAAAGCTTGAATTTCAAAAAAATTGTATTGGAAGTGTCTGTCATGCTAGTTGCCCACTGAAGTCCTATAGCTATATATTTTTTGGCTTGGCAAAAGACTTGCGTCTCACGTCTGGGACCTCGATGGATTGCACTTGGGCCATCACGCTTTTAAGGCAGAATTGTGGCATGCTTGATGTGTCCCCTTCCTGCCATTTCTCTGGATCTTCTCTCTCTGGTGCTTGTAACCAAGCATCAAAGAGTACCCTTGCTTCGACTGAAAAGGAAGTTAATGTTTTGTATTCTCCCCTCAGCCCCCCCCACCGCCCGTCCTGCACCTTGCACTTTGTCAAAGAGCGTTTTTCGAGTGTTGCTGAACCACAGAAACGTGTCCGCACATGCATGGCGGAGAGCTGAAATGGAGGCATAGTTGGCACCAGTACCTGACAAAAGTCGTCACACTTGCCCGAACAGGTGGTGATTGATGATCAGGGGGCTGGCTTAGCCGTGCCATAGAGGTAGATCCTGCTGGAGGACCCGGCAAAACCTGGAGCCTGTTCTGAAAAGGATGCAAGCGGAAGAGTGCAAGTTTTCTCACCGGCTCCTGTACATGAGTTGTGTTTCTTTACAACCATCTTCACTCCCAGATGTCCCAAAGCAGAATCACTGCTGCATTTTCTACCCAGAGTTCTCCTGAGTTGCAGAAGATTTGCTCTTGGAGGAGAGAACAGAAGTGGCTTCCCTCTGTGTGTGTGTGTGTGTGTGTGTGTGTGTGTGTGCGCGTGCGCAAAGAATATAAGCATGCATGCATGCTTATATTCTTTGTCACATGTAAGGATCACAACTGTTTGTTGGTGGGGAAAACGGCCATTAGTCAACGGTTGCCAAGCACAGTGTGTTAACTGTAGGCTGGAACACACTCAAAAGTGTGTTGTTACTGAACTCTCTCCTTTTTCTGTAGCTGTGTTAATGAGGATATTTGTGAAAATTGGGAGGGGGTTACCCAATTTGAAGCTGGCTGCTGTATTTTTTTTAAATCTGTGGCATTAAATTTCAGCACTGCAGATATGCTTGCAGGATTGCATGCACACACCCACACGTGCTAAGTAGGAGTTGTGAGAGAGACTCCTTCAAAATCTCTTGTTTAATTTTGACGGGGGGGGGGACGTTTTTAAAAAGCAAACCTGTGTTTGGCATTGAACCTGGGTGTGTTGGTTTGACTATGTCTACAGCCACTGTCTCTAGTTCTTATGTATATTGCCTCCTTTTGGGTCTGTTTTAATTGTCAGCTTTGGGATGTGCTCAAAAATAATCTGGCCTTTTTGTTAAGGCTTTCTCTTTGTGGTGTATGAAAGACGTGTCATTGGCTGAGCTGCGGGTTCAACAGAGCACAAAGTCTCATCTTCTGTGTGTAACCCCCTCCTCCCCCCCTTGGTACAGCCAGTAAAAGAAGGGAAGGGACTTAAATCCCAGCTCCCAGAGGAGGTCTTTTGAAGCCAAAAAAAAACCAACAAGGGGTCTTCTGGCGCTATGTAGACTCGCACATTTGCTATGACAC
This sequence comes from Plestiodon gilberti rubricaudatus, assembly GCA_026170595.1. Classification (NCBI taxonomy): domain Eukaryota; kingdom Metazoa; phylum Chordata; class Lepidosauria; order Squamata; family Scincidae; genus Plestiodon; species Plestiodon gilberti. The sequence continues at coordinate 43,193,534 of JANXHW010000007.1, forward strand.
ACTCTCATAGGAACTGGAGCCCGTGTTGTATGGATCTGATGATGATGTGTGCATCTGATGATGCACACAACAGTCTAGACTCTAGTCCCAGCGAATGCATGAAGGAGATAGAGGTGTGTGAGTGCGAGAGAGAGAGAGTGAGTGTGAATGAGTACGAGCACGATTGATCTGTTGTTTTTTTAAAGGAATAAGACAGGTGTTAATTTCAAATGGTGCTGTGTCCATTTCTTCCTCTCCCATTGTCCAAGGAAGATCTTGCAACCAAAACGAGGACTCGGTTGTGTTTAACGCTTCGGAGTTTGTGGTGTTTTCTGAGAGAGCACTCGGTGATCCTCCCCTCTTGCCAATGAGGGCGAGTTGAAGGTGACAAATGTAAACTAATTTGGATCTGGTTTTATGGCCTTAGCTGTCCCCAGGGGAATTGTCGCTTGGCGGCATGCCAAGAACGTTGGGGTCCCTTGTGCCAATTTGGGACTGTGCTTCTCAAGATTCCTTGGCTGTGTCTGTCTTGGAGTTTATACTGACAAGCCCTTGCGAATGCCCTGTGGGAAGATGCAGCAAACTCTTCCTGTACAGGACAGTCTTCACACATGACAAAAGACTTTTGGTTGTGATTTGTGACCATTCTCTCGATTTAGGGGCTGGGGGGAAATTTTCGTCCAGGGTAAGGCACCCAGGCCTAACTACTTGACTATCCAGGAGTACAGATGCAATACCTTATCCAACTCGCTTTGCAATTTTTGCCAACCCTCAAGGTGGTATTGATGTGTGTTAAAGGGGGTGGGGAGGAAGGGATCGGAATGTTGCATTTCTCCAAAATTGATCAGCTATGTTAAAAACCCCATTCTCAACCACTGTTTGACCTGTTAAGATAGCTCATCATTCTCATAACATGGTGGGTATTTCTTAACCACCGAAGTTCAGTCTTGCAGAGCGTGTTTAGGCAGGGAACGTTGGTTGAGCGTTTACTGTGTAATTGAATCAAACGGCCCAATGAAGGGGGAATTCAGGAATGCTGGTTTGGTGCAATAGCCCAAGATTTCCTTGCCTCTGTAACGATGTCTAGATTGGATGGAGCTGTGGGGCCATCCCAGAACCCCAGGCAGTTGGAAAATCTCTTCAAAAGCCAGCAAGGGTCATAATCAGATTGTCGCAGATTCGTTAGGGTGGTGGTCTTTTAAGCGTAGAGAAATTCCTCCTTTTGGGGCATTGAACACGCTTGACACACCAAAGAGCCCTTCTGGCATTCTCTGCCAGGGCTGGCCCAAATCCTCCCCAATGCCTGAGGCAGTGCGTAAAATGCTGCAGTCCCACCCCCCACCACCTGGCGGCGCATCAGCTGCTGCTGCTCCTGATAATCCTGCTTCCAGGATTTGAAAAGAGGGGGACTCCATGCTAGCCCACCATTCTCCTCTCCAGTACTGTTCCTCTTTTGATACAGGGAAAGCTCCCACCAATTAACTATCCAAAGTAGCTCTCTGTCAGTTGCTTGGGTGGGCTGGCCCTGATCCATGTCTTAACACCCTAATGTCCTCAAAAACTGTTCTCTTTCTTTGTTGACGGCTGTTCTGCTTTGCTACATATGATGTGCCTTTCTTGTAGGTTGTGGAATGTGTATGTTTGTTTAATCATATCACTGTATTCCAGTTTGCTCTCTTTGAGCTCTGTAGGGACAATCTCAGCCTCCTTGTATGTATGACTGGATAACTTCTTGGCGGGGTGGGGAGTTGGCTGCTCAAGAATTGACCTTGAATGCAACTAAGGGCATGAACAAATTGTGATTTTCTTTACCTATCCAAGTGCAAAACCTGCCCTCTTTTTTTTGTGTGTGTGTGTGTGTGTGTGTTAAATCTGTACCTATATTTTGTTTTATCTTATATTTAGGCAAGAAATATGGCGGGGTGTCCTTCCCCTTTTAAGAAAACCAATTCTGTGTACTCCCTTGTGTGTGTGTGTGTGTGTGTGTGTGTGTGTGTGTGTCTGTCTTCATTTTCAGGGTGCAAAACCACACGACTAACTTATGATGGGGTATTTCACCTAAGTTCAACGTCCAGCATAGCTTCTGGACTTGCCATTTGAGTACGGACCGTTTGTTCTGTTGATCAGGATTTCCTCCCCAGATTTCTGAGATAAAAAGTGGGGACAGGGGGGCACCTTGCAGTAGGCATAAAACATTTAACGAGATGCTGACATTTGCAATCTGACCCCTGGGTTGTGCAAATTTTGACACGGCTTCAAACTGCGTAATTGTGAGTTTCCTCCTGTCCAAATGAGGATTCCTAGAGACGGCTGTGTGTCTGTTAGCACCTCTGTTTTCCTGCCACTGTGTGTGTGGAACAGCTTTGTGTGCATTTAAATTTTTATTTTTACAAAAACAAATGTCTCTTGCACACTTGGGTTTTGCTGATGCTCCATGGGCTGGGAGGGTCTCGTACTGAAAGCAGGCAAAATAAAAACTATGCACGTTCCTGAAAAGTTTGTGTTTCATTGCCAGAAGTGGCACGTAACCTGATCTTATGCACATTTGCTTGAAGTAAAGCCCCACTAGTTTACTCCCTAGTAAGCATATTTAGGATTGCAGCCTCAGTGTGCTTCAAAGAAGGGTGTTCGATCTTGTTTTAATTAAAAAATATTGTGTCTTGCTACCAGGTAATGATGGCTTAACAGCGCAATCCTATCCAACTTACACCACCGGTGTAACCAGCGGTGCAGCAAGAACAGGAGACCCCAGAACGGAAAGGGGATTCAAATCCCATCCAAAAGGGGATTCAAATGGGATTTAAATCTCCCCTGCCCTGACTCACTGGTTACACCGGTGGTGTAAGTTGGATAGGATTGCGCTGTAAATCATGCCCACTCTGTAATATCTTTCATATAGCAGGGGTGCCATCCCAAAATAGTTCGGACACTATGCTTGACAACCTTTCTTCCAGCCCAGCCACCTGTTCAAACTCCAGCTCAAAATCTGGGTTTTGACTCGGATTTCAAGGTCATCTGGGAACATTTTGTATGAGCTGCCTTGGGCACCTATTTAAGGTACAGTCTAAATTTTAGGAATTTTGTATAATGCAAACTGAATTTGCAAACCTGCATACTTTGTCTTGTCTTTTTTTGGGGGGGGAGGGTTCCCAGTGTGGTCCAAAGCCCTGGGGGTGGCGGTGGGGGTTGGACAGCTACTAAGTGAGAATACCTTGATGTCTGTCTAAAGTTCTGTGCATGTGGTCATTTGGCCTCCTGAGTATCTCCCCAAGTTTACACCTGAAGGTCTTGTGCAGGGGGCTGGTAAGGCTTTCTTGGCCAGCGTAACTCTAAAATCATCATCCTTTATGTTGTTGTGTCCCGTCCCCCCCAGTGTCATGGCCAAGAGCTTTCTCAGTGTCCTTTTGGTGCAAAGATCTTTTTTTTTTCCTGCCCTCTCGCTTGTGCTTTGGGAATCTAGAGGTGCTGAGGAAGATGATTTGGGGAGGCTGTCCTGGTTCCTTTTTCAGTATTCAACCTAACGCTGCTTCCTTTGGACTTGGGTTGGACACCTGTCTGGGTTTCTTTCGGGGCCCAACTCACCCCTTGCAGCTTTGGTTCTCTTTCAGTGATGTGTAAGGCATGGCCACTCCCTGATTCTCTGCCTGGTATTTTCAACGCACAGCAAGACTCTGCTGCAGAGGTGGCTCTGCAAAGCTTCTGGTTCCCACAAAGGGGCTTGGTTGTGCTCCGAGCTGCCCCAGAAATGGCCACTTGACCTGCAAGGGGCTGTATAAACAAAGTCACCTTTTTTTTTTTTTTGTCGTTGCAAAAATGATTCTGCAAAATGATTCTGGGGCAAGAGGCGAGGTGGTCCAGCCCAGTATACCGACAAGAGGATCTTTGTTTCCCAAGAGGAAGAACAAATCGCTGCAGCCCTTCGGCTCAGTAGCTTTGTGCTCTACCAAAACGAGCATAAAAACACACTCCTTGACTAGCCTGCCAGAAGTTCAGCCTCATGCATGCGAATAATCGTGCTGCTTTTCCCACCAGTTCTCGGTAGATAGGAATGGGCTGGGTACTCGGCTGCAAAGGGGGGCATCTCTCAAATGGATAACTTTTTGGAAGTGTACGATGGGGCAAGAGACTCCCAACAGGCATCAAAAGTCTTCTCTCCCACCCTCCGTCCAAGCAACTTCACAGAGCATGTTCAGGCCCTGGTTGGTTTGTCAGTTGTGGAAGCAAAAATCTCCCGTTGCTGCTGCCCTTCCTTGTTTTTGAATCCTCTCTTTCGGAACAGTTCTTACATTTTAAATTAGCCACCAGCTCCACCCCGCAAACCCTATTTTATACTTTAAAGAGGAAAAACCAACCCACCCTAAACATGGAGAGAGATGTGTGTAGAACAAGTAAATTAAGACAGATGCTACACGATGTAAATTGTCGAATAAAAATTTTAAGTTTCCATCTGGCTGTGGGATGTGTGATTTTTGAAATATCCTTGTCCCCTTCTGTTCTGACTGATTTAGCAAAGGAATGATTCTGGGACTTGTGCAGCCCTGTTAAGGCTCTGCCTGGAGGGAGGGTAGTGGGCCAGCACTGTGGTCTTCTCTGTGCACATGTATGCTCTGTTCACAGAGGACACTGCCTGTTGAGTGCTGCATCTAGTTGTGCCTACACTGACTGGCAGCAGTTCTCCAGGATTCTAGGCAGGATCTTTCTCCAGTCCTACCTGGAGATGTTGCTGGGGTTGAATGGGAGAGGAAGGTCCATCGCTGAACTACATCACACACGCACACCCCGCCCTGTATAGAGAGGCACCTGGACAGAAGGAAGGAGTGATGTATATCTGAGGAGCTGCTGTAGAGTTGTGGCTGAATGAGTTGTGGCTCAGCAGCTGTACGGCTCATGCTTTCTAGGTAGGACCTCCTGGTTTCAGCTCCTGAAATCTCCCAGTAGGGCAGAGAGAATGTCTGAAACCCTGCAGAGATGCTGCCTGTCCGTGTCAGCAATATGCAGTTGGATGCATCCAGGTCTCACTTGGGAGAAGGCAGCTTCCTAAGGTCACGTCAAAACCTGGAGCCCAGCACCTTTTACGCTCTCAAAGTCTGGAGCAGACTCTTCGTCTCGTTTTTGTATTCAGCTTAGCTGGCTCTCTTAACATGTCCCAAGGACCACAGGAAGCAGACAGAGTAACCATTTTTGCCATCTGCATTACCTGGCCTCAGTCTATGTGTAAGCTGCAGCTCTGCCTGCGATGTGCAGAATTTGGCTTCATAAGCCTTCTCCTTTATTAATAAACAAAAAACCCACCAAGTTTCTAGTCCCTAGGTGGACTGCAAAGGTAGACTTGTGTGGCTGTGGAAAATGCTTTGCAGCCTAGGTGTGTGCATGGCATGGGTAATCTCCAGAGGTTTCAAGGTCTCCTCAAGAGGCTTCAGTCCCCTTTAGAACGCTGTTCCTCAGCAGTAGCAAGAATTGTGTAAATATCCATGTAAAATGAGTGGAATTGTGCCAATTTGATTTCTCTCCACAGTGGTGCCAAAGCACAGCCCCTAAACCCCCTATATATTAGTTAGGAAACATAACTATAAATTATTTAGTAATAGTCATTTTTTTATATAAAATATATTTTGAATTAATACATTTTTGGATTCCGTGATTCTCCCTTTTCCCAGACTTTGTTTTGGTTAACTGGTTTGTTTGCTTGTTTTTTTGCACTCTGTGGTGCCCCCCCCCTTCCCTTGATGCCCTAAGCAGGTGCTTATTTTGCTTAATGGTTAATCCAGGGCTGCTGTGCTGTGTGTGTGGGGGTCCTCACTGTTTGCAGGGGTGGCCCAGACGTGCGCAGCAACACACGCTTCCCTAATGTCATTTGCAACGCCGTAAAGCACACTCTGACACCAGAATGCTAGTTCCGGCAGCTGAGCCAGGATGGTGTAGTGGTTTGGGAGTTGGACTCAGACCTGGAAGATCCAGGTTCAAATCCCCGCTTAGCCACGAAGCTTCCTGGGTGACCTTGGGCCAGTCACTATCTCTCAGCCCCACCTACCTCACAGGGTTGTTGTGAGGACAAAAAGAGGGGAGGAACTATGTACACCACCCTGAGCTCCTTGGAGGAAGGGTGGTATAAAAATGTGAAAAATAAAAATAAATAAATACATGGATTGGGCTGAAAAGCTGTTGTGGTGGAATCGGCCGACTCTGCTTCCCTCCTCCTTTTCAGATCCAGGGAGCAGGAGCAGACGTGGCAGCAGGTGCCCGCCCTGCCCACCCACTGCCTGGGGTGACCTCCTTGGTCGACTTCCTAGAAGGACCCGTCCTGAATGAGGTGGAAAATAAATGCATCTGTGGTGGATGCAGGGTCCTGTGGGTTTACTACAGCCAGCTCTATGGAAACACACCAGTGCCGCTATTCCAGACCGTACATTTTTGTCCAAAGCGTTTATTCATAATTACAGCAACAAGGAGAACCCTGTGCGGAAGGACGTTCACCCCAGCCTAGGACCCAAGAAGGGCGAGGGGAGGGGAGGTCCTTCAGCTTTGGCAACCTGTGAATGGCACCTCGAAACAAGCGATGGGGCTGGCCCGGAGATTACTGCTGGATGCGCCGGATTGACTGGATCTGGGAGGTCTGGGCATGGGAGCCCCACTCCCGCCAGTGCTTGTAGTCCCCGCCGTGGTGGTCAGACTCCAAGATGTACTGGTATCCACGGTAACCAGGATACTGGTAGCAAACCCACCTGCAAAGGGGGGGACACACAATATTGAGCCACCAAACTGAGCCATTGGGGGGGTAGTGGTGGTCCCAACACACCATGCACACATATGTACCCTGTCTGGAAACAAGTTCCTCCTCATCTCTAGCAATGGGCTTTTGTGGCAACAAACATCAACTGGTAACTAAAGGGGCAATTGGGACATTTCTGGAAGTAGCAGCAGAGGGTGCTGTTGAGTTGCTTCCTTCCTGGGTTAAAAGGGAGTTCTGGTTTAAAGAAAACAGCTGCAGGAGGACTGAGAGGGAGACCAAAGGCAGTCGCCTAGATATGCTCTATCCACCTCGGACTATTTGGAATTTCTCACCATATATACTGTACTACAGTATATATACTGTCTGCCTCGAAGAATGTCTTTACAAACCCTGCGAGATGTGGAGGCCTCCTGGGAAATGTGATCCCCACATGAGTCATGGCAGGGATTCGGGGGGGGGGGGGAACCATTTTCTACCAGGGGTGTGTTTTCGCACCACTGGTAACAAATAGAATAGAAAGTCATTTTGGTGCCGCCCCTCTCGGGTGACACCTGGGGCAGGCTGCCCCCCTCCCGCCTGCCCTAGTGACGCCCCTGCCTCTGATCACTTCAGAAGATGCATGTAAGCAAGTATGAACTGTGAGTAAAGTTTTCTTATGAAACCTTAACCAAGCCTCCGCTCCTGTGTATGCTTATTGATAGCAAGTAGCCCGGGGGTGGGTGGGATATCTTAACATAGGAAGGGGGTGTTTTTGCTGATTACACTGCTTTCTCCCCCCCCCCCTTCCAACACACTCTGTCTCGGGTGGCAATTGCTGGGAGGCAGGCAGCGCTCTCCTACTCTACTCTCCTTTTGACACTTAGTGGGTACTTGGCTATTCCACAAAACATTTGGAGTTGGGGTGATATTGCTGGATGCTGCATATCCTTGTCTGACGGCGTTATGAAATGCTCCTTGGAGGGGTGATAGTGGTTTTGCCTTTTGCTTTGTACAGGTGGGCCCCCATATCCACTGATTCAATATCCACGGTTTCAGTTATCCACGGATCATGGGGACCCCCCCCCCCAGGCTTTTACTTTTTTCCCAGTAAGCTTTGTTTCTTCCTTAAAGAAACAGGAGAAGCAGCCTCTGGCTGCTTATTACAGGCAAGTAGAACGAGACTAAGTACTAGAGAGGCTCTGCAAGATTAACAGAAACCTTGCAGAGCCGCTCTAGGACTTAGTCTCGTTCTACTTGCCTGCAATGGAGGCTGCTTCTCTGTTTGTTTTAAGGAAGAAACAAAGCTTGCTGAAAGAAAAATAAGAGCTGGGGGGGGGCAAGCATGCCTGCCTGCAGGGTGGGGGGGCCCTCAGGAAACCATGGAGGGGGTGTTCGCTCTTATCCACGGTTTCAAGTATCCACGGAGGGGCCTGGAACATATCCCCAGCGGATATGGGGGCCCACCTGTATGTGGATTTTAGTGTTGGTTGGGTGCATTGGCCTGAGAGTGTGTTTATGCTTTTAAAATATTGTAAGATGCATTGGGCCGCAAATTGTGGGGAAAGTGGGGCATGCATACATTTTGAATTAACAAATGAATAACCCCCCCCCTAGGGTGGGTTTGGGGTCCAGGGCTGCCCGTTGCTGATCATTGGTCTATCTATGTGCTATATGTGGTGAAGGAAAAGATGCCCTGTTTGCTCGAGGCTGAATCAGTTGCGCACCATAGTCTTGCTGCACGGAGCATTGCCTGGCCTCTCATTTCTTCCCGACAGTCTCCTGCTGCCAACCCGCCCCCTCTTACTTACGCGCCACAGTGAATCTTCATGGCACCCACTTCCTTGTTGCTCCAGCCCATGGCCTGCAGGGAAGGGAAGTCGTCATGGGCTTCCCATTGGTGCCCCATGAAGTTCTCCTTCTCAAAAAGGGTGATCTTAGACTCCTTGTGGTTCTGTGGATGCAGAAGAACAAACCCTGGATCAGACAAACAGTTTTGCTTAGCCCAGCAGCCCTGACTTAGAGCTGGACCCTGCTAGTACGTGACATTTTTATCCCACTTGTATCTCAAGAAGCTCAGAGTGGAATAGTACATAGTTCTCTCCAACTTTATCCTCACAACAACCCTGCGAGGTAGGTTAGGCTGCGAGATGGCCTTGAAGGCCCCTTCCAACTCTACCATTCTGTTCTATGAGATGACACTCGGCCTGAAGTCACCCAGTGAGTTTTGTGGCTGAGACATGTGGGGATTTGAACTCTGCTCCCTCCGCATCTAGTCCAACACTCTAACCCAGGTTTCCCAAACTGTGGGTTGGGATCCACTGGTGGGTTGTGACCTGATTTCTGGTGGGTCACAAGCAGAGCCTCCAATAAAAACATGGGTGATGGAAAGATCAGATCACGAATTACCTCTAGCCCTGAGGCTATTCAAAAATCAGATCGCTGCTAATTGGCCTGCAAGTAGCCGAGTTTCTGCAGTTTGCAAGGAGCTGAGCTCCTGCAGTTTGCAAACTTGTGTAAATACAGGGAGATAAATGTTTGAGTGCCTTTTTCTGGTGTGTTTTTTGCCCAAGTCTGTCAGTGACAGGTAGTGGGGGTAGGTGAAGGCTTGAGTCACATAACTAAGCCCATCAAGCCTTGAGGCTATCCATTGGGGCTGCCTCATCATTACGAGAAATGGATCAAGGTGTGTGTGTGTGTGTGTGTGTGTGTGTGTGTGTGTGTGTGTGTGTTTGGCAAATAAATAAATAAATAAATGAGTAAATAAAAAAAATTGAAATTGTAAATATAATTTCTTTCTATTGTCAAGTTAGGTGGGTCCCGATAGATTGTCGTTTTTAAAAGTGGTTCCGGTTGCTAAAACGATTGGGAACTACTGCTCTAGCCACTATGTTGCACTGCCCTCAACATTCAGCAATGGGGCACGTGAAGAGATAATGTGGCTGCCTTGGAGTGGATGATAGATTTATGGAGGTAAAGTTCATCACAAGTTACAAGCTCTAAGCAACCTCCTGGCTTTAGAAGTAGGTTTTCTCTGTATGCCAGGTGCAAGGGAGTGACAGCAGGAAACGGGTATCTTGTTGGCTGTGTGCTCCCTGAGGCATCTGGTGGGGCCACTATGAGATACAGGAAGCTGGACTGGATGGGCCTTTGGCCTGATCCAGCAGGGCTCTTCTTACCCCTTCCTTGCACCCCTTCCTTTCCAACAATTAGCCGTCTCAGGAACTCTGTGGTTGTAGCCAGCGCCAGGGGCCTCATGTGGCTTTTAGCTGCACAGGCTACAACCAAAGGCCCAAAGCGTTCTTTCCTTCCTCTCTTTTTTTTTCTCCCAGTTTTTTGGGCAGAGCTGGCCTGCCCCATGAAGCCGACTGAGGTGGTTGCCTTCGGTGGATTGGCATGGGGTGGATTGCATTGTTCCATCTTCTGCTTCCTAAATTAAAAAAGAGGTGAATGGAATGGAAGAGGAAATATAGAGGAGAGTTGGTGGGCTATAACCTCTCCTGCACTGCTGGGTACGTCTACTTGGTGTGGCAGGGGGTACTGTGCAGGGGGGGGGCAGAGGCATTTGGCACTTCAGGTGCCGGGAGGTCTTGAGTTCAAAAACGCTGAACCATCAGGATAGATGCTCTTAGGAGCCCTTCTGTCTAAAAGACACTGAGATTCCAACCCTTCAACTATTTTACTCCCCTTTGAAAAAACTCCGTCTTGTTGAGCATTCCCCCTTTTCCTGAGTTGTGATGCTGGAAGTGGGGTGGCTAACCTTAAATATTTTCACACCTAAAGCAAAAAAAAAAGTAATAAAGACAGATTTGCACCTGCCTCCTCCCCCACAAACACACACCATTGTGTCATTCCCAGCATCTGGAAATGAGACCCCTTTTAAAAGGAAATTACGTTTTTTAAAAAAGAGAGAGATTTTTTTATCTCTCTGCAGCATCCGTTTATAGAAACATCCAGCCCAAGGAAGAGTTCTGTGTAACTCGAAAGCTCGCCTCCTGCATGATGAATGCTGGCCCGAATAAAGGCTTTGCGTGAATGGGGCTTTGGCTGGCATGCGCCTTGAGGCTCGCATGCACGTCGTCGCAAAAGTGATTTACTCACAGCTGAGCAGATGGGGCGGAAGGACATCAGCCGCTCGACATGGTACGCGTTGCTGCCGCTCCAGGCGTCCCACCGGGGATACTCGCCTCGCTCCAGGACAAACTGTTGCCCGCAGAAGCTGGTGTGTTCATAGCCAAGCCAGCTGCAAAGAGGAGGAAGGAGAAGTGGCTGCCGGCGGGGTCCCTTGCAAGGCTGAAAGTGGCCTGCCTTGCCCTGCCCTTGCTCCAGATCTACTGGACTGCCCTGCAGCGAGCAGGAGGAAGCTGTGAGCGGCTTACAGGTGACCCCAGGCCAAGAAAGGACACTGTAATCTTGCTGGCATTACTGGCCTAAAGATAGCCTTGTGAGTTGCTCCTGGCCTGACCACATTCTGAGGCAGGTTCTTGACCTGCCTGCCCTCCTTGGCAAACGGCAGGGACAGCCCCTCCAAGAGGGTGGCCAAACCCCTTGCTTCAGGCAGTGGGCTGGGGCAGGTGGCAAGCTGGCAGGGGGTGTCCTGTACCCTACACCTGCCCACCAGCTCCCCCCTGCCTGCACCAGGCTGCTGCTGCTGCATGTTCTTTTCAATTATAATTCATGAGCTGCTGCAGGGTAGTGGTGATGTCACTGAGTGCTGACTAAGGTGGACATCCCTAGTCTTTTTATTATTATTATTATTATTATTATTATTATTATTATTATTATTTTCATTTAAACAGTTGTACAGATGTATAGACATTTTTATAATATCAACGGTTCGGTTCAATCTCTCTGGCCTTCAGCTAGCTGTAAATAACTATGCTTATATCATGTGTGCCGTGCAAATGTGTTCATTCTTTGAATAATTAAGAGAATATTCCTTAAAGCCACAGAAAAGAAACAAAAGAGCTATAAACTTGCCTTATAAACCACCCGAGCGATGTTGATTAAACAGAGCGAAGAAATCAGGCTGTCAGATAGGTTGCCATCTTAAGCCCCACCCCGAGGACATCCCTAATCTTACCTTTCCCATGAACTCACTAGGTTACTTCAGGAAAGCCGTTGTTCTCTCAGCCTGAACTCCTGTGCCACATAGAGTAATTATACTGCTTTCCCTTAGGGATGTTGTTGATTTTTAGTGGGCCAGGAGCAGAGTCTCCAATAAAAACAGGGTGTTGGAAAGATCAGAACCATTCCTGGAACCCCCGCGGATACTGAAATCCGCGGATACCAATGCATTCTGGGGCGATCTTGGGAGAGGGGAGTCGCACGACCTGGAAGAGGCTTCCGGAGCACAATTTAAGCTTGTAAAAGGAAGAACATGCAGTGGTTTGTATATAAAGGGTAAGCAAACCACTTTTTAACCTTTTTTCCCTTGTTTTAAATGTTTTACAGTAGACCCCCGTATCTGCATTGACAAATCCGCCGCGGGTGCCAGATCCGCCGATAGCGGGAGTCCACTGTTTAGGGAGATAATTGTTTGTGTCTCTTTTTTCTGTTGTGTTTTTTTTCCAAGTCAGTCACTGACAGGTAGTGGGGGCAGCTGAAGGCTGAGTCACATAACTAAGCCCCTCAAGTCTTGAGGCTATTCATTAGGGCTGCCTCATTACGAGAAATGGATCGAGGGTTTTTGCAAATAAATACATAAAAATACTACTTTCTAGGTTTTTTTTAAGTCTGGCAAAGCTAGGTGGGTCCCGATAGTGTTTTAAAAAGTGGGCCCCGGTACTGAAAGGTTTGGGAACCACTGCTCTGAAGTGTTGTATAAATGTGGCTATGATTTTATTATTTAAACACCGCCTGCCTCTAAATGGTTTAGGAGTGATAAATATCTTTAAAAAACTGGTGTAGCATTTTCAAAAATCAGATTCCAAATATAAAATGTGAGTACCGCTCATAGCCAATGGGATGTGTCAGCTACGAGTGAGTGGCTGTTCTGCTGTGATATCACAGAGAGGCCTGGATGCCTTTGGCTGAGTTTCTCTGATGTCATGAAGACAGTGTTGGAACAGGCAGCTGAGTGCCAACAAAGGAACTAAAGGAGACCTTTGGACTTGGAGTTCTAGCTCACGGAGATACCTTTTGCCAGATTCAACCATGTACATATATTGCTTGCAAACCATGGGCTTTGGAATGAAACCTTCTGGATTTTTTCTGAGCAGTTTTGGAACCTCTTCATAAAAACAGGTCGATATTTGCAACTGATAGATATAAGGGAGAAGGTCTTCCAGCACTTGAGCACGTGGCTATTGATTATTCCACAGCCCCAAACTCCACTAACCACAGAGCCATGTGGCCACTCTTGGGGGGCTGGGCCCATACTCACGCGCCACATTCCACTTTAAGTGAGCGGACGTTGTCGAAGCTGCACTCCACAATGTTGGGGCAGGAAGTGGCAAATTCCATCCGCTTCCCCTGGAAGTTCTCTTGGTCGTAGACAGTGATCTGAAAGGTGTAAAAAGCCGGACATGCTTAATACATGAAAAAACGGACTTTGCGGCACTTTATCAGCACTCAGTTTCTGCCTCTTGAAGCCCTGGCATTCAGAGTGGCCGTCCTGTTGCTTCCGCTAGTACTTCCCTTATCTCCAATCTCTACCGCCTCCTTATCTCCAATCTCTATTGCTTGCTTGCAAAGGCGCTATACAACATTCAACCACTGGGTGGCGCAGCGAAGAACAAGCAGGCAAGCCCTTCTTTTTATTCACAAGCTCACACTTGAGTTAATTCTTCAAGATGAGGAAGCTAACTATCATTTTGGGGTCTAACTAATTTGCCTAAAAATAAATGAACCATTATCTGTGCCAGATGGCGACTTAGTTGCGGCCTGTGGTTAGATTATGAGACAAAAAGCTAGGGAAGGGCCTTAATGAAATCCACAAGCCACATTTCTGACCTGCACCCATTTTAGCTCCTCCACTGGCCCTCATAAACGACACCCTCAGTTTATTTTATTTTCTGTAGTATAGTATATTTTAGTAAGCTGCTGCTCATCCTCCAAACTCAGTCTCATTTTTTCCTATTCCACTTTTGAAGAGGGGGGGGGGGAGAGCTATAAAACAACTGTCAAGGGGAAAGAGATACCATGGTAAAGTCAAGCTTGTGATTGGACAGCTTTTACCCTCTCCAGGTCAAGACACATGTGTACTGAAAGGTTTGTTTTCTTTTTTGTGCTTGTTTTTTCTTTTTTTACAATTCCTAAAAAAAAGCCCCAGTATGTGAGACGTACCTTCCATGGGCCAAGCTGTGCCGGCTGGGGGTTTGTTTGAGCCATCTTGGCTGCTGGGGTGGCTTCTAAGAAAAAGGGAAAGGAAAAACTATTTCAAACTTGTCTAAAAACCTGACCCACTCATGGGAACCTGTGTCGACTCCGACATGCTTCCCCGTTGCAAGCCAACTGTCTCCAGCAGAGGGCAGTATCTGACAAGATTAATCTCAGCAGCGTACAGTGTACTGCAAACCAAGGATCGGCAACCTTTATCGGGGAAAGGGACCGGATGTTCGGCGATGACATCACATCATCGCCAAACTTCCGGGTTGCCAAGCTCTCTGCTGCGTAGAGGTCGACTTGGGAGCCCACCCAATTTGCTGCGTGCCGGACAGGGCATGGCACAGGGACTCTGCGAACCTGAGCAGGCAGCTCTGCCGTGCCCTGTCTGGTGAGCAGGCAATTTGGGTGGGAGACTAAAGACCAATCCTACCTACACTCCTACATGGCAATGCAGCGACACCGGTTTGGGCTGTGCTGCATCCCGCGGAGGAGTTTTGCATGCTGGAGGCCTCCTTGGGGGGTAAGGGGACATTTGTCCCCTTGTCCTGGGGTAAGCCCCAGCATGTGCAGTGGGTCAACTCGGGCCTGTGCTGGCTCTATAGCTGGTGCAGATCCGCGTTGATCCGTGTTGGCAGATCAGGCTCAGGAAGGGGGATAGGATATGCCACCACCGATTCTGTCCCCCTCCTGGGCCCAATCCGCCCATCCCTGTCGCTGCCCCATTTCATTCTGCCTCCTCTTCACGCTCCCCCCACCCTCCCCCCTGTGCAGACTTACCTGCTCCAGCGGGCATCCGTCTGGCCACCAGCGCCAGCAGGAAGGCGCTGGCCTTCCCACTGGCGCAGCAAGACCCTGCGCGTTCACTAAAAACAACAGCTTCCGGGCTTTCCGGCCATGGTAATTTTAGTAAAGATGACATTTTATCCGGAACCCAGACGCTGTTGTGTTTAGTGATAACGATGGCCATGAAAGCCTCAGAACCCTGCGCGCTGTCACAAAGCGCTTTATGGAACTAGTGTTCCGCCGGCAGTGCTAGAGTAGGATCAGGCCATTACCCTCCCAAACTGAGCTCCATGTGGCCAGATGCCTTTGGGTGCCAGGATATGAGGATCACTTCTCATCAGCCTCATTAAGGAGCACCAAAGTGAATAGAGCTGTGGTGCTTTTGCTTTGAAGGTGCTCTGAGTATCCTTCCTGCAGGGTAATTTCATGTACCAAAATGGTACAGCCCCACCAGAGCTGATGGACAGACAAGATTGCAGAACGGAAACAAATGTGTTCCAAGGAATTCTCCTCTGCGGAGTTTGATGGCAAATATTCTTCTCCTATTCCCTGGATGTGCACATAACGCAGCAGCAACAGCTGTCAACCACTGGCAGGTGCTGTGCCACATTTTAGGACATTTTATATTCTCTGCAGTCAACTTCATGTTGAGGTCAAGTTGTGACATTTAAATCCCAAGTACGACATTTGAAAATCCACCAGATTTCAAAACGCTGGTTCAGCTCTGCACAACTGCAACCTTTACAGGGGAGAGTAGGGAGGGAACTGGATGCTTTTCCTCTCCGGTACAAAAATGAAGAAAATGATCTGCTCAAGAAGCTTTGGTAGGGACTTTGCCTTATAAGAGCACATGCGGCATGGGGTGAAGGGACAGAGCTGAGAGCTGGAAGCACAGCTGGTCCAAGACCTACGGCTGCCTGAGGTAGTGCACCAAATGTTGCCCCCCTTTACCCCGCCACTGCCTCTGTCTCTTCTCCTCCTGGTTCCTGGATCTTAAAAGGAAGAGGAGAATAGAGCAGAAGAGGAAGTGTGGAGGAGAGTGGTGGTTGAGAGAAGTTGCCGGACATTCTATCCCACCTCTCCTCCACACTTCCTTTTCTCCTCGGTTCCCCCAATTCTTCTTGAATGTGGGGACTGGCAGGGGCGTCACTGGGGGTGGAGCGGTGTACCCAGCTTCCTTGCCACTTGGGCAAGAAGTGACGTCAGGCAGGAAGTAGGTACTGGGGCAGTCGTGTCTTTGGCTTCTCTTCCCTGCGATCAGGGAAAAAAGCCAAAGATGCGGGTGCCCCAGCAGGCTGCCGGCAGCCATGACTTCAGTTTCTCTTCCCTGGAATGGGGGAAAAGAAGCCGAAGATGCGAGCGCCAGAGGAGGGGGCGACAAAGGCTGCAGCTGTTTAAGCGGCTGGGGGATGGCCTCGTCTTTAGCTTCTCTTCCCTGATCACGGGGAAGAGAAGTCAAAGACGCAGCCTCCCCCAGTTGGTTAAGCAGCCGCGGACTTTGTCACCCCCCCTTCAGCTGGGGGGCGTGTCGCCCTGGGGCGGCCCGCACCACCACCACCACCCCTTAGTACACTACTGTGGGGGCGGACCACCCCGGGTGTCACCCTATGGAGGGGTGACGCCAAAACGACTTTCTGTTCTATTTGTTACCAGTGATGCGAAAATGCACCACTGGTAGAACATGGGTAAAAATTTCCTGATCCCTGCTGCGACTCACATGGGGATCGCATTTCCCAGGAGGCCTCCACGTTGTGTGGTCTGGTATGGGAGGAGGTCCACGGGAGTGACACCATGAGGTCTCACCCCGGGTATCACCAACCCTAGTCGCCTCCCTGGGACTGGGAGGTAGTAGTAGAGGTCATTGGCAGTCGGAGGCAATCCACCTTACACCTCCTACTAACTCACCACTGCAGTTCAAATTTTCCCTCTGCCATGAAATGGTGTGAGACAACAAGCACCTCATCTGCATTATGGGGACAAAAATGACTTACCTTACAGGGTGGTTGTGAGAAAAGTGCGTGCACACTCAGAAGGCACCAGCTCTTGTTCATACATGCACACCTACATACAGACACAGCTGTTTTCTCTGTAAGGATTGTTTGATGTGGGAATCAGAGATGGGTCGGCGTTCCAGATTAGAGGCTCGGCTTGTGGGATAAAGTCCAGGGTGGGGAAGCCCAGGTCCCCGGAGTGACTCCACTTACCTCGCTCGCTGAATGCTGACAGTTCCTCCATGGGCTGCCTGCCACCGCTGCGGGCTCTCTTTGTTTATATAGTGCCCACATCCCGACAGGCCCTGGGTGACGTTTGCGCTGTGGTCAGCACGATGCATTCTCTGCCATTGTGCCTGCCTTGATCCCGGGAGATTTCAGTCGCTCGCCTCTACGGTCCAAGTTGCATTCTTGGCGGAGGATGGGGACAAGCACACACACCCCCTTCACACTCTGTGGAGTGACCACATCCAGGAATGCCGAGCTGGCTCCCCCGGAATGAAGGATTTCTAACACAGCACCTGCCCCATCTCATCTCTGTGAAACACCCCCCTCCTGCTGCCAGAAAAGGACTCCAATACTGGGACAAGAACGATGATGGCTACTATTTATACAAGACCTTTCATGCACACACAAAAAACGTGCAATGCAAGAAAGACAAACCCAAGGAGCCTACCGTCTATATAAACCAACAAAAAGGTGAGGGAGAACAGGAAATAGCAAGGCAGGAGGAATGAAGGATGAACTTGAGCAAATTCAGTCACTCACGGGCCCTTTGGCTTTGCTTCTGTGAAGGAAATGAGGACTCTCAACACATGCACAAACTGGGAGAAGCTGAACCTGTTGAATCTCTGCCTGCCACTCGGTTGTTAAAGGTATAGAAGCCCTGCCAGAAAGAAAGTGACAACCCTCTTCTTTCCTTCAAAATTCGGATGAAAGCTCCGTTTTGGTCATTGTGTGAATGATGCACCTGGGGCAAATATTTCATTTTTTAAAATCATTATTCTGCAACGTTCACTGTTTTGCATCATCTATTCTCAGGGCTGGCCAAAGAACTCCCAGATATACTGGCTCCCTGAGTTACAGGCGTCCAAGTTACGTGCAGATGTGGTACATCCTTTGTGGTGCTTTAGCACAGGTGCACTAGAGCTGGTTTGGTAAGAGCCAGCTGTTTCGACCTGTGTACATTTTGACTTCCCTACAGACCTCTGGAACGGAACTGGTACATACATAAGGAACATAGCATACTTGAGGTAGGCTGCAATCCTATAACACTTTCTGGGGAGTAAGCCTCATTGAACGCAATGGGACTTACTTCTGAGACTTGCATACACTTGTGCTCGTAGTGCACCAAATCCTTCCCCTTTTTCCAGTGGTGCATCAACTGTCACAGTGTCACTCCTCCTCCGGCACCCTGGATTTGAAAACTAAGAGGAGAATGGAACAGAGGAGAAATGTGGAAGAGAGGAGAATGGTGGGCAGGCTAGAGTAGGGGTGTCAAACATAAAGACCACGGAAGCTCTTTATCCAGCCCATGCGATAATTATGCTCTCCCAGCGCCACCCTTTCAGCAGCACCACCTCTGCCGAGGCTCTGAGAGGGAGAGATAGAAGGAGGCCTCAGACGTCAAGGAACGCTACAGGGGAAGAGAGAGGGAGGTGTTGCTGTGGCCCTGGGGGAGCCTATTTATCATGCAGGCCGCCCTTTCAGCTGTGCTGCTTCTGCCAAGGCGTCACTTCACAGAGCATCTCTTAGCTCTGAGCTGCGGAGTGATGCTTCGGCAAAAACGGCGCTGCTGGAAGGGTGGCCTGCATGATCATTGGGTTCTCCCATATCTTGAAAATATGATCAAGATTTGCACATTTTCTCTTCTATCAATTGCAGCTAATGAGTTCCTACTTGAAAGCAAAGTGCTCATTTCTAGCTATCATCTGCTTAATGATGTCACTTCCGTCCCTCAGCAGGTGCCCTGAATGCTATTCAGTCCACTATATGAAACAAGTTGGACACCTCTGGGTTAGAGCATTGGATACTCTAATGGATACTAATTAAATGAGAAGTCATGGTCAATTAGGAATGTCATCCCTCTGTGCCTGTGAGAGCTGAATTAGTCTTGGACTTTATTCTAAGACAATTAAAAAAAGAGAGACTGAAGAAAATAATGTTGTTGTTTTTTTAATGGGGAAGAAACCAAGTTTTGGAGCTGACCCTCAAGGCATGCTGTTGCCCTTGTGGGACTGATATTGCCTTTTGGGGGACTGACACAGCCTATGGCTTGTTCCCTTCCCACTTGTTCTACCTGTGTAACTATGACAAAAACATCATGAGCCTCATGCACGCCCTTTCCAAGGAAACCAACCCTGGACATTTGGCTCCGGAACGTCCTACACTTCAGGAACGATGAAACTCCCAAACTGCATCTCAGACTTCTTTGGGCAGGGTGGTGGCAGGAAATAAGAGCTGAGCATGATTGCCTTTTCTCGCTTGCCCTGACCTTATGCCTGCACAAATGCAGCATGAGCTAACAGTCCGCGTTCTGTTCACTAATGGGGTGAGCAAAGCCTCCACTGAAAACCGGACGGATGGGCCTGGTGCCCAGGCCGCAGCTTTCGCCCCAAGGCAATGTGACAACAGCAGGGCTGGTGGCGGTGGCACCCAGGCTGCCGGCTCAGCATTCTGCCCGGCGCCTGAGTGCCTCTTTTGTTTTGCGCAAATGAGTAACAGGAAATGAAACAAAGCACTCCGACAGTTCCCGCCACCCCAGCCTGGACCCAGCTGGAGGCTTAGCAAGGACTCTGGAGCCACCGTTTCCAGCTCCCATTGTGATGAGCTTCTGACTGGGCCTGGGTGTGTGTGTGTGTGTGTGTGCATGCGCATGTATGCGGGCATCTTCTTGTCAGTGTGACGGCTTGGGCAGCAGCACTTCTGCTCTTGTGGCGGCTTCACCTGTACCTGGTTCCCAATCTCATGCTCAGGTTGGACACCACTCTAAGGCTCCACTCTCTCCTTCCTTGCCATCAGCAGGGATGTGGATCAAGTCTCTGACTCCAAGTCTCCAGTCAAGTCCCAAGTCTTTGCCCCCAAGTCTTTGGTTGTGAGTCCCTATCTATTTAATGAGGGAAACGGGTTTAAACCTGAATAAAATTGGACTTGTCGTAAAAGGCTCCAAGTCTCGAGTCGAGTCTTTTACAATCGCTGGGTCAAGTTCGAAGACCAAGCAGGCCAGAAGATTGCACCCCGCGGCTGAGCTCACCCAAGCTGTTGTTACCCAGTGGGTCACCATTTGCCATCAATTGTCAGCCCCCCCTCCCTTCTCCTTGCACACTGCTTATCTGTGCACAGCACAGGACATCTTAAGGAGATTGGAGGAGCCATGTCAGCATCGAGAGAAAGGTAGAGTGAATAATATATGTATGTTGGTGAGGGTTGAGTGTGTAGGATTGGGGTGGTTTGGTAAGTGTGGGGGTTCTGTGAATGGGCTAGGGGAGTGGTTAACCTTGGTCTCGGTGAGAGGGAGGCCTAGGGGGGACGAGTGGGACCTCTACCCCGGTGAGAGGGGGGCAAGGGGTGTGGGGTGCAGTGACCCGAGCCTCGGTGAGAGGAAGGCAGGGGTTGCTGGACAGGAGTGGTTGGGGTTTGGAGGGAATGCTTTTTAGATAACGGATTGACTGGGGAGCGAGGTGGTGATTGAGAGCGTGTGGTGAGTGTGTGAGACCTTTAGGTTGTGTGGTCAGGAAGTAGGCTCCGCTGAAGGGCTATGTGTTTGACACCTCGAGGGAGTCTAGGGGAGGGGCGGGCGGCCACCATTAGCAGAGTGACGGGTCACGGAAGATATGGTGGTGGAGGCTGGGCAGGCCGTTTCAGGAGAACGCGGGTCAGTCACAGGCAGACTGTCCCTCTTTCTGGCCCTTCTCCCATCCCTCTGACCCTTGGCAGTCTGGACAACAGTCCCCTGAGTCTGAAACTGCTGCTCTTGAACGCCAGGTCAGTTAACAATAAAATCTGCCTAGTCCAGGACTTAATCCGGGATGAAGGTGCTGACCTGGTGTGTATTACGGAGACCTGGCTGGATGAGTCGGGAGGGGTAAGTCTCTCCCAGATGTACCCGCCGGGTTTTCGGGTATTGCAGCAGCCCACTAACACCGACAGAATGTGGCGGGGGGTGGGCCGCCGGGGGGGTGATGCACGCAGACGCACGCAGAAGGGGTGACGCGCGCACCCACGCGCATCACCGCCGCTGCGCGCGTCACCCTCCGGAGGCTCTCCGAGGCTCTTATAGGCCTCGGACTGCCGAAGAGGATGCTCGGCACCGGCAGCTGTGGGGGTGAGTCCTTGCCGCGCCGCTGCAAATTTTGGAGGGGGTGCCCGGGGGGGTCACTAGGGTGACATGCGATGTCACCCTAGGGAGGGTGTGGGTGACGCGCGCGCCCTGCCCCAGGGTGACGCACGCCCTAGTGACTGCACTGCAGCAGCCACGACTACAGGGGCGGGGAGGTGGAGTTGCGATAGTCTATCGTGATACCATCCATCTCACTGGGTACCCTGTCCCGTGGTCCACTGGGTTTGAGTGCCTCCATGTCGTGTTGGAAGGGCGAGACAGAATAGGGATTCTGTTGGTGTACTGCCTGCCATGCTGCCCAACGGTCTCCCTGCCTGAGCTGACCGGGGTGATCTCGGCGTTGGCGTTGGAGTGCCCTCGCCTATTGGTGTTGGGGGACTTTAATGTCCACACTGAGGCCCCGAGGACAGCCGCGGCTCAGGACTTCATGGCCGCCATGGCAACCATGGGTCTGTCTCAGAGAATATCTGCCCCGACGCACGATGCGGGACACACACTGGACCTGGTGTTTACTGCTGGGCAGGTGGATGGTGATCTGGATGTGGAGGAAATTAACATCACTCCTTTGTCATGGACAGATCACTTCCTGGTGGGATTTAGGCTTATCGCAGCTTGTCGCCTCTGCAGTGGTGGGGGACCTCATTCTATGGTCCGCCCCTGGAGTGATGTGCCAGCCAGCCTCTGTTCCTCTCACTCTCCAGTGGTCTAGCTCAGTGCTCTCCTCTCTTCTGCATTTCCTCTTCCTCTCTGTCCCTCTCTTCCTTTTCCAATCCAGGGAGTGGAAGGAGGAAGAGGAGCCCTGAAAAGAAGTAGGTGGGCAGAGATGGGTGCTCCATCTGCTGCTGCCTGAGGCAACTGCTTCAGTTGGCCTCATGAATGGGCCAGCCTGGCTTGTCCCGCCCTGTCTCTAACATTCCGCTGCCCATAGCCGAACTCCAGGCAGGCCTGCCCAACATACAGCCCACTTGGCCAAATGTCTTAGATGTTCTCTCTCTAAACAAACAAACAAACTGAAATCTGCACTATAACCAACCGCCTGCCACTCCTACAAGGGCTGCTGAGAAATGGTTTGAGCAGGGAAGAGCAAAGAGGTAGTGGGGTCAAAGCAATCTGTGAAGGAGCTGTTGTCCTGGAAACAGGAGCCTGATTGACCCAGAGGCTTTCAAAGAAGAAGGATAACGCCTTCCCTTGGCAATTGACACACAGAAAGACTTCTGCAAATAACTCACAACCTCGCCTCCATGGTACTTTGGTCTTTCAGCACCAGCCCCGTCTCGCCTTCCCCTGTAGTTTGGAGGCTCAAGACTCAAGGGGGGGGGGGGAACAGTGGCATGTTGGCCTTTTGTTTTTCCTGTACGTCTTCATTTTGGTTCCAGAGGATGGCACGGTTAGCGGTGATGGTTGATGGTTGGTAGTGGAGGATGCAGAGAGGGACACAAAACTGGGGGTAGATGCAGGGCCAGCTCATCCACACCACGTGGCATCAATTGGCATGGGGCCCTTGCCTCCATCCACCTGTCCATCTCCACCACACCTCTCCCACCTCCCTGGAGTCACAAAGGAAGAGGAGAATGGAGAGGAAACAGCGCATGTAAGAGAGACGAGTGATGGGCTAGAGCATTTCCCAAACTGTGCGTTGGGACCCACTGGTGGGTCGCCACCTGATTTCTGATGGGTCATGAGCAGAGCCTCCAATGAAAACACCAGTGATGGAAAGATCAGATAACAAACTAATTGCCTCAAGCCCTGAGGCTATTAAAAAATCAGATAGCTGCTAATTGCCCTTCAAAGAGCTGAGCTCCAGCAGTTTGCAAGCTTGTGTAAATATAGGGAGATAAATGTTTGTCTCTCTTTTTTCTGGTACTTTTTTCCCCAAGTCTATCAATGGCAGGTGAAGGCACATAACGAAGCCCCTCAAGCCTTGAGGCTATTCATTAGGGCTGCCTCATTAGGAGAAATGGATTGAGGGTTGTTTTTTTGGTAAATAAACAAATTTAAATACATAAATAAAATATTATTTCTTTCTCAATCTCCTTTTTTTTTTTAAAGTCTCTAGGTGGTTTCCGATAGAGTTTCATTTTAAAAAGTGGGTCTCGGGCTAAAAGGTTTGAGAACCACTGGGCTAGAGCAAGCGTGGCGAGGTGTGCTTTTGCATATGACATGTGTATTGTAATGGTTCTCAGAAGTCATTCTGTGCTCAACTCCCAATCTCAACAAGAATGGACAACATTGTGAAAAACAAGGTGGCCAGATACGTTGGTATTTTGAAAGGTTAGGATCCCGGTCATTGTAATCTCTTCTGGAAAGTAACGTATCTATGTTGACTTGTGCTTATCTCATGTGGTTTGGGAGTTGGACTTCGATCTGGAAGATCCAGGTTCAAATCCTCGCTCAGCCATGAAGTTTCTTGGGTGACCTTGGACCAGTCACTCTCAGCCTCACCTACCGCACAGGGTTGTTGTGAGGACAAAAGGAGGGAAGGAACCATGTACACCACCCTGAGCTCCTTGGAGGAAGGGCGGTATAAAAATGTGAAAAATAAATAAGCTAAGGATATTTTGATCTTAGAATATAATGTTGGGATGCATGTGCTAGCAAGGCTGACTGGGTGTGTGTGTGTGTGTGTGGAATTGGTCAGCCTGGGCCACCCCTGTTTGTAACCTTTTCAGAGAAACAGGGTCTGATGCCCACCTCCGCTGCTCCTCCCTGGAAAGGCGCTGCACTGTACCTTGCAAACCGGTATAACGCAGCAGCCCCTCCCACTTGCAAGGAAGGCAATGTGACAGAATGGCTCTGGGGGTGAGTGGGAGGCGCTGCGTTCAGAGGCGAAACACGGGTGGAGCGAAGGCAAGTAGTTGTGCAAGACTCCGTTACACTGGAGTCAGCGGCCCCTCCCCCTTGCTGTTGGAGCCATTCCAGCAGCAACAGGGGAGTGTCATGTGTGTTGCCTTTGCTGCCAGAATGGCTCCAACAGCAAGGGGGAGGGGTCGCTGACTCCAGTGTAACGGAGTCTTGCAGAACTACTTGCCTTCGCTCCACCCTTGTTTCGCCTCTGGCTGCGTTACACAGGCTTGCAAGGCGTGGTGCAGCGTCTTGCACCGCTTACGGCGTCGCACCCCCTCCACCTCCAGGAATGCCACACTGCTCCTCTCCTCCACACTTCCTCTTTCACTTTATTCCCCTCTTCCTGTTTGAAATTGAATCCAGGAAGTGGGAGAAGGGGAGGAGTGGCAAAAGCTGGCTGGCACGTTGCCATCTTTGGTGCCTGACTTCAGATGGCACGAGAGGTCTTGGGGTTGGACTGCATTGCATATCATTAGCAGCACAATCGTAGGCATGTTTACTCAGAAGTAAAGGCATAAACACACCGAGTGCGTCCCGCGTGCGTCTTGTACAGTGCGATAAAACACGGCGAAACCTGGGAATTGGCCAAGGGAGGCATCAACGTGAACGTTCCTCCCGGCACCCTTGGCGGTCTGGCCGAAGGCAAGTCCCACTGCAAGAACGCTGGGGCAGCCGGCCGCAACGTGCACGACGCACACGGGACACGCCCGGTGTGTTTCGACCTTAAGTCCCTCACAGTTACAGGCCTCTACTTCAGAATCAGAGAGGAGCTTTACTTGTGATTAGGGTAGTGTTACCTAGTAGTATTGCAAAATCATAACCATAACCTAGGGTACCTCAGAGCTTACTCCGTAAAGTGCGTCTAGGAGCGCTACCTGAAAAATTCAGTGTGTTCAAGCAATTAAACCGGCAGCACAAAAAAAAAGCCCTTTGATTGAACGGCTTTATGCAGGAGTATGCAATATGGAAAGGTGGGGAGCGGGGCAGGTTCCACTTCCGCCGCGTGTATTTGGCTTCAGTCGAGGCTCCTGCGCGTTGCCTTTTCGCACGGCAGGGGGCGCTGCTGTTGCATTTGTGGTGAATCGCGCGGCTTGCCCAAGGGACGCGGCGGCGGCTCCATAGCCGTCGGGTCGGTCATCATGCGTTCCTCCTCAGTGCCACGTTCCACAGATGAATCACTGCAGAATTAAAACAGAGCAGGCTATTATGGGACACCGACGATCACACGGAGCAAATGCTTTTATAGAGCAGATTGGAGTTATTATGATCACAACAACTTAGGAGCGGAGCGAACGTGGGTGGTCGGAAATAGCAGCGCTATTGTCACTGTTGGTTGGGGACTGTGTGCGGGCGCCGTGCGAATTACCTGCCCTTGTTCCCAGCGTGCTCGGTTACTTTCCAGTAATTTCCGCAGTGCCGCTCCAGTCACGCCTCTGACCAGCCAGAACATACCAGTATATACTGTATATTGGCGTCCCCCGGGAGGGATATGACCCCGATGCCGCAGCTAGAGTTATCCAAGACGCTCTGGCGGTGAATCCCGCTAGAGGGCACTCTTGCTCCGTTCAGGTGAAGGCGAGACTGGCCGCAGCGCAGCCCCCTATATACGCACTTTTACCTGGGACTAAAAGCTCCATTGAATACAGCTAGGTTTACTTCTGAGTAGACATGCCTAGGCTTGTGTCGTCCGTTTTGGTTTGCGAATAAAATAAATCGCGACTGAGAAGTGCGTTTCCATCTGGCTGATCAGGCGTACCCTCCCCTGCACAGCTTATGGTTGGTCTTGATGTAAACTTACAAGAACGGCGGCTTCTGGGGTCACGATCCTGATCTAAGCAGTGCAATGTGTGCGTGTGCGGCGTGCCCCCCAGCGAGGGGGAGGAGCTTAAAGGCCCCTTCCTGAAATATTCTTGCACAGCATAGTGATCACCGGCGCAGCAAGAAGACTCCGACAACAAGCAGGAACGGCTTCCGATTCGCAGGGCTCCGTTTTGGAGACCCAGCAGTTCCGTTCCGTTAAGCTGACGGGACAGTACTTCGGCAGGAGCCGATGATGCATTTGAATGTCACTCGTTTTAACATAACATACATCCCCCCGTTTCTGGTTCAGACCTGTTCTCGGTTCAGTCAATGTTTTAACAGCACCGCCACCAGGTTTGTTACCGAACAAGCACTGACCTGCATGAATTAAAGTGAAGATCGTGCTCAAGACGCGAAATATCTCCTCTGTGACTGCATAACACGGGTTCCCGGAGTCGTCCGGAGGGGCCGCCTGTCCCGTTCCAAAGTCAGAGTGATTGGAGTCGTTGGTGAAGTCTGGCCAGGAAGGCATGATGGTGGTGATGGGGAGCGGTGCAGCAGGGACTGGGGGTCGTAATAAAGCACATGGCGACCCGCGCGGGCTGTTATAGGAAATGTAACCATTTCTTGCAGACTGCGGAATGCAAGGTCAACAGCGGAGGAAGTGCGGCAGACAGAGCGAGGGGGGGATCCTTGTAGGCAGGTGCTGTGTGCAAGAACCGTGTTGAATTCCCCTCTTCCTCCCACCCCTTCCAATGGTTTTCCCAGAATGTGGGTCAGAGAGGGCGCCTGTATGGTGAAAGCTGCCCTTGACCAGGGGAGGCAGGAAGATACTGGCATGTGCTTATTAATTAATATATGCTAGGATGGTAACAGTGAGGGATGACACTGCACCTTCTTAACCATTATTTAAGGAGTGGAATGATTCATTGCTGTCATTCCGCTTTGCAACAAGAAGAGTATTAACAAAGCAGGTGGCCTAGCAAGCAAGCTAAATGAAAAAATGGTTCCCTGTCCCCAAAAGGCTTGCGTTCTGAGGACACGAAGGTGGTGGCAGCCTGAAAATGAGACGATGTTGGTCTGAACCGGGCCCTGGACCTGGAAAAATTGACAATCCAAAGGCCAGCCAAGTTTGCAAGAGCCAAGCTTGCAAGAAAAATTCACATGGACTGTGAATTTTTCTTGCAAGCTTGGCTCTTCTGGTGGGAGGGGATAACCTCCTGTCCAGATGGATGATGTCATCAGCTAACCATCCTTTGTGGTCTCAGAAAGCACTTGGGAAACCTCTCTAACCATTGCAGACTGGTTTAAAGTATGACCCTTAATTAAGGCTATCTTAGTATGCTTGATAAAGTTCAATTTCTAAACTGAATATAAAGTTTTGCCTTTAATATTATTCCCTCAAGTGAGCAGTCAGGCTTTATTTCCTGGAGTATGGACTGGTTTGATCTTGCAGTCCAAGGCACTCTCAGAATTTTCCTCCAACACCACAGTTCAAAAGCATCTATCTTCCTTCGCTCAACCTTCCTTATGGTCAGCTCTCGCAGCCGTATGTGACTATGGGGAATAGGAATACCATGCTTTAAGTATGTGGACTTCTCTCTCTCTCTCTCTCTCTCTCTCTCTCTCTCTCTCTCTCTCTCTCTCTCTCTGTATAATTATAAAGCTTAAATTATTTACCTTTTATATTAATTGTGATGCAAAAAGCTCAGCCAACATATTTCTGCGAGCCGCACATTATATGTCAAAGAGCCGCATGTGGCTCGTTCTGTTTGGCCACACCTGTTTTATATTACTGTATGTGTATACACGAGCCGTGGTGGTGGCTTAGTGGTTAAGACGCTGAACTGCAGACTGGAAGGCAGGACAGCAGTTGGAGACCCGCAGAAGCGTTGTCAGGGTGGGGGGACCGTGGGCCCCAAGGCGGTGTACTTGCCTCCAGGATGCGTTCCCTTCTCCAGTGCTCCTGTTGTCATCTTCGAGCTGGTCCGGCTTGGAGTTGGGTCCTCCCGCCCGCCCTGGAGCTGTTTGGCTCTGAAATGGTAAACAAAATGGCGGGGTGTGTGTGTGTGTGTGTGATTGGAGCCGCGCGCGCACAACTGATGTCACACCCGGTGTCACGTGGGAGCGTTGCATTGGCGGGGGCCCCCATGTGGGGGCGTAGCTCCATTTCTGGAGACCCGAGTGCCACGTGACAAAGTGGGCTACCATCTTCGGCCTCAGCTCCTACCTACCTTGCAGTTTGAAAGCAAGAAATTGCAAGTAGATTAATAGGTACTGCCTAGGCGGGAAGGTAACAGCGTTCCATGTGCCTTAGCGTTGAGTCATGCCAGCCACATGACCATAGAAGCATCTTTGGACATCGCTGGCTCTTTGGCTTTGAAATGGAGATGATCACCGCCCTTAGAATCAGTAACGTCTGGTTTTGGAGCAAGGGGAACCTTTTATGTATATACACACAAATATAGATAGATAGATAGATAGATAGATAGATAGATAGATAGATAGATAGATAGAGAGAGAGAGAGAGAGAGAGAGAGAGAGAGGGGCGCTTTTATATCTATCTATCAAAGAAGCAAGAGCAGGAGTTCTTGGGCAGAGAGAAGTGTTGCAAGAGAGAGTCTTTGCGCATAATGGATGCCTCCTATTCACATCTGGAAAATTCAGCTCTCCATGCTTAATGGGTTAAAATAGAAAATTTGAAAACAAATATTGTGATCTTAGAATTAAAAAGGTTTTCTAGATTCACTGCTCTTAGTTTTCTAAATTTTGACTTGATAAACGAGCAATGTCTTGCAATACGAGTACATTGTGTTCTCCAAGATATCTCTCTGTGTGTTTGCAAAGTAACAATAGCATCTCCTGGGCAATAAACTGCCCTCATTAACTGCTCATTAACACTTTGTTCTCCCTCTGCTAGAGGCTCCCTTTGTGCAGAATAGCAGCTCAGACTTTGCTTTGCAACTTCTGTCTTGCAGACCTCATTAACAAGCTGTTTTCCCCTTCCCCCATCTGCCTCTAGCACAGACGTTTACTCTGCAGAATAAGGCTCAGGTTTTGCATATCAGATGTTGCAAAGTGAGCTACAGTTTGCAAGAGCAAAGGAGTACTCTGCAGGGCAGCTTCTTAATTAGCTGAGCCCAGGAGATAATGCAGACACACACAAAGATCTCTTGCAGAATAACGAATCATCTGAGTTTCCATTATTTCTTATGGGAAAATTTGCTTTGATATACGAGTGCTTTGGATTACAAGCACGTTTCTGGAACCAATTATGCTCGCAATCCAAGGTTCCACTGTATCTTCAGAGGTCACAAAAACAAGCAACTGTCTCAAATTGAAGACGAGTCGTCTGCAATTTGAGGCTCGTTTTCTTCACCTCTGAAGAGTCGTCTGCAAGTTTGAGTCGTCTGCAATTCCAGATGGTTGCTTGTTTTCTTCACCTCTGATGATGCTGGAAATGTCTTCCAGCAAAACGTCACGACAGTTTTTAACTTGCTCTTTGAATAACGAACCAGTAAACCTGGAAAACCTTTTTAAGAGCACAATCAAATGTAAGGATCTGCGGGTGGCCCTAGGGCCGCCTGCTGGATCTTATCCCCATTCTGCCCAGAGGTCTACTCGGGGGAAGGGGACGTTCATCCCCTTCCCCCGGTGTAGTGTGGGGAGGTTCTAATGGGCCACCTCAGTTTTCTGCCAGCTTTCGAGCTGGTGTAAGTCTGAGAACATGAGAACATAAGAACATAAGAAGAGCCCTGCTGGATCAGGCCAAAAGCCCATCTAGTCCAGCTTCCTGTATCACACAGTGGCCCCACCAGATGCCTTAGGGAGCACACAGCCAACAAGATAACCTGTTTCCCGTTGACACTCCCTTGCACCTGGCACAGAGAAAACCTACTTCTAAAACCAGGAGGTTGCTTATTATGGCTTGTAACCTGTGATGGTCTTTTCCTCCATGAATCTGTCCAAACCCCTTTTAAAGGCATCTAGGCCAGGTGCCATCACCACATCCTGTGGCAAGGAGTTCCACAGATGAATTACACACTGGGTAAAGAAATATTTTCTTTTGTCTGTTCTAACTCTCCCTCCACTCAATTTTAGTGCATGTCCCCTGGTTCTGGTGTTGTGCGAGAGGGAGAAGAATTTCCCTCTATCCACTCTCTCCATTCCATGCATAATTTTATACGTCTCAATCATGTCCCCCCTCAGGCGCCTTTTTTCTAGACTGAAAAGCCCCAGACGCTGTAGCCTTTCCTCATAAGGGAGGTGCTCCAGCCCACGAATCAATCTGGTCGCTCTTTTCTGCACCTTTTCCAATTCAACTATATCCTTTTTGAGGTGTGGTGACCAGAACTGGACACAATACTCCAGATGTGGCCTTACCATCGATTTGTACAAAGGCATAATGATATTGGCCGTTTTATTCTCAATCCCTTTTTTAAATGATCCCGAGCATGGAATTGGCCTTCTACACAGCCGTCGCACACTAGGTCGACACTTTCATCGACCTGTCCACCAGCACCCCAAGATCTCTCTCTTGATCCATCACAGACAACTCAGAACCCATTAGCGTATATGTGAGATTTTGGTTTCTTGCCCCAATGTGCATCACTTTGCACTTACTCACATTGAAGCGCATCTGCCATTTTGCTGCCCATTCTCCCAGTTTGGAGAAATCCTTCTGGAGCTCTTCACAATCCCTGCTGGTCTTCACCACCCGGAAAAGTTTAGTGTCATCTGCAAACTTGGCCACTTCACTGCCTATCCCCGACTCCAGGTCATTTATGAATAAGTTGAAAAGCACCGGTCCCAAGACCGATCCTTGGGGCACACCGCTTTTCACCTCTCGCCATTGTGAAAATTGCCCATTGACTCCCACTCACTGTTTCCTGGTCTTCAACCAGTTCCTAATCCACAAGAGGACCTGCCCTCTTATTCCCTGACTGTGGAGTTTTCTCAGGAGCCTTTCATGAGGGACCGTGTCAAACGCCTTCTGAAAATCCAGATATATAATATCCACGGGTTCGCTCGCATCCACATGCCTGTTGACCTTTTCAAAAAATTCTAACAGGTTTGTGAGGCAAGACTTCCCCTTGCAGAAGCCATGCTGACTCTCCCTCAGCAGAGCTTGTTCTTCTATGTATTTTAAGATTTTATCCTTAATGAGACTTTTCACCATCTTCCCTGGAACAGATGTTAGGCTGACTGGCCTGTAGTTTCCCGGGTCCCCCCTCCTTCCTTTTTAAAAGATTGGTGTGACATTAGTTATCCTCCAATCCTCTGGCACAGTGCCGTTTTAAGGGACAAGCTGCATATTTGGGTCAAGAGGTCAGCAATTTCATTCTTGAGTCCCTTCAGAACTCTTGGGTGGATGCCATCCGGGCCTGGTGATTTATTGATCTTTATTTTGTCAATTAAGTCTGAGACGTCTTCTCTTTTAGCCTCTATTTGACTTAATTCTTTAGTCAGTGGAGACCGTTCCGGCAGCGGTATTTGCCCGAGGTCTTCTGCCGTGAAGACAGATGCAAAGAACTCATTTAATTTCTCTGCAGTCTCCAAGTCCCCTTTTATCACCCCTTTCTCTCCCTCACCATCCAGCGGACCAACCGTTTCCCTGGCAGGTTTCCTGCTTCTAACATATTTGAAGAAGCTTTTATTATTCTCTTTTATGTTGCCTGCCATACGTTCCTCAAAGTCTTTCTTGGCTTCCTGTATCATCTTTTTACATTTCTTTTGCCACAGTTTGTGCTCCTATTTATTTTCCTCATTAGGGCAAGACTTACAGAAGGAAGCTTCCTTGCCTTTTATAGCCTCTTTAACTGTGCTTGTTAGCCATGCCGGCATCCTCCTGGACTTGGTCGAGCCCTTCCTCCTTTGTGGGATACACTCCCGCTGGGCCTCTATGACTGTTGTTTTAAACAGCCTCCATGCACTCTGGAGCAATTGGACTCTTTTTACCTTCCCTTTCAGCTTTTTTTTTAACTAGTCTCCTCATTTTGGGGAAGTCTGCCCTTCGGAAGTCAAGGGTTTTTGTGTCAGATTTGCTCGGCACTCTCCCCCCGACATGCATGGCGAAACAGATCGCAGCATGGTCACTGTTTCCCAACGGTTCGGTAACATTTACCTCCCTGACAAGATCTTGAGTGCCACACAATATCAAATCCAGAGTCACCTGTCCTCGGGTCGGTTCCGTGACAAGCTGCTCTAAGGCACAGTCATTTAACATATCCAGAAATCCAGTCTCTCTTTCATGACCTGAGCATGAATTGACCCAGTCGATGTGAGGATAATTGAAGTCCCCCATGACTACAACCCTGTCTCTTGTTGACACCTTCCTGATTTGCTTCCTCATTTCAAGATCCCCTTCAGGTTTTTGATCTGGAGGACGGTAGCATGCCCCTACTATTACATCACTCTTTGAGCCTGGTAATCTAACCCACAGTGATTCTACGGAGGAGTCAGAGCCCCCCTCCAGCTCTACTCTGGTGGATTCTACCCCTTCTTTGACATAGATGGCCACCCCACCTCCAACACGCCCCTCTCTGTCCCTCCTATAGAGTTTATATCCTGGAATTACAGTACCACTGGTTCTCCGCATTCCACCAGGTTTCTGTTATACCTACTATGTCAATGTTTTCCCTAGCCACCAAACATTCCAGTTCTCCCATCTTTGCCTGTATACTTCGGGCATTTGCATAAAAGCACTTATATACCTGGTCCCCCAAGAAGGGCTGCATGTTTGCACCTTTATCCCTGCAGCCTTCTGTCCTGCTAGACTGGCTGTCATGTCCCATCACGCTACCACTCCCAATTCTTACTCTGTTATTACTTGACTGTTCCCAATCCTCTGCACCCTCATTCCCTAGGGATGAGGAGTCCCGAACTGGATGCCCCTCGGCTCCTGTCGGCTTTCCCCCTGGGGTCAGTTTAAAAGCTGCTCTGCCACCTTCTTAATGTTACGCACCAGCAGTCTGGTTCCGTTTTGGTTCAAGTGAAGCCCGTCCCTCTTGTACAGGCCCGGCTTGTCGCAAAACGTTCCCCAGTGCCTAACAAACCTAAACCTCTCCTCCTGACACCAGTGTCTCATCCACGCATTGAGACCCCTGAGCTCCGCCTGCCTAGCTGGCCCTACGTGTGGAACAGGTAGCACTTCTGAGAATGCTACCTTTGGAGTCCTGGATTTGAGCTTCCTACCTAGCAACCTAAATTTGGCCTCCAGGACCGCCCGGCTACATTTCCCCACGTCGTTGGTGCCAACATGCACCACAACCGCTACCTCGTCCTCCCCAGCACTCTCTACCAGCCTATCTAGACGAGAGGTGATGTCCGCAACCTTTGCACCAGGTAGGCAAGTCACCATGCGGTCCTCACATCCGTCACAGACCCCCCTCTCTATGTTCCTGACTATAGAGTCACCCACGACAAGAAGCCCCCTTCCTCCCCTCCCCAGAGGAGTATCCATAGTGCGACTGGATACGGGCCCATTACCTGAAGAAGGGGTCCCCACTGTGGGATTGTTTCCCTCTTTTCCAGAGCGACGTCCTCCAGCCCTGAGACTCCCTTCCCTGGCAGCTGAGGAGCTGGCCAACTGAGGGTGGGATGACGCCTCCACATCCCTAGAAGTCTCACCCTGGTTCCTCTCTACCTGTCTCTGCTTCTCCAGGTCAGCAACCATGGCTTCAAGGGAGCGAACCCGTTCCCTGAGAGCCTGGAGCTCTTTGCACCGAGCACACACCCATGACTTGTGCCCAAGAGGCAGATAGTCATACATGTGACACTCAGTGCAAAACACTGGGTAGCCCCCACCCCTCTGCTGGCTGTCTGACTGCATAGCTTTTGAGTGTAAGTTATGGGTTTATCAAAGTTTGGGTACCTTAATGTTGTTGGAGCTCTCCTCTCTTCAAGGGAAGTGCCAGGCTGTGTGTGGGGCCTGGCTTCCTCGCCCCGCTGCTGAACTCGCCCAGCTGCTTAACTCACTGTGTCTTTTTTACCTTGACACTTTGTCCCAGTGAGGCACTTCATCCCAGTGAGGCCACTCGCTGCTCCTGAAAGGAGGCCGTGTAATGGCTGTGCTGGCCCGGGAACGGGACAGGGATGCAGCGGCCACCATCCCTGTCCCTCCCACGCCAGCTTGGCCAATGGCTGCCGTCACCACCTGCCCTGCCCCCGCGCCCACCGGCAGGAGACTTACCTTCCCCGGCGGCCGCAGGGTCGATCCGGTGGCGGAGTAAGGGCGGCCGGCCTCCGCACCGGCCGCCCTTACTCTAATGTAGTCGCAAACATGCTTTACGGCACGTCTGTGACACTTTAGAATGGCAGAGCGTGCGCTTCGCTGTGCTAAAGTTACGGTGGAGTGTGCTGTAATTCTAAGATTTATACCGGTCATGAGAATCTACGAACCTATATAAATATTGTGCTATTCTTGTGCCCAAATTTCTTTAGCTGTGAGAAGTTTCAGGGGCACAGGGTTACCTGAGGTTCCTTTAGAAGAAAAAAAAATCACTGGTTGTTGATGTCTTCGTAATATTTGCTTTAGTTAAAAATATGCAGATCTTTGCAGTGAGGCAGCACGTGCTCCTGTAAGCAACATCAACTGCATGTGAATTCTAAGCATGTTTGCACCTGCTATCTTCTCAGCTCCCATTGCAGACTCTCTCTGATTAAATCCCATTTCAATCTCTGTTTCTTTCAGAATCTAGGGTCCATGCTGGAGGTCCATGCAGCAGGATCCATGCTTTTATATTTAAAAAATATAGTAATTTCTTTTTGTATCTCCTTTATTTATGAATAAAAAGTAAGAAAACAACAAATAATGACGACAACAACAACAAATAATAATGACAACAAGCGCAAACTCTGGAAAGCGCTACTGGGCGCTTTACGGAGTTCGCGCCGGGCGCAGGGAGAAGATTGTCGCTGGAAGCGTCCAATATTCAAGATAAGTGGGGGAAAAGCATACATATACAAACACATGCCCAGTTAACAATTAAAAAAACCCTGAAAACAGTAAAAAAATGAAAAAAAAAACTTACGGGAGGTGCCAGGGGCGCCGGGTGGGGGCGCCGGGGGGCAGGGCGCTGGGGGGGCCTGCACCAACCTGCTCCGGGCGCAGCGACGCCACTGAACAAAACCAATAGAAAATGGAAAAAATGAGAAAATCTTGGATTACACGAGATTTCGTGATCCAAGATACTGCCAGCGCCCGGGTAAGTTTTAAAAAAAGAAGATGGTGGCGGCGAGCGGGTGTCGTCCGCCCGCTCTCTCACCGGCACGGAGCCAGTGAGGGAGCGGGCGAACGACAGCCTGCTGCTCGTGCCGCGCGTGCCTCCGGCAGGCGCGCACGGCCCGGGCAGCAGGCTGTGTTTCGCCCGGTCTCCCAGTGGCTCTGTGCGGTGCCGGTGGGAGACCGGGCCAGCCTGCAGCTGCCCGTGCCGCGCAAGCCTCCAGCAGGTGCGCACGGCACAGGCAGCTGCAGGCTGTCGTCCGCCCGCTCTCCCACAGTGCCACACGGAGCCGGTGGGAGACCAGGCCGCAAAGCCTGCTTGCCGGCGCTCGACGGGGAGCAGCAGCAGCGCGGGGAGCAGCAGCGCGAGGGTAAGTAAAGCTAATTTATTTAATTTTTAATAGGGAAATTAATTAAATAATTAAAAATTTCTGACTGCCCCTACACACTGCAAAATGGAATGTGTGTGCCCTGTTGACATGGGTACAACACCGGCACTGGAAAGTTGGTTAGGATTGCACTGTAAGTTTCTCAGCTCAGCTGTATCAATATCCAGGATGGTGTAGTGGTTTGGGAGTCGGACGTAGACCTGGAAGATCCAGGTTCAAATCCCCGCTCAGCCACGAAGCTTCCTGGGTGACCTTGGGCCAGTCACTATCTCTCAGCCCCACCTACCTCACAGGGTTGTTGTGAGGACAAAAAAAAAAGGAGGGGAGGAAATATGTACACCACTCTGAGCTCCTTGGAGGAAGGGTGGTATAAAAATGTGAAAAATAAATAAATAAATATCAAGGGAAATATTGCCTTCCTTACACACACAACAAAATTAACAGGCTTGAGTTAAAAATGTCATAGGCTGTGTGACAGCCACCCCCTTCCCTTCCCTTTGTGCTGTCAATTGCTTTCTATGTTCAGTGTTACAGCAACGTTGCCATTCATTCACTGATTCTTACAGGTATGCAACAGCATACAATGGTGGTCCTGAGTCGCTCTTATGGTTGCCTGTGATTTTAGTTGCCCCTTCCAGCTCTGAAGTGCTGGAAGTTTTATTGTGTACTTTTTTTAATTTCCACAAAACCAAACAGAACCCCAAAACGACAACGCGGAGTTGCCTGACTGACACTGTGCAAGGATTATGCATCTTCTATCCTACAATTGTGCAGAGCACAGTAATCTCCAAACAGAAAGTAAAGCCTTTGCAGATTTGTTGTATCAATCACCGAAACGGCAAAAAGTGTACTACTGTATTGCCTTTTCTGACACTTTTTGCCCTTGCGCGTCTGTCGGGCACGTGAGGGTTAAGTTCCTCAACACGCCTGGGGCGAGGGGGTGGGTCTGGATTCCTAAAATCACTAGAGGGGGAGGAGCAAAGACCACAACAAACGGAAAGATTGCAGCCGCAAGGTCTGATGGGATGACATCCGGGCAATCCCTAGGAGGCGCGGGATTGAAACATCTTAAAGGGACACGAAGGAAATAGGAAGCGTGAGTACGAAAGATCACCAGAGCAAGAAGGATCATGCGCGAAGACCACATTTCGTTCATACCGCTCACGAATCGTGTACGTTGATGCTCATGTGGTTGTATCCGCTTGTGCGGAAAGCACAGAGCGAGGAAGGAGGAGCTGTCGTCGCCGCCGCTAGCATGAGCTGCTGAAAATGCTAAAGATTTGCAAATGCTGTTCAAGACTTGGGATCATTCATTCGGGTTGTTCCTAATTTCAAGTCTTACGACGGGCTAGGATTGTTTCTAATTTGGACCAGTAGGGCTACCTAGATGTGTTTGTACTCTGGGAAATATTTCATTTGTCCAGGCCAGCAGAGGGATTCTGAAACTGGAGAAAGGTCCACCACCAAGGGGGGAGTTCAGTTGACTCATTTTTGGGTGGTGGTTAAAAAACCCAACCCATTTTGACCCGAGGCCATATTTCCCCAGAACTTCCAAATGCCAGTTTTTGACACATGTTTAAGGTACCCCCAAATAGAGAACACCATCTGCAAAAAAAATTCCCAGGTGTGCCATATACCTGTAGCATGGGTGTTGTAAACACCACTCATTGGGTTTAAAGTTAGCAGCCAGTCATTGAGGTTTAAAGGTTTAAATCATAGACCTGACATAGAACTGACAACACAAGATCTCAAACAAACATAGTTGTGCTGTACACACAGCTTCTGTACTTTAGGGTTGTGTAGGGGCATGTCCCAGCATAGTGCACCCCAAGTTACAAGTTCCTGCCTGCCAGGGTTTTTTTAATGGCCATTTGAACCCTTTAATTGCTGCAGCTGAAGTTGTGAGTTCATAAGAACATAAGAAGAGCCCTGCTGGATCAGGCCAAAGGCCCATCTAGTCCAGCTTCCTGTATCACACAGTGGCCCCACCAGACGCCTCAGGGAGCACAAGACAACAAGATACTTGTATCCTGTCGCCACTCCCCTGCACCTGGCACAAAGAAAACCTACTCCTACAACCAGGAGGTTGCTTATATCCCCATCATGGCTTGTAAACTGCTGTGATGGACTTTTCCTCCATAAATCTGTCCAATCCCCTTGTAAAGGCATCCAGGCCAGGTGCCATCACCACCTCCTGTGGCAAGGAGTTCCACAAACCAATTACACGCTGGGTAAAGAAATATTTTCTTTTGTCTGTTTTAATCCTCCCTCCACTCAATTTTAGTGGATGTCCCCTAGTTCTAGTGTTGTGTGAGAGGGAAAAGAACTTCTCTCTATCCACTCTCTCCATCCCATGCATAATTTTATATGTCTCAATCATGTCCCCCCTCAACCGCCTTTTTTCTAGACTGAAGAGCCCTACACTACACTGTAGTGTTCACCACTACAACGCTCAAACAAACATAGTTGTGTTGTGCACACAGCTTCTGTGCTTTAGGATTGTGTAGGGGGATGTCCCAGCACAGTGTACCCCAAGTTACAAGTCACTACCTGCCAGGGTTTTTTTTATGGCCATTTGAACCCTTTAATTGCTGCAGCTGAAGTTGTGAGTTCACCACTACAACGCTCAAACAAACATAGTTGTGTTGTGCACTACAACGCTCAAACAAACATAGTTGTGTTGTGCACACAACTTCTGTGCTTTAGGGGTCTCAGCACAGTGTACCCCAAGTTACAAGTCATTACCTGCCAGGTTTTTTTTTTATGACCCTTCAAATCCTTGAAATGCTGCAGCTTTAGTTGTGAGTTCAGCACAAAAACGCTAAAAAACATAGTTGTGTTCTGCACACAACTTCTGTGCTTTAGGGGTCTGTAGGGGTACGTCTCAGCACTGTGCACCCCAAGTTACAAGTCACTACCTGCCAGGGTTTTTTTTTATAGCTCTTAGAGTTAGTTTTTGCAAGATCGTCTTGGTTCTAGCCCTTTAATTTTTTTGAGAGACATTTAAATGCCTCGGCCATCAAACGTAATGACAGCTATCAGTTACACAAAGAGGCAGCTGTTCCCCATTTAGCTGCAGGCTAGTTCCTAACCTTTGAATGCACTTCTTAGTAGAAGAATGTCAGTTGAAAATTACTATATTTTACAATGATATATATCTTAGCAATGAGCTCACCGTAGCTGTATTGCTCAAAAGCAACAGGCACCTTGCAGTAGCTGCATGAGGCTGGAGACAGAATTGTGATTACTCCAACCTTCACCCCCTGTCCACAGCATGCCCTGGGCTCAGCCTGGGGGGGGGGAAGAACCCCCCCCAAATAAACAGCTAAACTGAGCTCCCTGCAACAATCCAGCTAAAAATCAGTATATAACGACAGCTACCTGCAAGGTACTTGCAAACAGTCAGTTTGAGGCTGGAGACAGAATTCTTAGTACCCCAACCTTCACCCCCTGCTAGGCTCAGCCTGAGGGGGGAATAGAAAAAACACACACCCAGAAACAAACAGCCAACTTACAGGAATAACATTAGATTTCCCTATAAGGACCAATGAGTGTTTTGAGCAACGCCTTGTGTTGCTCCTACTTACAGCTCTGTAAAACTGATCACCTGCACCTGAGGTGTCGGAAACAAAGTGGATTCAAAAGCCAGGGCCCTGGCCATGAAATAAAAAGCCAAAGTTTCATTTCTAATTTCAGTGAGGAGGGGGTACCCTGCAACCAATTCCTGCACCTCATTTTCCCTAAAAACAGTGATCTTTGCTTTTTGGGGGGGGGTCAGTGGGGTGACCCTAGAACTCTGAAAATTGTTTTAAAAAATAGTTTCGCCTGTCTAATTTCCACAAAAAAAATTCCAGAAAAATTGGGGGAAGACTTTTTTTTAAACTGTTTTCTTTCAGGCGTTGCTTGAAGCACTCACTCGGGTCGAATGGGTTAAATGGCCTCCAACCACTAGGAAATGCCACCCAGTTTGGCTTCTGTTGGCTAAGTTAAAGGTAATCTCCAGCTTTGCTGATACTGTATATTATACTGCCAGCCTCTTGGTGAGGCAGAGAGCAGAAGCAAAACAGAAACATGATAGTCTTTATTATACACTGTATACTAAAGACTATCATGTTTCTGTTTTGCTTCTGCTCTCTGCCTCACCAAGAGGCTGGCTGTGTGTGTCAAGAAGTACTAGAGCCAAGAAAAGAGTAACTGCTGTATGGTTAGGCTTACCAGATTTTCTGGCACCCTGAGGGGGGTGGAAGTGACATCATGGGGTGCGGGTCAAGGAACCATGATGTCACTTCTGCCAGAAGTGGGTGTGTCTGCCGGAAGTGGGACACGCAGGGGGCGTGTCCATGGATGTGGGCAGGTGATGTCACAGTATGGTAGGTCCTTCTAAGATGAGGGAATGTCCCGGAAAGAAACCAGAGGTGTCACTGTCTCTTACTTTGTGAGGTACATCTACATGAACGTGCTTAATTCTGCCTTCTTTAGACAATTAGAAATCGCAGACTTTGGGGCTCGTACACTAGCCCAACATTGTACTGTATTCTCTTCTCCCCTCTCCCCCCTTTTTTGCCTCACATCCAGCCTGATGAAGAGTTCTGGAGACCTTGAGGCTCAAGAATTTGGGTCATCTTGGTTGACCCGGCCCCCAATAAAAGTAATACGAGACCATGGCTTTGGGTTGCTTCTCATCATGGACCAAGGAACTGCAACACTCCTCTGTGTGAACAATAATTCAGTTGGAACAGTCGGACTCTCGAGTAAAGAACCAAATGGTCGTCGCTGGATGTTTTGGAGGATGAAGCCATAGTCTAGCATGGTAACTTGAATGAGAACCAACAGACGTGTCCGCGTGTGTGTGCGCGCGCACACACACGCACATGCAGGTAGTCCCTGACTTATGTACAGATTCTGTTCTGGAAATTTGTCTAGAAGTAGGAACAGCACTATTGCGCCAGAATGAAACACAAGGCTGGGCGGACTATGCCTGCGGGAAAGCGCAAGGTCGGACAGACCATGCCAGCATGAAAGCACCGACTCGGCCGTCCAGCTGGCTGTTGCCAGCTCAGTGATTTCACACCTGCACGAAAGCACAAAGCTGGAGAGATCATGTCAGTGCGAAACATAATCAAGGCTGAACAGACTGTACCTGCTGCACAAAAGTGTGACTGTCTGTCTGGTTCTTGCCGGTTCAGTGCTTTCTTGTCTGTGCTAAAGCACAAGGCTGGACACGGACAGACCACTTCTGTGCGCAAGCGCAGATGGGATTGTCCATAAGCTGGGATGTCTGTAAGTTTGGGGACCTCCTCTCTCTCTCTCTGTAAAAAAAAAACTGGTATGCTGCTGCCCAAACAAAGTGTATGTTTTATCCACTAGAGGGCACAAACATTATTTACAGTGTAGTTCTATGTTTATCAACTCAGAAGTAAGTCCCATTAAATTTTATGAAACTTCCTTTTTCAGGTATGATAAGTGTGATTAAAGCCCCTATCTTAGACATTTAAGTTATGTCTCTCGATTATCTTAATTGAATCCAAGGAAGAAAATGGCTCAATATTACTTTCTTTTCATGTGCTTAAAAATGGTGAGATTTCCATGCTCACAATTATTGTTACTTTATGAAGTGCTTAAGGTTTTGATAGATGGTGCTTTCTATTAATATTTCAAAATGCAATGTATTTGCAAATATACAGTATTTTAAAGACAGAACAAAAACCAAGAACAGAATGGACAAAAACTGCACCCTGCAAAAAAGAAAAGCCAAAAAGAGCACATTTAGCAGAAGAATATTTAGCTGATGCCAGAGCCCAAACAAAGATGGTGCCAAAAATGGCTCCTGTGGGAGGGACTTCCATAACTTGGGTGCCACCACAGAGAAGGCTCTTTCATGTATCGCCGTGAGATGTACCGTACTTCTGTTGGTGGAACCCAAAGAAGAGTCCTTTTAGGTGATCTCAAGGTATGGGCAGTTTTGGTCCTTCAGATATTCTTGTCCCAAAATCATTTGGGGTTCTTAAGGCGAGCACCTTGAATTATATTTGGAAACATATTGGCAACTGGTGGACATGAGAGATGCCGTGCACAATATGCTCTATACCAGGGGTGGCCAACCTTCCACCATTAGGGCTACTGTGTTCTTAAGAGTTGTGTAGAAGACAGAATCTTGGCAGCTGCAAGTGCTGATGGTGCTACTAAAGCAGCTGCACCTGCTGAAATGCCCTCACTTATGCAACCATTTAAAGGGCCAGCATTCATGTTGAAAGGTTGGCCACCACTGCTCTATACTATACGCCATAGGCAGCGAAGCGGTGGGAAGCAGTGCTACGTGGGCAGTGTGTCATGCATTCTCTTGCATTCTTTCCTCTCGTATGGCAGTGCGATGTCATATCGGTACTGCAGCTGAGCCCTGCGAGAGGAGATGGAAAAATTGAACTTCGGCCAATCAGCAGCTGAGTTCAGTGCAGTGGGGTGGGATGTGTAGGGAAGCAAACAGCCAATCAGAATCAAGTCTAAAAAGACTCGATTCTGATCGGCTGAAAGGCTGGACGACAGAGAGAGCCATTCAAGCCCCCCCCCAGAGGCTAGTATAAACAGGAAGCACGAAGCAAAGGCCGACTTTGCCTCGCGCTGTACCTTGTCGCCTGCGGTGTGTCACAGCCCTGAACTGAAGTTTCTGGATGATCTTCAAGGGCAGTCTCATGAAGACCTTGTTACAACAATCCAAACAAGATGTAACCAGTGCTTGGGCAACCATGATCAGGTCTGATTCACCCAAGAAAGGATGCAAGTTGAGCAAAAGTGCTCAGGGCCATGGCTGACACCTGAACACCCAGGTGCAAAGTTGGGTCCAGAAGTACTCCCAGGTTGCAAATCTGGCCTTTGGAAGAGTGCTAACCCCTCCAGAACAGACTGACAATCCATAACCTGGATCACAGGCCAGCAACCAACAGTACCTCTGTCTTGTCTGGATTTAATTTCAACGTTGGCCCTTCATCCAGCCCATTACAGACTACAGACAATGATTTGGGACTTTCACCAACTCCCTAGTGTCCAGTGGAATTACGATATAGAGCTGGGTGTCGTCTGGATCGCACCCAAGCCCATACACCCAGATGACCTTCCTCAGTGTTTTCAGATGTTAAATAACATGGGGGACAAGACTGAACTCTGTGGGACCCTACAGGCCAATGGCCGGAAGCCAGAACCTGCTAGAAACCAAAGAGAGACTCGCTGTGCTGCTGTTTCAGCTCTGGATCGCTGATCTAGAGCAGCTTGCACACCCCACACTGAGGGCTTGAAAGTGCTTTTAGGTGAAAAGGGGGGCAGAAGATCCTTGTAGCTTCTATTATGGAGCAAGCTTTTATTTTGTTCTGTGTGAATTAAATTGTCTAGTATTTTATATACATGATGCTGGGTGGATGTGTGTATTGGGGCCTGAGTGAATGGGTTCCATAATTGGGGAGGGGGAGATGCTACACTTTGGAGTATGTGAGGTGGGGATACGACAGTGGGAGGAGGGGGATATCCTGTTGTCATCTGTCAAAGAATTGTCAGAGAAGAACCAGGAAATTCCTAAAAAGCAGTTTATCAAGAAGGAAGCTCCAGAACTTCTTGTTCATTAAGAAGGAAGTTTATCAAGAAGGAAGCTCCAGAATGTTGGATGCAGGCCAAAGAAGAAAAAGGACAACAATCCTAACAGGGGCGTCATTTTTAGTCAATTAATTAATAATGCTTTCTTTCAGTCTTTTTCAAAAACCCTTTGGCTAGCCTGGCTCTCTGGTCTTGATCTTTGACTAGAATACTGTGGTTTATGAATTCGTATCACTACTGTTGTGATTATGCTTTTTTTCTGGTGAGGTGGGATTTTTAATTCTTATTGCTGTTTTGTGGCAGGGATTGTGTGATTTTTTTAAAAAAATACATAGTACTGTATGTTGATTAAGGAATGCTGAGCGCCGAAGAATAGATGCTTTCGAACTGTGGTGCTGGAGAAGACTCCTGAGAGTCCCTTGGACTGCTAGGAGATCAAATCAGTCAATCCTAAATGAAACCAACCCTGACTGTTCCCTGGAAGGACAGGTAGTAAAGGGAAAGGTATCCCTTGACAATTAAGTCCAGTTGTGTCCGACTCTAGGGAGCGGTGCTCATCTCCATTTCAAAGCCGAAGAGCCAGCGCTGTCCGAAGATGTTTCCATGGTCATGTGGCCGGCATGACTCAACACCGAGGTGCATGGAACGCTGTTACCGTCCCGCTAACGCGGTACCTATTAATCTACTTGCAGTTTCTTGCTTTCGAACTGCTAGGCTGGCAGGAGCCGTCGCATGGATTTGAACTGCCGACCTTTCGATCGACAGCTCGTTGTTCAGTGGTTTAACCCACTGTGCCACCCGCTGGCTCCGGAAGGACAGGTACTGAGGCTGAAACTCAAATATTTTGGCCACCTAATGTGAAGAGAGGACTCTCTGGAGAAGACTCTGATGTTGGGAAAGATTGAAGGCAAAAGGAGAAGGGGAAGGCAAAGGATGAGATGGTTAGACAGCATCACCGATGCAACGAACATGAAAATGAGCGAACTCAGGAAGATAGTGGAGGACGGGAAGGCCTGGTGGGATATGGTTCGTGGGATCACAAAAGGTCGGACACGACTTAACGATTGAACAACAACACTATGTTAAATGCTTCTAATTGTAAGCTGCTTTGTTTGCAACTTGTAAAAGAAAAGCAGGATATTTAAAAATATTTTGATGATTAAAGAGGGGCACTGACTAATTGGGAAACTGACTTAAAAACATTATTTTGAAGAATAGAAATCCACAGGTGTCAGACAGCTTGGTGCAGAGGTCTTCCTCCTTTGCCAGTGGGGAAAATGCCTCTCCTGCCTGTTGTGATATCCTACAAAGTAAGAAAGGAGTACTGTACTCTTTCTCCAAGTCTGTTTCTTTCATATTTGAATGTATGCAAATGTAATCCATAATCAATATATTTGAATGCAAATAATTACTTGATTTAAGGTTTCACAGTGCAGTCCTGCTGAGTTCAGTTCCCAAGCCAGCATCGGATTGCAGCTTTATTTCTTATTATAGCACA
Organism: Plestiodon gilberti rubricaudatus; assembly: GCA_026170595.1. Lineage (NCBI taxonomy): Eukaryota > Metazoa > Chordata > Lepidosauria > Squamata > Scincidae > Plestiodon > Plestiodon gilberti. Next base: position 43,237,996 of record JANXHW010000007.1, read on the forward strand.
ATCCTGGGTCTGTTTACTTGAGAAATTCCAGGTAAGTGTAACTTCCAGAGGGGTGGAGATTTGGGGAAGCTGATGCTTAGCCTCTGAGGTGCTACAACACTCTTCTTTGTTTTTGCTGCGGCAACAACAGGGTGACCCCTCTGGAAGTGATCACCAGTACTGAATCGACACGGCGCTGGTTTTGTATGCCTCCAAACCTGTTACAAGGCCAGCCCTGTTGCAGTTTCTCTTGCAAGTGACTGACTGATTGCTATGTTTCTAAAAACATTTCTTTTTCCTATATATATATATGGGGAGGATTTCACTGCAGGAATCTGCTGAAGTGGCCTGTAGTCCTGGAAAGCTTCTACTTAGAATACAGTAGTACATTACAGTACAGTAGTACATTACAGTAGTACAGTGGTGTTAGAGACTGGTGCCCTAAAGACGCTGCTACTGCTGCCGTTCCAGGCAAGCATGCAGACGGTTGTGACCTGATGAATGAAAAGGAGGGTTTGGATTTGTTTAAATGCCGGCGCATTCACTCGACAGTCAACCCCCCTCTGTTCAATGGAGCGCCTTGTCAGGGAAGCCGGCGCGGCGGAGAAGCTCACAGACAACGGACCCGTAAAGCCACCCCGGGCGCTTCCTCGGCTTTCTTTTTTCCTGCACGGATTTCCTGCACTGCCTGACAGCTCCCCTAAAGGTCTACTTTGAAGTAACGCCCCTTGACGCGCCGACTTTCTCCTCAGAGGAGCGCGGCCCGGCAGGCCTCTCCCCCGGCCCAGCCTCCCAGGGCCTTCCCCGCCCGCTCGGTCCCTCCTCCTCCTCCTCCCGCCTCGCTCGATGCCGGCCCGGGAGCGGCCAGAGGGAGGCACCGACAAGCCGCCGCCGCCGGAGCAGCAGCAGCAGCAGCAGCAGCAGCCGGGCAAGGCCTCCCTGCGTAGCTGTGGTAGCGGCGCCGTCGTCGTCCCCGGTGAGTGAGGAGGCAAAGGGAGGGAAGGCGAAGCGGGTGGCCGCAGCTGGGGGGAGCCGGTGCCCGGGCCGGGGCCGAAGCGCGGCGTTTCCGCTCCTTCTGCCCCCCCCCCGTCCCCCGTGTTGTGTTTTGAAGTCCCGCCGGGTGCGAGCTTGAGGTGGTGGGAGAAAGGCGGATTCGTGGGAAGGGCTGCCTTTGCTGTGTGCCTTTCTCGCTCTCGCAGACACGCGTGTGCGTCTCAACAGACGCGTGTCTTTCACACATCAGTTCTCCTTGGGCTTGGTATTGGTCTAGGTGTGTGTGTGTGTGTGTGGGTGCGTGGCCAGGTCCTGGGCTGAAGGGCGTATTTGGCTGAGTACATGCACGCGAAGGTGTGTGTCTGTCAAGCGAGCATTGTGCCTTTCCCGATGGCCCACCCACCCGGACGGACACGCTGGAAAGGGGCCTCGGGGTGTGTCAGCAGCTTCCTGGAGTAATGAGGTTCTCCCTCTTTAAAACCTTGCGTAGCAAAAAAGGTGTATCTCTGATACATCGGCTCCCTTTATTGTGTGCAAGGTTCTGGGTTTAGGCATGCGATGCTTGTGTGAATGAATGAATCAATGAATGCAGGCAGGCAGGTGTGTGCGTGCACAAGAGTCAGCCTTGTGTCTTATTCATACCGACTACTCTGTGTGTAACCATCATCTTGTTTCATTCTGCACAAGCATTCCCTTTGAACTGGCCTAGATGTGTTGCTGTGTGAAACAGGTCTTTGGCATAAGGGGTGTGTGGCAGAATGTATGTGGGGAGGGCCTTGGAGCGAGCCAAGTTTTTTGTGTGTGTGTTACTCAATCTCACAATTGCAAATGCAGGAATTCTCTTTCATCTTCTCCTTTTAAACTGGAATAGGTATGCATGTTTAATTTTTATCTCCTCCTTCGTGAAGCAGCTCAGGCTACCTGGTTGTTCCCCTTCCATCTTATTCTCACTGTGAGACTCGGAGATAATGACTGACTTTAGGGTGGGCTTCATGGCAGATTTGAACCCCAGTCTTAGGCTGACACTGATTGCTATGCCACACTGGCATTTTGTGTGTGTATGAGTAGAAGTCAGAAGATGCTGAGTTTTTTAAAGTGGGGTGTGGTCAGTGAGCCAGCTTGTATCTTTTCTTCCCCCCCCCCCCCATTTTTGTTGGCAGCATCTTCTTTGAGGAAGCTGTGTGTGTGTGTGTGTGTGAGTGTGTGAGAGAGAGAGAGAGAGAAAATTCCCTTATCTTGGCAGTGCTGTATGTGTGCGCCAGTCACATCCACAAGGCACTGGCGACGCTTTGCATGTATGTATATAGGATAAGGTGCTCCCAGTTTAATGCATGTGATTTCTCAGGTTTTTGGAGAGAGGATTCTGGTAGAGTTCCTATACATGGCAAGCAGAAATTCAACAGGTACCAGTAACCCATTTCTGGGCATGTAGCAGTGGTAGGAAGCAGCTTTCTCTGTTGTGCACATGGCCTGAGAGTCATAATTCTTGCTGTGGGGTTCTGTGTACTGCTGAGGGACCGGACTAGCTTAAGAAAGTTGGAAGCTGATCTGGGCCTCGCTGTACTTTTCAGCCTCCTCGTATCTCTCAGCCAGGCTGTTTGAAAGGTGCAACTTTGGTGCCTCCTTGAAAAAACAGTAGCTGCCTGGCAAATCAGTTGCAGAAGGGGTGTAGCGTTTTGGGGATGGCAGGAGACATTTGGCAGAAAGCAGGTGTAGTTGGGGTAATTTCTGGGAATACAGGGGCGGGTGGTGGTGGTTCTGGAAAGGTCATTTTTCCTCCGCATGTCTGCACTATGCTGGTGCTTTGGCTTCAGTTGTCTGCTTTTTTCAAAGCAGCACAGTAAAAGACTTTGCTTTGCACCCTCAATATCTTTAGCAATCTCCTGTGATAATGATATTCTTGTAAGGACTGGCTTGGTGAGGCTAAAAACTACAGAGCCAGTGGTAAAACTTTTATCACTGGCTCTGTAGTTTTACCAAAGGATGCTTTCTATCCATGACATCTTAAGGGCCTCTTGGCCTATCACAGATGTTTGAGAGCCGTAAGAGAGATGTTTGAGAGCCGCAATATGTAAGAGACATTTAAATTCTTAAATATATTTACTCACCATGAACATTAAGCTTACGGTACATTTTAATCCAGTGGACTCTCATTTTATACCTGGTAAATAATTACAAAACTTGAAAAATTCTTATTTACCTTTTATATTCATTGTGATGCAAAAAGGAGCTCAGCCAACATATTTCCGAGAGGCGCACATTATACATCAAAGAGGAGCCACAGTTTGGCCACCCCTGGCCCATTATGTGCTCAGCATGCATGTGCTAAAAGCATAAACTTATCACAGGAGGCAAACATGAGTCTTGGAAGATGTTCACAGTGGCACATTGATGTGCATGTGTGGCGGGGGGGCAGTGATTGGCGGGGGTTCTCGGCTACATGCACTTAACATTTCAAAACCTTTCCGTTTAAATATTAAGCAACATTAGGCAGGAGGACCACATGAAGCAATGAGATGTGAGGCTATCTCAAAGATGCTTAGTGCTGCTTCCTACAAAGTGAGTAGACCTTTTGGTGGGCAGAAGAGCTGTGTGTGTGTGTGTGTGTGTGTGTGTGTGTGTGTGAGAGAGAGAGAGAGAGAGAGAGAGAGAGAGGAGTGGACACCTAGTCCTGTAACATTCAGTAAAGAGTGTTGTTGAGTGTTGTCAGTAAAGAGCCATGTTGTTCTTTCCTCACTTGAATTGTGTGACTAGGACGGGAATTTAAGAGCACGGTGGATTACTTGAGCATTTTCAGTAAATTGAAAGCAGTGTTCAAGGCCTCACTTGGGCTGTGTAGCAAGGAATCTGTAGGACAGCCTGTGCCAGTCCGGAACAAAATCCCTCCATTGTCAAAAATGTAACTTAGTTGGCCAACAAACGCCCCCTTAAGATATCAAGTTAGGAGCACTCATCTAAAACATCATGCATACACCCAGCAAGTTGTGTGAGGACAGCAGTGGAGTCAACAGGTTCTGCTCTTGTCCTGCTGTGAGACACACAGGTGTGTCTTGGTGAGGCAGAGTCTTTTGTTGCAGTGCAGTTGTGCATCATCACATTCAGGTGTCTGTTCCTTCTGCTCCCTTTAGCCGTGAACTTCAGAGGGCAGCAGTTTTAAGCACATGCTAGTTCTTTTTGCCAGAGGTCAGGCTGTGTGTGACTCTTGTGTGCTGTGTCAGAACATACCTGGCGTGTTGATTCATCAGGTGGGTGCGGGTGTGGCTCAACTTGCATCTCGCGGAGAGCGAGTTCTAGCCGTGGCGTGCGGAATGTGAGCTTTCTGTCTTTTTGCCATGTTTCTCCCGTGCCCACCTCTCTCCTCACTGCTTGCATGAAGCAAGGCAGTTTTTCACAAGAAACGACCGACCCTTATCCTGCGAGAGCAGCAGGCACTGCAAACTAGGGCCAGGTGAAGCAGCGTTGGTTAGGGATGGGGCCTCCCTGAAGAGGGTGGAGCCCTGGTGTGCAAATACTGCAAATCCTCCAGGCTGACTTGCTCAGAAGGGTGACATTGTTGCCTGGGTAAAGGTGGCTTTTTGTGGATTGACTTTGCTCTTTAACCTCCTTAGCCAAGGCTTTTCTGCCCGCACAGTGGCAAATCCAGTTTTGGTTTAGATGGTGGTGCCTACCTTGGGAAAGGGTTTGGCTATTGCTGTGAATAAGAGGAGACCTAGGCTCTGTAAATCTTTCCTGATTATGCACCATTTGAGAGGGGCTGCCTTATCTTCCTTTGGCCATTCCAGCCTGGCCTTGGCACAGGAGACGGTCATTCTGCAGACCAAACTATGTGCGGCCGGGTTACTGTTTGCTTGTACTGAGGACCCGGTGTCCAGGAAGGAAGCCTTGAACTGTTATGTTGCCAAATGAGGGAGAGGAGGAACTAGTAAGTAAACCTCCAGCAAACATCGGGAGAGCCCTGGTGGATTGGATCAAAGGTCCTTCTGGTCCAGTCTTTTGTTTCCAGCAGTGGACAGCCATGTGCTTCTGGAAAAAGTACACAAGCAGGGCATGAAGGCAACAGCCCCTCCCTGCTGTTTGTACTCGGCACCTACCTGTTGAAAGTATGCTACCTCTGAATATGGAAGTTCTGTTACCTGTCGTGGCTCCTTAGCATTGATAGACATTCTCTGTCACGGCTCTCTTGAAGGAACCCTGCGAGCTGTCATTTTGTGAAGGACTGAGCATTTTCTCTTAGTAAGCCACCAGCCTTCATATATAGAACTCAACACATTCGTGGAATATAGTTCTGTCAATGGTTATTAGCCCTGATAGCTAAATGGAACCTCCATGTTCAGAGGCAGTATACCTCCAAATACCAGATGCAGGGACAAACAAGCTGAAGTAGTCCCCTGCCTGCCCTATTTCCTGGAGGCTGACTGGTGTTAGAAACTGAACGCTGGATTAGACAGGCCTTTGGTTGGCCTTCATATAAACAATTGCTTACGTTTTAACTACAATTCCCAGGATTCCTGGGTGTGCGTGCGTGAACTCCTGATATATAAGCTGGTTTAGGAGTGATTTATACTTGTAGCGCAGATTAGCTTCAAGGTGCAGCACGGAGGGGGAAATGCCAAGGAGCTGCCTCTTGTGGATCTAATAGGGTGCTTGAAGTGTTTTAAGCTGGTAATTAATTCACGTGAATGGTCTTAGATGAAAGAGGAGATTCTCAGGAGAGGCTTTAAATACTTCTGTAATGATTTCTCTTTGGCCCTCAAGGTTCCCTGGCCTCTGCCTGTCTGGGAGGTGGAATCCCGGCAGGATCGCGGGATGCAGTTCTGCTGTCGATGTCTGCTAGCGGCCCACGAGGCCTCTGCCCTTCCATTGCAGAAATGCAAGCCATTGAAAGAGCCACTGTTCTTGAGATTGCTGTACTGTATCCTGGGATGTGCCTCCCCCCCCCCCCCCGCGTCCCCTTCAGAATTCTTCTTGTGGTAATAAGCAGACTGTTATCGACATGGCCCTGCAGGGAACATATCTGTCACTTCTCTCCCCCCCCCCCCACTTTCCTTGAGGAGGGTGCAGCTGGGTGAAGAAACTCTTAAGTTCAATGGGGAAGAAGAGAGAGACCAGCTTGCTTCAGCAGACCCAGGACAGACGGGGCTTCTGTTCCTTCAACAAGGGCCTTTGTGAGCAATTGAGAGACTACATGACTCCGAGAGTGGTTTGCTTGGAGCAGGGCCCCCTGCTCACAAGGGGTGTCCTCTCCGTGTTAAGAGCTACTGAATGAGGACAGAGTGACCCAACAGAGAGGAAAGCCCTCTCTGTTGTAAAGCATCCAGGATCTGTGCTCCACTGAAACAGCTTGTAATGTGGCATCTCTAGACAGTGGATAGGAGTTTTCTCTTAAGAACATCTGGACAGCAGCATTCAGTGTGGAGTGGGGGCTGAAACTGTGCTGGGGCTGGACTGGGATGAGTGGGGAATCAAATCCCAGCTTGGCTTAAAGCTTTCTAGCTAGCCTTGACCAAGTTACTCTCTTTCCCCCCCCCCCCACAGTGTGGTTGTGAGGATAAAATGCCACACTGAAGATCAAACTATTTGTTAGTTCAATGTGTGTGTTAATTCAGTAAATAGACTAATCTATCTCTCCCTCTTCTTTCCCCCACCCCACCCCGTCACTGCGGCTGCTACTTGCTTTGGTTAAAAAAGCTCCTGTCTGCACTAATGGAGGCGTGTTTTTCTAAGGACAAACAGCAGCCGCAGGTGGTGGGGTGATGCAGGCTGGGACTCTGGCTGGGGGCAGAGAGAGAAACCCCCTCTGTGCCTTGCTGCACTCCTGCTCTACAGGGCCCAATTCAGCTGTTGTTCACTGCAACAAGCGTGCCAGTTTTTAAGCAAAGCATGCCATTGCTTACAGCAATGAAGTCTAGCTGGATCCTGAGCTCCTTGGAGGAAGGGGTAGGGGACCTGTGGCGTAGCTAAGGGGGGGCCAGGGGAATACAGGGCCCCGGGTGTCAATTCTCTGGGTGTGTGTTCTGCGCCGTGCTGTGCCAGCCAAATGGCGGCCTGTGCGCACCCTGCAGCGCTCTACAGCAAAGCGCTAATCTAGCGCTGAACAGCTGAGTGGTGATGGGAATTTAAACCCCAGTGCTGATCAGCTGTTCAGTGCTAGATTAGCGCTTTGCTGTAGAGCGCTAGGGTAGAAGGAGACGACTGGAGCTTCTGTCACTCCCTGGTTTGGCACCCCCCCCCCCCCGTGGCTTCTGTCACCCTCCTCTGGTGGCAGAGGGTGCCAAGCCAGAGGAGTGTGTGACAGAAACTCCAGCTGCCCCCCTCTACTCTAGCGCTCTACAGCAAAGCGCTAATCTAGCGCCCAACAGCGGATTGATGCTAAGGTTTAAATCCCCAGCGCTGATCATCAGCTGTTTGGCGCTGGGGTTTAAATCCCCAGTGCCGAACAGCTGGTGGGCATTGGGGATTTAACCCCAGTGCTGAACAGCTGATCGATGCTGGGAATTTAAAAAAAAAGCCTCCAGTCTTTCACTCACTCCCCCCCCAGTGTGCTGTCACTTCCGGGTGTGACTTCACTTCTGGGGGCGTCACAAGGAAGAGGGCCTCGGGTACCACAGTGGCTAGCCTCTCTACTGTAGGGGACATCAACATAGACTGGGATCCAAGGAACCGCTTCAGGCATGCCTTTTGACTTGAACAGTACCTATTTAACAGTTTCTGCCCCCCCCCCCCCGGGGCCCCAGTGTGGCTTGCAACAAGGGGATAATAAAGCCACAAAAATAAAATCAAATGATAAGAACGATTTTAAAAACAATCGGAACACATGAAAACTCCTCCTCAGCAGTCAGGAATCTATTCAGCTACCTCAGCCTTTGGTGGCAAAATCTTTGAATAGGTCTTCCACCCCTGCGGAGGTTAGTTGTTCCAGAAAACTTAAATCTTATTGGGTAGTAATCGGTGCATGTCAAAGTAACATCTCTCACATTCAGATCATTGTCATCCTGTCCAGTCGCACACACTGAATTGAATGTGTGGGGTTTGATGATCCTTGAGGCAGGCCTATGGTTGGTAGTTGACTCGGTCGCTTCCCGTGGTAGAGCCCAGAGCTGGCCTGAGGTCTCCTGACACGGAGGCAGCATGCCCAGCGTTGCTCCCCTTCCCTGATCATGTGCCAGCAGCAGCCTCTGCTCCTCCTCCCCTTCACATTTTCCCTTCCACTCTGTCCCTCTCTTCCTTTTCCAATCCAGGGAGTGCCAGGAAAAGGAGAAGCAATGGAAGCAAGTAGGTGGACAGAGACAAGGGCCTTCCACCAATCTGCTGCCTGAGGCGACTGCTTCAGTTGGCCTCATGGATGGGCCGGCCCTGGGAGTGGATTACAGTGTGGATGATGAAATGCCCCAGAGCAATAATCTGGGGGAGGTCAGCACTGTCCCCACCAGCTCGGATAGGAAGACTGTAGGGCTGTGGAGTCTATGGTGCACCAAAATAACTCCTATCTTGGTTACCCACCACCAGAATTGCGTGATTGTTGGACAGGGTGCCAGAGGGATGGAGTCATGGTGGATTACTGCAGCAGCACCACCAGGCTGTGCCTAGTGCTGCACTCCGATGTGACAGGCAGAATTGGGAGAGATTTAGTCTTCCCTCTTCACCCAACTAGGCCTCGGTTATGCAAGGTAGGTCAACTTGTTCCTCCAGGATTAAGTCCTGGCTAACATAAGTCTTATTGTTAGGTGACCTGGTATGAAGCAGCAGCAGTTTAAGGACCAGGACCATCAAGATTGGGGGACGAGCTGGAAGAGATGAGAACACACAGTTCAGCCCTGTAACGCCCACTGCCCTACTTTCCTCTACCCACCACAGAATCAGTTGCAGCACCCCAGCCTCTGATTACTTTCCAAAACGCATCTATCGGACAGCCTCAACCATTCTCTCCCCCACCCCCCCAATAAAAACACAGAACACCTGCATGGAGTATACCACAACCAAGCAACCCAAGGGCAACTAGCTTGTAAACCTCCACAGACATAGCAAGCCCAGCTGTAGTCGTCTCTGGGATCCACCACAGCTCCTTTAGCATTTCTACAAGGGCCGCCCCAGCCCTACAACCATTGCCTTCTGTTTGGAGCAAATAGAACAGAGACCAGTCAGTCACTGGGATTGGCAGACTGTCCACTGTGGGTTACCATGGAAGGTTTTTAGGAGCAGCTCTCACCCGCTCACGTTATAACCTGCCAGTGATCCACACCAGACCTGCTGCCATCAATTCTAGAGGAGAGAAAACCCCGCCACACACAGTGCAGACCCCCTTTTAATTGAGGCTTCAGTCCACTGGGAGTGCCTTTATTTATTTTTATTTATTTTCTGTATTTATATACTGCCTTTCTCATCATCAGATTTCTCATCAGATTTATTCAAGGCGGTTTACACAGGCAGGCTATTCTAGACCCGAAGGGTCTTTACAATATTGTAAACAATATTCATATATAGAACCTTTCCATACCCCAGATATTTCCCCTCCGAGTGTAGCCCTCCTTCTGGTTTGTGCTCTGCACTTCCAAGCTTCACAATTCACCGCAGTTTGCACTCAGATGGTTGTCTAGATGTTCTCTCTCTAGCTGACTCCTCCGCATTCCACCCTCTCATGGTGTCTTCTCAGTGTCTCTGCGAGGTCCGTCAGCAGCCAGCTTCTGCCTCCCATCCAAGTGAGAACCGAGGTCGACCCTGCTTAGCTTCTTCAGGCAGGGCACTGGCTCAATGAGTGGCCCAAAGGCGCAGGGACGTCCAAAGGGTGGCCCATCATCTGTGGCAGATGACCAGAAATAGCCCTTGCTTCCTGGAAGTCAACCAGCAATGGCATGACGATGATGTGATGTGGGGCACCTGAGTGGGGCACCTCCTTCAGTCAGATGGTGTACTTTTGGCCTCAGCAAAGTCCTTAGTTCCTGCGCAGTGGCTTCAAGAGACTGGGGGGGGGGGAATCAAAATGGCTTTCCCCAATGCAGATGGCCCTGCTGCTGTAGGCTGTTCCTGGTCTGCATTATATTCTTTGTCCTTCTTTGTCCCCTGCATCCACAACGCAAACTGTTTTTGGAAGTCCCCTCTTTTTCAGAGGTGGCTTGCCATGTGGCATAGTGGGGCTGCTGTTTGAGAACATCCTAAGAGCCCTGCTGGATCAGGCCAAAGGGCCATCTAGTTCAGCTTCCTTCACCCAGTGTGGAATTCATCTGTGGAACTCCTTGCCACAGGATGTGGTGATGGCACCTGGCCTAGTTGCCTTTAAAAGGGGTTTGGATAGATTCATGGAGGAAAAGACCATCACAGATCTGGTGGGGACACTGAGATACAGGAAGCTGGACTAGATGGGCCTTTGGCCTGATCCAGCAGGGCTCTTCTTATGTTCCTGTATCTCACAGTGGCCCCACCAGATGCCTCAGGGAGCACACAAGACAACAAGATACCTGTATGCTGTTGCCACCCCCTTGCACCTGGCATACAAAGATAACATACTTCTAAAACCAGGAGATTGCTTATGGCTTGTGATGGACTTCTAATGATGATGATGATGATTAATAAAATACCAGTATTTATATACAACCTTTTCTTGGTCATCAGATTTTTCCTCTGACTTTAATTCAAGGCGGTTCACATAGGCAAGCTCTCTAAACCCCTGAAGGGGTTTTTACAAATACAAAGTTCTAATCTTACATAGAACGCCTTCATTCCAGATGGTTTCCTTCACAGTCTGGCTTCTCTCTGGCATTCGCCTCCCACGCTCGACTGACGGCGACTCTGTCTCCCACTCAGAGTGCTCTGCATTTTTCCTCTCTCACCGAGGGATTCTGCAGATTGTCAGCGACGTGTCGACAGCTCATGGATACTTCCGGGTGACTTGAACTGGCGTCCTCGGATCTTCAGGCATATATGGCAGCAACTCTCCCACTGAGCCAGACCTTCTGACTTTTCCTCCATGAATCTATCCAGTCCCCTTTTAAAGGCATCTAGGCCTGGTGCCATCACCACATCCTGTGGCAAGGAGTTGCACAGATTAATTACATGCTGGGTAAAGAAATATTTTCTTTGGAAGCAGCCCTCCAAGTCCTCCTTGGATGTATAGAGCTTGCTTATTTTATTTATTTATATACAGTACTGCCTTTCTCTGTTTTTATACAGCATTCAAGACGGTTTACATAGGCAGGCTTATTCAAACTAACATTTTTCAGTGGGGTTTTACAATATTGTACTATGGAACTCTCAAAACCCTCAATAGACCAGATGTTTTCCTTCACTGCGTGGGTTATCTGTTCTGGCTGCAGGCCTTTTGAGCTTACGCAGCAACCGTAAATCAGCCAAGGCAGGATTCTCAAGCTGTTCACTGTTCTTGCCATCTGACCTTCTCTTCACAGACTCCCACTGCGGGGCTCATCAGCTCAGCAGTGACTTCGTTCTTCCACAACTGGTAACTGCAGCTTGTCAGTCCAGCATTCTTGTCTCCCGTCCAGGGCATAGATTCCTGCTTAGCTCTTCAGGCAGTACAGCAGCTCAACCATCAGACCACACCTCCTGCCCTATTGGCCTGAAACGCATCTATGGTGCAGCCAGATTTGGAATACTGTGTACAGTTCTGGTCATCCTCAAGAAGGGTGTTGTAGAGCTGGAAAAAAATATAGAAAGGGGCATCCAAAGTTATGGGGGTCTTGTTGAGGAAAGCCTACAATGTTTGGGGTTGTCAACTCACCATGGCTGGGGGGGTTATTGCTGTCTGCTTTGAAGCTGGTAGTCATGCACCCCTGTCTGAAAAGGCCCTCCCTAGGTTCTGCCATATTGGTGAATTTCCAGCCATTTTCTAACTCCCTGTTTCCAAGGAACCAAGAAGTGGTGGTGTCTCAGCTCCAGAGTGTCTTGGATACAACTTATTATCTAGACCCCTTCTAAGCTGAAACTATCGATCACGATGCCCTTCTGGGTCAGATGGCTGGGCTGGGACTCGGAGGCACTGTTTTATGGTGGTTTTAAAACAATAAAACCACTGGGATATAAAAAGTTTGAATAAAAAAATCCTGCTCTGTGTTGTGGACTGTCAGAAAACCAGTTGGTTTCTCTCTGTGTTGTGTTCCCGGTTTGATGTACTTCAAGAAACTTTCCGCTCCTTTTAGGACCACAGCGTACCTCAGTCCTGATGGAAGATTGATTATGTGCAGAGAAGCAGCATCTTGCAAAGAAGCATTTTGTTTCTGAACCAGTTGGGCTGGCTGGTGTGGAAGTATCGCCATGAACGTGATATTTAATTCTTGGGAGCAGTAACTGCAGCATTTACTTATTTATTTAGTTATATGAAAATGTATATCCTGCCTTTCCTCTCCAGCAGGGAGATGCCCAAGGCAGCAAACACTCATTTTAACAGTAGGCAAGCATTTATTTATTTTTTAATATTGTTTTCCAGACATGCAAATAGCTACTTGCCTGGCTGGCTGTGAGGAGAAGGCAGCACTCCCAGACAGCCAGGCAGGGAGGGTCTGCAGAGCTAAGGGGAAGATAGATTGCTCTTCCAGGCTGTCCGTGTGCCACAGATGATTGCTATTGATATAAAGGGCTGGGTGGATGGGAGAGTAAATACATGTTTGTTTTCCATGGGCTACTAATTCTGCCAATGTATTTACAAGACTGTTTCTTTCACCACAGAGACACTGGCGGGATCAAGACTTTGGAGCCTCTCTGGCCGCTAATACCTTGCTGCTTTTGAACCTGAACCTCTCCCGCGACCATCTTTCACCATGTTTAACTTGATAAAGAAGGACAGAGATGGGTCCAGAAGGGACAAAAAAGAGAAGAAGGAGAAAAAGGAGCGGATGTCGGCTGCTGAGCTGAAGAGCCTAGAGGAGATGAGCCTGCGTCGGGGCTTTTTTCATCTTAACCGGTCCTCCAAGAGGGACTCCAAAAGTCGGCTGGAGATCTCTAGTCCCATTCCTATCAAGGTGGTTAGTGGTTCTGACCTGCACTTGACTGACATTGACTCAGACAGCAATCGGGGGAGTGTGATCCTCGATTCGGGACACCTCAGCACAGCCAGCTCTAGTGATGACCTGAAGGTGGATGACACGAATTTCAAGGGGTCTGTGCTGCAGAGGGCTGCCAAATTTGGCTCGCTGGCCAAGCAGAACTCCCAAATGATTGTCAAGCGGTTCTCCTTCTCGCAGAAGAGCCGCGACGAAAGCACCTCGGAAACGTCCACGCCATCCGAGCATTCGGCTGCTCCTTCCCCGCAGGTGGAGACGCAAACGCTGGAGATGCAGCTTGCCAAACAAGGTGGGCAGCTGGGACTTCTGCGTGCTCCGTTGACATCTGCCTCACGAAGCAGGCTGCCGGAGGTAGTCGGCAAGAGGTTCCCTGCTGACCTGAAACTCCCCCTAGTGGTGCCCCCTCAGCCCCCTGTGCCCAGGCAGCTGGAGCTGCAACGGCGGAACACAGGCGACTTTGGCTTTTCACTGCGTCGCACCACCATGCTGGACAGGGCCGCCGACGGGCAGGTGTACCGGCGGGTGGTGCATTTTGCTGAGCCAGGTGCTGGCACAAAAGATCTGGCCCTTGGCTTGGTGCCGGGTGACCGGCTGGTGGAGATCAACGGTCGCAACGTGGAGAATAAGTCCCGGGATGAGATTGTGGAGATGATCCGGCAGTCGGGAGAGACGGTGCGCCTGAAGGTGCAGCCCATCTTGGAGCTGAGTGAGCTGAGCCACTGCTGGCTGAGGAGTGGGGAGGGTCTTCGCCGAGCAGCCTTTGATGTAAGTACCTGCCTTGTTTGTGGGCACAGTTGGAGAGGTGCAAGAGTGGAGGGCTATGGGAGGTGGCTACCCAGAAGGTCCCAAACCATCTTCTAGGGGCCTGGCTGCCGGGCTGGGTTGATGGGATTTGTTGTGGCATCTATGCCTGGTGTTGGCTGACCACCCTGGTTCAGCAAGGTCAGTTTTGCAGTTCCTGTGCCTGGCCATGGACTGTGGTTGGTAAGCAACATAGCAACAGGTCTGCCTGGGAAAGGGGCAGGGAGTGCTTGCAAGTAGAGTATTTTAGGCCTGCAGAGAAACAGAATTTCCCTTCTGAATGGTGTTGGGGGGAGCAGAATGGAGTGTAATGTCGCTTGAATTGAAAACATTTTAATTGAACATTTTACTTTGATATTGCAGAAGAGGATTTTGCAGGGAGGGAAGATAACCCTGCGTTGCTGGTGGTTTATGTGCCTAAAAGATTATGAAGGTTCTTGAAAGCTTCATTCTGGGATGAAATCCTCCCCCCCCCCCCGTGTGTTTCTGATGATTAAAGGGCAAAGGATGTGGAAGACCTTAGTTCCCAGAGAGAGGCTACCCTTAATAGACCAGCTGGGCTGTTTTACAAGGAAGGAAGGCAGGAGCGGAGCTGAATATGCAAATGAAGATAGCTGCTTTATGATGGTCAGACACGTGGGAAAGGCAAAAAAGGGTTTCTTTCCCTGCTGTGGGTTCAGATGGTTGGTGGTGGTTTGAGAAGTTTCCCTTTTGTGAAATATCCAAAGCCATCTAGGTATATCTGGGTTGGATAGGAAAATAAGCTTTGAGAAAAAGGATCGTCAATGATGTAATACCGTATTGTCCCGAGTATAAGACGCACCTGATTATAAGACGCACCCTTAAAGTTTGGTGCTATTAAAAAAAAATAATTACATCACTGGCATTAAATTGCAACAGCCTGATTATAAGACGCACCCCTAGTTTAAAAACTAGGAGAAAAAAGTGAGTCTAATACTCAGACCAATACGGTATTTTTCTGGGTGTGATCTACCTACTGTACTCTGTAGTAGTAGTAGCAGCAGCAGCAATAATATGTTGATGTCATAGATTTAGTAGTAGATTATACTAATACATTTCCAGTGTTCCGTTCAAAGCACTTCATGTAGCTATCCTTAAACCAGCCTTGTAAGGCAGACCAGAAATATTATCCCCATCTCCCACCTAGGAGGATGAGAGAGTAGCTTGCCTAAGGCCATCTGGTGACTGTATAACTGAACCATGACTTAGAGTGGGATTTCCTAGTTCTTGCGTTTGAACTCTGTGTGTATTTTCTGTGTTACTCAGATATTTTTAGGAAGGTTAGCAATGTGACCAAAATTGTGTCGTCATTTTGTTCCCCTCCAGGAAAAATTGTTTAAGAATGTGGAAATATCCCTGGCACATAACAAACATTTATCGTTGAGGTGAACACATTATATTTAATACAATGTGTAGCAGGAGGTACAACTTAAATTCAGTTTCCAGGGTTGTAGCGTAACTTTCCACCAGATTGCACTGGCTGTACATGTGTATTTTGCTCTTCATGTTAACTGGCAGCGACAGAGACTTCGTGTTATATGGAATTTCTGTTCTGTATGGCATCTATTCGCACTAAACAAATTTTATTAGGAATCTTCCTTTTTTGAGAGATTGTTCATTCAGGCACTTATATGTTTCCCCTCTAGGTCTATTTTTTTCTCTCTTTGTGATAAACACCTGAAATACAGACCTTCCAGCTTGAGCCAATCTGTCCTCAAGGCATTAAGTTTTACTTTTGTTCTCTGGGTTTTGTCATCCTGTTTTTTCCAAAACGGGGTCTGACTGTAGGCATAGTGATCTTTCCTGTAAACCTGGGTTCCCTCTGGAAATTTTGCTCTACAAAGGTGTGTGTAGCAAACATCTTTTTTTATAAATGGCAATAAAGAGTTCAACAGCCCAATCCTAACCAACTTTCCAGCACGAATGCAGTCGCAATGCAGCCTGAGTTAAGGGAACAAACAGAACCTTACCTTGAGGAGGCCTCTGTGACTGCCCCCCACCACAGAATGCAGCACACACCCCATTGGCACAGCTGCATCGACGCTGGAAAGTGGGATAGGATTGGGCTGCAAGACTACCTGTAGAAAGGCATAATAGGTTGGTGACCCAAATTGGACTGGTTGTCTGCAGCACCCTCCCTTAACCATGGTTGAGCTGACTCTCAAGTGTGTGGCTCGTTGCCGCTGCCCCAAGCCCCTGCCTAGGAGAGGGAAATCTGTTTCTGGCATGGAGAAGCCCAGTGATATGCGTTTCCTTCCTGGCATAGGAGTCGCTGCAGCCTGTATTCAAACAGTAGGGAAACATGTGGCGTTTATAGCTCTTGAGTTAAGTATGCAGCTGGGGCTGTTAAAAAAAAAAAAAATTCGGCTGCCAGAAAAGTTGCCAGTAGGACTTGTGGCACAGGTCCTGAGCGAAAGCACTGCAGAGTACGACGAGACAAGTGGCAATTGGCCAAACCTGAGAAGTCGGCTTAAAAGCGGAGAGAGTGAGGTTTCATGGGACCCCACGTCCCCTTTTTCTCTCGCCACCTGACCTCCAGGAGTGCTTTCAGAGGCAGTCTGCAAAGACTTCTGCGACCAGTTCTGGGTGTTCAGGCTTGTTTCATTTTTTTTGTTGTTCCAAAGTGCAGCTGCTGCTGTTTTTCTCAGTCTCCTCTTGAGTCCAAAGGTAAAGCAGGGATGTGCAGCAGAATGTTTTGAGGTGCCAGGCTTTAATTTCAACTTCCTTCCCTTTACGAAACAGAGGTGTAGGCCAGAGTTGCAAGTGGGCTAACAGGCTTGCTCGAAGGCTGCCTCTGATCTCCTAGAGAAGATGCAAAAAGAAATACCGGGGATATAAATGTGAAGTTCAGAATGCAGCAACTAGTTTTTCGGAGAGACACTTGGCCTGCACTCATAGCGGCTTTGCCAAGCATTTCCCTCAAGTCCAGAGTATTTCTGCTGGCTGTTCTTCTCTACAAAGCTCCTGTTAACAGAAATGTACATATGCATGCTACTGTTTGATCTGCAATCTTGCTTATGAGATCCTTCAGCTGTATCAGTGAAAAGTCCGTGCTTGTAGAGATAGTTGAGTAAAAACAGTCTTTCGGCAAAGACTATTTACAAAAATTAGTTGTCTCTTCCCCTCGCCCGACTGCATGTGGCAGATATACGAAGTATGCTCTGACAGGCAAACTGTAACAAGTTGTGAACTAGTGACTTTCGTGGATGTATTTACAAGACTGGTTAAGTGGGGTTTTGGGGGGAGAATCCTGAGAGGCCTGAGCTGTGAATTTCCACCCTGGTCTGTTGGTCTGCAGCATTCAGTCTGTTTCGTGCAGATCTTGTGCTTTTCATTTTCTACTGGGATCATGATGATGGTGGTGGTTGTTTTGGTCCTGGCTTTTCTTCTTCTTCTTCTAGAATCTGGCAGCTGATGATGAGCAGCACCTGCCCTTCCAGAGCTGATGAGGTCAGCTGCTATGGAACAATATCCTGCACTCGTGAGCACAACAGTCGCCCTTTCCCCTCCCCTTCCCCCAACATACAAAGCAGTTCTGCAGAGGACACAAGCTCTTGTTGTGTGGTGTGGTGGTGGAGGAGGAGCAGAGCCACCCCACGCCAGTGTGCGAGCCGAGCGAGCGAGGCAGCAGCCTTCCAAGGACGCGCATGCCAGCCCTTCCTCCCCCATTACCTTCCAGCTGACTGAAGCCCTGCGTAACCGCAGGCAACAGGCATCCCTTTGTCCTGGCCACAGGCTCTGCACAAGCTATTAGTAGTTTTTCCATCTTGCTGTTTCATTGACCTCACTGACGGCGTGGGCAAGGCCCTCCAGCATCAGTAGTCAGGGGGGGTCACAGTCAGTGCTTTGCAGGACTGGGTGTGTTGGAGATCCTGTTCATGTCCACACTGTGATGACCTGGATCCCAGATGGCTTTGGGAAGTTCTTGCATACCACTTTTTCCTCCCCTCATCCCAGTTGTCCCACTCTGCTGGGTCGAGCGGCTGGTTTCTAAGTCTAATCTAATTTGTATCCTGCCTTTCTTCCGTGATGGTGCTCAAGGCGGCATACGTACCAGGTGGTCTCCCATCCAGACTTGGACCTGCTTAGCTTCAGCCAGGCAGCTGCACGAGGTGCATAATTTGTAAAATGGGAGGTGCTGGTATTCTAGTCTCCGGGAAGTTACACCCTCTAACCTGACAACGCTGCCACTTAGATGAACGTGGGCTGGCTTTGATTTCTCAGGTGGGAGGTAAAGCCAAGATGGGAACAAACCTGTGAGGCCAGATGTCACTTGGTTTAGATTTGCTTGGGCAGCAGAATGAGAGCTAGCATGGGACTGGACCACTTCAGAGTGCAGATGTGTGTTTTTTTAAGGACAATCAATCAATCAATCAATCAATCAAATCTTTATTACGGTCAAAGACCAGCCCAAAACAAAAAGGGCATTCAAAAATGGCAACATGAAAAACAAAAAATCCAACCTAAGTGTATCTAACCCATGTTGCATGACTGGCTCAAGACTTCCCGGTGCCTGAGGCAGGGAGCCAGTTGTGGCCCAGTCACCAGCCCTGCTGTTCCTTCTCCTCTTGCTCCCTGGGTTTGAAAAGGACCAGGGGAACAGAGTGCAAGAGGAAGAGTGAAGGAGAGTTGTGGGCTACAGCGTCAGACACATTACCCTCTCCTCCACACTTCCTTTTCTTTCTCATATACAGTGAGTGGGAGGGAAGGAATGGTGGAGGCGAGGGGGTGGGCAGAGGCAGGCAGCCCTCTCCCAAGCCGCCATCTGTGGCATGAGCTCATAGGTGGGCCGGCCATACCAACTCACCCCTGATGAGCATTTTATTTGGTGTGTGTGTGTGTGTGTGTGTGTGTGTGTGTGTGTAAAATGGCATCTTCGTTCCCTCCCTGGTCCACTCTACCACCTCTGTCTGCTGCGTGTATAGATCAGGCCTCAGTCTGGGGCACACCAGCTAAGCTCAGTGCTGCTTGAGATCTGATTGGCTGGGGGAATGACATGCGTGGAATTCCATTCTCCAATCAGATGGTGATTCTTCTGAGCCTCTGTGTGGGTGGAAGCGGCCTGCCCGTTGCTTTTTATTGTATTGAGTTCTTGAGACGATTTCAGTTGCCACCTTGGCAAAAGTGAGCCCCTGTGATAAATGCCCAGAACTGCTCTCCATTCTTGGTGGCTTACTCACTGTCTGGGTGACTGATTGCTAATCAGTGAGTTTGAACTGTGCAATGCCTTCCTGGCTTCTGTCCAGTTCTTCTCTCCATGAATCTACTGCAGTGCCTAATGACTGGAGATGAGTCTCCTGCCTCTGAGGGCAGATTACAGAGTCAGCTCCAGCCAGAGGGTTATTGGCTGGTGTTAAAGGAACTCATCTGCTAATTCCTCCAAAGCCACAAGCAGTGAAATATTCCGAATGGGCACTTGAAAGGATGTCTATTTTCTTTCTCTCTGTCTCTCAGTAAGCCCTCATTTGGTGGGCCTGACTGCTAAACTCCAGTTTTACCCAACCCAACATCTTATCTGTAGCAGTGGTACTTCTTGGTACCCCAGAAATGTGTGTGGAGCAGGAAGGGAATGGAAACCTGATATATGAAGCTGAAATAACCCTTCCAAACGCCAGTGGGGTTTTATTGAGACCCATGAGAGTTTCAAAATGACTGCTGCTAGCCACTCAATGCCTTCTTTATCTGACTTTCTGCTAGCTGTTGCCCAGTTGAAGTGTCGCTGCAAAAGCTTGGCCCTCTCTCATCCTTTTGAAATGTGTCCCCCCCCCCCCCCCCGTTTCTCTCTCATCCTCTTTGTTCATTTCACCCGTAGGTTCTCATTTATGGTACTTGTTAGACTTCCCCCTGACGGGGAAGTTCTGTTCCTGCACCGAACTACTGTACTCTTGAGTTTCTCTTTGCAGTTGGGGAGCTTCACTGTATCTTTTGCACAGCTGGTGCTTTTGCTTATTCATATTGATTTGGAGGTCATGCTTTTACTGTATTGAATGCAGATGTATTATTGATATTCATCTTACTGTATGCATGCAGGTTAATTTCCCCTGTCCTCCTTTTTTTTTTTTTGTTAAACAATACATTTCCTAGGCACGTAATATATATTATAGCAAGAGGCCCCCCGTTTTGCTCCGCTCTTGTCTTTGGACTTCATGGTCTCTCTGCTTCATCCTGCTATCCAATAAAGGGATCAAGTGGCAGCCAAGTGATTGCCTCAGTCCCCTCCTCTGCAAGGTCCACCTGCCAGTAGGTTGCTACCTATCCTCTGCTTGTCCTAATGGGCTCCG
Organism: Plestiodon gilberti rubricaudatus; assembly: GCA_026170595.1. Taxonomy (NCBI): domain Eukaryota; kingdom Metazoa; phylum Chordata; class Lepidosauria; order Squamata; family Scincidae; genus Plestiodon; species Plestiodon gilberti. The sequence continues at coordinate 43,258,079 of JANXHW010000007.1, forward strand.
ACTTGTATTTGCATCTTCGCGTCCCCTTTCATTTTCCCCTGCTTGTTCAGGGAGGATTTTGCACGTTAAGAGGGTTTAGGTAGCAGGCCTGTTTGTCTGTAGCTTCACAGAAGGACTCTTGTTGGCTTTTTTCACCTCCCTGTCCTTCCTGTTTCTCTTTCTCAGCAGCTTAGGTTGGAAGTTCTTATTTTCCTTTCTTCTAAGTTCACAGCTTCCACCGGAGAAGAATTTATTTGCTTCAAGTAAATGCAAGGTTAACCGTGACTGGAATTTGATGGAACTGTTGCTGGCTTGGTCCTAGGTGAATTTGAGCTGGTCTGCTATGCTGCTTGCCTTTTTGGAGTGTAAAGAGGTCATGGCAGACTCTCTAGACAAAACCGTTGTCTCTTTTGTTGTGGGAGAAACCGATACTGCGCTTGAAATTCCTTCCGAGTGTGGAAGGGCCGTCTGCGATGCCAGTGGGAATGTGGCCGCGGTGCGCTTGAACGCCCGGCTGCGCCGCCTTGCTACAAGTGTGGAATGGCTCACCAAAGAGTTTGCAGCGCAAGGGGCACGTCTTTCTGCCCTCGAGGGGCAGATGGCTGCCCTGGAAGACGCATCGGAGAAGCTATGGTGTACTGCGGGGGGAGCTGTCGCCAATAAGGGACTTTGAGACTTGACCGCTGTGGGAAGGTGGGGTCATTTTGCAAGGAAGATTTGGCAAAGTCTTTGTTGCAGTGAAGAATCCTTATTGTACCATTGCTGAAGGGTTTCGATACATTCCTCTGGATAAATTGTCGTTTTGGTAGCTGGGGATGCTCAGGTGCGAGAGTTTTATCCCTCTTCTTTTGTATGCCTCTTCTTTTGTATGTTGGAAGACTCACTTGCATTTTGGTGCTTTTCCTCCAGTAACAACTGCCTTTCCAGACCATAAGGAAATGGATTTTATTCTTAACATGAGCCCCAATCCAGCAGCAGTGGCGTGGAACTCCATCTCCACGACGTGGATGGAAATTTTAACTTCTGCAGGACGGCTCTCAAATGTTTAGCCCAGCTTGCTAAGTTTGAGTGTCTCAATCCTGACGACAATCCTTCAGTTTCTATTTTTATAGTGACACCCCCCTTCCCACTGTTGCCAAAAATATTCTCGGTGTTTGAAAGATCAGGGAAGCAGAATACGTTATGCCAAAATCGACACAAGCAAATGTACTTGATTGCCGAATTCATTCCAAGTGCAGAATTTGGGTTGTATCCCCTTTTTTTGTTGGCAAATATGCACAGCCCTGGGCTAGGTGCACATGGAATCCTCTGAGGAGAAGACTTCCACCAAGAAGAACGCCTTGCGGAATGCCGACAGAGGAGCACTGTGTGTGTCCGAGGACAGAACCAAATGAGCAGGAGGCAGTATCACAAAAGGTGGTGTGCTGTGTGTGTGTGTGTGTGTGTGTGTGTGTGTGTGTGTGTGTGTGTGTTTGTTTCAAGCCTGTAGCTGAGACTGACGCCCAGGGAGGCAATCTGTAGCAGTTTAAGGGTTGGGTAATTGGAAAATTAGAACTAGGGCAAAAGAAAACAGACAGGCGAGAATGGAGAAATTGTCTTTGCTTTTTGGTGGCAAGCAGAATGACCTGGAAGAGGCAATAGAATATGCACTGGTAGATGTGTACATCTATGGCTCTCCCAGTCACTCCGAGTCTGAGATGCCCTTCAAAATGATTCCAGGCTGGCTCACTTTGCTTCCTAACTCGAAAGATCCAGTTTTTAGTTCTGGAGGACCTTTCTGCACTGGTTCTCCCTGGCGCGGTCTTGATCAGAGGAATGTGCTGCCTCCCAGCAAACAAACCAGTTTCCTATTTCCATGGATGGTTGTGCAGTGAGCTTGTCTGCAAGGGAGGGGCCTTTTCTGTCTCTGGGTGAGCCAGGACGCAAGCACAGCCCCCATGTCCTGTGCTGTCTTGGGAAATCAGGACAGAGTTGAAGGTGCGTGTTCTTGACAGGTAATAAACTGGCCTAACCAAAGCTTCTCTGTCAACTTAGATTCTCCGAGGGTTGAGGATGGAAGGGGCAGGTGTCGCTGTCTTGCCTTTCATGGGGCATTGTAGGTTCACCTGCATTTCAGTATCCCAGGTGCGGACTTGTGGGTGAGAAGAGGGCCTTGTGTTTCCTTCCCGCCACCCTGGCCCAGCTAAGTTATTTGGAATGTTTCTGGTCCTAATTTAAATCCAAATTGTCCTCTCTTCTTTCTAAGACAGGAAATGATATACATATTTGGGGGCATTGCTTTGGAACGATGCCCTTTTCCTTGCACTGGAAAAGCATGCCTTTGTGTACAGGACCGAGAACTTCAGCTTTTCTGGCTCCTTGGTTTAAAGCTTTGGTGAGAGGAGGGGGCTCCTGTAAAATGAAGGTATTTGTTCTTGGCCCCAGTTGGTCAGTCAGGGATAGTGGTGGGGAGTTACGTTGAGGCCCCCCCCCCCCCGGCAAGGCATGCTTTGTGCAGGGCCCCTTTTCTCTAAAGACCTACCTGCTAATCTCTCTGCCTTTCCTTGCTTAGTAGAGGTGGTGGCGTCGCTCCCGTGAGACGATGGGAGCGGGCCGCTATGGGGTGATGCGCGCAAAGGGGTGACACGCGCACCCCCTGCGCGCGTCACCTCCGTCGCCCTCCGGACGCTCCGAGGCCGGCCCGGGAGCCGGCCTCGGAGCGTCCGGCCCGGCTGGCGCTCCAGTGCCTTCAGAAGGCCCAATGCGTCAATACTGATATTTTACTGTTTTCACGCATGCGCAGAGACGAAACTGGTCTGCGCATGCGCGAAACAAGTAAAAGTACCCGTATTGATGCATTGCGTCTTTCAGAAGGCCCTGGAGCGCCGGCCGGGCCGGACGCTCCGAGGCCGGCTCCCAGGCCGGCCTCGGAGCGTCCGGAGGGCGACGCGAAGGGGCGGTGGGGCACCTGGGGCAGGGTGCAGCTGGGTCGACCCCCCCAAAAAATCACGAAGGTTTTATAGGGGGGAAACTTGGGGGCGTCACTAGGGTGACGTGCGCCACCCCGCCTTGGGGTGACATGCGTCCTAGTGACGCCAGTGAGTAGAGGGTAGAAACATTTTAGGACAAATAGACAAATGTTCAAGTTGGAGTTGCAGAAATGCCCTTCCCTGCTTCTTTTTGGATCGGTGTACGATAACCGGGAAAACGAAGCAAGACATTACGCTGCTTCCCTTGCTTGTTGCCTTGGCAGTCATGGGTGGGAGTCTCTGAAAGTGGGAGCAGTTGACTGGGTCAACCAGGTGCTTTCAGATTTTCTCTTGTCAGGGACCATTTTCCATGTTGGCTTGTCTGCCAGGGAAGCCATCGCAGAAAATTCTGGGGCATGTTTTAAGTTGCACTGCCTGTTCATGTGGCGTAAGCGTTGGGTCTGTCAGGCTTCCTGTTGCCCTGCTTGAACTGACACTGTGTCATATACCGGACCCGATGCTGTTTCATAGCGGCATGTTACCATCTACTGTGACTGATCTTCTCGCTGAGAAGGTCTTGATAAGCTTCCGAGAAATCCCAGAGATATGGACAAGCATAGGGGGGAAAGGCAGGCAGCAGCCCAGTGTTTGGGTCTAGTACCAGGGCCCTCGTCTCATTCATATCAAACTGTTTGCATTTGGACTCAGCACTGATGAATTTCAGCGGATATAAAATTATAAGTGGGAATTGTGAGAGATTTGTTTATGCTTGTGGTGCGCATCAGCTGCTTAACCTTTGTACCACACAGACATCTGTGGGCTTCTGGTTTTGACCAAAACCACCGTTTCTGGAAGGTACCTCACTTGCTGCTGCATGATTTTGCCATGAAAAGTGTGTGCATGTGCGTGCTACAGTGTGTGCGCGCGCGCTACTGATATTGTGTGTGCGCATACACATGTGCGCGCGTGTGGAAGTGTTAGATTTATTCTTCAGTCACACAGGTGACTGGGGATTTGGACTTAAAAGGAGTCAAAAACCTAGAATTAAACTCTACAGAATGTTAAACCAGTATTGAAGCCTTCCGCCATTGCTGTTCCTGCTTCTTACCAGCATTTCTTCTTCCCAGGTCTTGTCTCAGCACTGCATGGATGGGAGCAATTTCCTGTTGTCCGAGTGAGCTGCTCTTCCAGCCTTTTGGCCAGTCCATGTTGAAGTGACTGGAAGCAGTTGTTAAATCCTTTACGTTCTTCTTACAGCACGAGGAGGTGACAGTTGCTGGTCTTCTGTGTCTTCAGCGGGATTTGAACCTGGATCTTCCAGGTCTAATTCCAACTCCAGACCCACTACACCTTCCTGGCTCTGTTAATATCCTGGCATCCTGTTGATATACACAGTGTTCTAGGAGGTATAGTTGTACTTTGGGATATTCAATTATGGATCTCCCTTTTTAATGTGGAGTTTTGGCCCTAAGTAATGGGATATCAGTGAGGCTCTTGATGATTCTGGTTTCTTAGTTTTCACCAGCGCTAGAATGCTCTTTAGCATATATTTGTACCATAAGGGCTAGAAACGTAACTCAGAAAGAAAACTGAGCTTCTCAGGAGGCCTACTGTGGCTTCTCTGTGTCCTGCGGAATTGCACAAGACATACACCTTTGAGTGCAACTCCCATAGCTTAGTCTGTTGACACTGTCCTGGACCATAGATGATGTTTGGGAATGGGTTTGTGGTAAGGGGCTGAGGTTGGGGAGGGGGGGAGGTTTGCAAAGACAGGAAACTGCCTCTGGGCTCAGACTGAAAATCTCTCTGCAGACTCTGAGGAGGAATGAGTGGAATCTGCTGGCAGAGCACAAACCCTTGAGCTGCCAGCAAGCCAGATGTTTGCAGGGGGGCTGTGTGGAAGGGACCAGATTCCTGAGGCTCAGCAGGGCAGCCAAGGGGGATGTGACTATTCACCAGACACTGCTTTCTCCAGCCTCCTCCCAATGACCAGACCCCCCTGTAGGCCTGCTGCTCTTGTGGACTCTTATCTTTGCTTCAGCCATCCTTCAATCTCCATGACTTCCAGGAGGGAGATGTGTGGGTCAGAGCAGCCATACCCCCAAATCCCTCTTGGCATACATCTCTGGAGTTCCAGCCAGAGCTCAGAACTACTTCCCTGGCTCTGGGTTGTTGCTGGCCTGGTCTCCTGCTGCTATTATCTTGCGATGTTTGATACGGGAGGCCCATAGCTCAGGAGTAGAGCACATACTTTGCATGCATGCGGAAGGCCCCAGGGGATCTTGGGTTGCAGGACTGACGAAGAACCTTCTTGGCCTGGCGTTTTGGACAAAACGCTACCAGTCAGAGCAGAGCACTGATTGGATTGAAAAGTGGCTGCCGCCTCGGCAGCCAATGTTCATGTGCTCCCCCAACCCATGTCTGCTATTTCCACAGCTCTGTGGTTTCTGCTTCCTTGCCTGCATTTGCCCTGCAGTGGCAGTCGAGGCCTCTCATTCACCCACCTCAGTCTTGCTCCTACGATCAAGACTCGCCAGTCAACACGATACGATTGCCAATCAACATGTGTTTACATGAGCTCTTTGCTGTTGGTTTCCTGCTGGAACGTACTGCTGTGGGCTTCTCACTCAATCAGCACTCGTATGGTATTAACTTCTCTGAAGGATCCAGTGGAAGCCAACTTCTGATTCCCTTAGGGTGCTTGCTGGAGGCCATTTGGGGAATAGAGCTGGGAGCCAGGATGGTGTAGTGGTTTGGGAGTCGGACTTAGACCTGGAAGATCCAGGTTCAAATCCCCGCTCAGCCACGAAGCTTCCTGGGTGACCTTGGGCCATCACTATCTCTCAGCCCCCCCTACCTCACAGGGTTGTTGTGAGGACAAAAAAGGAGTGGAGGAAATATGTACACCACTCTGAGCTCCTTGGAGGAAGGGTGGTATAAAAATGTGAAAATAAATAAAAATAAAATAAAAATGAAACCGATCAGGAGAAAAGACTAAAGCATTACACTAGAAAAAGATAACAAAGGCTGGAAATCCTATACATGCATACCTGGAGGTAAATGCCATTATTAAACCCAATTGGACTTGCATCTGAGTAGATATGCAGAGGGTTGCACTATATAAGGGGGATACATGGTAGAAGTTTATGAAATTATGCATGATACAGAGAGAGTGGTTAGAAATGTGTTTTCCCCTCTCTTGTAGTACTAGAACAAGTGTGGTGAAACGGAAGGGCAGTAGATTCAGAGCAGACCAAAGGAAGTACTTATTTACACAGTATGTAATTAACTTATGGAATTCACTGCCCCAAGATGTCTAAGGCCAGCTTGGCTTAGATGGCTTTTAAAAGAATTGGAGTGATTCACATAGGAGAGGACTCTTGGCGGCTGTTTGCCGTGGTAGCTAAGTGGACCCTCCATGTTCAGAGACAGTGTGCCACTGAGTGCCAGTTGCTGGGGGTCTAACACAGCAGGGGGGAACTATTCACCTCCTGCCTTTTTGGAACCACCTTCCTGGCCACGGTATCTGGGTGCTGGGCTAGGTGGACCTTTGCCCTGATCCCGCAGGGTCTCTTCTTATTTGCTTAGACTAGATTAGAGTGTAAATTCTGTCCTCTAGAAGTACAACTGGTACGGGAATGCGTGGGGGTATTTACTAGTTGTCCTCTTGAAGGACCCGAATTAAAAGACGATCAGGAGTTTGCGCCCCATGTAGGTGAAAGTGCAAACGCTGCAGGAGCGAAATACTTCTCACGTTGCTGTCGGAGTGGGCCGGTGTGGTTGTGCCAAGGGGCAGGGGGTGAATGCCCCACAAGTTTGCTGCCTTCTGTTTTTGGAGAGGGGCAGTGTCGTCTCCCTGGCAGATGCTGTCCTTAGAAAGCACCTTGTCAGGAATTAATTGTCTGGGATTGGGTTTTTTTGTTTGTGCAGCAAATATGGTGGGCTAGCTAGCACCATCTGCCAGACACGCTCCCTGATGAAGGAGCGATGTGCCCCCTCCTCCACTGTGTGTGACTATATAAGCAGGAGAGGAAAGGAGAAGCGGAGAAATTGATCCTGCCTTTGTTGACCTTGCATCTCTGTCCACATGAAATCAAATGTACTTGGGGTGTGTTTTGAGCTCCTGATTCATAGTGTCTCTTCACCAGTTACTGGGAGGGTTGATCCTCTTGTAAACATGGCAGTCAGAGGTATAGATTCCAGCAAGTAGTGCAGATTGGAGCATGCTGGGAGATGTAGTCCTGCTGAACTCTTGCCTCCTTCCGAGTCTTGCTTCTAGACAAGAGTGTTGTTGTCAGCTATTTCCATTTGCAACGACAATTAAAAGAAGGGCTTCTTTTGGGTAACAATTTCCTAACGAACTGGCCCTAGAGAGCAATTCCAAGGACTTTGTGTTTCTTTTGAAGCATTGCTTCTTCTTCTGATGATGATGATGATGTACATTTTCTGGGAATGCTCTGAATGTGAAATGTTGGGAGTCGGGTTAAACAAATTATCCTGTGGAGGTGATCAGAATTGTCATGTTGCTTGGCTGGAGTTGCCTGAAGATAGACTGGGGATGAGGATGTTAAACCAACTTTTTGGATCCCCGGCAAGCTCTTAGAAAGGGCATTCATTGAATTGGCTGTTTTCACTGGGTGAGGTCTCCTTCATGGGAGTGCCGGGATCTTACTTGCTTCCTGATCCTGGTTACTTTGGACTTCCTTTCTGGACAGATGGTGTTCTGCAGGCAAAGCCTTGGGTGGTTCTGGGGCTGCCTCCTCCGGCTCTCCTTCCTTGGCTGGTCTTCTCCTTGGTACAGGCAGGACACATTATTCCCTTGCCTCAAATGGCATTCCGAATGCATTGAATGAGCTGTTGGGTTGGTGGCAAGGAGCCCAGAAAAGGGGTACCTGGCTTTGTCTGAAACTCATTGGGTCAAGAGGAGGCAGCCAGGATCTTCTACTCCCTTCTGGTCTTGTTCTCCTTCCAGTTTTCTGGTTATAGCATCTTCTGAATTTCTGAACTGTGCAAGTCTCCGTTTTCAAACTTCCTTTCTTAGATAGGTCTTCTCCTGGTGGCTTTTGGATTTTGGAAGCTCTACCCTCCAGTGGTGCTCTACCCCTCAACAGCACAGTTCGTCTCGCTTTGTATGGATCACCCGAGAAGATCAGAGGCAGCATGAGGGAGTTCTTTGTTTGGAATTTCCCTGCCAGGCTAAGTGGGGGGGGGGGGGAGGAAGGCTCCTTTGTGTGCCTTGCTAACTCTGCCGGTGTCCATTTTGAACAAGGTGAAAGTCCAGCAGGAACTCGGGCAGGCGTTAAAACATACCCTGGTCCTCCTGTTGCAGACAACTGGCTTTGGTTGCTGCAGTTGCCTTCCCCTGCAGTGATGTCTGTTTTGGCTTATCCCTTAGGGCAGTGGTTCCCAAACTGGGAGACGTGGCTCCCATGGGAGCCGCAGAAACCAGCTAGGGGAGCCGCGGAGTGCCACGGAATCCTTTCAGAAAATAGTGCCATGCCAATTGGCAGGCATCAACATAATGTAATGGGGAGCCGCGGCCAATGGTCAATGGAGCAGCAGTTCGAAAAAGTTTGGGAAACACAGCCTTAGGGATTCTTGTTGGAAGGAAACCAGTGGCAGAGATAAATTGTAGCTAGTCAGTATCGGGCTAGAACCTGCTGGTCAGTCTGCTGAGTGGAATGACTTGGGTGTGGAGAGTGGGAGGAAGGGCTGTGTGGTGTTGGGGACCCTGCTGAATTCACTCTGCTCTTAGAAAGCGAAGGAGCGCAGGGTTTGCGTCCTCCTCCGCTGAGTCTCCGTGTGATGTTGGTTCTGGGTGGTGCCATGTCTGGCAAAGAGAGAAGCTGGTGTGCCTGCTTGCTTGTGTGTGTGTGCGCTCTCTCTCTCTCTCTCTCTCTCTCTCTCTCTCTTTCGCTCTCTCCCCCTCCCTCCTCTGACTCCAGGCTTTCCTCAGGGGCTCCTCAGAGGGCTTGTTTGGAGCAAATTCGCAGCAGGGGCAGGAAGCAGACGGCTGTCGACTGCATGGATCTTGCTGTGCAGTTTCCTCTGAGCAACATAGTTAGGCCAGAATGTGAGACAAACAGGAAAGTTTTGATGATGATGAGTCCCTGGGCTACTGGCCTTCAGGAGACATTTGGGAGCCAGGTGTGTAGTTGGGCCTAACCCTCCCTTTCCCCTCAACCCCGTTCTTTCCAAGGAACAGGCCAGGCTTTGGAACTGCTTGTGCTAAGGAAGGCAAAGCAGAGTAACCGAAGATAAAGGAGGTCACAAGAAACTGGATGAGAGCTAGAAGCTAGGAAAGGGACAAGGGTACCTTGGGGGCAGTGAGGACTTCAGTGACTAGTTTTTTGTGGGATTGAGCATTTCTGTTCGGTGTTTAACCCCAGTCCTTCCTTCCTTCCTTCCTTCCTTCCTTCCTTCCTTCCTTCCTTCCTTCCTTCCTTCCTTCCTTCCTTCTCTCTCTCTCTCTCTCTCTCTCTCATACTCTTGAGGTCTACTGGTAGCTAGGAAATGGGGGCATCAAAAGGATTCCTTCTTGGGGAGACATGGTAGCAATGGTAGAATACTGGCTTTGCATGGAGAAGGTCTCCGGTTCAGTCCCCAGCAGTATCTTTACGGTGTGCTGGGAAAGATGTCTAGAGAGCTGCTACCTGTCAATACTGTGCTAGATGGACCGATGGTCCACAGGCAGCTTCCTGTGTTCGTTTATTGAATCATGTTTGCCCCTGCTGTCCTCTTCGGAGCTTAGGCCAGCACACCTGGAGTCATCTCACTTTGGATTCTCAGCAATTCTTGCAGAGAGACCTGTCCAAGTCCACCAAGGAGCAATCCTGGCTCAGTGGAATTTGAACCTTCGTCTCCCCGTCCAAGTAAACATGTTTTCCACTGCACTGGTTTCATGAAGTGCTCTGAACTGATGGCCAAGCCTTGTCTTCAGACTCCAGACGCTAACCTGCAAAAACAGGAGTGTATACTGTATATTGTTTTTTTTTCTGGCAGCACATAACTGAGTTCACTTGCTTGGGTCAGCTGAAGCTGCTGTTCTAAATTGCACTGGTGGATCCCTGCTAAGCTCGTTTTGCAGTGCAGCAAGGGGTTGGAGTAGATGATCTCGTGGTCATTTAATCTGTGATCCTGTGGGGAACACATTTGTGGCCTTAATGTTCAGAAATGTGGCTTTAACGTGTGGGGTGTTGCACCTCTCTTGTTGGTTCTCCATCAAGCCTCGTTCTTTTAGACTTCTCCAGTTCCGTTTCTGTCCAGCAGATGGCACCAGCACATAGCAGATTTGTGTGTGTGTGTGTGTGTGTGCGCGTGCGCGCGCGATTGATCGATCGATTGATCTAAAGACTTATGGGAGAGAGGATCTATTGGGTTATTATATCAATAGTCCGCTCTACTCTCCCAACATTCCCAAGAATGTTGGGTGGGATACGCAGGGACTACGTAGGATGGGGCTATGCAGATAGGGTATGACTGGATTCAGAGTAGCTAGTGCTATCAGAGGTGGTAAGCGGGCATAGTCACAATTCCAATGGTGTACCTATTTCCTTTCTCCCACATAAGTGAATCCTTCCTCCCTCCCTCTTTTTTAAACATTTTTTCTTTTGCCCCATATATATTCCAAATATCACACCTTTTGGGACAGTTACTCTTAAACATGAAAGGTTTGTAATTCCTTTTATGGAGAATAAGCTTTCCCAGGCTTCACAATGATGGCAACTCCCTCTAAATGGTATCTTTAAGCTGAGGATTTTTTTACATCTTAAGCCTGGTGGTGAGGGTGACCAGTGGATAACCCTTGGAATGCATTGGTCCATAGAACAATTTCTGGTCTCCAGCAGTCTCTTACCACATGTTAAACAAGGTGTGGTTAAACTTCTCGTCCCCAGTATTGCTTGTTAGAGCACTTTTTGTTGTCAGTCATAAGAGATGAAGATGCTGCCTGGACGAGGCTGGAAGAGCACTCGGAAAATGTCCGAGTTCACTCGGCGAGCGAGGCTGGGACAAACTGAACAGGAAGAAGACAAAGATGCAGCGTATTAACACTGCAGCAGGGGCAGTCCTGGACAGCTGGGACGAAGAGGAGACCGGCTGGGAGCCCGGGATTTGGGCTCCCGAACCGGGATTGTCCTGGCCGGATCCGGGACTATGGTAAGCCTATCCTAGGCCAATAGCTAGTTCTGAGGCATTATTAAAGACCAACCACCTTGGAGAGATCGACTTGTGAGGCAGAATCTCTCCACTCCCATCTTAAGAGAGTATTGTACAGGGGCCCCGAAAATGCAGAAGTTGGTAATATTTGATCGTAGCTGTAGCTGTGATCTCCAGGATCCTGGAAGGTGGAGGGAAGGGGGTGTTGAAGAAAAAATGCAGGAAGGTGGGCAGGTAAGGGTATCTGGCAGTGTTTCCCACACTTTTTCGACCTGCAGCTCTCTTGACCGTTGGCGACCATTGACCACGGCTTCCCATTACATTATGTTGATGCCTACCTTTGCGAGAGGATTCCGTGGGACTCTGCGGCTCCCCTGGCTGGTTTGAAGCTGTGACTCCCAGTTTGGGAACCACTGGTATATGGCATTATATGATATTTTCTGGGGTTGGCTACAGGAGAGGAGCGACAAATATACTGAGGAAGGGTAGGTAGTTTTGGCATTCTTATGTAGTCCTTGAAATCAGCCTTTACTGAGAAGCAGGAGAATTAAGTTCTAAAGAGATTTGGAAAAGAGTGGTACAAATGCCCCACTTGTATGGGTTGGACAGCAAACTTTGCCCCCCCCCTCCCACAGTCCTCCTAGTAACCCACCCGCAAGTCAAGGGTGGACTGGGGTGGATATGCCTTTTGCTCATTTGTGTGTGGCGTGGTGTGGCTTGCTTGCGTGTGTTATCTCCTGAAGCACCGGTTCTGTAAGTGCCTCATTCACTGCTGCTTAGTCTGGTTTCTGTGAATGTAACGGCTGAGACATACTGAGAGCGCACTATTTTTAGAAAAGGAGCAATTGTGCCTACGTTTTGGGGTGCAGAGTAGCACCTCCATCCTGCATGCAGACGCTAAGTTGAGAGGGGGAAGGCTCAATGGCTAGGAAGAGGCACCAGTTCAGCTATGCAAGCCGAGCCCCTGAAGGACTTGTTCCCCCAGTCCCTTGTCCTTCCTCGATCTGTGCCTATTTATAGCACATTCAGTCAGTATGCAGGGCTTTCAGAACAGAGACACTCCTGACCGAGGGAAATGTGACTTTATACTGTACAAACCTTTTGTAAAGTTGGGTGGACAGGGCAACTGTAATATGGGGCAGCTTGGCTGATGTTTAGTCTTGGAGAAGAGACCAAGTGAATTGAGCAATAGTTGAGTTAAGAATCACCATTGTGGGTTGGATCAAGATACATCTAGTCGCGCTTTTTGTTTCTAAGAGTGACCCGTTAGATGCCTCCTTGGGAAACTCTCAAAATATCTGTCCCCAGTACCTGCTACTCAAAGATAAACTGCCTCCCTACATGGAGGATCCACTTGGCTATCATGGCTAATAGCTGTTAGGTCTGTTCTTCTCCGAATTTGTCTCATCCTTTTAAAAACATCATCGATGAGAACAGTTCAGACAGCAACTCCTCCCTCATGCAGCCAGTGTTGGTTTTGGGCAAGGCCCTGTTGCCCGGACTCAGTTCCCTGTTTGTCTGCAAGAACTCACCCACCAAGTTGCACTTAAGATAATGCTGGGTGTGATTTTAGGCCTGATGGAGCAGTTGAACTGTGTATGCACACCTATTCAAGTGAGCATCACCCAGTTGTATGGGAGTATGGCGAAGCAGACTCCCCCCAAAGAATGGGAAGAAGTAGGAGCTCTTAGCTCTCAGCCCCCCACGTGCTCTTCCCCTCCAGAATAAGTGGCTTGTCTGGAAGTATTGCCTAGTGGTGCTTCCTGTGCATGCATGTGGCCCTGGTGAGGTCAGCCCCTTGGCATGTGCCATGTCTTTTGAAATGCCCCCCCTTCCCCCGCCTAGTCAAGTGGTAGGAAGCTCTTGAGTTTGTCCCTATTCCTGGTACTGTGGTAACCATGGAAATGGCTGCAGGTTTGCTGTGTGTCTTTGTAGCAACATCTATAGTTCTATAAAAGTTTTAGTTGGAAGGGAGCCAGAGGATCACCAAGTCTAACCCCCTGCTTGAAGTCTGAATATCCTGGGATTAAAATGTCTCTGGCAGATGCTTCCCCAACTCTTAATGAATTAGCAGCTCAAGCAGGGCTTGAAAATTGTTGCTCAGAGGCAGGTGATGTCATAATTTACTCTTCAAACATTGCTATCTCCTCTTCTAGGCTGGACGATGCAAACAAAGTGCTATCTTCTTGTAGTGATTCAGCAGAGTGCAAACAAATGCTCACCATCAGGAGCATGTGAAGAAATGAAGAAAGCGTGACATGTGTATAAAATGAGAGAATACTGTACTTTTGTTAAGTGGCTGAACAGGACAGGATTCACTGAGCTACTGCTGTTTGAAAGTACAGGTGGGCCCCCATATCCACGGATTCTCTATCCACGGTTTCAGTTATCCACGGATTGTGGGGAAACCCCCCCCCCCAGGCTTTTACTTTTTTTTCCTAGTAAGCTTCATTTCTTCCTTAAACAGGAAAAGCAGCCTCTGCCTGCTTATTGCAGGCAAGTAGAACAAGACTAAGTCCTAGAGAGGCTCTGCAAGGTTAACAGAAATCTTGCAGAGCCTCTCTAGGACTTAGTCTCGTTCTACTTGCCTACAATGGAGGCTGCTTCTCTGTTTTACGGAAGAAACAAATCTTGCTGAAAGAAAAATAAAAGCTGGTGTGTGTGTGTGTGTGTGTGTGTGTGTGTGCACGCGTGCACGCCTGCCCGCCAGCAGGGGAGGCAGGGTGGGGGCCCCTCAGGAAACTATGGAGGGGGTGTTCGCTCCTATCCACGTTTCAAGTATCCACGGAGGGGCCTGGAACATATCCCCAGCGGATATGAGGGGAGTACTGTAATGCACCCACAATTAGTATGTGAGGTTACCAGTCTGTGTTCTTCTTCTGGAAGTTTGTGTGCACAGGGAGTACTGCAGGCACCGTTTCCTGGCCGCCTGTGCTACTTAGCCATATATTCTGGCCCAAGCCTTGATACTGTGGGTGAGGAATTGGCAAGCTGAACAACTGACTCGGAGAATGGTTTCCTGCAGTGCAGGAGCGCTAACGGCTCGGCTGCCAGACACCCACATCACTTCCTCTCCCTGGTCTGTGATGATGATGATGAGACTTTTCTTTCCTTCCAGATACCTCCCCATCCCCCCCCTCCAACCATGGTTTTCTTTACATGTGGGTTGTAAAAGCCTCGCTTGTTTGAGACTCGGGCCAGGGGGCAGCTGGGCAGCAGCAGCAGCAATGTCTGCTTTGCATTCTCGGCTATTTTTAGGCTGACTGTATCAGCTCAGCTGTCCCTCTGCCTCTGGCCGTTGCGTAGGGAAGTGACACTTGGTTTACCTATCGCGTTTCGCTCGCTCTTTTTCCAACGGAAGCCCTGCTGGGGCGCCTGCTCTGCTGCTGCCTCTGACTCTCTGTGGGGCTTTAGCCTCCCCCAGCCCTTGGTAAGGTAGAAAACTCTTCAGGTAACGCGCCCTGGCTCACAGTGGAGGGGTGGTGGCGGCTCAGGGGAGAGGTGGAGGAACTACTAGTTTGGAGGGGGGGGTGTTTGCATTGACTCTTGTAGCTTATGGGGCAGCCAGGAGCAAACCACCATTGGTACCCTGCTCTATTTATAGTTGCTTCTGCGCAGGGAGTTGGAGACTGCTCTGCTGCAGTTTCCCAGTCATTGATTTAGCAGTGGCAAATGGCTTGATTTCCCCCCCCCTTCTCTGATTCTCTCCCCCCCCCCAATTTAGGGAAAGAATCCCTGACAGGAATAGGGTATGGCAACTATGGGGTGTGAGGGACCCCTGGCTTTCCATGTGGTCGGTTTCACTGCCCTGTGTGCTGTGTGGCTGACTGGTGGGGAGGAAGCTAACCAGACTGGGAAATGCTAACCCCAACTTGCTTCTAGCTTCTTCTAGTCAACCCTCTGAATGGATTTGCTAGGGCTGCTCTCTTGCAAAGGCTTGGACTTGTGTGACTGCTTGGTGCTTCTTCCGAGGATTTGGCAGGCTGCTAAGGACTTGGGTCTGGCTCCTCTTGGGTGGCAGAGGAGAGAGTTTGTGTGTGGAGTTGACGAGGAGGCACTTGTGGCTGTGTTCGGGTTTTGGTGCCGGGGAGTCCCCCAACCTCTGTTCTTGCAGAAAGATCAGCAAGTTTCTTGACTTGGAACAGTTCCTCAAGTGCAGTCGGTGGCGTCCATTCTAACCGTTGCTGTACCATGTGGGCACCGGGGAGTGGAATTCTGAGGCTTGACAATCTCTCTCTCTCTGTGTGTGTGTGTGTGTGTGTGTGTGTGTGTGTGTGTGTGTGTGTGTGTGTGTGTGTGTGTGAGAAAAAGGGCAAATTTCTAGCAATATGGCTGTTAGAGAAACTTGAAAATGGTGAGTGGAGCCTGGTAAACTCTCAGAAGCTGGAGTTTGGGGATGAGCAGACTTTTGGTCCTTAGTGTGTGGGGATTCAGTGCATTGTCTCTCTTCATGGCTCGCAGATGAATAGCCAAGGGAGGCTATGACTCACAGGGCCCAAAATGGCAAGATGTTTCTCAGCCCTTGCGGAGGGCTAGTGTGTCCTGGCCACTGGCGCTGGGAGAGGTGGTGGCTCAGCAGCTGGGGCTGAATGCTAGCAGTGAGTAGGGTGAGTAAGCAGTGGCTGACTTGGGGTTCTCGGCCTGATCATCTCCCTGTTTCAGCTGTTCAAGCAATGGAGGCTTCGCCAGGCAGCAGCAGCAACAGGCACCTGACATGGAGTCAGCGCCTCAGAATAACTGCTGAATCAAGGACTCTCTCTGTCTAGAGAGTGAGGTGCAAAGGAAGGCATGTGCCAGGCCAAAAGAATTCCCTCTCCCCAACCTGGTCTTGGGGATTCAGGGGCCAGGGGTAGAGTGCCAGGTGCCCCAGCAGCTTTTCTCAGTGCTTGCCACCTCTCCAACAGAGAGGAAATGGCTGCCTTTGGGGCTGCTGATCTGTGTCCTACAGCTGGTGGCAGAGCCGAGGGGAGTCTTTGTTAACTGGGATGTTGCCCCCAATTCACCATGCCAAAGCCCATTAGCTCAAGTCGGGCCGCCTCGGGCCTAGCTGACAATCGAGGGAGGGGAGCCCATGAAATGTGCTTTAGCATGGGAGATTTGGGCATTAGGTTGGCATTGTCCACTGCTGGAGAGAGGCCAAGCCTCGCCCCTTCCCAATGGAACCAGGGAGGGGCTGTTTGAACCATTCTCATTGAATCCTTGGCTTGGGAACAGACCGTCTTGCCTCCTCTTGGTTCCTGTAGTGCTGGGTCCACGGAGCCATTTAATCTGTCAATAGCAGGAAACCGAAGGTCCTTCCTTCCTTCTTACCATACTCTTTATTTTGTGCTGCCTGAGTGGGGCGGTTTAATCTGCGTCTTGCAGGATGTGTGGCACGAGGTGTTGTGCGGCATCGGAGCTCTGTTTCAGCTAGCCCAGTATTCTCCTTCTCGGCAGTGGTCTGCTGCCAGATGCTTTGGGATGGGCTGAGTCTTGCAAGGAAGACTGGAAGAGCCATCGTCTCGGGGCATGGAAGCAGTTGTGGATGGATTCTTCTGTGTGTACGTTCCCGTATATGTGTGCATGAATACATTTTGTTGTATATTTATATTTTATTGATATATTAACATAAAAACAATACATATTTCATAAAACATTTTGGTTGCGTTCTGCAATCATAAATTAATTTCAGGCTGTCATTCAATTAAATCGTCAGTCAAACATCTCTTAAAAAAATTTAAATGTATTTTTTAAAATTATACCCCACCTTTCCCTTGCTGAGGCAAGTGCCCACAGCTGGTTACAGAGTTCCATAAAAAGACAATGAAATTGACAATATATAAAACAATGAGTTTTACTTTATTAATCAATTGCATCTCCAAGAATTGTCATTTTTCTAAGACAGTCTTGTTGAAGAAAAGAAGCATATTTTTCTTTTTTTTCCAGTGGTGCGTGTATATATATATATATTGCAGCATGGTGCCAGTTCTTTTTAGTTGTAAGCTGCTTTGGACGTATGTTTTATAAATTGAATCTTAGACGGGCAACCCAATCCTCTCCTTCCCGGCGTAGGCTGTGCAGCGCGACCTGCGCGGCCTATGCTGTATCCTATTTGGGGAAGGAGGCGGCTGGAGGTCTTCTCAGAGTAAGCGGACATTTGTCTGCTTACCCTGAGTAAACCCCCAGCCGCTGCAATGGAGCTACTCCATTCCCTCCCAGGTTCTTTAGCCGGCGGAGATCCAAGCAGGCCCATGTCAGGGGAAGAGGCCCAGGAGGGGGGAATAGGATACAGCACGCAGCATCGCTGATCCCTCCCCCCCCAGGCCCGATCTGCCCACCCCGCCTTGTTATGCCCCCTCCCTGCCCTCCTCCAACCCCCTCCCTGCTTGGAGCAGCCTTACCTGCTCTGTCGCGTGGCGGGCCTGGATTCAGCGCCGGCGGGATGGAGCAGGCCTTCCTGCCGGCACTTGCTACTCATAGGGTGCCTTAACATGCTTTACGGTGCGTTTGCGACACCCTAGGCCGGTGCAGTGTTTGCTGTACCGGCCGAGAGGGCTCATAGGATTACGCCTTGAAAAATGTTTTCAATCACTCTTAGAAGAGACATGCCCTTCTCTGTGTGAGAGAGAGAGAGAGAGTAAGGGGGTGGGGGAAAGTGCCTGCCATCTGCTCTACATCTCCATCCCGTCTGAGGCTTTGGAGGCTGTGAAAGTCCTGAATCATTGCCTGGGATCACTACAGTCGTTTCTCTGATTAGGCAGCTTCTTTTAGCTCTGATTCATTATCGCACTCTTTGTCCCAGCATGATTGACAGCCATTCTGCCCAGTGGCAGCAGTGCATTCTGGGCCAATTGGCACCCTTTCCCTGCCTATTAGATTAATTTGTATCCTATAGCACCATTTTGCACAGCGCTCAAGCTTCGGGGAATATATCTGCCCCACGGTATTAGAGTTATTGTGGTGGTGGGTTGGATGTGAGCTAACCAGCTACAATTAAATCTAGGTAAGGCAGGTGCTATTCGCCAAGAGACCTGTGATCTAGGTTATGGATTATTGGCCTATTCTAGATAGAGTTGCACTTCCCTTGAAGGACCAGGCATGCGGTCTGGGGATTCTCCTAGGTTTCCAGATGGCAGCTGTGACTCTGGATGTCTTTGCCCAGCTTAAGCTGGTCCACTAACTGCATCTATACTTGGCTATGCATTGGTTACATCAAAATTAGACTACTGTAATGCATTTTACATGGGGCTGCCCTTGAAGACCATTGGGAAACTACAGTTGGTGCCTCACTTGGCCCTGGAGGTGTGATGATGTCACTCTGTTATTACATAAAGTACACTGACTACTGGTTAATTTCTGGGTGCAATTCAAGGTTTGCACCCAGACCTTTTTAGACCTTTTAAAATCTCTAAACAGCTTAGGACCAGGGTACCTTAAAGGACCATCTCCGCCTGTATGAAACAGCCTATCCTTTGAGTTCTCCTGGACCCTCCTCTGTTTTGCTGCAAGCAGATGTTTAGTTCCAAGGATGTATGTGTATCTGCATGTGGGCTTATGTAGTTAAACAGAAAAACAAATTCCCTTAAGTCGGAGAGAAATTGATTAGACCAGAAACTTCTTGCAGTTTGGTCCAGTCAATTTCAGCGCTCTGTTAATTGTACTGTATACATTCTTGAAGGCTAAGGCTGCTCCCATTTGCACATTTACCTGTATTTGGCAGTGACGAAAGATAGGCCTTCTCTGTGGTGGCACCTTGCCTGTGGAGCTCCTCCTGAATGGAGATTAGGATGACTCCCTTATTCCCATTATTTTGACAGCAGCTTTGCAGATACTACTGTGGGTTTGAACCCATTCAGCTGCTGGTCCAGTACAAGGAAAGTGGGAAGCAGGAAGGGACGTGCACATGCTAACCATTAGGCGCTACTACTCGCTTTGCTCAGCCTGCCTTCTCGCAGATTCACTTTGCTCTTCCTTTTTTCCTGACACCACCTCTTTAGGCTTGTGTTGGGGCTTAGTTTCTTTTAGCTTGCTTAATTCTGTTAAGGATGCTGCTTGAACGCTGTGTATTAATAATACAACCATTGTATCTTTGTAAAATTGCGGGATCCTGTTTGTAAATATTGTGTCCTGTTTGTTAAAATTGACCAGTTAGCTGCCTTGGTACCCTCCTGCTTGGAGGACAAAATACTTCAAACAAATAACTAGATCAGAGAGGAACATTTTCTGTTCCTCAAAAGAATCTCTTGAGTGCTCTATTTTTTTGTTCGATTTTTTTGAAATGGTTTTGAACCAGTTACCATTTTTTTTAAGCTTAGGGGTTCAGTTCCAGTTCTGCTTGAAGGCAATAAAGAGAATTTAGGTTTGGGTTCAATTCCAGTTCACTGAAAAAAAAAAATCCCTGAACTGGCTTTTGGGTTCAGCTCCCTGGCATCCTGCGGTAATTGGTTCCAGCTTGTGGTGGCGGTAGCGTGAGAGCTGTTTTCCTATTTTGGCTGTACATAACTTGCCACCTGTCAATTTCAGCGGTGATGATATTGTTTTGTAGCCAGAAAAAAAAATCCCCCTTATTTGTGCTCATCTTGCCCTCTGCATTCTGATGTCTCTGTAAAACCTTTGTGGCAACTGCGGTGATAGGTGCTTTCACTTTTGGGTCTTCGGGGAGGCTTTAGATCTGGTTGGAAATTTCTTTCCGCTTCCATGGACAAGCAGATCCTCGGCAGCTGGATTTGTCCTGGACAATTTCTAAGCCATTTCTGAGACATGCCCTCCATTACTGTGACCGTTGGTGTGGTAATTTCCCTTGTGGTTGTTGCTTTTCTTTTCCTGACTTCGACAAGCACTAGCAAGCTGTGCTGCTCGGGCTGTAATTATGGGCAGGTGAGCCAGGGGGACATGTCGCGTGTGGGGTCTGCAGGTCACCCCATTTTACGCTTGCCCTTC
The DNA here is from genome assembly GCA_026170595.1 of Plestiodon gilberti rubricaudatus. Lineage (NCBI taxonomy): Eukaryota > Metazoa > Chordata > Lepidosauria > Squamata > Scincidae > Plestiodon > Plestiodon gilberti. The sequence goes on from JANXHW010000007.1 coordinate 43,278,082, forward strand.
CGCACTTGCAATGATGATAGGATTTCCAACCGAATTGTTAACCAAGTTTGAGGTGCTGCCTGTCCCTTGCTTGCGGCTATCAGGGTTTTGAGACCTCTGCCTGGTCCTTTCAAACTGCTCTTAAAACGTTTTGCAAACAAGATCCGGTTAACCAGTGGTTAACCAAAGACGGTGGTTTTCTCCTTGAATTAAACCCCTTTAAGGCAGAATTAAAGCGGGCAGGAAGAGAAGGCTGGCTCAGTGCATTTCACTGTTGTTTACTGTTAGGCAGTACAGTTAAGCATCTGTATCGGGGACAAACGCAGCCAGTGTGGATACGGTGCCATGTGCTAAATGGGTGCATGAGCCTTAATTAAAGGTTGGTGCAGCTGGGAAGCAAGAAGAGCCAAATGAATGTCGTCCTAACTAGAGTGAGCGCTCCTCGCACTGAAAGATGGGGGCTGGCTGCGCTTGCGGGGAAGTCGCTCTCTCAGGGGTCCCCAGAACCTCAACTTTGCACTGTTTGCTTTAAAACCAATGAACACGTCTGTGACGGTAGAGGCATAAAATAACTTCCAGCAAACCTAGAGGGAAGTAGCGTTTCTTTTAATCCTGTTTTTCGGAATCTGAGGGTGAGGGCCATTCTGGGCTTGAAGTTGAATTTGGTGGCCACTTGTGAATTCTTTTGCCCCTTCCTCCTCTTGCTGTCAGTCCCTTCGTCTGCCGCGCGTGTGGCTATGAGCCTGGGGCCCGTTGTCCCGTCAGACTCTTACGTTTGCTACTGTCTCACTTTTTCTCCCCTTTTTTTCCTCCCAGTCAGGGTTGCAGGCATCCAGCTCCACACAGCTCTGGCCATGGCCTTTTCATCGCGGTTTGCATTCTGGGAGCAAAAGGGAAGTCTCTTTGCTGTGTGGTGGTTGTGTAGTTTTCTCTCTTTTGCAACTTTGCATACAAGGCACAAGAGCATGTTAACAGGGAGCGGGGACTGGGCTTTGCCTGGTCCTCGCAGTGGAAGGAGGTGGCTCTGGCATGCCGCAGACCGTGCTGGAGATGTGGGGTGTTGCGGCCATGGGCAGGAGTGTGAGTGGTCAGCTTTGGGTGCCTTCTGGCGTGTGCGCAGAGCTGGGGGAACTCCATCCCACCCACTTCCTCAGAGGCCCCCAAGCATTGGGACTGAGCAGACTGGTAGCCACCCTCTCCAAGCACTTTGCATAGCACCTGTCTGGAATGCCTGATCAATAACACATGTACTAACCCCACCATTTCCCGGTGGTCCCGACTAGCGCTCTTCCTGGAAGCCTGGGTTGGACTGTTCTCCGTGGGAGCTTTCTGCATGAGGGTTTCAACCATTCATTGTCTTGTTTCCCCACATTCGCATGACTCTTTTCCGAGGAGTTACTTTAAAGAGCTTGTGTTCGTCATTTGAGGGCTTTGGGCACCCTTACGAGAGGAAGTAGTTGGATCTTCTGGCGAACCTGAATGCAGCTTTTAGAAGCAGTCAGGTGCTTCAGTCCCACCAAGGAAGAAGAGCTCGAAACCTAGGCTTGCAGGAACCTTTGGGTGTGCGTTTTGGACCTGAACCTCCCTGAGTCGTACCCCTACGACTGCATGGCTCGTACCCCATCAATGCATGGCTTGAGTGGTGTTGGAGCAGATTTAGCTGACACCTCTCCACACCCAGTGGTATTAATGCACTTCTGAGCCACTGATTAATGTGATATCTTCACTGTGTCTGTTTTATGATCCAGATTTGGTGCTATATGACCAACTGCCCTTGTGCCATAAGCTGTCCCCAGTTTACCAACCTATCTTCCTGCACTGTGGGACACCCCCCCCCCCGCGAATACTGAAATCGCTTTAGCGCAGATATGAGGGTCACTGTAAAAACTTTGTCACTGTAAAAAAGTTTTTACAGTTACTCCCGTATTCGCGTTGTGACAAATTCGCAGATGGCAGATCCACAGATAGCGGGGGTCCACTGTAGTTATAAGACTGGGTGGCATGGTGACCCTGCAGTGTTTAGCCATTTCATCATGTATTAAACCCAGAAACACGGAGCAAATGAAGTAGTGCTTTTTTTAATTGGCCCAGCTAATGTTCAAAATATGTGAGCTTTGAAGTGATACTGAACTCTTCCATAGCCAGAGATGGCCATAGCACACTTTGTTCCTCCTTCCCTTCAAAGCACCAACCAGTTTAGAATTTTTAAAAATTGTTTTTAAGCATGTGAAAGGATGTATGTGTATCTGCATGTGGACTTATGTAGTTAAACAGAAAAACAAATTCCCTTAAGTCGGAGAGAAATTGATTAGACCAGAAACTTCTTGCAGTTTGGTCCAGTCAATTTCAGCGCTCTGTTAATTGTACTGTATACATTCTTGAAGGCTAAGGCTGCTCCCATTTGCACATTTACCTGTATTTGGAAGTAAGTCCCACTGAGCAAATATAGGATTGGATCTGTAAATGTCCAGAACTTTTCATAAGCAAGTTGTGGACAATTATTGGACAAAAAACAGTGTTTCACAGTGAGATGGAAAGTAGATCCCCATGCAGAATATTCATATTCAACAAATATTCATAATTTGAAGGCTGAACTCAGTGCAGTGGAAGGCATAAAAAAGGAGTGTAAGGTCACCAATATGGACACATCTTGATGAGATACTGGATGGCATCTCTTCAGTTCTAATATCTGCAATAACTTGCAATCTCTGGGTCCAGCAGGAAGTCCTTATATAATACATGGCTTACTAGAAAAGCAGTGTTTAACTTAATTTGTGGCCCAATAGAGAAGCCCCACCCCTTGTATCTCTCGCCCCCTGGTGGCCATTTTTAGGGGGCTATTTATATCGGGTCTGCTGCAGCTTGAAGAATCCCTGACAGCCAGAGACGTGATTACAGGTGGGCCCCCATATCCACTGATTATCCGCTATCCACGGTTTCAGTTATCCACGGTTAAGCCCCCCCCCCGGCTTTTACTTTTTTCCCAGTAAGCTTCGTTTCTTCCTTAAAGAAACAGGAGAAGCAGCCTCTGGCTGCTTATTACAGGCAAGTAGAACGAGACTAAGTACTAGAGAGGCTCTGCAAGGTTAACAGAAACCTTGCAGAGCCTCTCTAGGACTTAGTCTTGTTCTACTTGCCTGCAATGGAGGCTGCTTCTCTGTTTGTTTTAAGGAAGAAACAAAGCTTGCTGAAAGAAAAATAAGAGCTGGGGGGGGCAAGCATGCCTGCCTACAGGGGAGGCAGGGTGGGGGGGCCCCTCAGGAAACCATGGAGGGGGTGTTAGCTCTTATCCATGGTTTCAAGTATCCACGGAGGGGCCTGGAACATATCCCCAGCGGATATGGGGGCCCACCTGTATTTTGTTTTTTCAATTGTATGTAAACCACTTTAAGATCCCTTGGTCTGAAAGGTGATATACAAACAGATGAAATAAAACTTCCAACTGGACCTAGGCCCCAAATTGATGCAGTCATTGCAATTGTCTGTTTCTTCATTTTGAAATACTTAGGAGACTGTTTCTAGGGCTTTGCACAAAAAATGGCAGCTATGAAGTCGAGTGAGCTTAAAGTTGTTTGATTACCCACAGCCGCCCCCTTTTCCCTTGCTCGTGATGCTTCCCAGCCCTTGTTGCTCCGTCCCTGTTAAGCAGCTTTTTTTTTTTAAACGACCTTGCTTTGATCCTTGCTGAACAAATTTTCTTCACTGGATTTCCTGCAGGGATGAAGGTTTCCAACTCCTGCCACAGCATGGGCGCTCTGTCATCCGTGTGGGGCCTATCAAGAGTCTTTGGACCCCTCTGCACTTGTGAGAACCGCCACACTCTTGGCAGGGACAAGAAGCTCAGCCCTGCTTAGAGTGTGCTAGTAGCAAAAACAAAAAAAACCCCATGATTCTGTGCTTGGAAACTGCCTGACTTTCTGTGAATGAAATATTGCCTCTTTTCTATTTGACTTCCTCAGGTTAAGGATGAAGACAAACCTTTAGCTGCGAAAAAAAACGAAAAAGAGGACAGGGCCGTAAGTGTCTCGGGGTACAGCTTTTGCTGGGGCTAACCTTAAGGCCAGGACATGTTTGTGTGGGGCGTGGGACCAGGGCTGCCCCAAAGCCTCGCACTACCTGAGGTGGCACACCAAATGCCACCCTGCTTAACCACTGGTGTACCGGCCTGGTCCTCCTGCTTCCTGGATTTGAAAAGGAAGAGGCAAATGGAGCAGAAGAGGAAGTGCAGAGGAGATGGGAGTGGTGCCCTAGGCAGCATTATCAACATTTTTTTTTTTTGCCACGGCCCCCGGGAGCTCTTAGGTTCTAGCCCCCCCCCAATCAAACAAGGATACAACATGAACAGATACGCATAACATCTCCTTCTCACAGCTTTCAGTCTGTGCCCCCCCTTCAAATGTGCCACGGCTCCCTATATGGCTCCCGCTGAGAATGGCTGCAGATCATTGGAGACACTCTCTTCTTCTCCACACTTCTTCTCTTCTCCGTTGTCATCTTCCTTTTCAAATTCAGGGAGTGGGGTTGAAGAGCAGAGGCAAGCCATGGACAGTACCTGCTAACTTGCCACCTGAGGCAACCATCTCATTTGGCCTCATGGATGGACCAGTCCTGTATGGGGGGGGGACCTGTTGTGTGCTGAGCCCAGTGATTTCCCTTTTCTTTATATCTTGCATTGTCTTTGTGGCTTGGGCTAGGGAAGCTCACAGTTTCCTGAGAATAATAGTCCAGGGTGGTGAGAGTGGTGAGAGTCATAGAACTCTAGGGTTAAAAGGAATCCCGCGGATTATCTTCCCCTGTTGTGTTGAGACCCAAGAGTCGGCTGTTTTTGCATCTTAGAAAATACTTTTCTTTCTTCTCCCTGTAGAATTTTTTTTGAAGAGAAGGATGACCAGGTTTGGGTTGGTAGAGGTAGGTGGATGAACAGCAGTGGGAGGTGAGGAGGTAGAAGAGAAACAGGGAAGTGCATAGTGTAAAAAAAAAAAGGGTGCCTAACTGGCCTAGTTCTACGGCGATGGAGATGAGAGGAATGAATTGACATTTGTTACTGAAGTGCAAACAGGGAGGAGCCCTTAGGCGGCCATTGAATCCAGCAGCCCACTCTTTGGGAGGGGTTTATTCCAGGTGTCTGGCCCTCGGCGGGTTGCCCATGGGTCTTCCCGATCTCGCACCAGCATGATGTGGTCTCTTCTCTCTCTGCAAGTCTAGGCACTTTCGTTCTCTTGCCCCATCATCATTGCAGCCTCTGCCTTGCTACATTCTCTTTTCCCTCTCACACAACACTAGGACTAGGGGACATCCACTACAATTGAGTGGAGGGAGTATTAAAACAGACAAAAGAAAATATTTCTTTACCCATAGTGTAATTGGTTTGTGGAACTCTTTGCCACAGGATGTGGTGATGGCACCTGGCCTGGATGCCTTTGCAAGGGGATTGGACAGATTTATGGAGGAAAAGTCCATCGCAGCTTACAAGCCATGATGGGGATAAGCAACCTCCTGGTTGTAGGAGTAGGTTTTCTCTGTGCCAGGTGCAAGGGAGTGGCGACAGGAGGATACAGATCTCTTGTTGTCTTGTGTGCTCCCTGAGGCATCTGGTGGCGCCACTGTGTGATACAGGAAGTTGGACTGGATGGGCCTTTGGCCTGATCCAGCAGGGCTCTTCTGATGTTCTGATGTTCTTCTTTTTAGGGCACGAACAGTGCAGCTTATCTCCCAATCTGCTCCACTAATTTATATTTCTTCTGCCCTATCAACTTTTCTATTTGGCCTCAGTTTTCTCATCATAACTATTTTCTGTCTGCCATCTGGAACATTTTTGTTTCTTCTTCCTATTATTCCTGCACACAGTCTCTCCCCCCCCCCTTTTGTTGAGAGATTAATTGTTAAGCCCAAAGGCTAGAGTGGCTGCCTTGTCTATCAGTGGTGTTGAAAGGGTTACTGTGGGAATACTTTCAGGATCTCATCATCTGTGACAGCCTGTACTGTACCAAGTCTGCCTGTATTCCTCAGTTCTGTGGACGGCAGACTTGTCATGGAATGTTGGCAGCAGAATTCAACTTCCTAAGACTTTGATTTTTTTTCCCTAAGTCAAGTTTAAAGCTTTGTGGTTACAAAGATATTCTTCTTTGTAACTGTAAAGCTTTAAACGTGACTTGGGGGGGGGGGGAGCCAAACCCTTAGGAACAAGCGTGCCAGAGAGTTGGACTTCAGTGCCCTTTATACACTTGTCCTCTCCCAACAGCAGAAGCAGAACAAATTATACAAAATACAAGCGTATCTTGATTTTCATCCACTTGACTTTCATCGCTTTGTTCTTTCAACCGTTTTCAATCATTTTATTTAAATTTATACCCTGATTTTCTCCCTTTCTCTCCTCTTTCATCCAACCTTCCATGACACTGTTGATCTTATGTTTTTTTTCTTTATCTTTGTTTAGGTTTAACATGCATTCACATAGGGTTATATAGTTATTTTATGTTTTTCGACAGCCAAAATAAATTTGCAAGGCAAATAAGGCGGCAGTGCTTTGGCATTCATCTATTTTTTTACTTTCATCTATGCTCTGGTCCCTGACACGTTGAAAGAGCAAGGCATGCCTGTAGGAAAAATTGAAGAACTGTGCAAAACAGAAATTGGACACATAGTGTGTTCTTACACCAAGAAAAAGAGTCCTGCTAGATCAGACCAAAGATCCATCTAGTCTAGCAGTCTGTTTCCCACAGTGGAAGGCCAGATGTAGGCAAGTAGTCCTCTCCCACTGTTACTTCCCAACAACTGGCATTCAGTCTGACCCTTAATTTGCATAATATTACAGAATCAGGTCACAGAATTCAGCTCTTGTTGCAGAATTATATCATTTCTCTTCTTCCCCCCCCCCCCCGGTAGAGTCCACACAGTCAAGCTCGTAATGGTCAGCCTGATGCTGATGTTGTAACAAACCTTTTCAAACTTTGAATCCTAGAGTTAGGAGGGACCTTCAAGGCCATCTAGTCCAACCCCCTGCCCGAAGCAGGAAACTCCTCTCTAGAGCATCTCCGAAAGGTGCCTGTCAAGCCTCTGCTTGAAGACCTCCAGCAAGGGAGAACCCGCCACTTCCCACTGTAATCGGTTCCATTGTCAAAGCGCTCTTGTCCCCTTACCTGCCTCTCTCCCACCTTTGGGTCAGCGGCAGAAAGGCTTTGAGACCTGGACCTGCGTGGTTGTCGGAACAGTATTTGACTGTGAATGGAGTTGTAGCAGGGCTTTTCTTGCCGGCACCAGTAGTGGAGCCAAGACAGCATATAAGGGTTGACTGGCAGGGAAGGTACTGACCAGCTGACTTGTGGCTCCTTCTGATAGGAGCATTTGCCCTTCATTTGCCCACTAAGCTGAGCCTGGACACCTATAACGGTGCCCTACTAGGTGAACTTCTAATTTCAGACCCTCCTTGGGTGCATATTAGTCCTTGGCACTCCTTGAGAGTCAGTGGGAAGACTTGTCTCTTACAGGTTCAGGCAGCTAGGGTGATGGCCACCAAGATTTTCCTTTGACGATGAATTTTTTCTGCTTCCTTTTGCCCTTGAAATTGTAGGAGAACAGTGAGGTGGCGGTAGAGGTGGGACAGGGGCCATTCGACGTAAGAGTCACTTGTGTCTTCTCCCTCCAAGCCAGTCCGTGGTTGGTTTGTGACTGTGATGAGATCTTTCTCCCTTCCCAGCCCCTCAGAAAAAGAAAAACAACCTCATGCAAACTTGTCCTGGCCTATTTGTGCATTTTTGAGCCACACTAATCCACTGGAGGTGGGGCTATTCCTGGTGGTGGGAGAAGCACAGCTAGTACCAGTTTCTGTGCTGGGAAGCCTGGAACAGGCGGTTACAGTTTTGTTGCGTGAGTTCGTGCCCAGGGGCAGCATGGGAGGCCTGGCCTATCCTAGCCCTGTTGCAGAGTAGTATCAATAGAGGCCTGTGCCTGCGTGGACCTTGCCTTTCCACTGTTGGATGTGCCCTCTTGTAACGTGTTCATGTATCTGTAACTGTAGTCAGATGCTCCAGGCTCAGGGCAGGAAGAACCCCGGAATCTCCGAAGCCCAGAGCCCCCTGAGGGTCCTGGGAGAGTGAAGAGCCCCCAACCACTGCTCAATGGGGAAATGCAGCATTCGTGTGCTCCCGGCCACACCATGAACGGTCTGGAGGCTTCCCAAGGAGCCAGCTCATCAGCTCAGCCCGAGCCACCTGGTGATGACGCCCAAGGCCTCTCGCGGAGAAAAGTGGTGAGGGTGGTACGCAAAGTTGTGCGGAAAGTGTTGCCGGGGGAAGATCCTGGGAGCTCCAAGGAACCCTCGAGAGACATCAAGTCCCCAGAGCCAGGCAAAAAGGCAGAGAAGTCTCCCCTAAGAGTGCTGTCCCCACCTCCGAGGGTGCTGTCTCCACCCCCTAGGCCCTCCTCATCCTTGAAGGCTGAGCCTAAAGAGGCAGTCCCCAAGGATGATCTGTCAGTGGGGCTGAAAAGCCTGATGTCGAGAGCCAAGACCAAAGAGCACCGGCTCCGCCCCAGACCGCCTGAGAAAAAGGAGGAGGCGAAACTCCCCGAGAAGGTGAAGACCCCCCCACCTCTCGCGGAGGGGAAAGCCAAAGAGGCCAAAGGTGCTCCAGAGCCCACGGGACTGTCTGGGTCGCTAGTGAAGACAGCAGCATCGAAAGTGAATGCTGCGGACAAGGTACCGGCACACGAGTGTTCAGTGCTGTGAGCGCACTCCCCATAAGCGCAAGCATGTTTGCAGTGTTCATCTGTGGCTGCATGGGTGGGAGTGAGGTTGAGTGTTTGGATTTTTTTTTTTTTTGTGATTCACTCCTTATGGTGGCACAGCTTAGGTTAATAAAGGCTGGCTCCCAATGCATGGTGTGTGCTCCTGACCCTGCCGTATCAAGGCACTGCTCTTCTCCAGGGAGTGTCTGTGCCGTTCTGCCAAGACTTGGGCAACCATCTTGTTCTCTCATTAGAGCGGTTGCAAGAGTGACAAGCTCCTTCCTCGAGGTCTGTGTGTCAGCCTGGCTTGTCTTTGATTGAGGGTGTGAACTGCTTCTGTAGCCGCACCCACGAGTTGTTATGGGATTTGGTACTGGGCACAACATTTAGCATTCTGAGCATCCTAGGCTTCCATTAACGACAGCCAAAAGTTTCTAAGTCTTCTGACTGTGACGATCAGCATGAGCCGGTGATTCCAGGCTGCATCTCAGATGCCAGGACACCATGGAGCAAGACTTGCAGAGTGATCGGGGGTGGGGGGGTGGGTGGTGGCGGCTTTTCAGCCATGTCTTGCTCCTCCCTAAGCTTTAATATGCACATTGCGCAATGAAGGTTGCAGAATCTGGATTGGCTGTTCGCTTTTTGGGGTAGTCGGTTGCGGAGGCTTCACCCGCTTGCACAGCGCCCCTTCTTCCGGAGAGGATAAGCTCCTTGGGCTGAGAACTGGCACGAAATCCCTATTTTGAATGTGAAAGCCATAGTCAAGTTTCATGCTCTTGCCATGCCCTGCAATTGAATTGCCTGAGTGCTAACGGGGGTGGGGGGGGGAATCGCGTGAAATGCTCCACTTACTAGAGGTGAAGGGAGACATAATATAATGAGAGCTTGCAGCACTCTGTTGAAGCGACAGACATGTAGACCAGAGAATTGAACCCTGCCTTAGCTGTCAGTCTCGTTTCAGGTGAGCTAGATCCAGTTTTGTCTTTGTTTTCAAAATACAGTGCCTAGAACGTTCCTGTGTTTAGCCATTCTTTCATCACCTGGTTAATTTAAAAAAGTAAACTTAAAAGTTTAAAACAGCTTTGGAGGTGGTGGGGATGACGACGACAGATTCATGGACATGACATATGGGACCAGCCAGTCTGTGCTGTGCGTAGCTAGAGTCTGTTTCCAAGTTGCAGAATCTTTTTTTTTTCCCCCAGAGGGCAGTGAAGGTGGTTCCAGAGTCGCTCCACAGCTCTAAAAATGTTGTGTCTGTCTTCACCCTAATGTGCACTCCGTTCTGCATGACACATGCTGTGTGGCATGTGCATTGGGACGCTGTGTGTGTGCATGCATTATTGGGCCTCTTCAGCATAGTGACCTGATGTCTCTGTCCTCCTGGCTCCCATCGAAGGAGAAGCTCCAGCCAGCAAAGCCAGGACAGAAGCAGTCGCCTTCCCCAACAGTTGGAGAGGGACCCAGCCAGCAGGTGTGTCTTGAGCTGCAGGTGCTAAGCATGTCTGCTCTTGTATGTGAAGTCCTGGCCTGTCGACCGTGAGGGGATCGTGGTTAGTGGTGGCACTGAGGCTTTGGAAAAGGTCTGCAATCTGGTGGGAATTACAGTCGGCCCCCACTATCTGCGGATCCGTCATCCGCTGATTTGTCTCAACGCGGATACGGGGCTCACTGTACAAAGAAAAAAAGGTTCAAAATAGTGCTTCTTACCTTTTCACTGGCAAACTGCTCCGTTTGCAGGGCTGCAGAGAGCGAAATCGTGCTCCTACAGCCTCTTTCGGGTTGCTCGACTTCCCCCCTTCCTTCCCCAAGGTCGCCCCAGAATGAATTGGGGCAAGGCTGGGGAAGGGAGGGGGAAAGTGAAGCGACCCGGAAGAGGCTGTAGGAGCACAATTTCGATCTCTACAGCCCTGCAAACGGAGCAGTTTGCCAGCGAAATGGTAAGAAACGCTATTTTAAACTTTTTTCTTTTTACAGTCACCCCTGTATCCGCGCTAAAGCAATTTCGCTTTACGCGGATTTCCGTATCCACAGGAGGGGTCTGGAACGGAACCCCCACGGATATGGAGGTCCAGCTGTACCTGAAGGGTGTGGTGGTGTGAGTGGCTGCTCTTTGCTTTGTTGAGGTGCAGTGCAGTGTGGTGAAGAATAAGTAAGCGTTCACTTCCTTTTTGTTCTTCCTGATATATATCTGCCACTTGGCTATTTGCAGAAAAAAAAGGTTGTGACATCTGCAAATGCTTTTAATTGCCCAGAGAGTGACGGTTCTCCTTCCCACCCCAAATGTTGAGCACCTTCTGTCACAGGAAGCCAAGTTTTCCATGCTGTCTCGTGAGATGCTCTGTGTAACTTGAAAGTTGGCATGCTCCTGTCTCGGCAGAAGTTGATCTATACAGCCAAAGAGAATATGAATTGTATTTCATATTTAGTGCTGTTTTAAGTGTTCAGTGCGCTTCACATATAAACGGACGGCAATTTTTCAGGTAGCCCGATATCTTCAGATTGCAGGTGTAGGGACTGAGGCTGGGACGAGAGTGGCTTGCCAAAGGCCACCAAGCAGTCCGTGGCAGAGGTGTCACTTGATTCCTGGCCCACAGCCCTTAGCCACGATCTATGTTAAACGTCTGTGACCAGGAACAGTGTTTTCTATCTACCACTGTGTGAAGCATTCCTTGGAATCCGCTCATGTTCTTGGGCTGGCTGACCGATTTGTGGTATTGGCCTGTAAGGTATTGCAATAGCTTTCTGCTGCATCAACTTGTTGGGCCAAATGACTTGTTGACACAGAGTTCCCTGATTCTTTTTTTTTCCTGTGTGTCTTAACTGAAAGCAGCTTGGGGCAGGCTGTGTCTAAGCCAGAAGAAGGATGTGTGAAAAGAGACTGCTTCATGCTTTTCCTTTTTTTTAAAGCTCAAAAGTGACGCACACCTCTGCTTTTTTGCTTGCAGAGGGCAAAGATGTGAAATTCCTATATTTGCCCCCTCCCCCTGAAAATGACAAATTGGGGCTTAAAAAAAAGCAGTAGGGAAAAGGGTTAAGTATTCTCTCTTTCATATGCCCTTTTCTGCTCAGGAAGTAGCCTGCCTTGGACTGTTCTTATTTTTTTAATCAAAAGTGGAGGACAGGCGAAGAAAGGAACTCCGCTTAACTTGTAGCTTGATCCTCGAATGAAGGCAGTTTCTCCTCTGCAAGAAAAGAAAACCGCAAGTGTTTTTGCTCTTTCTGCAACTTGGGGGACACGCGGGACCCTTGCCTGTGCAGCCCTGACCTTTGCAGAGAAGAGTGCGACCCACTTCTCCAGCACGAAGCTGGAAAGGCAGGCCAGGGTGCTGGGCAAGCAAAGTGTCCTGAACGCCTCTCCTGTCCAGCAGCCAATGAAGCGCCAGTCTTTCTCTCCAGCTCTGGGGGGGGGGGGACTTGCTGTGGGGGCACCTCAGCTGCCCAGCATTGGAGCGCTTCAGCAAAAAGGGGAGGAGACACGGGCTCCATTGTGGTGCTGGAAAAATGGAATGGATTAAACATGTCGGTTATGGAGACATATCTTTTTTTTTTTTAATACATTCCATTTTTTTTGCCCTTTCTTGGAGCTTGTCTTCTCCTTTTGCTGCTGGGTTGAGTCTTTCTCTCCTGCCCTTTCCCCCCTTTGTACCCTGAGTGCTTCTCTTGCTAGGTACAAAAACAATCTCCTGCTCCCTTCCCAGCGGTGTCCATGCAACTGCAGAGACCATCCCTGCCCACCCTTCTCTCCAGCATCAAACATGGAGTGGGATGGGAGCAGGCGATTGCCCCTGGGATGGGAGCAAGCGATTGTTTTTGTACCTAGCAAGAGAAGCTTCATTGGCTGCTGGACAGGAGAGGCGTTCAGGACACTTTGCTTGCCCAGCACCCTGGCTGCTCTTTGCTTTGGATATGAAGATGCTGCATCACCTTGTGCGGAGATGCAGCATGAAGTCACCGGCTAGAGTTGCAATCCTAGGTGTGTTTACCTGGGAGTAAGCGCCATTGAACTTAGTGAGACTTCTGAGTAAAAATGCATAGGGTCTGACTAACTGTAGACAAAACTGCAGCTATCCTTGGTCCATATTGGCTTACTTAGATTTTGCTCCATGCCAGGAAACAGTATCTACTGTACTTCAGTTGATTTCTCTAGTCGCGATTGGTGATCTGTGTCTTCCGATTCTGGTCTTTCACTTTGAGTTCATGGTCTGTGAGAGAAAGTGGAAGACTTGCATGAACTGAAACAACTCGCTCGAATCGTTCACATTTGTTTGTTCGGTGTGTGTCTTCAAACAGGCATCAGTTTGTTTCAGTTGATGCAGAAAATGCTTGAATGAGAGACGGGTGAGATTAGAAGCAAGAGGAGTTGGAGGTTGTGTTGCACAAAGGCCATTGCCTGGCAGGAGCAATAAGCATAGCAAGAACCCCAGATTTAACTAAAGATCTTCTGTATTTTGCCGACATTTCAAAATATTTCTCCAACATCGGGTCCTAAGGGTATTGTTTAGAAACCCAGTGAAATGCAGCGCAGTGCTATCATCTTGTAATGTTACCATCTTTTAATCTTTAATGTAAGGAGTTTGCGGCCATGCGAATAAGCTGCAATAAGATTACTTTAGAACACTGTGTTTAAAAAGTACTGTATTTCATTCATTATTCTGGAAACAAAAATATTTCATACGTATTTTTCAATTCCTCTTCCCCTCCATGTCTATTGTTTCCGTTCTGATCTTTTTAGTGGGGGTGATGGGAGAAATAGGTTCCCTCCCTCCCATTTTCCATTTTGTTTTTTCCTGGGCCTTCGCTTCTCTATATGCGTGACCTACCGGTATGTGTGGACTGTGTGGATTTGTTGTCTGAGATCTAGAAGCAGCCCCAAACAGCTACTGTGTGCCTGTGGCCCGGCAGTTGGCTTGCAGTGATGGGTTTCTTCAGAAGCTGTAGCAGAATCTCTCAGCCTGTGTTTAAAGATTCATCCTGACCCTATAGGTAGCCCCCTTTCCTTGTGACCTCACCTGGGCAAAATGCAACCAATTGTCAACACTCTGCAGCACAGACTCTGTGCTTGCAAGGATGTTTTGGAGGAGAGGGGATGGAGCTGTGCTTATATTTTCAGAAGTTTGTCTGGAGGCAAGTAAGTCTCTGAAATGGCTAGTCGGGAGGTGCAGCACAGCATGTGTTGCAGAATTGGCTGGGCCTTTGGAAGGCCTTGTATTGCCCCTAGCAGCTGGCTGCTGCTCCTCCAGCACAGAGAATGGCCAACGTTTGATTTCAAAACTTCCGGTCTCCCTGGAGAGAGCCGGGGACAGAACCTCCATGTGTCAAGGCTGAGCTACATTACACGCATCGTGGAGCTTCTGACCTCATTTTTACTGCAGCCCACCAATCGTAGGAGGGGGGGAGGGCGGCTGCATGCCAGTTAGAACTACCTCCAATCACCTTCTTAAGAAGGCGGGACAACAGGAGGGACAACAGGCGGGAAGACACTCCCCCGCTCCAAGTGCAGAGGCGGAGGCAGAGGCGGCGGCTGAGCCTCTGCCTGTAATGTAGCTCAGCCTTTAGGGTGGAGCCTGGTTGGATCTGGGCTTAGGGTCATTAACGCACTCACAAAAAATGGCCAGGTTGACTTTGTTGGCCTTTCAGACCCTGATCATGGCTACCTGCCAGTGAGCAGCTTCTCTTGTTTAGACCAGGAAAACCAAGAGGTGGTTGACAAGACAACTGTGTGCATGAGTGCCCAGCTTTGCTTTGCTTCTGCTCTTAGCGGCTCTGCCCCGCCACGTTGGGGCTGTGGGACGGGAACCGGAGTGGGCTTGGTGAGTGCCTGCAGCTAGGAGGCAATGGCTGAATAGCACAGACCTGTTTGGGGAAACTCCAGAAGATACTGCTTTGAGGGTTTTTGCTGCCTTTTCTTGCTGTTGCTGTTCTCTCTCTCTCTCTGTGTGTGTGTGTGTGTGTGTGTGTGTGTGTGTGTGTGTGTGTGTACGTGTGAGTGAGACCCTCTCTTTGTTGTCTCTTTCTCAGCCTCGCTGCTTACCTCTCTTTTCTCTCTCTCTCACCTTGCTGCGTTAGCCGGAGCCTGCGACCTCCACGGCTGCACTAAGCCAGGTACTGTACCCCAGCGTGCCGGATCTCCCTCCATCTCCTGTCTGCCTCTGGGTTGATGTCTGTGCTCGCGCCTCGTGCTGGAGTGTAAGGCTTTCTTCACCTCTTGTGGTCTGGCCGCCCCTGGGCCTCCCTTTCCATTTCGCTAAACTAGAGCTTGCTCATGCATTCCAGGGGTTGGAGGGGGGGGGGAGTTGAGGGGAAATGGGAATGTCCGTCATGCTTCTGAGCCATTGCTTTGGAAGCGATCTGTGGATCATCTCTTCTCGGCACCCAAAGGCAGAACTGTTCAGACCTACAGCAAAGAGAGTGGAGAGCTCCAGAGGACACAGGAAAGCAGAGTGGATGGGAAAGGGAACCCAGTTGCCTTCTTCTACAGGGGAAGGAAGAAAATCCCAGATCTTGATTTGGGGGAAGATTCATTCCTTGCCCCAGTTGGGATAATCCCTTAGCCCCTCGGTGTGAACAGCAACTCTCCACCCTTCCACTGAATTGAGTCCAATCATGAATGTATTGTCTGTGTATAGGGCCAGCATTAGTGCTTGACAAAATAACCTCTAGATAGAGACAGGTCCCTGCCCTGGGAAGCTTTCAGCTTACATTTCAACAGAAAGAGAGACACTGGTGGAAAACGGGGCCCTAGAGATGAGGCCATCAGGGGAACAGTGTGCGCAAAGGCAGTTACATAGGCTTAGTTTCCAGAGTTCATCCTAACGTTTTACAGAAGAGGAGAGATTTGAAGGGAGGGAGGAGGTAGCACAATGCAGGGTACTATGGGAGAGCGTTCCAGGCATGGACTCCCCCAAAAGATGTGTGGGCTGGGGAGTGACTATTCTAAGCCATCCAGTATCTGCTCCCCAAGACAAAAGCAATCTCAAACATTCAGAATACCTAGATGCATGGTACAGTCCTCAAACTGTACTGCACACAGCCCTTCCTGGACTGTATGACTTCAGAGTTTCGTCTTTGAATGCTCTCTGACTTCTTCTCACTTACGGAAAACCAACATGGCAGGGAGAAGGGTTGTATCTTAGCCTTCTCCTTGAGGAGCTGGCTCTTCCCTGGCAAGGAGGTCTTGAGGGCCCAGGGGAGTATTCAGAATCCCTTTACGCACCATCCATAACACTCTCCCACCTGCTTTTTGTGCATGTTTTGATTTGGCTCTTTGTTCATGGTAGGCATTGCCAGATCAAAACTTCCAAAGGCAACTTTGGGCTTGCTTACCCAGATGGTGTATTTATCTCAGAGCTATGGTCCTGAGGAAACCATCACTTTCCAATATTAAGGAACGTACCAAGGGTGGGGTGGGGGAGCGGTGTGCCCTGGATGCACACCGTAAGGGGGTGGCCTGCCCCTTTAAATGCCAGATAGACCTGGCCTCCTCTATGGGGAATCTTGAGGCAGAGGCCTGGTCTACTCTGCATTTGAATGCCAGGTAGATCTGGCCTCCCCTGGGGGATTTCGAGGCAGAGGCCAATATCTTATGCTGCAGAAGACAAACCTTGTCTGAGCTTAGGTCTGCTTGTGTTAGGTGAGCTCAGTGGAGGAGACAAGTAAGGGAATGAATGTGAGTAGGACATGCTGCCACCTGCTGACTGGCAGCAGGATGGCATCCAGGTAGTCACCTTCGTTGGGGTAGATGGGGAAGCGGCCCATCCTAATCCGTGTATAAATATTTTCATTGCCCATTGAAACTGAGCCGAAGAAAATGTGGGGAAAGGGACGCCCAAAACTAGTCCTGGGGTAGCAGTACTTGCTGCCCCTTGAGCCTGGAACTGCCTTCCAGAACTCCTGCCCGAGGCTTCCTCTTGTATTTCCTTCATATCTCTTCTTAAAACCCACCTGTTACATGATGCTTTAGTCACAGTGCCTTCGTCCTGCTCCCTGTTGCAACTAAGCTTAAATAAGTTTAACTGAAACAATTGCATATGCTTCTCCTTTCCCTTCCTCTGTTGTCCCCCTTAGATTATTAGCCCCTTGGGAACGGGACCTGTCTGACTCTGTTTAAAGTGCTATGTACTTTGAAAGCACTTTACTGACAATAACCAACATTGACCTTGTGACCAAGAGCAACAGCATAGAGAGATGCAAGTTTCGCTGGCCCCCTCCACGGCCCCCTCCAAACCAGGTCTCAAATTTCTTTTACCCTCCTGTAAGCCATGGAGGAAAAAGCTGGTTTGAGCCTTTCTTGAGGGCATTTCTCGCCCTTTCTTCCCTACATGTGTTCTGAAAATGCATTACCAGGAAAGTGGACACACCTCAAGTTTCTGAAGAGTTTGACCCCTGACCAGTTCCTGGGGAGGCAGTATGTGCCTGACGCTATATAGACAATAGATCTCTGGACTAACCTCAGTCTCTATATAGTAAAGCCAACATTTCTGTCACATGCTAGTGTGACCAAGAAGCAAAAGACTGGTCAGAGCTGTGAAGGTAGGAAGACGGAACAGGCACAATCTCCATCCTGAATGCAATTTTGAGGTTGGAAGTGGTGAGGAAGCATTCCTTACCGTCTCTTGTGCGGCATAGAGGCTACGATGGATTGCAGGGTGGAGGTAGGGAGCAGGGCCAGGTTTGGAAAAGCAGGCGTTGCTCTGTCCAAGGTCAGGACCACAGTGACGGATGGGAAGATGTAGCAAAGGAGAAATAGAGGAGCAGGGCTGGAGAAAGTTCTGGAAGTCCCCAGTCTTTGGCACCCCACACGTATCAAATGGTCAGCCTTTAGCTAGTCTAGAACAACAGTTGTCCCCTTGGCTGGGGGGGCGTTTAATGTGGACTAGTGTCCTTGCTTTAACAGTTAAGCATACCTTGGGAACCTTGTACCTGCCCTTCAGCCACCCTGGTTCTGCCAGTGGCAAGACGATTAAAAGCTTTTTACGAATATAAGAGCACAACGATTGCCCTGCTGGATCAGACCGAAGACTCTTTTGATCTAGTGTTTGTTTCCAGCTGTGGCCAGCCAGCTGCCTCCAAATGCTTGCAAGCAGGGCATGAAGGCGGTAGGCATCCTGTGGTGTTGGTCCGCCACATCTGGTCCCCATGGATACACTGCCTCGGAATATTATAGCTGTAACAACCATTGATAGGTTTGTTTGACTGTTCAGATGTTACATCTTCTACCAGTCAGGTTAACTGCACCCCTGTGTGTAAGGAGCAGATATAAGGCTGGCAAGGCAGACTCGGGACCAGGCCAGCCAGTTAAACCCTTGTCCCTGCTCTGCATTTCCTGTTTGCCAAGTAGCCTCTTTGTGCCTTTGTGTCCCTTCCTTCATGACGGGGCTAATAATGTTGAGCTCCTCCTTGGGGAGATACCAGCACAAGGAGGTCCTCTGGGTTGAGTGCCTGTGTGGTGGTGGTGGTGGTGGTGTGTCCTCCGTGTGGACTGGAGGCGAGCGTCCAGAGAGATTAACTCGGCCCACGTTGCTTCCCTTCCTGTTGGCTTCCACAGGGTCAGGCGGATGATGCCCCTGCAACTGCGTTTGGGTTGGCCCCCGCTGCCTCTCAGCCACAGGTTTGGCTGCTCCATTCACAACTTCATTGCTTGCAGTTGTCTCTGGCTTGCAGCTCTCATGGGGGGGGGGCAGGGAATGGCACGTGTGTTGGTATGTGTGAACGCAATCTTGGTTGTATGAGAGTTCTCTCATGAGGGGAAGGGGATTGTTCCTCTGAGATGGTGCTCAATGGTGGGGTTCAGCATCAAGAGGAGCCACGGTAGATGTCATTGTGCAGTTTTCCTGCCCTCTTCCAAGGGCTCTGGGTGGGCCACACCTTGTCATTATTTTTTGTTTTCCCTTGCAACAGCTCGGCAAAGTAGCTGTGGTTGGAAAAAAATGGGATTTGCCAAAGATCATCTAGTGGGCTTTGAGATTGAACTTGGAATTTGAAGCATGATCTGGACCCAAAATGTTCTCCAGCTATACCAGACTGGCAGGGTGATAGTGGCCCCCTCTCTATACGCCCTTCTCACCTTCTCTTTGGAGTTGACCTTCCAGACATTGCTGCGTCATCTCTGCCAGCTGCAAGGGCTGAAGTGTGTGTGTGTGTGTGTGTGTGTGTGTGTGTGTGTGTGTGTTGGGGGGGCGCAAATGCACGGAGGGAGTCCTTCTACTTTACAGTTTATAACGAGTTCCTGGTTTGCTTTGTTCTTGTTGTCCTGGTGAGATGAGACCAAGGGTTTTGCATGCTCTGTCCATTGTTCTCCAAGCCCTGTGCCATCTTGTCTTTTGAAGTGGTGCGCTGGGTGGGTGGGGGGCAGAATTGCATGCAGCATGCTCTCCCCTCTCTTTGTGGAGGTGTCTTGTTGGTTTATTCTGGTAAAGGGGCTGAACACCTCTTCCCCCAGCACTGATCCGAAACCCAGTTGGCCTGATCCGGATAGGCCTTTGGAGGTGGTTGTGCTGATCATGGGGCATATGAGGGAGGTCTTGTTGGGGGTTCCAGAGCCTTCGTCAAGCAGGAGTGGGGGCAGGTACAGCAGATGAGCAGCTCCTACCTGTGTAGGTGGCACTGGGCAAGGGCTTGAGCTATTGCACTGAGAGGTTTGTGGTGGGACAGGAAGATTGGCAGAACCCCACAGAGTGGATGCTGGTAATGTGAGGGGCCGTGCAGTAACATATCCCTTCTCTCCTCCCCCCCCCCCCCCCCCCATGGTAGGCAAAGACGGAGGAACAAATTGCAGCCGAGGAGGCCTGGTACGAGACGGACAAAGTGTGGCTGGTCCACAAGGATGGCTTCTCCTTAGGTAAGTGTGTGTGTGTGGGGGGGGGGGGGGGGAGAGACAGTGATAGTCTCTGGAATCTGCAGGTTTCAGGTTTCCAGATCATTGTTTGGAAGGACTCCCTTTCTTGTCATGCATTGTGAAAGGAACATTCAGTCTGCAATGTGTGTTGCCTCTGAACCTGGATGTTGTGATGGCTACTATAGCTTAGAAAGCAGAGTGGGGTTGGGGGACCTGGTGCAAACTACCGTATTTCTGCCTGTTCTGGCCACTAGATGACCCAGCCTTGAGATTACCCTGTGTACTGGGACAGAGGTCTGTCTGTCTGTCTGTCTGGTCTGTCTGTGTCTTGTACAACTGACACTTATATCCTGCATCACTGCTCCACAGCCAGCCAGCTGAAGACTGATGCTGCTGGCCTTCTGCCTGAGGGAAAGGTCAAGGTGAAACTGGACTATGATGGGGCTGTGCTGGAGGTCGATGAAGACGATGTGGAGAAGGTAGGTGAGGCTAGGCCTGCTGCTTCTTGTCTGGAGTGAAGATGAATTGCTCTGTGTCGCTTCTGATTTCTCCAGGGCAACCACATTTCTTCCTCTCTCTCTCCCGGTATCAGGCCAATCCTCCATCATGCGACCGAGTGGAGGACCTGGCCAGTCTTGTCTACCTCAACGAGTCCAGCGTTTTGCACACGCTTCGCCAGCGTTACGGTGGGAACCTTATTCACACGTATGCTGGGCCCAACATGGTTGTCGTCAACCCCCTCAGCTCCCCATCCATGTACTCTGAGAAGGTGAGTGTTGCAACCACGGAGGCCTACAGCACTTGGGTCTCATTTTGTGCTCCCCTTGGTGGGACAGTGGGGAGACTGGCCCAATGTTCCCATTCATTCTTCCCTCCTCCCCCCCCCCCCCGCCAATGGAAGAGGCTTCAGCCTCAGTGTAATGAGTCTGACCCAACAGCTCTTGCTATGGTCCTGCTTTGCTCTTTGGGTTGGATCGGGGGACTTCTGCCCTGTCTAAGGGACTCCTCATCCCTGCATGCATCAGCTTTGCCACCTGCGTATTTATATTCAAATGTATAAACCACTGTTTTTGTTGACGACTTAAAAAAAATTCAATACCACCTTCACCATCATGGGTAGATTAATAAAACAGCAGGATAGCAGCACAGCTGGGCCATATAATCACTAACTGAATCAAGTACCCAAAGCTAAATACCGTATTGTCCCGAGTATAGGCCGCTCCTGATTATAAGCCACACCCTTGAAGTTTGGTGCTATTTTTAAAAAAATAAAATTTTAACTTTTTTTTTTTAACTTAAAGAAAATATACACATTAGTAGAACAGTAAAACAGTACTGGGAGTCCTCACTTAAAGTTGTAGATAGGTTCCTGGAAACTGCAACTTTAAGTGAAACAACATAACGAAACCAATTTTACCATAGGCCAGTGCTTCTCAATTTTTTTCTCTCATGCCCCCCCTATGAAGAAGAAAAAATTTCGCGCCCCCCCTAATATAACTAATGCAATGTAACTAATGTAAAGGGGGGCTCGTTGCAATAGTTAGTGTGTATGCTTTGCGCCACTTATCTTGATTGTAGGAGCCTCCAGCGACGATCTAGTTCACCGACGATCTCTTCCGGGGAGCAGATCGTTCCTCTGCTCCCCGGCGCAAACTCTGTAACGCGCCTAGGAGCGCTTTGCAGAGTTCACGCATGCGCAAGACGACAATGTTGCCAATCGTCGTCTTACGCATGCGTGATTCACAGCGTGAACTCTGCAGAGCGCTCCTAGGCGCGTTACAGAGTTTGCGCCGGGGAGCAGAGGAACGATCTGCTCCCCGGAAGAGATCGTCGGTGAACTAGATCGTCGCTGGAGGCTCCTACAATCAAGATAAGTGGCGCAAAGCATACACACTAACTATTGCAACGAGCCCCCCTTTACGGAGCCCCACTATTTGAGAACCGCTGCCATAGGCTAACATAAGTAAACAAGAGTTAGGTTCCTATGGCATATTTCTGGTCACAAAAGCATCGCCAAACTTCTAAATAAAGTTGAGAATTGTAACTTCTAAATAAAGACTCAAAACACTGCTAATATTAAACATTGAAATAATGTTTACTATAACAAAATAGCAACAACATTATAATAATGTATAAGTACCCTTCCCAGATCCAAAGGGGGACAGAGTGCCTACCTTTAACCTTTGGAATTTGGGCAGGTGCAGCTTGTTGCACCCTTCCTTGTTGATGAGCTGCACCTACCCAAATTCCAATGATTAAAGGTAGGCACTCTGTCCCCCGTTGGATATGGTAAGCCTATGCAGGAGCAAGATATAGCACTCTCAACTTTCAAGCTGCAGGATCAATAAATATCTTACTTTCCCCAGCGTCCTGGGGCTGGTACTTAAGGGTTAATAGGTTTTCAGCGGCTTGCTTGCCTGCTACAGGGCTTAATTACCATTTCAGCAGGCTACTTTCAGTTTCCCTAACATTAGTTTAGACTTGCCTTAGGGGAAAAAAGGTGCAGCTTATACTCAGAACAATACAGTAATAGAAGAGAGAATGGGTCTGCTTTCTAACTGAAGAGAGAGTCTCTCTCACTTGCCCCACTCTTTCCCAGGAGATGCTGAGACCTTGCCTGTCTGTCCCCTGCTGTCTGTCACTGTTTTCTGGTCACACCCCTCCCTCCCTTGAGCTACTACTGCTGCCCCATTCTGGAAGCCATGCTAACTGTGTTTGTAGTAGCCAGTCCACTGCTTCATGCCCCCCTTGGATAGCCCCCCCTTAGCTATGCTGCTGCTTCCTCTAGGTGATGCATATGTTCAAGGGGTGCCGCAAGGAAGATACGTCTCCCCACATCTACGCTGTGGCCCAGGCTGCCTACCGGAGTATGTTGATGAGCCGCCAGGACCAGTCCATCGTCCTGCTGGGCAGCAGTGGCAGCGGCAAGACCACCAACTGCCAGCACCTTGTCCAGTATTTGGCCACCATTGCTGGCAGCTCCGGGAAGGTCTTCTCAGGTAGGTGTGTAGCCAGCTGTGGCTCTGGTTCTTTCTGGTGGTTTGCAGGGCAGAAGGAGCCGTAGGAAAAGTGTGGAAAAATTAGTACCTTCCCAATTGGCTGGGCTTTGTCTTCTGGTCCAAATGGTGTGCAGGGAGGCTTTGCAGCCCAGTAGGAAGTGAGCAGCTGGGAAAAGGAAGCAAGCACAGATATATGGTAAGGTTGAAATGGCCAGAGTGGGGAGGTTCCTCTTACTGTGGAGCTTGGACCATGTCTGTTGGTCTCTTCACTCTAAGGCTGCCTCTGCAGTGGGAAGGGACAGGAATTTACAGGGATCCCATCTTCTGTTTAGGGCAGGGGTTCTCAACTTCTTCCTGGCTGAGTACCACTTCCGGTGCCACTCTCCTGCTGTGTACCACCGGAAGTAACTGGCCATGACATAATCACCAGTTACTTTTGGGTTTTTGGAGGCCAGAAAACGCAGGTAGGGGGCTCTGGGAGGGTTGGAGGGCCCTTCTCAGCATTCCTGAGAGGCTCAGCCAAAGGCAGGAGCCTCTTGGGAGCGAAAACGTGGCGTGGAAAGTGCCATGTCAGAGCGGGGTTCCAGCAGTCAAGCTGTCTGAGTACCACCAGCAGTTGACCAAGGTACCACTGGTGGTATGAGCACCACTGGTTGAGAACCCCTGGTTTAGGGCATTCCACCATGGCTCAAGGGGAAAGAGGTGGTGACTGGGCTGCTAGGTGGCTGCTGTCTCCCTTGGCCAGAGTGGGGGGGGGACGACGACAATCAGCCACAATACCTCTCCGGTGCTTTCTCGAGGGGGATGTTCTGCGTAAAGTAACAGAGGGGGTGGAGTGTATAAAGAGGAGGGCATTGCAAATGGAGGGATGGGTAAATGGCTCTTCTGTGACCCTCTCTGGCTTAATAGAAGAGGTGGAAGAATCCTGAATGGACATGCCAAGGATCTGAGTACTCTCCCCCCCCCCCCCAAGTGCACCTTGAAGCTGCTACAAGCACCCTCTTGTTGGAGAAATGCTGATCCAAGTTGCCCTTGTTTGTTGACTAATGTACTGTCTTGCAGCAGCCTTCCTAGCCTGTCTCTGCAGCCTTCAGCAGCTGGGATCTTTTCTTTCTTCCTGGCTGATGGGTGCATTTGGATCAGAATGTATTCCTGCCCCCTTCTTCAGCCTGATTCATTGCACAATGTTCACAGTGGCACTTAACTATCTAGATGTTTTGCGCACTTGCGCCCCTCACTTGGAGTTATGAACTGTACATGTTGCACTGTCACAAGCGGAGCAGAGGTGTGTGTGTGTGGTGTGACAATAGGGTAATGGGTGCTAAGTGCCCTTCTAGACCTTGGAGCAGGGGTATCCATACCCCTTGGGGGTATGGGAATCAAATGATGAGGGTATGGGACTTGATCTCTAAACAGTTTTAAAAAATGCCAATTGGTAGCCATGAACATAATGTAACGGGGAGCCGCGGCCAATGGTCAAGGGAGCCGCAGGTCGAAAAAGTTTGGGAAACACTGCCCTAGAGATTTTGTGTGTGCGTGCTTGCCTGTTGATTCACACACGCACATGCACCTTTCGGTCTGTCCTTGCATGCTTTTCCTTGCTTGTACCCTGGCAGTGGAGAAGTGGCAAGCTCTGTACACCATCCTGGAGGCCTTTGGCAACAGTGGCACAAGCCTGAATGGCAATGCTACACGCTTCTCGCAAATCATCTCGCTGGACTTCGACCAGGCTGGCCAGGTGGCATCCGCCTCCGTGCAGGTGAGGGGAGGCAGGCACTGTGCTTCCATCTTGTATATTATTTGTCCTCCTTCTACCTGGGCAAACAACAGTGGCAAATGTCTTGACTGCTGGTTCCTTCCTGAAGCATCGGGGATGGTTGCTGCCGTGGAGAGGGGCAGTGATTTGTAGTGTTCCAATCTGGCCAATCCAGCTAGCCAGAGTGAGAAGGCTAGTCGGGGATGCCCTCACTGTAGCCAAGAAAGGACTCCATCCTGCTGGGCCCCAGTTCCACAGAACTGGCCTTGCAGCCTTGGAGAAATGTAGCATTGCAGAAAGGGGAACTCGGCTGTCGTAGGAGGTTCTTGGGGCCAAGATGGAGGTCTTGTGCCAAGCACCCCTTTCCCTTCATTGCCTCCCTCAGACAATGCTGCTGGAGAAGCTCAGGGTTGCCAAGCGCCCTGCTAACGAGGCGACTTTCAACGTGTTCTACTACCTACTGGCCTGCTCGGACAACGCCCTCCGGTAAGGATGTGACTCCAGTTCGCACAAGAACCAGTGTGTCCGTAATCACTTGTCTGTACTTAGGCATAGGCTAGGGCTTGATGTGGCACGATAGGGAGGAAAGAATGATGTCTTCATGATGTAGCATCCACACTGTCAAAACTGTCCTGTCCATGAATCCCTTGCCTAAGCAAGACAAGCCCCTGCCTTGTGAACAGAAGTTCAGGGCTTTATTTTGGTCCAAGTCGCTCTTGAGTGTCTGTGCTTAGCTTATTCCCGCTGAATAACCGTTGCAGTTAGGGGGCAGAGCATTCCACATCCAAGGGCTTGTCTTCTCCACAGTTCAGGTGTCCCGTGTCTCTCTTGCTCGACTGTTGGGAGCTCTGGTCTAGTCTAAGCTCTGGGATCTTGATGGTGTGGGAGAAGGGCAAATGGGGCCTTTCTGCTCCGAGCCGCTGCCTCCGGTGCTTCCTGACTTCCTCTTTTCTTGCTTCTCAGGACAGAGCTTCATTTCAACCACTTGGCAGAAAACAACGTCTTTGGGATCGTGTCTCTGTCAAAGGTAACCAGCATGATTGAGGAGGGTGGAGTCGAGGTTGGGGAGCTTCTTGTCTTGCTCTTGACTAGGGCAAGGCTTGGGGTCTATCTTGCCCAAGGCTGGCATATATGCAGCACAGACGTTGAGGGGGCGGGAAGCGTGAGAGTGCTCCAGCCAGACCTCTCCTGATACGGTCTTCGTACCACTATGAAGAATGCAAGAGCACAGCTGGATCAGGCCAAAGGTCCATCTACTCCAGCATCCTGTTTCCTACAGTGGCCAAATTGATGCCTCTGGGAAGTCTACAAGTTGGGTCTGGAGGAAACCACCTTCCCTTGTCATTTATCTCCCAGCCTCTGGTATTCAGAGGCAGTACCGCCTCTGATCCAGGTTCCATTTAGCCATCGTAGCTACTACCCATTTGTAATCCTGTCCTCCACACACGCGTCTAATGTTGCTTTAAAGCCGTCTATACCCACGGTCATAATTATGTTCTTGGGGCAGATCTTTCCATGAACTCTCCAACATGCCAGCTGTGTTGGAGCAAAGCAGAAGAGGAGCACCCTGCCAGGAAGGGGGGTGGGTGGGGTTTACCTCCGTCCTAAGACTTGGGTGTGTAATGCCAGTTTTTAACGAAAAAGCTTAACTGGGGCTTGTTTATGGTCTCCATGCTGAGCGGCAAGTTGAGGGCCCTGAGCAGAGCTTTGTGGCCCCCCGGGGATCTTCACCTCATGCCAAACAAGGCAAGAGAGGGAGGCAGCTCTTGGCCCGTCGCAGATGGTGTTTATTGAGCAGCGATTAAAAAAAGCATTCTGTGTGTCTTAATGCAGGCCAATTGATCGTATTCTTAATTTTATTTCCTTTTGGCTGCAGCCGGAGGAGAAGCAGAAGGCGGCCCAGCAGTTCAGCAAGCTCCAGGCAGCCATGAAAGTGATGGGCATTTCCAGTGATGAGCAGAAAGCTTTCTGGCTTGTCTTGGGGGCCATTTGTCACTTGGGGGCGGCAGGAGCGACCAAAGGTAATGAACCAAACTGATCAAGCGGTCTGCGTGGCTGCCTTGATGAGCCAGGAGCAGCTGGCCTGCCTGGGGTTTGGCCTTGGCTTTACAGGGCCACGTTTATTTGGATGGACTAGTAGCCAGAGATGGTGCAGGGAAGGTACCTTGACTCTCCATTCCCCCCTCTGAGGCCTCAGCCCAAGTCCCCACTCTGCCTTCCAGTTCCCATCTGGGTTTGGCTTGGGAAGATTTACCGTATTGTCCCGAGTATAAGACACACCTGATTATAAGACGCACCCTTAAAGTTTGGTGCTATTAAAAAAATTTAATTAAATTGCAACAACCTAATTATAAGACGCACCCCTAGTTTAAAAACTTAAATTAGGAGAAAAAAGTGAGTCTTATACTCAGACCAATACGGTATTTTTCATATTTTTATACCGTCCTTCCTCCAAGGAGCTCAGGGTGGTGTACATGGTTCCTCGCCTCCTTTTGTCCTCACAACAACCCTGTGAGGTAGGTGAGGCTGAGAGTGACTGGTCCAAGGTCACCCAAGAAGCTTCATGGCTGAGCGAGGATTTGAACCTGGATCTTCCAGGTCTAAGTACAACACCAGAACCACTACACCATCCTGGCTCAGCCTGTGCCTGCTTGGCCTCTGCCTTCTCTAGTATCCATCCTGTGAATCATCCCCAGATCTCTTTTTAGTGGATTTCAGTGTTTGCAGACCTTGATTACAGTAGTTAGAGATGTCATTTTTTTAAAGAACTGGTAGCCAGGCCCCTTAGCTGTATTAGAAGCCCAGCTGCCACAAACAAAGCCACAAAATACATTTTTGAGACTCTTAAGATCCCGTGGCAATTAAGGTGCGCTGCCATGGCATTGAACCCCAATGTTAAAAGGAGGAAGGCTTCCTGTCTCAAAAGACTCTCCCCTCCCCAGAACCCTTGGAAAGTTCGATTTGCATTCTCCACAGAAAAGGCACAAATGCTCCCAAATCTGCTTTCCATAGTAGCTCTAGCACTGTTACATCTGTGGATTTCTCCGTTTTACTCAAATGTGACCAGAAGAGGGCAGTCCAGCCCAGGTTATGTACTGCTGTCATAGAGGGATGCTGTGCAGCTGAGTGCTAGTGACACTTGGGGGGGGGATGGGTTGTGTTTGCAGAAGGTAGTTTGCTGCTAACACCTGCCCTTAGGGGGAAGGAGTTTGTATGATTAAGACACAGTGTGTGTGAAAAGCGAGGCCTGCGCTTAGAGGTGTCAGTTTCTCTGGGTTAGATGAAATGCGGTCTTCTCTGGTAGGGTTGCTATTGGGTGTGTGTATGTAGGATTTATTCCTCAGGAGTGTTTCTATCTCTGCTTCTTATGAGATATCAAAAAGGAAACGCAGCGCATTATCTTCAGATAGGCTGCTTTTTTGCTGTTTAATTTGGAGTTGGCCTTCCACCCTTGCTGTGAATCCTGCCATGCCCCTCTCCTTTATAACTAAACCGGAATCAGTGCTCCTGCCATGGGGAGACAATCTGTGAAATGTACCCCTCCCCACTCAAAAATCTTGGCCTCCTTGGCAAGTAGCTCTCCTCCTGCTGCCCTCGCCCCCTAATGTTGACCGTGTAGGCTTGTCTGTGTGTGGTCCACCACGCCCCTGTCCCATCTGATGTGTCTGCAGGAAGCGTTTGTGTCACAGCTGTGTTCTAACTCCCTGTTTTTGTTTGCATGGTGCATGCTGCTCCCTTTGTAATGCAGACGACGATGAAGGTAAAGCTCTCTCTCTCTCTCCTTCTCTGCCCCCCTCGCCTTTCATCTACTTTTTCTCTGCCCCCCTCCTCTTCCCCACACCCATGTTTGTGCAAACTGTCTGTCCGCCCGCCCTCCAGCCTCTTTTTGGATGGGACAGGGAGTTGGAGTCGCCATTTTCAGCTCACGCCTCTTGCTAGTACTTTTGAGGGGCTGCCAAGACGCTTCTGAGTGATGTTCTTCCCTCTGTGCCTTGATGGGTTGGGGGGGGGGGCTGGCAGCACTGTAGGCTGCAGTGCCCCAGATCTCGTGGATTGCATTCACCCTCATAACAAAACCACCAATTGCTAAAGTCAAGGTCTGTGTGGAGAAGCATTCCTGGTCTTTGTAGCACGGAAGTTGCTTTCTCCTCTAGAGCTCTCGCAAGAGTCTGTGCCCAAATGCATTCTGCGTAAGCCTTTTCTTGTTGGGCAGGCATTTGTTAGCCTGGATTAAATGGGAAAGGGGGCGTGTTTTGCTAGCTTGTACCTTGCCTTCATAGATTGCCTCTCCCTGCTGCCTGCAAGCCATGCTGACATATTGAACTCCCCCCCCCCCTTCGCTTCCTGTATAAAGTAGCTTGAAATTGGGGACTGGAGGGATCTCCTAGCTGAATGAAAATCCTGACGTTTTTCTGCCCAGTCCTGTTTGGATGCTAGTGCAACGTCCATCATATCCTCAGTTTGTCCTGGCAATGGCACACTGATTCCGGTGCAACAAGGACCACATGTCAAGCCTGACCTGGCAAAGCAACGCTGGCGCAGCCCTTCCCAGTAACACCCCTGGCGTCCATGGAAACACCGACACAGCCTGTTGTCCATGGCGCAGCATCCTAACAGTGGCATGTCATTGCCATGACATCCGTGTCTCATTGCCGTGTCATTGGTGTAGTGTCCAAGGAGCCAATCGCTGCATCCAGTCAGCCCCAACATTAGCAGCCAGAGAGACGCCACCAGGGTGAACTGAGCAGGAAGCAGGTGCAGGGCCAACGAGTGGCCACTGCTGTGTGTGTGTGTGTGTGTGTCTCCCCTGCCAGCTACTGCGAATGAATAGCACAGCTGCAGGCACCACCTCAACCGTGGGGGGATGCCCCAGGGACACTACACAGTAACGCAACACAAGGATGCCACAGCACCCCCACCTCCTACAGGAGTCACAGTGGCGGCGGCAGCAGCAGCAAAGGGGGCAAAAACGAAGCACTTTCAGAAACCCATGTATAAGGGAGAAATGCCCAAGCGTAGCCTGTGACTGTTTGGTAGACAAGTGATTTTGTTTTTTGTTAAATGGGCTTTTGAAAACCTGAGACTTCTTGTGAAAATCAGAGCCTGTGAATGAGTCCACCTGGGGGTGGGTGGGTATATTCACTGCGGGGGGGGGGGGCTGCTGCACAGACCTCTTCACTGGCTGCGCGGCTGCTCGCCGGCATTTCCAGACTTCCTGGAACGCCAGGCTCTGCGGACCTATTCTTTGCGGGGGCTTCAAGCTCTACAGCTGCGCAGCTTAACGGGAATCCTGCCTGGGAACATTTCCTGCTAGGTCTTCCAGGGTGGCTGACACACCGAAGTGGTGAAACCACCACAAGGTAGTGTTACTTTGGCATAGAAAATGTACTCATGAATTGTGCCACCCTGACCTGCCTCTGGAATCGGGTCAAGTGGCAGCTTGCGACTGCTTTACTTGCCCCACGTTTCAAAGAAATTCGAGGAGGGAGAGAGAGAGACACCATCTTGTTCTTGGCCTGGCCACGGAGCTGGAGTAGTGGAGGAGGCCAATCCACCGCTGGAGGTGACCACCACCGTCGGCCGCTTGGGCCCTGCTCTTATCAATTGTCAGAGCCTTCCAATGGAAGAGCTCCCATGCTTTAATGAAAAATGGCCGTCGTCGCCCCTGGCCACCCCCCTCTTTGTGTCTTCTCCCTCCCCCACTCTCCCCACATGCCCCCACCTGGCAAGGCAGGGAGGGTTGGCGCGCTATTCTTTCCCCCTCCATGGCTCACTGCCATGATTAGCCTGGCAGAGGCATTAAGCTGTTGACCTCCAATCTCTTCTCATCAGACTCATAAATACATTTTCATTATGTCTCTTTCCCTCCTCACATTCTCCCCCACCTCCACCCCCCTCTTTCCTTCGTGCTCTTTAATTCTGTACAATGCGAATGATGACAAGGCCAAGCCGTGGGTCCTGGCATGCTGAGCCCTGATAAAGCGCGATCCCCTCACTTAATGAAATTTTCCCTTTCTCCCTCCGTGCTTGTGCACCAAGAATGAGACACTTGCTGTGTGTCTCCGGGAGACTCTCCTCTTTTCCCCTGCTCTGGCTCACACACTCGGGGGGGGGGGGACTCTATTGACGGGGGAGGGGATGAGTATGGTGTATCCCTTAATGAAAAGAGCTGTGGGTCCTCCCTGGGCCAACCTTTTGCCTTCCTGGATTGTCACCGACTCTCTTCTCTTTCAGCTGGGAGAAAGCAATTTGCTCGCCATGAGTGGGCCCAGAAAGCTGCCTACCTTCTGGGCTGCACCCTGGAAGAGCTCTCCTCCTCCATCTTCAAGCATCAGCCCAAAGGGACACTGCAGAGGTCCACCTCTTTCCGCCAAGGACCGGAGGAAGCTGCACTGACGGACGGCCCAGGTACACTCCGCTAGTGGAAGGGAGGGAGGCATTTGAATTGGATTGGATGTCCTTTCAGTCTCCCCCAGTCTTGCTCTCTGGGGGTTACATTGTCACTCTTCCAAAGAGCTTTCCAGTCGTGCAGGGCTTGGGGGGGGGAATTCCTGTCACCTCACCTTGGCTCTCTGTGTCTCGCTCCCCCAGGTCCAAAGGCATCTGCTTTGGAGTGTCTGGAGGCCCTGGCTTCAGGCTTGTACTCGGAGCTGTTCATGCTGCTCATCTCGCTCCTCAACAGGTACAGACGAGAGCCGGTGCTGTGTTATCCCAGTACAAAACCTTCTTCTTCTCTTTCCTGCCAGCCTGCGACTATTAACAAGCTCCATCAAGGCATCAAACCTTTCCAGACCCCGAGTGCATTAGCTGAGCTAATGATGGAAAAAGCTTTTTACACCTGACAGAATTTTCCCATTACTGTTGTGCGACGTTCCTTTTTGCAGAGCAGTGCATAGGTTGGCCCCTTGCCCTTGGGTCATTTGGCTGGTGCTGAATGGCTGCAGAATAGGTGGCTGGGGGTGGCTGGGGTGTTGGGCTTTCCAAGATTGCAGAGCTTGGATGAGGCTGCATGTGGAGGGACCAGGCTAAGTTGCCAGGCCATGTAGAAGGTGCACCCTTAATTTGGGTGCTTCCCTTTCTCTGCATGAGCTTTGGCTTGTGAACCTGTTTCTCTCCCAGATCTATAGAGCCAGGAGCAGGCAAAAGGTAGATTGGGGGGTCTGCTGGCAGATTGCTGGATAGTTTGTGGCCGATCAGCAAAGGTTCTGGACTTTCAGGTTGTTTCCCACTGTAACAGCAACAATAGACCTCTGCGCCTAGCCTCCACCCCACAAAACTAGGCCGTTCAGATCCCTGAGATGTAGATTTGTACTTGGCTGTGCAGATTGTGCCAGCGTGTGGTTCGTGGATGCAGCAGGTGACTGGCTCTACCTCCTGAGCCACCATTTTGCCCCTGGCTCCGATTGGAGGACCTCAGAGCTAGTAAAAAAACAAACACAGTAGATCCCACAAGCCTGAAGTCTGCCCACCCCTAGTGTGGAGCAGCGGATCTTGCT